>JANCRA010000008.1:35664556-36264556 GCA_024362935.1 Setophaga petechia
TATGGTAATTTCAGAACCTATTCTATTTGGATAGTGGAGGATTTCCTGCTAATTCTTTATATAATATTATTCAGGGTGACTTTGATTTCTTAAGGAAAAAAAGTCATTGAAAATCTAGAAACTCTAAGTTTCCTCTATTAAAATACAGCAAACTAAATTTAAGTTTTTTACTGAATATAACCAGCATGATTAGAGTTTTAAAGGAAAAATTCCCCTTTTTTTACTTTGGTAGAACATAAATATACACATACATATGGCAGTTACACAAAAAATCCTCTGTTCTTTTATTCTCTTTGTCTTTGAGTTTTTACAGCAGCACTCACAAAACAAACATGAAGATTAAAAAATTTCCCCATCATTAAAGCAATTGTAGCAGTACCTAAAACTACCAACACATGCAGAAGTTTAATGCTTAAAAAATCACTGCCTTGCAGAGACCTGCTGATTATTGCAGTTCCTGACAGTACAGTATATCAATACCAAAGCAAGCCAAAAATATTTCTTTTACTTTTATTCATATTTCACTCATAGTCATCTCTTCTTTATTATTTTTTTACCTTTGAGTTATTTCTCAGCTCCAGTTGACAGATTGTGTAAATAAAAATCAATATTAACATCCCAATATTAATATCCCTAAAGCACAGAGAACTAAGTGTAATCTCAAAGATAAGCTTTATTTGTATGGGTATTGTTTTAAATCTTTATTCACATATTATATCATCGAGTTACAGTAGATGCAGGAAACAACTTGTTTAAATTATTTAGCACTACTCATCTAATATACAAATGTTGGCTATTAGTAATTACTGATTAAGATCAACTACTGAGTAACAATTAACCAAATATTTTATCTTCTACATGTTTCTCTTAAGTATATTGCATTTATATACAAGTTTTGGAAGATTGAAATTTTTGACTTTGCATTTAATTTTATGAGATAAAATATCCAATCACCAAAATTGGAGGTAACACAATATGAAGTTGTGCTGAATGAATGCTATGCTAGAGATAGAGCAAGCAGTCTGCACTGGTCCTTCAGGCCATTCATGAACTTTCACAGAAATATATGTAATTAGGACCTACATGCTGGTCAGGTTTAATCCAGCACTTTTTTCCTAAATGACCAGCTCATTAACAGTTGACAAGGAGTGATATTCAAAAGGCAGAACCTTTCAGGAGCACTTCCACAATAAGATCATTACATAGGGGAGACAAAGGAGATGTACCATTGCAGAGCTCAACTAGCAGCTCTCCTCTTTAACTTCTCATAGTTCCAGAAGTTTGGAAACATCTCTGCAATATGGCTATGTCTTTCAAAATTATACACAATATATTATGTCACATTTAGGCCATGCAGACACTTGTTGCAAATACTGTTGTGACCTCCTTCCAATGCTCCCTGTTGAGGACTATCATTGTTTCCATGCTTGGTCAGGAGCAAAAAAACAATATGAAATTTTTAGAGTACTGTAATAGAAAAATCTAAAAAAAATAAAAGCACTGAATATAGTCTATTTATTGACATAACTTATGTGCATTCCACTCACAAAGATTGAAAATTCTCCAGGGCAGCTATAAAAGGCATAAAATCCACATACTTCCAAACCTTCCAACCTTATTGACTGTCAGTTTACTAAATGAAGTAAATAAAAATCTCTTATTGTCATATAATTCACTGCTCTTAAGGAACTGAAAATTTTCTTTAAGGTACTACTAACCAATTTTAATAATTACTTCTCCTAATTCCCAGAGGTGTTTTCAACGTCCTTAACGGATATGTCAAAAAGACCAACAAAAATCAGAAAGCAGAAAGATTACTCAGTATGATTGTCTATCCACAAGGAGTGTAAGAAATGGATGTTACCACCCTTCTTTGCATAAAATAAAATCACTGAGCAGATCCACATACCTTTAATCTGGGTCAAAAGGCTGTTGCCTGTATTACTTTTATTTTAGCAAATGCATCTACATGGGGATTGAATTCAAGCTAAGAAAATCCTAGCTTTGCATATGACTTATTAAACAAGGGCAGGTCTCCACAGATTTAAAATGCCAAATAAGAAATTCTGCTTAGCAAGCCTGAAGTATACCCTGACGATAGCCTTACACTTCCATCACTTTTACTGATGCAAATATTGTAAATGATGAGTCCCTTTTCTTTTTAGATGTTACAGAACTGAAATTATGTTTCATTTAACTTTTTCAGGTCTGCTGCAACAATTGTCAGAGGAAGGAACAACAAAAGTTCTTGTACAATCCTCCGATACACAGAAATAGAAAATAAAATTCAACAGTTAATGTACCTTTATAAGATTATAGTACAGACACTTTTGGTGTACATACCTGCAAATTTGAACAGGCAGAATCCATCTGTTGGTAGATATGGATTCATATTCAATCCATAACCTAAGTCACCCCATCACCTTAGTTTTTTCTACCCTCAGCAGTTTGATGCATCAAGCACCAAGATTTTCAAGGTAAAAGATTTATTATCCTCTCTATTCAGAGGACATAAATAACTGTCAACTTATTGAATAATAAAATTCTTGAATTTTTGGTGATTCATTTTTCCAATGAATTGGAAAGAGAATCTGGGGAAAGTAATTGCAATTTCTACAACTGTTCTGTACAGAAATAGCTGGAAAAAACAATTCAAAGATAAATTTTACAGTTAATAGTGCATATACTCTGAAATTACATTATTTCCTTATTTTTTCTCATATTTGTCTCTTAAAAGCAGTAAATATTGCTCAAAGGTTTAAATCCATTTAAATCCATAGGAATAGAGCCAAAATCAGTAGGCAAGTCTTCCTAAAATTTTTTCATTTTCCACATTTTTCAATGAGCACTTTTAAACTTTTAACACAAACTCGTCCTTGTGACTTTATTTCTCCAACCCCAGTCACAGCAAATTCCTTTCCAAACAGTGTCTTTGCAATATCTTAGAGAATGAGTTATCTGTGGCCAGATGAACCTTTTGCTTGTACTCCCAAGTCAATTACTTTCTCTTATGGGATTCAGCTGAACCACTTCACAGCTTTTATGGGTCACTATGTGATCAGGATCTGCTGGGATGTATTACAAATAGTGAAATATGGGTTTAAACAAGCTACCTTCGAAAGAATCCGTGGACCTCGGGCTATTCAATTATAGAGATTTACAGTGCTATAGCAAATTTTCTTTGTTTAAGACTCCATGTTCCTCAGGTAGTAGAACTTAGAGAAATGGGAGTGTAGGATAAGGTACATAAAAACAACTAAATGTTATCACACACTGAAAGAAAGCATTTTAGACCAAAGGGACAGATATTTTTTTTATTTGTTTTATTATTAGGTAGGAGCTGGAAAAGCAAAATTTGAGAAAGGCAAGCTGTTCCACTGAAATTGTTTAGTTTCATAATATATCTCTGAAGACATCACTGTCCATCAGTCTCCTTGAATGAAAAGTTAAAAAAGGAAAAATGGTCATTGAGTAAGGCTGCAGAACATCAAACCTTGAACATTCTAAAGAACAGGAGCATGGATAAGCTCATATGGTTTCTTCTGGTTCTCCATATTGAGTTATATTTCACTTTCAATTTTTCAAAGATTAAATTGTTATTAGTCTTTTTCTCATAAATACTTCTAATATATTAACAGCAAATCTGATGTCTGATGCAACTTGATTTGGAACATTTCACAGTTTCACAGAATCACTATGTTGGAAGAGACCTTTAAGATCATAGAATCCAACCCAGCTAAATACAATAAAATTATAGTGTATCTTTGCTACAGATACCTGTCAGAGGATCAACAAGTAGCTTTCCAACTAATTTCATTTATTAGCCTTAGAAGCAGAACCACCTCCCCCGCCCCCCCCCCCCCCCCCCTAAAACCCCATTAAAAAACCCTAATCCAATTAAGAGATCAAACCTCAGATTTAAAAATCCACACCATAAAGGGTGTCTACATGGAATATATCTCAAAATTTACTCTGAGAGTGTGGTGGTGATGCCAGTCCATGTAACAATTTGACCTTACTCATGGAAGGCCACAGAATTTCTATTCACTCAGCAGTGCAACATCTCATGTCTTGTCTTGACCAGAATTGAATTTAGCAATGTGAATATGATTTATGGCAAATGTCTGACAAATCTATAAATCTGATACGTAGCAAATATTACCCCTATAGGTTACACTGGGGTTGGAGGAGGCCATCACAGAATGTAAACTAAAAATTGCAAACTGCCTTCACAAAGGGGTAAACACCGTTTACCCCACAAACAGAAGTCAAACAATGGCAGAGTGTTTGAAAACATTAAAAAATCCCATGAGAGACTCAAATCTGAGAAGAAAGAAATGCTCACCACCATCATAAAATTCTTAATTTAAAAAAAATCAGGACCAATAACTTCCTGTAATCCTCTCCCTCACTCTATCCCTCCTGAGGATGTGTAGCAACCTAAAATACTAGGTTGACATCAGAAAGATGAAAGAAACATCAGAGGTGGAAAACTTGAGTCATTTACCTACTACAAATTTAACTGTATTTCTACTGAAAGATTTTCTTTATTACCTAGATATTTGTCTGTAAATAGCGTCATTGTAACTGAGATAGAAACTACCTATTGGATTACACAATTAGACTTTAATTAGATTTACTTTATAACATAATCCAAAGTGTGAATGTGCTTTCTGAATTCGTACCAATTTCATGCGATCATCCTATTTTTAAGATATTCTCATTATGAACTCATTTATTTATTTTCTGTTTTCTTTTTTTGTCTTAGTCTGATACTGCAGCCCCTCCACAACATTCATCAATCACTCAAAAAGAAAAAGCAACAAATCAGGAACAACTTCAAAGTTTACTATGCTTGAAACAATGCCCACAAAGTGTGGTTTACTTAGAGTAGTGAAGTCCAAATCTCAGAGTGACAGTTAATTTTCAATGAAGAATATGATTAAACAGAATTTAACTAATGATTTCCTCTCTAATGTCTATTACTATGAGAGTAAAACAAAAACCAAGATGGATCGGGTTTGTGAAGAGACTACTTTATTTTTTATTCTGCTTCTAATCCCTCTTAGATGAAAAGGAAAATCACAGAACCCAGAAAAATTCAAATGAAGCATTCTTTGATGTGGCTCAAGAAGTAAAGAAAGTTTGAGATGTCCTCAATGTCCTCACTGGCTTTAACATAAATATCCATTTAAGGTGCACAAACAAAAACACCCAACATTTTTTCTTTATTTACTTTTATGGATATTCTATTATAAAGCTAATAATTTGGCAAACTGACAGATACTGCCAACCTAACCAGATGTTTTCTGCTTTATTCCAGTCTTCTGATTTTGAGATGTGAAAAAGAATTTTGCACGCTTACAGAAAAAGTGCATGGGATGGCAGCTGCATGTACCTCAAAAAATGGGAAGAGATGGGATTTAAGGCCTTTCCAGAACTCAGTTGTTAAGGAAAAAAAAAAAAGCACATAAGCCCATTAGTTGTTCTGAATGCTCTTGATACACAAAGAAGTATCAACTGAAATAACAGAGCTGAACTCTACTGGTATTTCATGGAACCTGTTTCTGTTGATGGTAGACAGGGAAAGAATAAAAATATTTTAAAGAACAATCTAAAATACCACAAAAGGGTAATAATTGACAGTGGTTTTTTTTTTTTCTTCTTAATCCTGACAACAGAAGAAACAATCTTACTTCTAGATGTAAGTTCCTGACTTTGCAAGGAAGAAGAAAGAACTATGGCAAACAAAGAAGGAATGTTGAAAAAGTGAATTCTCAAATATGGTCAAATAATTAGAGACAACAATAATTTAAAAAGGACAAATTTTATCACAGAGAAATTGGTAGATGGGAAAGGAAGCCAGTTAAGAGCAAGCCAAGAAGCCTGTTTTAACTTTTATTGTAAATTCTGTCTTTGCCACTCTCAAGTTTGTTAGACATTCAAAATACAAAATTTAGACAGAAACCAAAAATCTGTAATTTTTACTGATAAAAAAGTAAAATTTCAGCTCTCCTTCCCTCCTCCCACCCCTAGTATCACCCTCATTTAATCAGTATTTTCAACTTTCATTGTGCTATTTTCTGAAGACAAAATACTGAAGTACAATGGAGATGCTCTATATAATTATTTATTAGGAGCATTGAATTTTTGATATGGTGGAAAAAGGTTCTTGGGTGAATCAGGAACTCCATGATAAAATCATTTGTCAAATTAGATTTGAATAAATATGTCAAATAAATATGCATTCTTGCTGTTTAAATAGTAATAAATGAATTTTCTGGTCTCTGTTTCCTTTAGTTTGGCCGTACTAAGACTGAATCAACTAGAATTATTATACTAGCCATTTTCTAATGCAATCCTGTTCAAATAACAAAACTTCTCATGTTAATACAATATGATCATAATATTACCACAGACATCATAGATATAGACCAATAAAATATATTTTTTGCCTCTGTAGCATACTGTAATGGAATGACAGTAACAGAATCTCACAGTATTATGCAGCCATCCTTAGCTACACAGAGAGATGGTACTTTTCCCCCTAGGTACTATTACTTTGTTATTGTCACCATATGTTATGTACAAAAAAAAAGAGCAGATGGAACGTTTATTTTTAAATAAAGATGGGTACAGGGATCCTGGTCCACCTCCAGATTATAGCTAAAAGCTGTTGTTCTAAAGGTTGTGAACCTATATCTGACAAAACTATGGGAAGCAAATGTCCAATTAGAAATGCATAATGATAGTTTCTCTATAAACATAATTAAATAAGTATATATCATTGACATAGTTTAGTTTCACTCACTCTTTCTGTTTATTGTCTACATTTTATCAAAATAAGGAAGTAAAATAAACTATTGAAAGAGACTATTGAATGCTATTGACAGACAAGCGATGCCTCGTTTTAAGCAAGGTAACACTGCATTAAACATCCTCAAGAAAGAGATCAATGTAACCTGAAGGAATCTTTCATAATTGTACTTATTTTGTTGGGACAGAGTTGGTTGTCTCCATAGCAGCTCCTACGATGCTGAATTTTGAATTACTGGAGAGAACAGTGTTGTGACATTAGCTGCTTCAGCTATTGCTGAGCAGTACCTGCACAAAACCTTTTTCTGCTTCTCCTGTTGCCTTGACAGCACGGGGACTGGGGATGGGCAAGAAGCTGTGAGGGAACACAGCTGGGACAGCTGAACCCAACTGGACAAAGAGATATCCCATACCATGTCATGCTTAGCATATAAAGCTGGAGGAAGAAGGGAGAGAGGGCATTCAGAATTGGAAAGCTACATAGCAAAAATCTGTTTTTTTCACTATTTACCTTTCTCAGGTAGACATACTGCCCTAGTGTTCAGCAGCATGTAACATCTGTCCTACTTAACAAATGAGTACAACAAATTAAAATTTCCAAGTCAGCTCTATTGAGTATGATGTGCACAGATGATAGGAGCACATTCAGGACAGGCAATACATTTTTCTCATGTCAATTTACTGCGTGTGGTCAAACCAACAATGCAGAGTACTGCAGCACAATTTCTGCTTTTCCCAAAACCAGGGCATGACTGCACACATCTTATGAAGCTGATATACATAATGCACTTGCTCTGGATCCTCAGATTTTCAGTAATGAAAATTTTGTAATCAATTTAAGATTTGTATTTGGAACAAGACCACTACCAAATATCTATTAACAAGACCTCTGAATGACACTTGAATATAATTTCCATGGGTAGGGGAGAGCAGAGATATGAACACCTTAACATAAAACATCAGTACGTTTTTTGCTTGCTTGTTTTTTATTGCAGCCTTGTACTACATCTTGAGATGGGTGCTATCACACTGAC
This sequence comes from Setophaga petechia, assembly GCA_024362935.1. Lineage (NCBI taxonomy): Eukaryota > Metazoa > Chordata > Aves > Passeriformes > Parulidae > Setophaga > Setophaga petechia. The sequence continues at coordinate 35,672,407 of JANCRA010000008.1, forward strand.
AAAACCTGTAACTGTTTTGCAAGTCACAGTCCTTCTGTAAATACAGTCATTCACATGTCATCATATATATCTAATGCATACATTAATCCAGCTCAGTTTACCAATTCCACACAGCTGTTGTATATTTAATACATATGGAAAAGTTAAAAGTAACATTCCCATCTAGATTATCTTACTGGTTTGTGTAAGCAATTTCATCCACTTGTCCTAAATAAACATTAGCACACTATATTAGCACAATATATTAATATATTCATACTTATTAATTTTTTTTTTACATATTAAACTTTTCTGTCCCGCAGATCATTGGAATTTTTTGTGAACAATAGAACTTTGCAGTAACCACATGGAAATGCTACCTGGCACAATCGGCTAAAAAACCACCCCAAAATGGTATAATTTTTATATATTCCTAGAGGCAATTGAGTTAGTACAGTGTGGTGGAAAGAATTCACAATAAGCAATTTACAGAGCATATCCAAAGCCAGGGTAATATTTCTATTGTAGCACTATTCTTCCCTCAGATCACCCAGAAGGTAACTATAATATCTGTGCTATGAGAACTGTAAGGCATTTTTGACAGGTCTCCTGAGCAATTTGCCCAGGAACTATTCTGAAGCAGCATAATTTTCCTGTCAAAATTTGTTGATATCATCGGGGGAGTTTTTTCAGCAGGCTGGGGCAAGAGGTAAGAGGGTACAATACAGAGAAAAAGTAAAAAAGTTTAAAGATTAAACTGTTGCAGCATTCCTCTTGTCTTGTGAGGACAATGCATAGAAAGATAGCACCATATAATACATTCTTTTATTTAGTATGCATGCTTTCCACTATTTCCCATATGTTTCTCACACCAAAAATTCCTTTTTGCCCAATCTAATAAGGCCTATTTTTCCCCTTCTCAGTAGGAATTGTTCAATCAAACATTCAAATTCTGCTCAACCATTTCCTATCATGCTAAGGACATGCTTTCTACCATATATACAAATAGTAATCAATAAATCAATGATGTTGAGAGGCAAAAAAAAAGGTAGATCTGCTTAATTTTTTTTTTTTTTTTGTAAAATCACCTTAATATTAAGGACTCCAAATAAGAAATAGACTACACAAGTACATAATTTCAACAACAAAAATTTTGAGTGAAAGGTTATATTTGCCTTGGGATACATTAGAAAAGGCCACCATATCACGGGTGACATTTCTAAATAGCAATTTAGCTGATCTTATGAAACAGCTCCTCTTTCTCTGGAGCCAAACTCAACAAATACCCCAGTGCAAGTTCCTTAGTCCAGCAGCACTGTTTAAAAATAAGAAAAATACAAATTCAAATCTTTTGTCCACAGTTGAAAGGTGGTTAGGAAATACTGCAGCCTACATGCTGGACTCTATCAGCCTGCTTCTACTAGTCCAAATCCACAGCTCAGTAGTTCATACACAGACCACTCATTTAATTTAAGATATTGAATATCTTAATATATAATAATTATTGTGTTGAAGGAAAAATACATCAGGTAGGTAAGAGATCACAACAGGCAGACAAGTGATTGCATACTATTTATTTTAGTGTTCATGAATAGCAGCTGTAAAAACTTGTGATTCTGTTATTATGCTGATTTACTGCTTGAAGATGTAAGAAAGCTGAACTCACAGCAATGTGCCTGTGTTTTGGAACATGCCATGAACTGGATGGTTCACAATTTTCCTATGATTCTCCACCACTACAAAACATTCTTGTTTCTATTTCTACCATTAGTATTTTCAAAACCAAATTCTATTTTTCTGTACTGGTCTCTTCTGGAACCAGAGTCATTTAATAGCTTCATTAATGACAAAGAGAAGGAATTGAGTTCACCCTCAGCAAATTTGCAGATAGCACCAAGCTGAGCAGTGCAGTTAACCTACCTGAAGGACGAGATGCCATCCAGGAGGGAGCTGCACAAGCTCAAGAAGCGGGACAATGCAAATCTCATTACATTTAACAAAACCAAGTGCAGGGGGCTGCACCTGGGTAAGGGCCACCCCCAGTATCAACACAGGCTGTGGGATGAGCAGACTGAGAAAGCCCCTGGGAGGGGGACTTGGGGCAGCTGCTGGGTGACAGGCCGGACATGACCCAGCAATGTGCTCCTGCATCCCAGAAAGCCAAACGTGTCCTGGGCTGCATCCAAAGCACATGGCCAGCAGGGAGAGGGAGGGAATTCTGCCCCTCTGTTGAGTGCCCCTCTGGGGTACTCAATACGAGAAAGACATTGAGCTGCTGGAGTGAGTCCAGAGGAGGTCACCAAGTTGATTAGAAGAAAAGGAGCTCCTCTCCTGTGAGAAAAAGCTGAGAAAATTGTGTTTGTTTAACCTGGGAAAGAGGCTTTGAGATAACCTAATTGGAACCCTCCAGTACCTGAAGGGAGCCTACAAGAAACATGGAGAGGGGCTTTGTGTAAGGATGTGCAGTGACAGGACAGGAGGGAACGGCTTCAGGGTGAAAGAGGGTAGGTTTAGATTAGATATTATGATAATTCTTCACTGTGGTAGTGATGAGGCACTGGAACAGGTTGCCCAGAGAAGCTGTGGAGGTCACATCCCTGGAAGTGTCCAAAATTGGGACGGATGGAACTCTAAACAAACTGGTCAATTGGAAATTGTCCCTGACCATGGCAGTGGAGTTGGAACCAAGTTGTCTTTAAGGTCCCTTCCACTATAAACCATCCTATGATTCTCTGATTCTATTATTCCATATATGCTACTTGGGAGTATGTAACATAGATGTATTTTTTAAATTGCTTTGTCTTTCATATCAATGTTTTAGGATAAAAAAAAAAAATCTAAATTTTGTTCCCTCCTTGTCTCGCCTCTCTTCAGAAAACTTATTTTTAGTTTCTATGCAGAAACAATTCAAACCCCAAAGAAGCTTATTTAAAATACAATGTACATTTACAACACACCAGCTAACAACTCTTTCATTTTCATAAAACAGCCTAAAGTGGAATGTGCTTTAAATCCAAACATGTTTACAATCATTTTTAAAGCTGTATTATTTTAAAGCATAATTCCATTTTCATCTTCTTGGTTCAAAGCAAGAAGCCCGAAATAAGTAAAAATTTTTACTGTGTCTAGTTTTGTATGGCCATTTATGTATTTGAACATTTAATAATTTAGAGAATACAAAGAACAAGTGAAGTGTTGGCTTACAAGATTGAACAACAATATTTTTTAAAACTCCATTTTAAACATTAAATTGTTTTAATTATAGATATTCTGTTGGTTTTTTTTTCATCAATTGATTCTATCTTATTTTTCCAGTATGTAAACACATGTTTATAATGGACAAAAGACAAATGCATAATATAAATATACCTACTCAGTAAATTATAAAAATTTATATAGAATATGTTTTATTTTTCTAAAGTACTGTTTGCAAGTTAGGGAATCAGATCCAGTATTTAGAGAAAAATCTTGTTTTCTTTACAAAGAAAAAAAAAGAGTTGGTTTTTTTTTTTTTCATGTGAGGAATAAGAAGAATTTGAAACTATTTCTAGACATTTCTGCTCATAAACTCCAGTTTTCACAACTTCTCCTTGATTGGCATTTGACCTTCAGAATTCCAAAGTGTAAAACTTCTGCTTCATGCACATGATCCTGATTGGGTCTTATGAAATTTAATATAGGCTTATCTTGAAGCATTTGATTTAACATTTCTGTGTGAGTTGCATCCACTGTTCAGTGAAATTAACTTATCTGCACTTGGAAGCTAGTAAGCACCACACACTCAGAAAGGTCTTGAAAACCTCTTGTGATTTGTCATCGTGTATTTAAGTCACTAGTAATAAATTCCTTATAAAAAAATTAGAGGCTAAATTGCATTACCTGAAACATTTCAGAAAAATAAGCACTTGGAGGAAAATAATTTTTTTCTTGGATAAGAACTAACGAATATACTGGAAAAATTACTAGAAATCCAGAAAATATATTTTCCAAACCTTTTTACCTAATCACTTAGTAACAGAAGTAGTGCCCTGACACCATTGTTGTCACAATAGTGTCAGGTCATATAATTTCTTTAACATTTCTCTATTCCTATTTCAGAGGATGCCTACATTCATCAAAAAAATCCCCTAAGCATTCAAGGCCTTTTATTATCTTCACTATCCTTCATCTTTTAGTATGACACCACAATTTTTTTTACATTATTGAAGCTTTTATTACATCTTGATGGAAAAAAAATGGAACCGTTTATAAGCTACAAGATTTTTGTGGAGCGTTGTGAAAGCAGAAAAGAGTAGAATCAAATCTAGCTTTGTTGGGATATAATAAATTTTAAAATGTCTCATTATTTTTCTCTAGGATCTTATGTTCTTTCTCTTTATAGGACATTTTCCTAAAATTTTTGAATTTATGGAGTCAATATTTTCTAAATCATAAAGATTATTCCTGTATATAAAATGAAATATTTTATTTATTAGACTTAAGAAGTCCCAGTAAGGTCAATGAAAATAAAGTTTACTCTCAGCACCAATGAAAATAAAGTTTACTCTCAGCACAACCATCAGTTTCTGAAACAAACAGAAACATCAATAGCTTTCTTCACCTAATCAATGCAGACAGATTGATTTTTCAGAAGGCAGACTATTATGTATGTCTGAGTACCATGACCTTTCAGATTTTACCAACAATATTCTTCATGTAAATTGATCTGCCTTATACCATGGGAGCCAGGGATGCAGAACTGCCAAAAGCATTCACTTTCACTTAGTTAGCTGGAAATATTACTTAGGAAAAAGCACCTTCTTCAATCATGGTGTGCCGTGTGATGAGTTGTAAATGTCTAAGACAATTCAGAACTGCAGATACCTTTACACCTAGTAATCATAAAACCACAAGAGTGTGAATGTAGAGTAATTGATTTAAACTTATCAGTTCTAGGCCATTAGACTTGGTAAAAGGTATTTCCACTCAACTATACAGGAGCCCATTACAGTAATTTCCATTTGAAGGTCAGCCATCACCAGTGTTGACCTTCAACATGACATAAAAGTTAATAATTGATTAGTTTACCAGAACAACGAACAACCACAAAACAATCACAAAAAAAACCCCAAATCACACCAAAAAAAAAAAAAAACCCAAAAACAAACTACCAAAACAAATCAAACAAAAAACCCCATCCACAAATAAACACACAAAACCAAAATACTAATAAAAACAAAAACAAAAATAACAAGTCCACATTTAATCAATCTGAACAGAAGAAAACTTTAATTTTGGTGAATTAGGCTGGGCTGAAACTATCACTGTTCAAAAGTTTTACAGCCTCTTAGCCAAGTTCTAATTCAGATACAGTCATTTGATGCTAAGTGATGGACAGTTGGGCTCCAAGGGCAGAGGCTGGGCTGCCTGGGATTTGGGCCAATTTAGAGACAGTGTAGGTGAGGGCATGCCCCTGCTCCCCTTTTAGAAAGGGCCTTAAATAAAGCTAGGACAAAATGCTCTGCTGGAAAACAAAAGTAAGTGCTGCTCAGCTCCTGACTCTGTTTCCCTTAGGGAATGGGTGCCCCTCTGACATATTGGGGTAGAGGTTAACATACCGGTTTTGCTGTTGACACCAAAACTACAGTAGTGCAACAGAAAAGGAATTCTGGATTCTAAATACTTACAGCCATTACAACACTGGCTAAAAAAAAATAAAGCAGTCTCGACAGGCTAATCACTTGCAAAATAACAAGGACCTCTTGAAAACTCCAGGACAGAAAAATGTTTTCTAAGATAACATTTGTAAGGGTTTCTACAACCTGCTTAAGCATGGTGTAAAACAGTCTATTAAATATCTGGCACTAAAGAAATTGCTTCTTCTAACATGGTTGCAATTCATTTGTATTACACATTTGGTAATGTGAAAATAAATATCCTTGGTAAGACGTATGGTTGGGAGTAAGGATTTATTATGTTCTCTAAGAATTCCTGCTAAATTACTTCATGATTGATATTTCTGCATGTAGATAATAGGTAAAATAATGTTGAAGACTATTTATTTGCCTTTTCAATTATGTTATATGTCAACACAGCTTGAGAATGTCTTGAAATTGTTTTTTAACACATTCACTTCCCAACTATAATTAAACAAAGATACTAGAAATATTAGATGTTATTCCCTTACAAAAAAAACAAAAAAAAGGAAATTCTTTGGAAAAAATGCTTTTGCAATAAGAAGTGCAGTTTCAGACTATAACAAAAGAACATCCTTAGTATCATAGTATCATCAAGTAGAAATAAAATTCTGGTCAAAGCATCATAAAAAAAAGAAAAAGAACAAAAAACAGGAAAAAAGGAATTTGCCTTATTTGCCTTTAGGGAGAGAAATAACTTTGGTTGTCTCACATGAACTATTATTTTCCTTCATCACAAATTTTCTGGAACAGAAAAAGGCAAAGACATCAATACTCCTAAACTGAGAAAAGCAAAGAATAGGGGAAGAGACGAGGTCAGACAAAAGGTGTTCAAATCCATAGACAAGTACTTATGCTGTTAGGACACTAGCTGTCTTCATTGAATCTTGACAAAATTACCTTAAATAATAACAAAATAAAAGCGGTTATTGGTTAATTCTGTTCTCTTCTTTGGTACAGGACTAAATTTTTATGAAATTCTCAAGCGTTGAAGTATTGTGGTAATTTTTTTTTTTTAAATAAGGTCTAATGAAGAAATACTAGACTATTTCCACTATTTCCAATTAGATTTAGATTACTTTTTCCCTTTAATTATAGAGTCATAGGATGGTTTGGGTTGGAAGGAACCTTAAACATCATGTGATTCCAAACCCTGCCATAGACAGAGCCATCCTTTACTGGACCAGGTGGCCCAGAGCCCCATCCAACCTGACCTTGAACATTTCTGGGGGTGGGGCGAACACAATTTCTCTGGGCAGCCTCTTGCATGCCTTACCACCCTCATAATAAAGAATTGCTTCCTAATATCTAATCCAAACCTACTCTCTCCCAGTTCGAAGCCATTCCGCTTTCATCTGTCACTACGCATCCTTGTGGAAAGTCCTTTTCTGTCTCCCATGTAGGCCCACCTTAGACACTGGAAGGTTGCAAGTAGGCACTCCTGAGCCCACACTTTTCCAACTCTGAGCAAACTCTGTTCTCTCAGCCATGCCTTGTAGAAGAGGAGCTCCATCCCTCTGATCATGGTGGCCTGGGCTTGCTCCAACAGCTCAATGTCTTTGTTGTATTGAGGGCCCCAGAGCCGGATGCAGCACTCCAGAGGGGTCTCACCAGAGCAGAGCAGAGCAGAGCAGAGGGGCAGAGTCCTCTCCCTTGCTGTGCTGCCCATGCTGCTTTGGATGCAGCCCAGGACACATTTGGCTTCCTGGGATGCAGGAGCACATTGCTGGGTCATGTCCAGCCTCTCACCCAGCAGCAGCCCCAAGTCCTCACAGGGCTGTTCTCAGTCTGTTCATCCCACAGCCTGTGTTGATACTGGGGTTACCCTGACCCAGGTGCAGCACTTCACACTTAGCCTTGTTAAATGTCATGAGATTTGCATTGTCCCACTTCTTGAGCTGGATAAATAAGTAAAAGAGGAAGGGAGGGACGGGTAAATGAGTAAGAGAGAAAAGGAGGAGGAGGAGAGAGGGAGGGAAGAAGGAAAAGGAAAGAAAGAAGGAATAAGAAACATTATGAAGGTTTGCATAGAGACATATCATTACACAAACTTGGTTAAAAGGGGTTAGAAGTTGAGAGCAGATCAGGGACAGGTGAGCCATGGTCTTAATGAACACAATAACCCAAGATAACTATTCGGAAAGCAATGGGATATGCATAGCACAGCAAGGCAAAGCACAAGATATCTCAAACATCTACTGCTGACTGTTTAAAGAACTGAAATTTCCAAATGTCAAAAATGTTCAAATCCATGAGCATGCATTTTTGAGACAGATACTGCTGAGTTACAATTCCTTTTGTTCTTTTTCCAAGACTGTTAAAGGACATCTCAAATTGAAGGCTGAATTAGCCTCTCCTTATGTTTTAATTTTTTTTAAAATTTTTTCTTTAAAAGGAATTTGAATCACAGAATATCCTGAGTTAGAAGGCCCCCACAAAGATAAGTCCAACTCTTTTTCCTGTAACAAGTGAATTTGAAAGTCTTCTACTTCAAAGAAGCTGGAAGTTAATCAGAGGAAATATTTTTAAATATTCAGTAACTGTAGCAAGTACCTTGCCAACTGAGACAAGCTTTCAGATATTTCGCACAGGGTCAAAATTTCTATGTAATTGAAAAGATTTATCACTGATTAATCAGATTTGACAGGCTGGATTCAAAGGAATGAAACTTGAACAGACCATTGGCACACTTGGACGCACATTTTTCCTTTTACCAAATGACAACTTAATCATGAAACAAAAGAAAAAAAAAAACAAGTAAAATTCCTGACCTTCTATCAACAGCAATAATGTTAAAAAAATATTTTAGGAATTAATAAAATGTAGGGAAAAAATTGAAGATTCTAATTTTATCTTATTACAGATTTTGAGAACAATTTGGAAACATATTCAAGTCTGACAATAGAGCAGAAGAAATTTAAATCAATTTCACATACATACATTCTGGGCTAGGGTTTACTGTGATTATTTCATAAGGGAACTATATAAAATATTATATCACATGAATAGTGTAATTATGTTTTTACAAGGGAGAAAAATAGATCTTAAAATCTGGCAGTACTTTTCTAAAGATAACTAAGATAAGCCAAATAGGATAGAGGGAACAACTTGCAGAAATTATAAAAACTATTATTAATCCTTTTTCTAACAAATCAACAGCAAGAAACTTCATAATCTATTGACAATCACATAAACAATATAAAAAATTAAGGAAACAAGAAAGCTACTTGAGTTTCCTCTGTATTGACATGGAAGAAGCATGGAAATAAATAATTCTGTGCCCATATTTTATATATATATATATGTGTGTGTTACATCAGAGGATCTATCTAAAACTGAACATTGTCATAAATCAAGGAGACAAAATGGGTAGTTAAAAATTCCTGGGATGAGATAGCAGACATTAAAGAATTCAAAAAGCCTAGGAAACAGCTAACACAAGGACAATTTTTAAAATGCTTCAACAGGGAATAAAAAAGCCCAGAAAGAACTGATATTGAGATTCTTAGTTACAAATAAGATGAGGCATGGGCAAATATGATTTATTGAGGAAGAATCAAAACAATTTTTATTCAAAAAATCTTAGGGCTTACTAACTTATGCCAGTTTTCTGAATGAGTCAATAAACTGACTCTGCTAGATCAGAGGTCTTGGCAGGCCTTCCAATGGCATTTAACAAAGATCTTCCACAATGATTCTTAGAGAAACTTAGCTGACATAAAAAAGGCCCTTACATACAGGAATACCTACTTACTAAATTAGCAAAAAATAAGTGAGAAGGGAAAGAAGAGAGGAATAACTGAGCAGTTTCCATGGTGTTGGAAGATCATATCAGTGACGCTGTGAAGAAAGAGGGAACTGAATAAACTTTCTGTTTCGTTATCATGAAAATATAAAAGTAGTTGTAAAGCAAACAGTGTAAATGTTTTACTAATGTGCAGCTAAATTTACAATCTTTCATGGCAGGGCATAGTGGATGTTAAAAATTAACATGTTCTCCAAAATAATTTATAAAAATTACAAAAAAAAATTCAGTAAGAAGCATTAGAGTTGAAAAACACTGATCTCATTCTGGAAACTTCTAAGACAAGAGTTGCTAAGAGCCCATGACAGTTCTCTGAGACAATATTCCTTTGCTGCTCTTAGTAAGTATTCTGTACATATCCATTTTTGGTCAATGTCAGAAATGGGATACAGGGCTAGATGAACTTTTATTCTGATGGCCTGCAACTATTTTATTTGCTACTCTGCAAAAAAAAAAAAAAGTTAACTGGCTTTTCTAAAGCAAGCATTCCTTTCTGACTGAAAAACACAGGGAGGGAGGTCGTGCAACAGAGTTGGGAAACTACAGAACAATACTAAAAATATTATCCTTAAGTGAAATAAAAGTGAAATAAAATGAAATAAAAGTGAAATAAAAATATTGTTCTAAAAAGAAAGAATAAGTATAGAATAGCTAATTATACACATGCATCAAAAAAACTTATAGGTTTTCTGGTTTCCATCATCATAATAAAATGTGTAATTAAAAATATTTATAAGAGCTTTGAAAAATGTATCATTACAATTTACAGGCCCATTCAAGAATGCAGAAAATAGGTGATAAAATAATAAAATTAGATGAAAAATTTGAAGCATATTAATGCTCTTAAAGTTATACCACTAGTCAAATGTAAATGAGAGATTAATTTTTATATCTGTTCTTGAACTTTCAGCTATTTTTGTCAGGAATTCAGAATATAATATCCTTGAAACTGGAAGCAAATTGGTGAGAAAAGTACAGTGCTGAGTGTTGATCCATAACAGTTTGTAATCCAGTAATTTTTTCCCTGTCTTTTATTAAATATCAGCATAATTTGCTAGAGGAAACATATCTGTAAAGCTCTATTTTTATTCGTTTTAGCCCTACAATTTAGACAATTTTCTAAGGAATTGAAATGAGCATTTCACCAGAAAGTAATTAGAAAACAAACATATAATAACAACAGTACTCCATGTTGTAATTGTGACAAAATATATTGTGTTTTAGAAATCCATTTAGGGAGCAAATTTTGCAGCCTGTACTGTTTTATCATTGCAACAACCAACCCCAGTGGTTTTTGTTGGAACAAATCTATTTCTCCACTGGATGAACAGAGCTAGATGAATATCAAAGGGTTTAACAATATTACCATAATTACATCTCTTCTCTAGTTTTGTTCTGATGAAGAATAAAAAATAAATACAACTCAGTCCAAGAGATCCATGACAGAAAACCAGGAATGAAACATGTGGCAATTAATATAACCCTTAAGTATTTAAATTCCTCTCTTTATTATCCAAGTAAATCATAAAACTGCTCCTCTGTACTGTGGTGCTTTCTCAAAACACATCTGTCACTCCCCAGGCATTCAGAGAGTGCACAGACAGATCACACCTACACACTCTCTGAATGTGCTCAATGTTGACAAGGAAGCAGTTTGCAACTCCTTTTGCATTTGGCCCTACTCACACCCTTGTGGGAACTCAGCACAGCAGCAGCAAAAGTTAACATAAACATGACAAAACATAAACACAGGAGTCAAGATTTTTCCTGCTGCTGTGGCCCTTAATCCACATGTGGCATTAGGCTATCCCAAAAACTTCAATGCTCCAGCCATATCCACTCTATCAGGGCTCAGGGCAAGGACTGTCAATACCTGAAGCAGAACTTCCCACATGGTTTCTTTTAGAAAGAATTAATGTACACAAAATCACTCTGAATTAAAGCAATACCAATTCAAGTGGGGATGATGAAAGAATTTGCCTTAAAGTCACAGTTTGTCTTTTAACCAAAATGTAAAGATATGTTTATGCAGCTGCAGCAGTTTTCATCTTATCTTGTTCCATTTACTTTTCTTGACTACTTCTTGAATTTGATTCTTCAATTGAATTTGCAAAAACTGTTTTAATTAATAACTTGTGATACATTTCTGTGCAGCTCAGAGTAATAAGGCTGGCTCTCATCAAAAGTGGGCTACTTTAGTGGTCTAGCCTTTATTAAAAAATAAATCAGCAGTGAGTACAGTTGTGTTATAACATCTTCTTTAGAGATGTGCAGAGTCAGAGGATTTTTATCTTGGTTTTTTTCTTAATTTGATTTTTCTAGATCTTAAAAAAAGGGAATATTTGAACTTTGATTTCTTGCTCAACTGAAAAGGTAGATTTAAGGAGCAGCAATTTATTCTTATAGCTTTACTAGTTTTGTTTGTATTTTTTTAGTTAAACCAAGGAAGAATGCCATTTACGTAGTTCCTATTCCCACACCAAAACTTTGTATCCATAAAAATTAGAGCTTACACAGTGATGCTGTTAGGAAGACTTCATGGCTACAGTAGATTAATTATTTTCTGCATATAAGAAAATCATCATTAAATAAGTCATATAATTAGGGAGAACCTAGAAGTCCCCTTTCACTTCTAAGGGAGGAAGTGAAAGGGTCTAAGGGGAAGGAGACAGTGGATAATGTTCCTATATTTTAAAAATACAAGGAAAATCAACCTCATTGAAGTTACATCATTAAAAGTAACTTTTGTCTGTGAAATGTGAGGAACACACCCACCTCTGACACTATAATAGGATGATCTTGGCTGAATTCCAGATGCCCACCCAGCTCCTCTCACACCTTTCCCCTACAGGACAGGAGAGGAAATGAAAAGAGAAGGTTTCATAAACCTTCTGAGATAAATTTACCTCACAAGAATAAATAAACTTGACTAGGGGAAAATTAAATATATTACCCATTAAAAACAGAGTAGAATGGTTAAAAATAAAGACAAAACTAAAATCATCTTCCTTCCTTCTCACCCTTCCTCTCAGGCTCAGCATCACTTCTTTACTCATTTTCTCCACTATCTCTTCATTACCTCTTCTGTCTTTGCACAGAAGGGGAATGTCAGGATGCATTCTTCCCTCTGCTCCTCCTTCCTCCTCACGTGTTCCCCTGGATCAGAGTGAGGGGTGTCTCACATCAGCTCGACTTTGGCCAGTGGGTTTCCTTTGGAGCCAGTTGGAGCTGCTTGTGTCTGGCATGGGAAGCTCCTAAGCTCTTCTCACAAAGCCCGTGGATGTATGGGTTTTTTTGCTAACAGTATGATGACCTTATCATACTACAGACAGAAATCAAACTTAAAATAAAAATTATTTCATGCATCCACAAGCTCCACAGTTCAATATTCAGGTCCACTGAATATTCCATTAATGTAACATGTCCATGAACATATTCATTAATTTAACATTTCACAGCCAGCTATTTACCATAATCATTAGAGATAATACAAAAGAATAGAGAATATTCCTCAAAATTAATTTATAAGTTTGTTTCAAGGTCATATTAACAGATAAAAAAAAAATCTTTCCATAAACATCATGTTTTGGGTATTGATTTATATCATCAACAAGGTGGGTTTTTTTCATGCTATCCCTTCCTAGATGACCCAGTTACATCCATTTAATATTTGTTACCATGATATCAGTCAAATAATACATCTATTAATTTAAATGGTATTTTCCATTTCAGGAAGTTTAATCAATAAAACTGCACAGCAACAATGTCTGATCCCAATTGTTTCATCAATTCTGCCCATCTTGTGCAACAGTACTTAACCTTCCAAAAACTGCGTGGGGAAATGTTTTAAACCAACATACTGCCAGCTAAGAATAATATTGAGGACTCACACTTTTTGAAAGACATAGTTAGTATTAGATTTTATATTCAGAACTTAAATCTACATGGTTTACTACTATGAGTGGCAAGAGATAGCACAAATTCTATGTCCTATGAAGTATGTATATTTATTCAAGAGCAAGATAACTGTCACCATGAAACTGTTTAGACAAGGATGTAAGGATTTAATTCCTGTGTATTTATACCATGTTTGTAATACTACTAAAACCATTATTAAATAAAAAATGTTGCCATTGTTTGCTTATATCGTCTACAAGTACAAATCAGCCATATATCAATTAATAACACTGAATATTGTTTTAAACAGCTACAATGGATGATCCAAATAATCTCACAAATAGAGGTTTTGGAAAAAAAGTAGGATACTAGGCAACTGTGTTTTGCTTTGAGATTCATTCTAAAAATAATTAGCTGTATGTCTTGTGTCTACTTGCTAAATAAAGCCATAATCATACACATAAAGATGCACAAAGACCTTTAGATAGCTGTAGTTTCAATTTTTGCTGACCTAGTCATCTAAACATCACCCACATTACAGCAGTCATTCTTTTTTACTATTCTAACCCTGCTTATAATGTTATTTTATTTGAACTTGAAGCTACTATCCCAGAAAAAAAAGGGTCTTGAACCAGAAGTCACAGCAATTGTTTTCAGGTTATTTATAGTATTAGAGAAAATCAGAAACAGTCTTAGAAATTAGCAAGGTTCAACAGTAACATTAGGATGTGTCTGCAGAGGAGTAGACAGGTTCTATCTAAATTGAGTTAGGCTGGAATCCTTGAAACAGGAACTCTTTCTTAACATCTGTTTTGATTTAATGGCAACAGCAAAGTTAAAAAACATGCCAACTAACTCTGCAAACCACTGCCTTCTCCACATATGGCTGACCAGGTCTCCAGTGCCATGACTGACTTGGAGATGAACTTGTTGAAAGACTAATTTTCTTCCTAAGATTGTTTCCGTGGTTTTCGTGCTGTGAAGGGCTCATTTTCTCATTAAGGGTTTCCACAGCACTTTAATCCTGTTGCTCTTTAATTTTACTCATGTTGTCAATGGGTGTTTGGTGTCACAGAAGATCATTTTTGGAGGTACCACTTGCTCTCTGCAGCCAGAGGCCAGGAGCCCTGGACACAGTGAGAATAATGGTTAGGATACTGTGGCAGACTCTGGCAAGGAGATCTGACTGGAAATGCTTCTCAAGACTGCAAGAGACCTCAGCTTTGGGGATGATGCAGGGCATGGTTCCCAGCCTAAACGGAGAAAAACATCACATGCGAATTCACAGCTCTGGAGGGAAAATGCTCCCATCAAGGTCTTGCTGTGTCCCTCTGAGGCTGGGGCAGGCAGGGGCAATGTCCTTTCCTGTAGGTGGGATCAGGAAGTTCTGTTGTTAAACTGAAAGCAGGGGCCAACAAGAACTTTGTGAAATTTAGTGGTGATGAAGTCCTACACCTGGGAAGGAAGAGTCCCTTGCAATGAGATGGTGATGTTTTTTCCAAAGCAGCTGTTGCTTAGACTGGCTAGGCAATCAGTCTGCTGGTGGTGTTGGTCCCTTCTTCATCACTTGAGTTTTTCCTCCATTTTCCTTTTCCCCTTTCCCAGTTATTAATTAGTCTTTATCTGAATCTGCAAGTTTTTTTCTCAATTTTGCCCCTCCAATTCTGTCCCCCAACCCACTGCTGAGGAGTGAATGAGACTGGGTGGGAGCTTCACTGCCAGATGGGGTCAAGCCATCACAAACCCACTGTCCAGAGTAGGTCATGCAGACCTGGATGTTTTTGAGACCTCACTACACCAAACCTTGAATAACTTAGTCTGACTTCAGAGCTGGTCTTGCTTTGAGCAGGAGGTAGGACTGAAGATCTCATGAGGTCCGTTCCAGATTTGTCCTGTGATTCCATGTTTTGCAGTTGTTGTAAATCAGATATAGGGGTGCTTTACTAATGGAGAGAGCTCATACTAACAGAGAGAGTTGATCACAGATATCTAATAATTGTCTATGCAACAAACTGTTTTTAAAAAAAAAAACTAAACACATAAACAAACAAGCACAGACATACAAGCAACAGAGATTTGAAATATAGTAACATGCCTAAGAAGATGAGCCTCTTTCTGGCCGTATTTCCAGCCTCAAGTTACTTGCATTACAAACGAATCAAGAAAATACTGATGTGATATGATATCATGTGATATGTATATGTTATCATAAAATAAATAGTAGTAAAGAAAAGCTAAAACTTGTTGTATGTTATGTAATATTTGTTAGAAAGGTAGGCTTATATGCATGAGCTTCCGTTTGCTATTACTCAGTCATGATGAAAACAGAAAAATCTTATGATTACATTTCACAGCAGACATCAAGTATAAAACCTCTCTCTCAGTCTTTCCCAAGAGAAATTACCTAGCTACTAAACCCTAAATCTAGTTACTTAGAAGGTCATTATTCAACAGCAAATGCGCATAAATGAAATTATTTGTTATTCAGGCAAATAAAACAAAGTTACTCTTTCTCACTACACACCTCATAGCATTGGTTATGTACATTTAGTGATTGATTGGTGGGTTTGGGGGCTTTTTTGCTTTCTCTTTTTTGAAATTTCAGAGTCTCAATGAAAGTGGGAGCCTTCTGGATTACTATTTAGTTATCAGCATAGAAAACCGTAAAATAAAGGAAATATGCTAAGCTAAGGGTCTTTGACTAAATTACCAAGTCATTTTAAGCAGGACAATAAATGAACAGATCTTTGGAGGCACAAAAAAATAAGGAATAGGTGCTTATTTCAGTTCTCCCTCTCCAAAGAAGAGATTTGATGTTTGACAAGACAGGGAAAATTATTTGTCTCACAGTTATTTTTTTGCTTTGACCTTCATCAGAACTCTGTAGCTTGCAAAGATCACTTAATCTTCTCTGTTCCTCCCAGTCTTCACTTTTGCTTCCTAGTCTTGTTATACTTGTCATTTCCCCCAGCACCTTTTAAAAATTAACAGAAAATATTTTCTGTTTCTGTACCCTACAGAAATTCTAAGCCACTGAGGTCCAATTGCTCAAGTCTGGGATGCAGTAAGGGCTGCTTTGTCTTGTATAATCTTTGCTTTTTTATGGACACTTTTTGAGATTTTGAAATAGTAATTTTGGGTGTGAATGCTCCTCAAATAATCCAACTAAGTAATAATACTAGACTAAGTAAAAATAAGCTTATTTTTAACCTAAAGCCTACTTTGTGCATTTTAACGATCACAACTCAATTTAGTCGTGTTGCTTTTTTATTTTTTTCATCTCCAGAAGTTCCTGAATTTCTTTTACCTGCATTTTGAGTTTTCTGGTCTCTTCTTCCAAACTTTGTTTTTCTGCTTCTAGTCGGTCTCTCTTTCCCCATTCAGAGGCATTCTCACAATGCATTCTTTCCATCTGGGAAGGTTGAGGGTTGGAGGAAGAATCACCAAAAAAGAAAAAAAGAAAGAGGAATAATCTGATTAAAACACTGGTTTTCACTGGGTGAGGCTAATGGCTTCACCTCAGAGTAAGGTCAGCACCTTAGAAATCAGCCCAAGGTGTAAGTTTTCCATGTGTCATAAAGTTAAATATTTTAATTTGAAAATAACAAAGACAGTCAATTCTCATCAAATGTACCTTCAAAAAAGTAAAGCATAGATAATTTTTTATACAGTAACTGGTAACAAAATCCTATTCTTTTCCTGCTATTTCTGGAAAAATAGTATTAAAATAATAATAAAGTGTTTTAAATAAAACTGAGATTGATTTTGGCTTGACAACATCAAAGTTCACTTTTTATTCTCTAAAATCAGCATGTTTTTCTTCTGCTTACAATTTAGAAAGATTGTAATAAATGTTTATTAAACTGAAGAAGTTCTAAAGTATACCTTCAGTGTTACATACAGTTATCCTCATAGTCAGAGAAAAGATTGAAAAGTTTTCATGTTAATCTCTTTCTTGTGGTCATGATTAATAGTCTTAAGTGAAATATTATCTTTTATGGCCCATGCTGCAATTTTATTTTAGGATAACTCAATGAATTTTTTCATCAAATCCTTATATAGGACAAATTAAATATATCAACAAAAAGACACATTACTAAGTCATATAGAGTAATTATCAAAGAACTGATTTATTCTTCAGAGACAACTACACAGAGGTTTTTTTCAAGGCTGCATTAAATACTTCTCAGACTTCAAATGAAAAAATTGTAAAGTGAATTTTTGTTTATAGCACAAACCAGGTACTCATGAGGTACTAATGGAAATTTATCAGAAGATTATTATCGACAAGTACTTACTGTTAACAAATTATTATTAACTGGTTCTTAACATGAGATTAAAAGAGATTAACATAGATTAAAAACGGTGAAAATAAAAGGTTCCAGTTCTTTTAATTGAGGTGAAAAAATGAAGAGAATTGTGAATTTATTAACATAAGGTCAAAATTTTAAGAGCTTTTTACAATATTCAGTTCTATGGGAACTGAAATCAATGGTTTGATAAAAATGGTGACTGAAAACATTGTGAGACACTTCTTCATTGAAGAAACAGGATATCTGTGCCACCAAGGCTTTAGAAAGAGCCACAGAGGTGTGCTTTTTCAGTTCAATTGGTTACTTTTATTCTAAAATCAATTTCTGGCAAATAATGAAAAGATTCTGAATGTAGAGCAAAGAGAATGAGCTGTTACAGCATAATTTTGATCCTATGAATAGTGGCAATGTCATTCTCTAGCTAAATCAAATTGCAAATAAGGTGGATCTGTTCCCACCTTATTTCTGAGTAAATAAAAACAATTAGAAACCAAATAAAGTTAAAGAAGCTCATTCAGATTATCAGAAGACAGCAAAAGGGATTGTTCCACTCTGCCCCATACTGGTGTTGCCTCGCCTTGAGCACTGTCTGCAGTTTTGGGCACAGGTCATCAAAGTATTGGAGTGGGTCCAGAGTGACAGACTACAAGTCCCTAACTCCAACACACAAGTAAGTGTTTGATGCTCACATGTTCCCAATGAGGTCTTTAGAACCTATCCACTGAATTTCTGTAAAATAGTTGGAAATTAAGGGATCACATACCCCTATTTAGCAGCAAATATTATCTCTTCCCCATCAAAGTTATGTTAGTTGTTTGAATACTTTCTACTGGACTACAATCACAAGCTCCTTGTTTTTTCCTAAATAAATATGCAGGCATATTTATTATTTCTAGTATCCATGAAAGTTCCAGAACATGAGAAACCCTGTCTTCTTGCAAAGCACCTGCCAAAATACACAGCTGCAATTCTAAGCCTGAAAGTTCACCTTCTTACAGTGTTGACACTAATCAATACAAATTCATTTTTGTCAGACATCAAATAGAGAGAAATCACAAAACCATCCAAGGTTGAATTTCATCAAGAAATTAAGCAGAAGATGACTATCACACAAAGATCTGATGTCAAAGACAAATGTATTTACCTATGTCTGCAAAATTTTAATTCATTGCAGCCAAGATATAACTACGATAAATTTGCATATTTAACAGTCCTGATTTCAGCTGGGATAGGAGTTCATTTTCTTCCTAGTAGCTGGTACAGTACTATGTTCTGAATTTAGTATGAGAATAACGTTGATAACAGAGGGAAATTTTCTTTGTTGCTGAGCAGTGCTTAGACTAAGTCAAGGTATTTTCAGCTTCTTATACTGCTCTGTGAGCAAGGAGGCTCAGGCTGCACAAGAACCTGGGAGTGGACAGCTAACCCAAAGCAGCCACAGGGATATTCCATTCCATATGATGCTCTTGTGTGAAACTCCAAATTCTGATTTATAAAGAAAAGGGAAAGCTTAAGAAAAAAATCGCGACGTGAAAAAACCTTGAGATCTTTAACTTTCCCTTAAAATGTCAATATTTTCTCTCCATAAAATATCTGTGCAGATTTGCACTGAATTTTACTTTTTAATAGGAAGGCCAGAATAATGGCGGAAGCATAGAATGAGGTCAAGGCAGTGTCAATGAAGTGGGTAATTGCAAAGGTGAGTGGTGGAAATGAAGTACAGAGTACTGACCTTTTGAAACTGGATAATTACATCTTAGAGCTAAGCTACACCATCTCATGAATAACATGAAAGGCAGAACCCTGAAAAAAGTAGACACAGAAAAAGGAACTCCACCTTGTACAGTTCATTAGAAGGAAAATCTTAATGCTCTTGTTTAGTTAAGGCAATATAACAGTGGTTGAGGTTCCAAAAGTTTTATTGAAACAAGATTTTTCTCCTTCCCCTTAGTTAAGAAAAGATAGAGTAGGATGAAGAGCAACAATTAAGGTGCAATGAATGCAAAAAGAAAGATGATGAAGATGAAATCCAGCACTCAACACAATTTCAGACAGTAAACAGAAGAAATTCCATACACCCTTCTGTTTTTTTTTTTTTTTTTTTAGGTGCAAAGATTTGTCAGCTTTCTATAAAACTTGCATAAGGTCAGAAAATGTATTTAGAGAACTATGATCTTCAGCTTTTTAAAATAAGTTTTTAAAATAGAGTTGGACAGAACACAAGCATTATGCTAAAAAAACTGTAGTTTTGATCTGATCTGACTTGACAATGATGTCAGAAATAAAAAACTGCCAATCCAACCAGAAATTCTCCCTGTAAAATTTTTATTCTACAAAACTGTCATTTTCTTTACCAAAAGTACGTTCTGTGAAAGATAATCTGCATATCATTTTTAAATTTCCAATCTGAATCTTACACAATCACAGCAAATCATTAGCTTCTAGTGCTGTCTGTCTTTATACTCAGAGCCTACAGGCAAGCTGAATGAGGCCTACAGACTTGTGACCCAGAGAGGGAAGAACTCCTGTTTAAAATAGTGACCTTGGGCAGCCTCACTCAAGTGCAAATATAAAATATCTGCTTCAGTTTGTGCAGAACAAAAATTAAAATTTAAAATCAATATGCTTTTTTGTCCTTAAAATAACAATGCAGGGCTTTTTTCATGCTGCAAAGCAAGATAAATGAGCACATATTTTCAGGATTCTTGATATCCTCACTGTATTGTGCATGGAAGTAATTTCCATTCATTTATGCTACAAATTATTCTACAGAATTTAAGCAAGAGGTATATTACACTGAAAATTTAATAAGCCACAGGTTGATTATGAATTAAGGACCATGACACCCTCCTAATAAAGAAAGCCTATTGAAATAATCATAAATCTTCATAAAGTCACAAGTAAATTTGATTCTTACAGATTTCTTCCCTATAGTTACTCAGAAAACTCAGCCCGAGAAGCAAATTTTTCTTTTTTGTAACTCAGACAGGAATACTGTCTCTCAAAAAATGTCATATCCAACAGTCTTTTCAGAGCCAAGAACTCAAAAATTGTGCAGTTTTACCAACCATCTTTCAAATTATTGCACACTGATAAGAAATGCAAGGACAGAGAATCTGCCCTTTCGCAGTGGTAATTTATGAGATGTCATAAACTTCCAAAGTACGGAATGTGCTTCAGCTGCTAGAAGGAATGGCAGACATGCAGCTTCCTTAAATATGGCATCAAGGTAGATTGGATCAAATGAGTTGAAAGCAAGGTCTGCTTAAAGATCAAGCAAACATCAAGCAGAAGCCTCACATTCCTTCATTTAATTCAATGCGAAACGTCATTACAATTTGTGACATAGTTGTGTGGGTTCTGAAGATATTTTATCAATGGTTTAAAAGCAATGGCATCAAATGCTTAAAGAGAGTCTCTCAGCACAATTGGGAGAAAAAACGTCTGTGTTGCAGGATCAGGAAAAAAACTCATACAGCCAGAAGCATCTTCAAAGAGATATATAAGAGAAGAAAATAGTTATGTTGATGAATCTGGTTCTCTTAAATCACTTCCAGTTTTAGTTCAGCTGTATCTACAGAATTTGGAAAATACACCATGGTTCTACTCTGCTGCTCACCTTCCTTTGAGAAAGGTGCAAGAGGAAGATGGATTTCACATGGCAAGACAATTATGTGCAACTGGATAAAAAACAATTCCAAGAATCTTTGCTACTTGCAAAATAACCCCTATTTTGTTGGGATAAAGGGGAGAGAGTCTGTTTTTTTGGTTTTTAAAAATGATCTTCTATTTTTTTTAATTTTATTTTGAGATTTCTACTCCTAGAAGCCTGTAAGAACATGAGGAAAACTGCCAAAGCTTCTAAGGTCTTAAGGAAAACTCATCAGGTTTCCTGCTTCCAAGATCAGGACTGTTGCATGCAGGTGTGATGTTTGCTGGCAAGAAAAATTATTACTTTGCATGTGTGACATTGGGCAGTTTTGCAATGAATTATTTCCAGTATGTCTGACATTTTCTAGAATTCTTTTCTTTTTTCACCTGAAACACGCAAAGACTACTAGAATCCATAGCACTCCTTCCACAGGAAAGGAAGACAAATGTTTGCTACCATTTTATTTGACAAATGCTTCAATACAGTAAAAAAAATTTACTCTGGTTTTTTTCCTATTGTATGCAAGTCTGCCAAGAACACCGTTTGGTCCATCAGCAACTATACTGAAAGCTTGATAAATGTTATTGTGCCTGACAATATCTTGAGACACCAAGCCCTGCAAGAAATGGAATTTTTTAATGAATGCTTATATTCATAACAATGCCTAGCACCAGCAGATTTAGTAATCAAATATTTCTTCCTCCTGGTTCTACTCAAATGCTTAAGTCTGCTGCAAGCTGATATCATTGCACTATGCTGATATTAAATGGAAAGTTGCTGATTTACCAGTATTTTTTTTCCTCTCCCCTTGTCTGCACACAGAGAAAACTCTTTTGTGTTTATGACTAGTTTAAAAGAGCTGATTTATGCAGGAATAGAAGTTGTCCATAGATATATAAAAAAGCTTAAGCATGAAAATTTACAACAATCAGAAATAATATATGAAGAGAGACATAAATAAGTTCAAGACTAGAAACATGGTCAGGTGGAGAAAATTACCTTTGAACTTACAGATCTTTCTTTCCATCTGAATCTGGCACTGCTTTCATCAGTTGCTTGTGAGTTCAATTTCATATAGACTGTGTATTATACTAAAATTAACACCTCCTCTTCAAGAGACTTTACTATTTTTTCAAGGAACACAAATTTTCTATCAACGTCTACCATAGAAAATTATCCATAATGCCTATCTAAAATTCTACTTTCACCTATTATTAGTAAATAATTGAATACTACTGAGGAACTACCTTTACCTATCTAAACATTTGAAATCAGTAATACATAATCACACAATTTCTACTTTAAAATTATGAAGAGCTTTTTGCATTTTGATCTCATTTTAAACAAGAAATACTTACATTTCTCATGTGGAAAAACAAAACAAGATGACTAAAAAAATACTGGAAGTTTCTTTCAGTATCACAGAATGGATAAGGTAGGAAACACCTTGGTGGGCCAACTGGGCCAACATCCCTGTTCAAGCAGGGTATGCTAACCTTCCTCATTGTAATCCCAGTTCATAACAAGATTGAGACTAGAGGAATGTCCAAACAATCAGTGTCCACCAAGCCATACAGTGCTGCTTATTTAGTCAACATTTTCATGTGTCAAAAACAATTTGAAAATTATATAGAAAAAAAATTTAAAACTAGAATGGACTGTTATAATGAAGATATAAAAACGCACGCTGGAAATAAAGAATCTGATATTTATAACATGTAAGGACGATTTTGTCAAGTAGACATTCTTGTACACTTGCCAGAAAAGCATGAATGTTTTCATGAGTATTTAAAAACAAAGAAGAGTGTGATTATTTTTTCTGATACATTTTGTGCTGTTCTATTCTCAGTGTTCTACTGATATATAAACAAAATGTTAAACCATTTGTAGGCTGTCTTGGAAACTAAGGGACTTTCACCCATTGTTTAAAAAACAAGAAAATACAAAAATGCTGTTTATTTTTTTTAAAGTCAGGCAATATATTAAATGCACCCATGTAGCTGAATCACTAATGCACATGAAAAATGAGCCATATACTTTATTATTATCTTGCAGAGCCGAATTAAAAAATCTGTAGTTCAAAATGCAAACCTCCATACATATACCCTATCATACCAGTCCATACAAATACCTGTTAGTTTTGTTTTGAGTAAAGTGTGTTTCAGCTGAGAGAAAAACAGAAAAAAAAAGATTCCTTCATTTTTCACTGGAAAATGTACATTTGATGTACTTGATGAGAAGTAATGCATCTTCTATATGCAAATTTAATATGTGAAAACAGTAAAAATAAAAACTAAACATCAATATCTTTATCTACCTTTCAAATTAAAACAGAGTATAAGCCTCATCTCAGTGTTTATTATTGATGCATCTTTGTCTCATATTTTCTTATATGAATATATCAATATTTTACCACCATTTGTGATTGAGAAGCCCTCATATTGTCCAAGAGGTAGCAGGCCATATATTTCCCTACCTCAAAATAAAATATTTGAGTAAGAACCATTCCTCAATTTTGTCAATTATGTTGATATTGACTGAATTTCTGAGTAGCCTAGGTAAAAATCCCTGTGAGTACATTGTGCTGAGTTGAAAGTGCTCTGGCTTAAGTCTTGTCCTGACTTTCCAAGCATCCTCTCAGAGATCATTGAGGAGCTCATGGGAACCCTCTCAGATATTTATGGTTATCTGCTGCTGCTACATCAGGAACCATTGAAGTAACTGTCCCTTCACCACCAGAATCTTGTTTGCGGCATCTTAGACAGAAAAAAATGCCCCCTGCGAGAAAAATGAAACCTACATTTCTAAATTAGGGAAAAAGATATGTAATCTGTAATCTGCTCCTACAGCATTTTGAAAAATTTGCTGTAATAAATAGTGCCTGTTTTTTCTTTTTGTCCACAGCCGGTTTAAGATTATCTCTCAGTTGCAAATATCTTATCTATCAAGATACTGGGAATTTTCCAGAATTTCCCTGAAATTTTCCTCTCTTCCATCGTAAGATGAATTCAGTAAGTGAGAGCTATTTACTTACTGAAAAAACACTCCAATTAAATTACCAATACTAAATTGTCCATCAAATCATTCTTCCTTTAAAACTTTTACTGTGTAGACACAAATACTCTTATTTTATATATAGCCAAGCCATAGATAATTTCATGTGGAACTTATACCTCAATTATAATATGGGCAACAGTGGAAGGACTTTTTTTTCCATCTGTCTAGGCCTAAGACCCTCACCTCTAGCTCACACCACAAAGACCCTCAGCACAGACCCCTTGGGTGCCCTGAACACCCCAATTTAGTCCCATTCCAACAGCACCTCTAAGCATTCTCTTTTGGTCAAGCCTAAGAGAAACTTTCGTCTCTGTCTGGGGCAAAGAACCTCACCTCCAGAATTTCTGTCAGCATCACTCACAACTTCTCCTGCTCTGTATTTCTCATTTTAGCTGCTGTTCAGCTATATTCCCCTCCTACTTCTATGGCTTGCTGAATTTCAAAAGTAATGCTCATGGTATAAAATGTACCAACATCTATATCAAATGTAACTTAGCTGCCCAAAAAAGATGCTTCACTAGCTGACTTCAGTGATTTGACTCTACAAATTCACTAAATGTTCTCTTTCACTATGGTCTTTCTGACTATCCAGTATCAGTTTTTTATTTGGGCTCCTTTCTAGCCTACTTCATACTAACCACTTCAAAAAGTTTTCTCAGTTTCTGGAAACTGCCTATAAGTCAAACACTTTTCACTCTTTCCTGTACAAACCTGAGAAGAGCAGTTTTCAGAGTAATTCCTGACTGCTGAAACAAAAGTTGAATAATTGGTTCCAACATAATTCAATTACTATTTACTCATAACTTTAATGTTAGGCATCCTTTAAGTAGCATTTGACTTGAAGGTTGTTTTTTTTTTTTTAATAAAGAAAAAACAAGTCCATTCAAGTGGTTTCTGTACTTCCCATAATTAGAAACCGAGATTGAATCTAAAGTCATTTGAATGCACTGGGCATCTTTTTGCAGCATGCCTTCTACTGCAGGCTCTTCAATTATCTTGTTGTGGTTGTTGTTATTATTGTATTTAGCAAAATATTGGTGCTTAGATAATCATGACCTTACATAAAAATGGCATGTACAAGATGCTGTTTGCTGTATTCCTAAATGAAAATTATATTTGAGATGGGACCAACATGACTAAATTATCAAACTATTTTTCCTTTTTTGACTAGAGATGAACATAGTAATTAGAGTTCTAACCAAGATTAATCTATACAAACATTATACAGTGGTTTAGGTGAATTTAAAATGTTCTCTAATCTCATTCAAGGAAATAATTCACATTTCAGCTAAACCCTTAGAGAATACTGCTTGAAATTTATAAGGGACACATGCCAACCAAAACTCTCAAAACTTGACAAGCCATCACTCATATGGAGAGTGAGAATTCCAATGTACAAACAAATTACTATTTCCTTTTGCTACTATGCATGGTGAGGTCAGATTTCTATTCCAGGGAAGAAACAAGCAAAAATTCCCATATTAACTAATAATCAACTGATCTAATAACTGTAGCTCAAGTCAATTAAAAAAATAAAATTAAAAAATAAAAACACACTTTAATATTTATGTTTCACTAAGAAACAAGATAAAACTTGAGCTCTTGACATTTACAATGAAGGACTACTTTACAAACAGTAGCCTGCTTTTCTTATAGTTGATTGGAGTATGACAACACAGAAGGGGTGGCAGTGGTAATAGAATAAACAAACTACGTTAAAAATTCTAAGTAAATAGAAAAGATTATTGTAGGATTACATTATTATTTTTCCTAATGTAATTTGAAATCTCAAAGGTAGATGATTTTGGGCATTCTTAATATAAAAAAATATGAAGCAAAGCAGGAACTTTCACCCCTTAATTTTCCTCACTGACATCTTAGCTACATTAGAGGGAGAGGAGTGGGGAAGGACTCCTCACTCTTTGCTGAAAAGTTCAATTCCAGACATTCTGGTTTATATTTTAAAAGAAGGTAGAATAGGCCCCTGCTGAGAATTTTTTTTTTTCTTTTAATGACACCTGAAATTTCTTATTAAACTCTGCTTACTTCCCTTTTCATCCAAGTATTGTTGCCAGACTGAAGTTTCCTTTACTTTTTAAGTGTTTAAGTGTTTTTATGATCTGCATTTAGCTTACTTCTGTTACTAGTGTTCTTATCAGGGGGAGAGGATCATCCATGTATGTGGATTTTTGGTTGTTTTTCCTAGTCAAGCCTAATACAACAAGCTTCTTCCCAAAATAAGGAACACAGACTAAGCCCTGGGAGGCCTGAGACTGACTAATGCAAAACCTCTTTTTAATAGCAAGATAAAAAATAGATTTGTATGCCTGTGAGTAGAACTACATGTACAGACCTTAATGGAAGTTAAAAGGAGCTCCTATTCTATGGAAAGAAATGACCAGACAAATTAAATTTTAATTCTTAACTATCCAAGAAATAACAATGTATATATCATTTACAGAAAATAATTTTTATATTTGGTATTTTTAAAAATAAACAGCCTAGAAATTTAATTGCAATCCAGACTATAAAAGCTTGCCTTCTGTTACTTCAAATAGTTATCTATTGCTGTGTGTTTAAGTAGTTGTTATTAGTAATTAATTTAGGAACTGGAATATGCCATAAGCTGTTCTAATAAGTACTGTCAAAGGAAGATGTCAACTCCTCAAAAAAACCAGGCTTGGTCATAAGAAGATGAATGCAGACGTGTAGAAAATCATCTGGAAAAAAAGAGTAAATAGTGCAATGGGCAATATATTTTTTTATTTGTTTGTTTGTGAAGTTTTATTTGCTGTACAGAAGGTCAATAACTCTTTTGCTTACAACCAATTTCTTAGCCAACTTTCCATCCTCACTTTATATTGTTGAATTGAGAAAAACGTATAGCTAAATAAAGAACTGTAAGGAAACAGAAAAGTCAATAACGGTCAGCATAATTAGGAAGCATTCAAAACAAGTTCAAATTCTCCTCAGTCTCAAGAAGTTCCTAAACTGTATGGGTATTACATGTTTCAGATCAGAACACTGTTCAACCCAATTTTAATTGTTAATACAAAATCATCAAATTAATAATATTAAAGATATAATAGGAGTGCTAATTGATCTATTAAAAAATAAGACACTAACTAAACTAACAGTACTTTTTTTAATGTAACTGGTAATGAATCATAACAAAAACCATCAAAATGACAGCAACAGTCAAACTGTCCACATTTAACTTAGGGACTACACAAGTTCACCTATCTTACAGATGAGAACTGTTGATTTTTCAGATTAATGGTCAAGGGATGCTGGGAATAGGATGTTTTCTGTAACTGTAGGTCTCTACAAATAAATGCATGTCAGATTACTAGAATACTAAATAGTGTGAAACCACACTAGAATTTGCAATCATTACTTTCCTGTAGGAAAAGCATCCATACCAACATATTTAATTAAAATTTGCAAGTCTGATTTGACATAATGTGAAATATTCAGGAAAATCAAAATGGCATCAAGGTTCTTTGATGAGTACCAGATATGATACCAATGTTAATTAAAGCACAAATAAATTGCACTATAATACACCAGATTCCAAAAGTTGCCATGTTCTGATGCAGCGAGCTTTCTCCTTAAACATTAACAATCTATGCTAAAAAGGACAGATTAAACCAGTATTCAAGCTTGTTTTCTCTTCTGATCAGTAAGTTCAATAGGATTCAAGAAATAGAGGAAATTATTTGTTCAAGGAAATTTAAAAGTGTTGTGCTGCTTAGAGTTCAGATAAATATATCATAGGTCATTTCTCCATACAGTTCTCCTTTCAGAGTAAGAACCTGAAATATACAGCTTTAGTTGTTGGATCTAGATAAGCAATTACATAAAAGAATTTCTGTAGAGCAGTGGTCTGGTGGAAAGTGCCTGTAGCAATGGTTCTACTCCTTACAGTTTACATGTCTTCTGTTTTTTCTGAGCCATACCCAAAATAGAACATCATAGTGGTAATTTGAATTTACAAGTGTCCCTGAAGAATCTTTTGTGACAATTCCTAATCACCTGTTTCTACATAGTTTAGGAACTTATCAAAGGTACATTGACACCAGCAGATTTCTCATTGACTTCAAGGTATCCCTCATGCTGTTTCTTGAAGAAATATGCAGCATTTCACCAGTGTGAAAGTTTTGCTTCAAAATGGAAGAAAATTGTCTAAAGCTGTTTTTCCAGTCAAGCCTCCTCCCAAATTAGATTGTTAATTTTTACGTGGCACATTGCTCCCCTTTTCCAGATAAGAATAAAAAAAGGAACTGAATCACTAACTGCAAAATGCTTGTATCTTTAATTAAATACCTTTAATGTCATCAATTTTCAACATTCTACCTGTCGTTACATTTAAATATTCAGTGGTTTGTTACTGTTTTCAAGTAAATTCAGTCCAAGATGATTTTATGTGGATGAATGACAAGTAAGCCCGCTAGCAGAAATATTTACTTTAACAACGAAATGAATGCTAAAATACAATACCAAAAGTTAAATTAAGGACAGTTAAACATATGTTAGAAATTAGATATTAAAAAGCCTTTTTTTTTTCAACTATTCACTGCAAAGAATTAATTTCTGATATAGAGAGTCATATGGTGAATGGACCACATCAATACATTATTAAGAAGCAACTTTGTCTTAATTTTGGGCCTTTCAATCTGAACTATGAAAAATTCTTTTAATTAAAGATGAAATCATAGAATCATACAATGACCTGAATTGGAAGGAACCTCAAAGATCATCTAGATCCAACTCCCCTGCTCTGGGAAGGAGCACCGTGACTCATCCCTAAGACCAAGATCGCTTCATGTACACAAACACACAAATACACACACATCTACGAGTGTGTGCATTTGCACATTCCTCCCTCATCTTCCTCATTTCACCACCAAGTTATACTTTCTGCCAGTGGCAGAACAGGCGAAACAAACCTCCTCAAATGGTGCCATTTAGGCAGGGTGTTCCTTTCACAGAAAATCTGTGTGCAGAAATGTGTTTCAGCATGCACACATGTTTCTTCTGAACATGCTTTCTCACAGAAATAACTTTTTATCTCTCACTTGTCCTTAAATAAAAAATAAACAATAAATAATCCTTGTCTTGCTTGGTGTTTTCAATGCAAATTGTGTAATGAAGACAGAGAAAATATTGGCAAGTATGACTCAATGGAGTTTAAATATCTTGTCAGAAGCCAGTATGAGCAAAAAAGTCAATGAAACTAAAGGCTTATCTTGCACTTTCCAAATTAGATTTGTGGGAAAATAAGCATCAAATGGAACCTTAATTTCATGCAGCATGACAAATTATACTTTATGCTGGACACTAAGAACATTAAGTACGTCATTTCCAGAGATAAAACTAAATATGAACGGGGACCTGATATATGAAAAGAGTGGAAAGAATAGTTAACTCTTGCAAGAATTTCTGCTGAAGCAACAATACAGAATTCAGTCCTTACTCTCTGACCACCTGTCAGTTATTGTAATTTACACAGGAACACTCAAAATCTAGACATAGTCTAAAAATAATGAGATTTTATTACAGGAAAATTAACTGCATCAAGATTCCATTCTGTAAAGTCATTTGCATTCTCAAATAATTCAGATGTTGTTTACAGAAAATTGCCTAATGGTATGTTAAATCTTAGCCTTGAGGCTTCTGATATCAAACTTTATAAAAACTCCCTTAGCATGCTAAAATAGACTACTGTCTAGTCTCTGTAAAAGCACTATAATTTTTTTTTGTACGGAATTGTTTTCCTATGATAGCCACACAAAGTACTCAACATTTCTGGGCATCTTAGGTAAGAAATTAAAGAGAGTAATTCACAGGAGCCAGTACAGCCATTCAGGTTTATGTCTGACAATTACTATTCTTTCTGCAGGATTCAAGGAACAGTCAGAAGGCATTTTTTGAGTCAGGTGAAGAGTATGTGGCAGAATGGATGAACTTACTATATGTATCTAAATTTTCTGTAAGATTATAAGAGTATTTTCTATTTCATATATGTACTAAGTGAATGAAAAAAGCAATTTCAGGCAAACAGCTGTGTAGCATCTTCACAGTATAAGGTAACTTCAGAATAAAGATTTCTGGAGAAGATAGAAATCATCCAGAGTTTTTACCAAGATCTACCTGTTTTCAACCTGAGCCTCCAAATAGGCCCTTCCAATATAAAGAGCATTTAAATGTTTGCAGTGATAGGAGAAGACGTGATTTATCCAGAAGCTTCACTTATATCAGTGGAGCTTCCTTCACCTGGGAGCAACAGGTAGGAAAACATTCACAATCTCTTAAAGAAAGTAATGCTCCTAAGTAACAATGCATAGATTGTTTGTAATATAGTGTAAAACATCTATATACAGAGACAGAGAACCGAAAACACTTGTCTTAAAAAGTGTTTAAAGGTGTTTTTTTTTGCCTCTATCGCAGAATCAATAACTGGTGACTTATTTTCAATTGTAAGCAAAAAAAAAAAAAAAGAAGAACAACAGAAATGTCTCTGCCAAATATACAAAATGCTCATTTAGCTTGTGTTCCTTTTTATCTAGGTATACTTTTTTATCGCTATGTTCCAAAAAGATTTAACTACCAATTAGTGTGTTTTTTACCTCATATCCCAGAAACAGGGATATGAATTTCCCCCATTAACAACCAAAGCACTAATTAACGTAGAGGAAGAGTACATTCTGTACTTCAGCTAACTGAAAATTCTTTTAAACAACACAGACCTGCACTGCCTATAGTGGCATTTGTAAGTCTACAGTGCACACCAGTGGACTATAGTAGTACATGCATTTTTCCACTTTTTTCAGGATAGTTTTGTAAATATTCCATCTTATTTAACTCTTAAATTACCAGAAAAGCACATCATTCAGGATTTATAAGGATGGATATAAAACTTTGAGGAAGATTTGCAATGAGTATAAACAATAATATTTTATTGTACATAAGATAAAATGATCATTCTATTACCTAAAACTTCAACAGGCTTGCTGACTCCAATTCTGTGTTTACAAAAGTCACAGCAACACACCAAAGATTTGCTCTGTTTTCCAGAGTCCAAAGACCTAACTAATCAAACACAGACACACTTTTTGTGTTTCTCAGACTGATGGTTTATTGAGCTGCAAACTAAACTGTATCTGAAAAAATGGGATACTCCATTCCTGGGAACATTCAACAAGCAAAATTACGGATGTAAAAATTTTCATGTTCTTCAGAGAAGTTAAAGATTTCTACTCTTTCCAACAAAGTTTATTTTAAACCCAAGTAAACCAAATATCTAATGTCAATACTCTTTATTTACTCAACAGTCTTTCAAACAAATTTTGCCTTTCTGTAGATACTCATGCAAGTACAACAATTAGTGTAATTTTATACTGAGTAATTTCTTTCTTGTTTTTAAAATAACAAAGTGTTCTACATCTTTTGATGGATGAAAAAAATTCTTAGAACAAAAAAAGAAATTATCAGTTACAACACCACATGCAACTTTCTATTGTACCTGTCAAAATGGTCTAATTTACAACCCCAAACAAGTCAAGATCAATGCTAGGGTCACACAAAGCTGTCTGTAATGCTCATGGTTACTATGACCATAGATTGTCACTTTACTACTTTTTTTAATGAACTCAATGTATTGAAAACTTATTTGCAACTTCCAAATTGATGCTGAATGGATAACATTAAAATGACGATCATCAAGATCACCAAGGCTTTCCATATTTAGTTTATTCCAAGATGAGTAAATATTTGTCTTTTAATGAAATTAACTAAAGGAAGTGATTAGTTACTGGGAGTACTAATAATCAAGTCTTGACAACTGTGAAGTTTCTAACATTCCCCAAAATCTCTCCAACTTCCAAAAGACTAGAAGAGCTTATCTACTCCTAAAAATGGTTTAATTTGCAGTGGCATTGTCACTTGCAAACCAAGCACTTTTTTTTCACATTCACAGTGGGACTGTTAGGCAATCTACCAAAGGAAATGGCAGATTAATTTATTCAAGGACATGAAAATAATCCAGATGTTATGATTGATCTGCTTTTAATCTAGAAATTCCTTTGTGATTTAATATTGGAAATTTATATTGGAATCAGATTCCATGCTTAGCCTAGTAGATGTCTGCACTTTGCTTTATTCCACTTTCATATTTTTCACTGTCAGAATTCTTGTCTGTTGTTCCAGAATCCATTTCTCAACAGTAATATATACTGAGTAATATTCACATCTGTGTTGTCAACACACAAGGTTTGGTTTATTTCAGTAGAGTTTTCACTAACAGAAACCCCCTCCACTGATATAAATAATTTCATTTAAATTAGTCAGATTCATCCAGATCAGTGTTTTTTTCTGCAATTTAAAAATGAGATTTATGTCATAAATGTCAGAAGCTGAAAAAAATGCTCAAAATATTACCTCCTGTTAGCAATTAAAGCAATTGAGCATGTTCCCAAGAAAAAAGGCAGCAACACATATATGTAGACATGCAAATGCATAAATATTGTTCTCTATCTCCACTGAATTCTCAGAAAATTTTTACTTCCTGTTGCTCTATTCCTGATGTCAGGGCTGTAAAGCATTTCATGAAGATTAAATTTCTTAAGCAAAACTATTAACT
This sequence comes from Setophaga petechia, assembly GCA_024362935.1. NCBI lineage: Eukaryota > Metazoa > Chordata > Aves > Passeriformes > Parulidae > Setophaga > Setophaga petechia. The sequence continues at coordinate 35,705,426 of JANCRA010000008.1, forward strand.
AAACCTAGAGTCCCTCTGTTTGGCACAAGTATAACAAGCTAAAATCCTACTTAATGAGCAAACAGAAAATGAACTAAAATTTAAAGGAACTCAAATATGAAAGATAGCTATTAGTTTGCTGCTGCGTTGCATATGCATCACCTATTAACTGGAACTTGAGATTTAATAGACTGCTTACAAATCTTTCCAGAACATGAAATAAAATTAATTACATTCCCTCCATTATTCAAAATCTGAGATGTTAAATTCATAGGACAGTTTAAATTCACTATCTATGTTTAGCTATATAAACACACATCTTGAGTTTTGTTGGACCAAAGAGGTCCTCTCTCCATTGTAAAACCTGTAAACTGCAATACATGTGTTTCTTATTCTTCTAATCATGGACACAGATTGAAATGAACATGTATTTCCTAACACCAATTCAACACAACCAGGCAATGTTCTTAAATTACTGCTTCAATGTAAAAGTACATTGCTTTCTGGCATCAGACCTCCACCATGAGTGCCCTGCTGAGCTAAATCAGTCTCCTGGCACATCTACCTGTTCTCCTGAGTATTAGGACAAAACTTGGTTCTACTCCAGGGCCTGACAGGTTGGGTTGACTCCTTTGTTTACCTATCAGAGTTGCCTCCCATGGGAGCCTTCCCAGCAGTTCCCTGACTAAGCCAATATCCTGCTCTCCTTATGTTCAGAGTCTGTACTCGCTGCTCACCTTTCTTCTTTCAGGGTGACTGACGCCGCTCTTTCAAAGCTACCACAGAGGAGGAAATTATTCATCATCACATACCCAGCTAGTTTCCTCCATATTAGTCAACAGCAGATCCAGCTATTCATCACCACTTTTTGGCCTTCAGGAAGAATTTATTCCTGAAACCCCACTGAAATCTCTGTGATTGCACCAGCTATTCTAACTTTCTAGCAGCTGTAGTCACCCACGAGAACTGGGATTTAGAACTCCGAGATCTGTGTTCTTTAAACATTTTTTTGTTTTCTCATTAGGTGGTCTGTAACAAACTCCTGCCACAATGACACCCTCACTGGCTTGTCCTCTGATCCTAAATTCACAAGTCTGATTATCCCCCATCCTTCTGGAGACCTCAAAAGAGCTGAGCTGCTTTTAGATCTGAGGGCAACTTCCATCCCCTCAGCCCTTCCTTGCCAGTGTTTCTAGAAGTCCTTCACAGTACTCCAGTTGCATGGACTTGGCACAGTATTTGAATCGTTCCAACAATATTGTAGTTCTGTAACCACATACAGCTCTAATTCTCCCTGCTTGTTTCCTAGGATATGTGCATTTTTTTTATCAACATTTGAGGCGGGTATCCCTTCACATTGTTTTAACATTCCTGAAATCTTTCATGCTCCTATCAACCTATGCCCTGTGTTTTCCAGCTGACCACTTCTACTTTATTTCACTGTGGTTTGTAATCTCTCATTGCTTCCCTTCCTAGTTCAGGTCCCCATGACCTCAACCCAGAGCTCTGTGATCATTCCCAATATGCTCCTAGCTGGTGCCCATCAGGATGTGTAGTAGCATAGCAGTCTAAGAACTGGACAGACCTTGGCAATCTCTCTGCAATTTTCTGGATCCTAGCCCACAGCAAGCCACATAACTCTCAAAAAAGCAAGTGGGGAGCACAGGGGTTTCTACCCTCGCAGGAGCAAGCCTCCTCCTACTGCCACTTGCTGCTTCCTTCTGATGTTAATGCATGGTGTGTGTTAAAGCTGGCTCTGGTGCCTCACAAGTTATCACTTTCGTCTCTTACTTCACTACCAGGTGTTTGAACCTTTTGAAGTGCAGATCTGGAAAAAGAGCCATCCTCCAGTTTCTGGAGAACATACCTTTCCAGCCCTCCTACTGTGGGACTCAATTCACTGTGGAACTCACAGCCTCTGGCTGCCCCTCCCATGTGGTTCAGACTTTTTATCTCTGGGTCCCTGTGAAGACCCTACAAATCTCTTTGCCTTCTCTGATCCTGCCCAGCCCTACTTCCTTGTCCAGGTTGATGGGGACAACACATTTTTTTCAGGCAATTTCTACACCTCTACTGCTCTATTTCTCCAGCCTCTCAGGAAGCGTGGCAGGGCTTTCCTGAACATCCCCTTGCCCCACACGGGCCCTTTCTCTCTGAACACAAGCCTCACTGGACCCTGATCACACATTGCTGTACATTGGGACCACCAGCCTCACCACACATGGGAAGGGGCATGGAACCTGCCACCTCTGGCTGGTGCTTCCTGGAAGCCTGTGGAGCCATCCCAGGGCCACTCTCACAGCTCCCCAGCACATGTGCTACCGTGGCAGCATCCACACACTCTCACCAGGTCCCTCCCACCTGGCTAGACAGAATACTTAATAAATACTTAATACTTGATAATTGGTGGATTTATCACATTCATAAACCATGGAGACAATTTTACTCTTAGCTACAACATAGGAAATCAGAAGTCCAAATTTTCCTTCTTACTTCATGTAATAAAAATGTACTGCTACCATACCTGCTTCAGGCTTTCCAGCTTAGTTTGTCTCAGTTCTTCATATTTCCATTTCCAAAGAAATAATTCATTTTCCATCTTTTCCATTTCTTTCTCCAGAAATACATTCATTCTAAAAAAGTATTTTAAAATTTAGCATTGTACAATTTTGAAGATGACAGAACAAAAATTACTTTGAATTTCTTTCTCATCACTTGAGTTATGCTGCCTTTGTCAATGTTATATCTTGGCTTTTCTAAAAACTTTTATTATCATTGCATAATTAGTCCAAAATATTAATAAAAAATAATAGTTTAAGAGAAAACAGAAATCCAGTAGTACAGAATTGAAACTTTAAATGAAATAAAATTTTGGGATAAACTGAAGAAAATTTAACTTCAGTTGGTGGTTCAGGCCACCTAATTTATCACAAGTTTCTTCACATTAGTGAAGATCCTCAAAGAAAACATATTACATCACTTGTATTTAGTACAAACAGCAAATTAAACACACAGGGGGAAATATACATTATAAAGACCAGAAACCAAAGATGATTGATGTTAAGTGTAAAAAAATAATATTAAAAGGTGTATATTTCATGTTTAAAAAAATAATAGCTCTTGGAAGAAACTGCTAGAAGAATTTTAGGAAAATGTAATACTTAGTGTAGAAGTACTATGCCTGTACAATGAGAAAAATATGAAATAGTTGAAAAGAAAATTCTAATACTTGGCAATTAAAGAAACTGTTGTGTGCCACAGTACTAATACTCTATTTTAATGGAGGCTAACATAATTTTTCAACATTTTTAACAAAGATGTTATTGCCAGGCTTGCTGGAACTATATTTTGAGAATATTTGGTATAAATATTCACATATTAAAGTAAAGTGTATTGATGGAATTTGTCTGGGACATTTCTACGCAGCAGACTGCAGGCTTGCACAGAGATAACAAGAGTTGCCTCTGACTGGACTGACTCAGGTCCTGGAAGCAATGTCAGCTACTTTAATGAAGCATCCACTATAGTGAAATATCTTCTTTTCTCTTCTTTTATACCTAAACCTAATGCTCTTGAATCAGGGATCTCCTTTTTCTGCCTAGATTAAGTATATAGCACAGCTTACGTTAGCAAGGACCTAGAAATCCCATAACATTACAGTAATAAAATAAACACCATTATTCACAAAGCAAAATGGAGCAATGTGCATTACATGCATTTCAACTCAACCGTTTTGCTTTCAAAGTAATGGGATATTTCATTGGAATGATATCATGACTTCATTGGGGAAATAAGAGTATTCTTAGTGGGACATTCAATACAGTGGAAAGTGAAAGCATGAAAGATGGCATTCTAATACTTTGAATAATTGTCCATTAACTGCACTGAATGCAGTGAAAGTCCTCAGAAATGGTATATTCTGCAAAGTAAAACAGGAATGTACAGTATGTTTTGCTTATTTAGAAGACACTAGTTTTGGTTTGTGTTACAGTACTTAAGTGAGATCACTTCCCTCTGATACCCCTAATTGAAAGAAATTATTCTGATTACATAAAGATTACTATTTAAATAAAGAAAACAAAGAGTGGAGAAAGAATATAGCAGACATCAGAAGCAACTTACATACTAGAATCAAGTTCAGAGCATTTTTCATGGATCTCATAAGGAGACATTTTAACTCATTATCTAATTAAATCACAGAATTACAGAAAATGGTTGAGGTTGAGAATGACCCCAAGGAGGCCATCTGGTGCAAATCCCCTGCTCAAGAAGGGTTGCCTAGAACTGATTGCTCAGGACCATGTCCAGATGCCTTTTGAATGTCTCCAAGGACTCAGACTCAGCAACCTTCCTGGGAAACCAGTGCCAGTGTTCAGTGATCCTCGCAGGAAAAAAGAGGATTTTTTTGTTGCTTAGTCAGAGCCTTTTGTATCCATTATCTGCTTTACACAGCCAGTCTTAAGTTCTTCTTTGATATTATCAACTTGCAGTCAACTAGTTTGTGGGCTTTTGGTTTTAGAGGAAATAAACGCTTTTAAGTTGGAACAGAACAAATGACTATCTTAAAACTAGAAGACAATTTAGATGAGAACACTGATCCAAAATGGCAATCTTGATGACAAAAGATAGCTATTTTAAGCAAACGATTATGCAAAATGCTGAGCCACTCATAAGGTTTGTAATTTCCATTCATGCTAATGGACCTCAAATGTGTAATTGATGTGAGCCATTAGTACCTAGTAGAGGATGTTGGTGTGTAATTTTACACTGCAAACCCAAGGCAGTGTAAATTTTCATCTCTTTACTTTTATTTTTTTTAGACCTCCATTGTTTTTGTCCATTGCAAAGCGTGACCTGTGTGCATAAGGTTATGTCAACATTACTGATGATAGCTCTAAGCAGAATGCAAAAAGCAGAAGTCTTCTCAGGGTGAAAAAGCAAAATATCTTACAGAGAGAGTTGGGAAACCAAGAAGGTTACTAGCTAAGTAACTTAGAGGGAAATTCAAACACTGGATTTGCATAAGCTAACTTGACTCTAGAAAAATGCAGGCAGAGTTCAGGGTGCTGCATATAAACCAGGAAACTGCTGAGAAGTCCTCTGCTCTATGAGTAAGATCACACTGACTGCTAAAGTAACCTCTGGCCTTGGGGTTCAAACTGTCTATTATCTGTTTTCTTTTGATGCAACACAGCTGTGTGTTCTTGGCTCGAGTTCACTGAGAAAATTGCTAAGTTGTGAGAAAGAAGCTGTGAGAAAATACTTAAGCTAGAGCCACACAAGATAAGGGGAGTAAAAATGCAAACGGGGTGAGATTGTTGAGATAGTCATTACTAGCGACTCCAGAATACAGGAGTAAAAATACTGACATGAGCAAGAACAAAACCTAAGAGAGAAAACTGGAAATCTGAAGTTGGAAATATGGCAAAATCAGCCAATTCTACAAAGTGGTGGAGACCAACCCTTTCTGAGATAGCAGGTGACAGCCTGCTCAATAGAGATTCATCAGCTATCAAGAGACTGGTGGCTATTATAATACTTATCCTAGTAACATTATTCCTAGCTGTTGACTGTCTGCATTGCCAAATATAGTTGCTTCTTACCTGGAAGTTGCATATCTTCTGCTTACATAACATCTCTGCATGCAGGAAATGTTGCCCTCCTGGAGAGGGAGTTGTTATACCAATCCCTGCTGCTATGTGGAAATCACTGCTCAGTGAGCATTTTTGCTGCCTGAGGTTGGCATTGCCACATGTTGCATGTTATAAACGTGCCCCAGTTCTTACTGTGTGCCAGTAAATTTATTGTCTTACACCAGAGTATAAAATAAATGAATGTGAAATTATTCATAAATGAAAAAACTGAAAAAATAAATACATGAAAAAATGAATAAATGAAAAAATCTGTCTTTGTGAAGTACAGCTAAAAATTTGTTAGAGAGGCATGTGAACAAACAGAAAAACCAAAACATATTAAAGTTTTGCCTGAGAAGTGACTAAAAGTGAGTGGAAAAACTATCCATTTTCTAAAAGAAAGTTATTATATATGTATGCATACTTCATTGCTGATGAAGTACCCAGGTCCCTAAATATTTCTACCCCAGGAAAATGGGTATGTGAGGCATCAGTCTCCTAACTCACACATATATTTGCTCTTACAGGCAAATGAAATACCTTTCAAGGAGAGAGAGCACACGGCCATCTTCTTCTATATGATTCAACTAGAGAATTATCATATGCTTTCTACAACCAATTAATTCATATAACAAAGCACATTAAATATTAGTTAGAAATTGAAAGGATTTTTCACCTCAGACCTGTACTATGTACAGGACAGTTATTAAATAAAAAGACAGGAAATGTGAAATCAACTGACAGGAAGGAAATTCTGCAGCAGAGTTTACCATTGAAGACTCTCGGAACTGAAAGTGTTGAATGTATTTGCAATACACAGGACATTTTCTTCCTTTTAATTTTCTAATTAACCTCAACTGATTTTGAAATTACCATCCCCTGTAATTACAGCCAGAAGTCTGCTACTACATCATCATACATCACATGCTCCACGTTTCCTTGGAAAGCCTTTCTGGTGAGATTCATTTTTTCTCAATTTTGATTATTTATACAACATAAAACTTGTTTTAGGCCACCAAAATATACGTTTAGTATTTATGTCAGGCAAATTTGATATGCTACATAAGTGTAAAATAAATCTGTAACTCCCTCTTTGTTACTGGCTTTTAACACAGACTTTGCTACAAGTGAAGAGGTTAACAGAATTTTATAGCTGATTAATATATTGTGAATTCAAAAACAGCCTTTGCCATTCTATAGTTGGACTCCTTCAAAGTCTGCTGGTAGAGCATATGAAAATTTGTTATTATGCATAAAGCACTCTAATACCTGGTTATAACATACATTAAATATCACTGCATCAATACCAGATTACATATTTGAATGGAACACCTCTTATTTAAATGACAGACAAGCCAAAGAAAACAATAGACACACTTTGCTGAATTGTTTCTCTAAATTCTTATTAAAGTCTTGCAAATAGCAATGAATAAAGTTTAGAAGATATGAGCTCTAAATGCCAACATCACCATATCTATTTTAGAAACTGTCTTCAATCCCTCTATGAGAATTCCAAAAGTAGGATATATTTTGCACTTACTCTCTTTCCTTCTGTAGGATTTTCCTCATCTCAGCCAAATGCAAATTTAATACTGATACATGTATTAAATCATTCTCTGTTGTCTTAGCTGTAGTACCCAAACTTATTTTAGGTTCCTGCAAAAAGATGTTGGGAAGTCCATTGGAGAAGAAATTGGGAGGCTTTGGGGTGATTTTTTTGTTGTCATTGCTTTGGTCTTTGTTTACATCCTGAGAAAACAAAAATATGACACCTGAGAAAAACATAAGCGAAGAAAAAAGTCTAACATAGGTCCAGCAGGACCTACCAAGGCTCTTCTGGACATATAAGGAATATAGGAGAAAAAAAGTAAATAGGTAACATCTTAGACAGTTGGACTCTATATGGGTAGAAGGTGCAAAAATGTCAGTATATTTAAAAAACTGTAACTTTTTAATATCTCACAGCTTCTGTTATGACAAGCTTCATATTCAAAATACTTCAAACATGCCTTTACTAAGGAAATATATTCCATTTTGCTTTTTTTGGCTATAATTCTGGTGCAGAAAGAATCTGGGAACTAATAAAACCAGCAATGCAATTTATCCATACAAATAATGTATTGAGAAACTTTACATTAGGAACTCAAATTTTTTATGTAAAGTGTATTGAAGCATGCTTATACAAGTTTTTCATAAGGAACAAAGTATATAGATATCTATTTTGATAATACATGTTTTGCATACAAAACATTAGAAAAACTAATATCAAAATCGGAAAAAAATTAAAAGTAAAATACACATTTTTGAGGAAGACTGAATGTCTCTTATAAACAAGTTTCCCTTAGAAATATATTTGCTTTACCATAGCTGAGGAAATTTGTTTAAAATCTAATCTCATTTTAGCAGTTTACTGACAATCCTCTTTCACATCACTCTGTTCTTTTGATTTTTTAGAATAATATCCAAAATTTAAATCAGAAAATACTAGAAACCACTGAAAAAATTAAAATGTTTCCCATTCACATATAAACTTCAATTTTTAAGTCAAAAAAATTTTATACTAAGGAAAAATAGTTGAAGTATATTTTGTGGTATTTCCTTCCAATGGCACATTTTTCTGACTGAAAATATGAAAGGTGTTCTTTTTTGGCAAAATTTATTCTTGCTATTAACATTACCTTTTTTTGTTGGTTTTTTCCCCAGATTTCACAGGAATATAATAGTGTTAATATGCATTAGGGAGTACAGAATACATACAGATCTAAGATCTTGGCAATTTCCCTTGAGTCAAAGTAAAACCTTTCCTGCTCTCAACAATGCAGGGAAAAAGATTTTCCTTCAATGTGTGAAAATAAATTGCAATATATATACAAATATATATATCTACAAATACTACCATCTATCAGAAAACAAGTAAAGTTTTTACATGGTGCTGTCTATGAAGACTACATAGTGCATTCCAAGGCACAGAATTAAAGGTAGCTAAACATGAACAAATACTTCAATTTTTGATGAATGTACCTGGATCTTTTGTGTAAAGCTAGGAGCTGTCAAAACAATGCTGATACTTGATTTTTTAATTCTATATCATAATTTAATTGCTCTCCTTATCAAATAAAAAACCTTGAACATTTGCAAAAGAATTGCCTACCTCTTCCCACACTTCTGAAATTCAAGGAGAACTGAATTATTTTAGATTTGAGGTTCTATAGAAGTCAAGAACCTAATAGGCTTTTTTGGAGGGGAGAAAGAATGTAAGTATACAAAACATGATTAATTCAGACAAGAGAGGTAACCTGTTACCGTAAAACATGAGAGAGAATCAAAACAATATGGTAAATTATTGGATATAACAGTCTGCCTCTGTTCCTTAAGTGTCTAATCTAGTGTGGAAGGGTATGAATTGTTTTCTGTATTTTTCTGGATTAGAAAAATTTAGATGGGTGGGTCTGGGGGCTGAAGGGTTTTGCTAGTGAATGGATCAGGCAGTATTTTTGTCAAAAACCTTGAAAAATCCCATTTCTACATACAAATCCATACTTAATCACGTCTTCATGAACCACAAAAAATATTTCCCATTCTTTACCTTCTTTGTGTCTTCTGCCCCAGTAATTTTGATGATTTTGGTTAGGTCTTTCGGAGGTTCTGGTTCCAGAAACATTAACAGGCTTTGGTCTTTTTTACTACAGGATATCTCTGAGCAACAGCATTCCGTTTTCCAAGCAGTTCCATTTTCCAAGTTTTCCTTCTCACTTACTAAATCCTGATTTATTTTTTTAAGCACACTTAGCTCTTTTATGACACTGTCTAGTTTGATTCTCAATTGTCTTGCTTCCTCTCGTGCCTTATTTCTTTCTCCTCTGACTTTGCTCCATTTCTCCCTCCAATTAGCGGTGCAATCTGACCACCAGCGCATGGTCTTCTCCATTTGGGCAGCTCTGGCTTTGACTTCCTCCAGTTCCTGAATTTTTACTGCTTCAAAAATTTCCCAGTCACTGCTGTAACTTGTATACATATGTGCATAATGAGGTGAATTTGGTAAACTTTGAGATGGAAGATTTGAATGAAACAGATGGTCACCTGGTTGCCACCATCTATCTAATTTATCAGGTTGTGTTGGTTGGGTCCCAAAAACCTCTATCTCTTCCATTTGTTTCTGAATGGAGTCTAAATTAATGCTTTGATTCATCATCTAATTTCACTCCTAAAAAAGACAAAGACAGACAATAATTTAGCTTTTAATTAATTATAACATATGAATAACCTTCAACAGCTGGGGTTTTTACTGGTGTAATAGAGAGTTAATGATGCTGCTCATGTTTTAGAAATGTGCTTTATCAACAAGAAATAGCTATTCAAATATCTTTTAGTTACTACTTTTTGAGTACAGCATAAACAGACATACCTATTATTTGGCTAGGATTTGCTTGCAAAGGAAGAGTCATTAAATAATCATAGTGCTCTCAAAAATGTTTGAGTCTAAAGACAACAGACAAAAGCTTCCTTCCTTCAAGAAAAGATTGAATTGAATCAATATATGTTTTAAATATCTGGTAAGAGGAGGTTATTTGTCTAGAACTACAATCATAAATTACTTGCCTTCTTTCCCAAACTGCAAGTAATTTCATACTAGACAAAATTTGCATTATAATTTGCATAACTAAGGAAAAAAAAATATTATCAAAACCCTTGTGACCTTTGGATTTCTTTTTTTCGAGATAAAAATCAAGTATTTTTATATAGGGGGCTTTATTTTGCTGTCTGCATTCCAGAAGATTTACAGGTAGTATATTCTTATATTATTCTTTAAAGTGTAGCACTATTCTTATTACTGTACTGACAACCTCACAGTGGTATGACTCAGCTAGTAAATCCTGTTGCTTTCTTTTTCATTATTTATCTTTTGATTATTTATTGCTTATTTGGCCCAGAAGAAAAACAGTTTCTCAGAAATTGCTTCCCTACCCCACTGCTGAGAAAACGCTGATGTGGACAGTCTGTAGAGACTAGCTACTTATAGCTCCTTGGTTTTTTTTATCTTAGTTATGTAAATCACAGCAACCAAGCAAAACATTCAGACAAATAAATAAACTTAACAATCTTACTACTTCAATAGAAGACTAAGTTGTTAAAAGTTAAAACTAAATTGCTTTGTATTGTGATATCCATTTGTAAAAAAAATGTTTATATGTTACAGCAATTAGTGCTAACACCTGCATTTGAAATGCAGAAGGCCAATGTTGCTAAGAAAACACTGAAGAGTAGATAGTTTTGGCAGTGTGATTCAGTTACGTCTCATTTCAACTGAATAGAAGCTTTTGCATGTGTTGTTCCAATTTTCCAGCTGTTTTCAACTTTTCCTTGATTTTAAGGACATTTATTTGCCATTTGTTAGAAGCTTATGGAGAGCTGTTGTAGTGGAGTGCGGATATGAGAGGAGGAAAAGGACAATGAAGGACTCCCAGTTCCCTTCATTATCTCTGTCTGGTGTAGTACCATCGAGCCCCACAACAACACTACACAGATGCAGCAGAGCTGCTGCCAAAGCTTCATCAAGGTTGAGCCTTTCTTGTTTTTTGACCTACTTCCAGCAATTTAATTTGAATAAGCCTAATCCAAAATACAAAGATACTGCCACCCAGAAACTTGTATGAGGCCCAGTAGAGCCAAAGTAACTAAATATTAAACTCTTGCAGTCAGTTGTTAATTTAATTTCTGGGTTGTAGTAATTAGTTTGTTTCCTAAAGCTTTAATAAAAAAAAAAAATTCCAATCAAACAATACCACAGTAAAATTTAGATACATAATAATATATAAAAGCCATATTACATAATGTAATAAATACATAATGAAATAGTTGAAAATTTTGGATTTTAAAAAAGCACAATACATTTTCTTACTTTTTTTTTGTGCCTACCCCAAACTAGTATATATCTACAGAAGTATTTATTACACCTTTCATAATCAGTAGTTTTGTTCAGTGGATTTTGCTAGCTTCTTTGCATATTCATTAAAAGAAGGGAGAACTTGGGGAATGCATAGTTTACAAATCTTAAAAGGTGAAGAAATAAGAATGGTAATATTTTTCTTGGACTTGAAAGACCTGAGAGTTATTTACGAATCAGAATAGCCTGTTGCTGATGTTCCATTAGAGGTTTGGGGTGATTTTGTCATTTGATATTCAGTAATGTTTCCAAAGCTGGAGAAATGTTAAGATCACAGATCACAGGAGACTAAAAAGGAAACATTGGTCATGAATTCTTGCTCCCCTCCATTGTGATGGCTCAAGTGTTCTGGAGGCTGGGACACTGCGAGCCAGATCAAACTTACAGCTGTAACAACTGAAGTAGGCTTGTACAGTAAGCTGGTGGTCTCTTAGGCTTCTAATCATTTTATGGTAGGCTGAACTTTGCCTGCACTTTTCAGCATGGATAGATGATGCCAACTCTGTACCTAAAATTCAGAAAAATTAAGAATTAAAAGTAGTCATTCCTCCTCCAGAAAATAGAAGTTCTGTCTTGCTCCAAGGTGATAAAGAAAAGGTGTTTCTATTTGTATTGACTTCCCTATCTCCTTTTCAGAAATTCTAATCAAAACAGGTTTTTTAGATACCCTCTTTAAGATTGCAAGAGATAGAATAAAATATCATTTTTTCATTAAAAGAGACAGATCTCAATACAACCCATTTCAGTGGATGGCTGACTCAGGATAAAACCAAAAAACAATAAAAATATTATTGAATAAGTGAAATAGGTTACAGGAATTTTATTAAAAATATGAATTATTATTATAATTCATATTATTATTATTATTATTAAAATATGAATTATTATTATAATATATTATAAAAATATATTATTATATTATATTATAATTATTATAATATATTATAATTATTATATTATATTATAATATATTATATTATTATATTATAAAAATATGAATTATTATTATTATAGAAGATTTGTGCTTGTATCTATTTTTAAAGAAGTGGACTAAAATATTAGCTTGAAAGGAAGCAAAGATTAAAAAATTAAAAAAATGTGTTGATTATTGCAAAAGTTCTGAAACTATCAAAAATCTCAGAGTTCCAGAGGGATGATTAGGATGGACTTATTTTATCTTATATATAGTTCACATCAATCTACTCTTGCATGTTCTCAAAAATACTGCACTGATGGAACTATAATAAAAACAAATCCAACAGTCCAACAAAAGACTGTTTTAGTATTGAATCTGTTGATATTGAATCTTTAATCATCTCTATGGTTATAATAATATTTAAAAAATAATAATTCTTTTCTCTGGTATATGACCATCTCATAGAAAACATCATATATGTACATTGATCTCTGAAAACTCTCATCTATAAAATATTATATATATTATACATATTATATATGTTCCAGGGGGATCAAGAATAATTTTTGGCTTGTACATTAAAGATAATTCAAAGAAGAAAGGTCCATGCTAATGTTAGACACAAATCTCTCAACATCAGAAATATCACAAGTCTAAAATGGACAAAACAATACTGTGTGGAGTTAGTTTTAGCATATGGAGCTCAGTGTACATAATTACTAGATAAAAGATAATTGGATGGAAAGATAAAATAAACTTAGAGAACTGGTGAAAATGCAGGTTTTCTGATCAGTGAAGTCTTCTGATCATTCCACTTTTAACAGCTGAGTGATAAGAAGGAACACAACATCCCTTCAAAGTTGTTTTCCTTAATGGAATAATTTAAAATAAGCATGAACAAAATATATGAAGCGACATTCATTGTGTCATGTGAGTGAGGTGTGGTGATAGAGTGAGAAAAGAGCGATGATAGTTCTCAGAGGAAAAAAAGACATTTGAAGAAAGCAAAGAACACAGGTCTGAAAGATATTTAATTATACTGCAACCTTTCCTATTTACCTAATAATCCTGAACACCAGTAAGAAAGAGAAGAGCTCTTGATTTATTTTTGCTACCAATTGTTTTAGGTAAACAGCAGTATATTCACCCTTGGTGGCACCATTAAACAAAATCACCAGGAGAGAAAAGAATTATTGCACTTTCCTCATGTTAATACCTGCTCGCTGAACTCAGCTTTTTCAGTCAGTTCAGTAGCTAGGGCAGTGCTTGAGGATACAGTTTCAACATCCTTTTTCTAACTGCATGACTTAATCTTTAGTTACATGTCTCTTAATTATTAAGACCTCAGTCAAACTTTTTTAAGGTATTCTGTCTTTAGAGAAAATGTCTGCTTTAGATTAAACCAGTTAATTTTCTATTGTCTAATCTATAAATTGAATAGGACAAAATGAATCATAGGACTGAACATGTTCTTTGTAAGTGCTGCTGGAAAGCCAGAACTTTCCATGGTATTGCTGCAGTTCACCCATCAATAGACTGTGACAAAGAGAGAAGGCTTTAAGAAAATGGGCGGAGGTGATGTGGTCATTATGGAAGAATATAGGAAGTGATTCAGCTCACTCCCTGAAAACTTGGCTGTTGACTAAGGGCTTCTAACTACCAAGCAATCAACTCAAGAAAAGGAGATCAAATTTTGTGTGTCTGTTCCTGTTCTAAAGTTGGTTTTGACTAATAACCCTTAGGGGTCCCACCCAGTGGCTAGATGAAAAAATATTGCCAAGTAAATGATTGAAATGTATGGTGAAAAAAACATCACACTGGAAAGTGATTCATGATATAGTTCTGTCTAAAAATATATCCATAAAAAATTGTATCTAGTTTCCAAAACTCTAAACATCCTGGCAACATGCAGCCAGGAGGTTGATAATTTAGTTAGAAAAAATATAGCATAAAACTCTGAGGCAGTACCTGGTTACAGGAGTGGCTTAGACACACAGGGACATAGGATTTATTTCAACACGCAATAAGAGAGGATGTCAAAAAAGAGGACTGAAGAAAGTTCTGGTGAAACAAATTGTAAATTACTTTCATTTTCTTTTGAACAATGGTATAGCACATCACCAACATTCTACCAACTTCATGGAAGGTAAACTAATCTGGGAAATTCCTCATGTGTATTACAACAAATACCTGGAGGGTGGAAACAAATCCTTATAGGAGGAGAAACAGTGGTGCTCAGAATATATTCCCTGCCTAAGCTATCACTGGTCTCACAACTGCCTTAAGCCAGGGGTTTGGTACTTCTCCCTTATTCAAAGAAATATAATCTTAGCATCGATAACATTTTAATAATAAAGTAGAACAAGCTGGGTTTAGGTCAAATCTTGTTCAATGGATTTTCCAGCTACTGCATCAGCCTCAAAATAGTGGGACAGTAGATCAATGGAATAAACCTGTAAACCAGAAAATGCACAAGAATAGATCTATTAATACTGCATGGGAATCATGTCTGTGAGGACTTGTAAGTTGGCTACATAAGTGACAAACCCCCAGAAGAAGAACCACAGATAAGGAATTCATATCAGTATCTGCCCAAAATCCTGTTAAAATAGAAATGAAACCTTTCTGAAGTCCATATAATGAAGTTGCAGTTAAACATACAAACCAGGGGTTATCCATGTGCCACTCCTTTTACAATGAAAAAGGGAACAAGTTAAAAACAATTGAGGTTTGGATTATGCCCAAGACCCGAGTGTCTTCTCTTGCAGAAAGTGTGACCCTCCTGCATCACCATGGCAACACTGATAATTTGAACATAATACCCAGAATTTATGTATAACAGAACCTGCATTTTGGAACAACTCAGGCATTGCAGATCCGCTATAAACCAACCTTTAAACTAGATACAGAAGGAATTCCATCTGCAACATCACAAGGACATATTGACAGTGGGTGATAATGTTACATAACCACTAAGATCCAAAGTTAACCTGACATTACCTACATGTAGTTAACTCTGGATATGAAGCTGCACATGGTTGTGACAACAACAGGGTGAAAGGGGTACTGCAGGTGTAAGGACACTAACCATGTACTAGTGGCCCAGAATACTTACAGCATGAGTCCACAATGAAAAACTACACAGGAATAATTTCATAAACATTCCTAATAATCACTGTGCAAATCAATGTAAATGGACAAAATAAAGCTACCATTGCTCATGGCTGTGTATCTTAATAACCAATCCAGCCTATTTCTTACCTAAGTGCCCTTCACTTGATGCAGTCCCGTTACGTACAAAACTTGTGATTATGGCTGAAAAATTAATTACAATGAACATACATTGAACATAAACAATGTATAGACTCCTGCAAGGAATGAAACCTTTATTGATTGCAATGACCATCTCTATGATGATGGCTAAAAAGACATTGGCCAAAAGGACATGGAGGTTAAAGAGATACTATTAAACATCTATTGGGTGAAATTGGTGTATGAACAGAATTAATTGCTACTAAAATCCTACCAAATAAATTTCTTGATATTACAAGACACTGAAGCTTGGGTAACCAAAATGACTTGGAAAACCCTTAGAGAAAAGAAAAGTAAAAACATGACAATAATGAACATACAGCTGATCCTAAAGTCTGACATATGCTGAGAGCAGTGCCAATGTGAGTGGTCAACAGATGAGCAGCCTACACATAGAACTCAGGGGATAGGAAGAGATAAGGGTGGATATTACCTGCAGCCAACAACTTCTGCATCTTCAAATGGGAGTGCTGCAGAGCAGACTTCTGAGCTGGAAAGCGTAAATGCCTGAGCTTATCCCCAATGATTTTGTAGCAGATCCAACAGCAGGCTGACTGATGGGGCCTTTGTGCTTTCCAGTGTGGTATGGAGACATTCACTCCTCAAGAGAGGAGAAAGAATGAGCACTGGCATTGACAGCTTGGTAACTAGTTTGTTCATGGAAAAAATACAACTTAGAGAACTTGTAAATAAGAGAGCTAGTTAATTAGGGAAATAATGAATTAGTGAGTTCATGTGTTGGACTAATCTGTACAAACATGATTTCACCATTGTTTGACGTCTTTATGTTTTGGTGGTGTTGTTTGAAACAGAGGATTTTTTTAAAAGGTTTATTTTTTTAATGAGCTCATAAGCTCGTAAAATAAAGTTTAATTTACAAAGTACACTGTGCTGCAAATTTGAAAGATCCAAACAAACCATGACATAATATACAGATTTTCCTGCTTCGTGAAAAATAAAAGATACTGCATTCAGGACTTTTTAATGCATATCCAAAGACAATCCTGTTTATTTTTTTCCCACAGCTATAAAAAATATATATTAACAATATTAAACCATATGGTAAATCTTTAAGCTATGTTGTTTCCAAACATTGTATTCCTTACATGTGTCATAACTAAAAATCAGCCAAAAAATGGCCTGAAGAGACAAATAATGCTAATTGTTTACTTCCTATTAGGAGTTACATGATCATTTTTCCCTCCTATTTATACTTCTCTAGTTTCCTGTTAACATAAAAATGTCAATAAAGATCTAATTTATTTCCAAAACCTGTTTAATTTCCTTCTCATGTCCAGCAAATAAACTAAATGTCATTTTCATAGCATAACTAAAACCAGTTATGCTATGAAAACGACAAAGTATAAAGTTTTGCTTTTAACTTCACAAAGAGAAATGTTTTGGGGTTTGTCAGGTTTTTTTGCTTCAATGAGGGGTTGCTGTTGTTTTGTGCTTTTTTGTGCAATTAGGAAATCTGAAAAACACCTGAAAAAACTGGTCTTCTTAAGACATCAATTTGGTTAGTATAATGTGTTAAGCATCTCTTTGAGATAAAATGAAATCACAGTGGCAATGCATTAATGTCCTGAGACACAAGATTGAAATTATGTAACCTCATTTTCCTTCTGTAATATACCATCTGCCTGAACATTTTAAGAGCAAGAGACAATGTAAGGCCTAAATATTAGTTTCCAAGTTCTTTAATTGTCAAAGTTCCTAAAGGAGAGAATAAAGACTCAAATGCTTTGCCAAAAAAAAAAAAAACCAAAACCAAAAACAAACAAATAGAACTGAAGAAAATAAACCAAAAGTATTTGAGAGGTTTCAGAGGAAACAGTAAAGAGAAAAGTGCTAAGTTCCACACTTCTTATAGGTCTGATGAAATTTATAATCTTGGGAGCCCAGAATATCACTATTTTTCTCATTGTTTCTTTATAGTATAGCCATCTTTGCCTTGAAAACAAATTAATAAATTTAATATCAGGAGACACTAAAAAATTCTAGAGGCAGAAAACTATAGGACCAAATGTAAGTAAGCCCTTCATAGTAGAATCTATGTAAAACTGGAGTCTGATCCCACTTCTGAATTGATCAACATTAGGTGATGCGATGGAATAATATGACAGACAGGGAAGGCAAAACAGATTAAAAAAACCAAAACCAAAGTTTGCCAGCTACTCTACCAGGCCTAAAAAAGTAAAAACTAGAAAGTAACTTTAGGAGAATAGTAGTACTTCAGGGAAGAATGTATTTTACTATGATACAAAACTGTGACAGAGAGGCGTTTCTGAAGTACCCCCAGAAAGTGTATCATTATATTAGTTGTCCATGTATAGCTAAATTCCTGGGAGAAGAGGTAAAGGATGGGCAGCAAAGATAGTGACTGAAAGACAATAAACCACTTAAACCTTAAGAGGAAGCAGTAAGTGAAAGGAAGACTCAGAAATGGTTAAACTTTTTTCTATTTTAGTAGATTATCCAGAAACCAAAGGAAAATATAGCAATCACCATAATGCTGAAATAAGCATTTTACACTATGCAACAGGAGTAAGCATACTGCTTCTTGATATTCCAGCATCCATTGTAATAACCAAAATTTTCTGACTCCAGAGGAGGGATCCTTTCTATTATTAGTAGTAGTTTGCTTCTCCTGAAGGTTTTAATTATTCATTGAAGGCATGTAGGGTAAAATTGCATATATATAATTTATATCTTCAAAAAAACCACAACACATTGAAGTAGCCCTAAGTGGCCCTCAGGCTGGCCATGCCAGTCATGTTGCCAGTTTGTCTTCATTTGCTATCCTTTTCCACAATCTATTTTAATAATTTGAAATAAGATTTAAAACTCCAGGTGTAAGTTGAACCACTCATTTTAGAAAAAAATAAATCTCTAGTGTGACAGAAATTTTTGTGAAACAAAGGCATGCCATGTAGAATTTCTAAATATGATACTCTGAGCAAGGGAGATGGTCTCTAATGTCCCTCCTAACATGATTCTCTGAGCAGTGTGATTTCTGAAGAGCTCTAGAAGCCTGTTCCTCCCAGTTTTAACAATGTTGCCATGACATCCAGGAAATAATTAAAAATTAAGATCGCAAATTGTGAATCTCAGAATATGTAACTATTAGACAAATGGGTCACAAAACAACATGTAAGTAGGGAAGAGCCACAGGAAATAAGCTCCTTTTGTGACAACATTGAACTTAAAAGCAGTAATTCTGTGCTCTTGTCAGGAACCAGCTGTAAGGGACATAGGAAAGAAGAAAAAAGGCTTTTTCCCCCAAATCTATTCTGCCAACAGAAACTGAAAATATGAGAACATGTGTATGAAGGAAAGGTGTGAACAATATAATCAAGCAGTCCCAGATGCTTCCCAGGCTGAAGGTCAGTTCTAAGCACTGGGGGAAACAATCCAGAATAAACATGCCGGTAACAGCAACAATTAGTGTCTTGCAGGAAACATTTACTTCTTCATGAAGTTTCACAAAATTTTACATTTGGACTGATGCTTTTATTGCAATGATTGCCTATACCATGTTTCATCTAAATATGAGGTATTATATATATCTCTCAATGTGTGAATTGCTTCTGTAAAATATAGTGAAAATTTTCATGCCAATAGGAGAATTTGATCATAGCCAAGGACTGGTATAGCTGACATGGCTCAAAGCTTTTAATAACTGAGTGGTTACTTCTTTCCACAGAATAAAACACCCCTAGGTAAAGGGACTTTGTTCTATTAAGTTACACTAATACAAAAGGTGTCAATAATTAAAAGCAGGGATTTAGGACAAGATTTCTCTCACACCATGCTTCACATTATTGTTGCTGGTGGGGGGAGGGGGGGTGTGGGTGTTCTTAAAGCTTGCTCAAAATGAAATGCTGTAATATTCTCTGAAAAAGATCCACCAAATAAAGGACGTAGTCCACTTCACTGTGGTCCTATGTATGTTTTTTCCTTTTTTCCTTTTACCATTTTCTCTCCATGTCAAAATATCCATTTTAAAGTAAAATCTTATTCAGCGTTTCAATTGTTTTTTTTAAACACATGCATACAATATATCTTGTTTAATATTATACAGATTTTATACATAGTGTACTTACTATATATACATACTATAAACGTATGCATTCATAAAAAAGACAGTTTGGACGGTAGTCACAGATTAAAATAAATGTAAAGACTAAACAAATATTACTCTTTCTCTTTTTTTTTTTGGCTGCCAATTTTAATAAACTTTAAACAGTTTGAATACTACTTCTTCAGATGAGAACCAAAATTATATACTCTGATTTAGGTCTACTGGGTAATACAAATGATTACATACCATTGCAATATATTTCAAAGTCTTTTACAGCAACAAGCTGATCTTTCTTCACATCTTTGAAGTTGTATTCAAATCCTTAGGGTTAAACATGGGTAACATAAATATTTGTACATAGAGATGTTGTCATTTACTACCCATAAGGCCAAAAGAAGCTCTGAAGTACTGCTTTAAATATAATTTACAGTAACTTCATTTCCGCAAGAATGTTTTGTTTGGTTATACACTTTCATAACATTTCACCCATATCTTTTATTCAAGTCTGTAGTATTGATTCTCAGCCACTACACTTGAAAAGACATTGTATAATCAGATTATGCAGGGAGGGAAGGGAGTGTGTGTGTGACACCAACTTTCCCAGATGGTCTCAAAAAGACCTAAGTAGAAGCTAAACCAATCATAACCCAACTAAACTTGGTATCTGTGGCATTTGAGACAGTTTGCTTGGCTATCTCCCCTTTGAGATTGGATTATCACGATTTATTAGAATATGATTAATGAAAAAAGAGGCAAAATAAACTTCCTAGGTAGGTAGGATAAGTATGAACTCTCAATGTTTTAGATCTTTTCAGAGTGAATGACTTGAAAACAGGTTTACAAAACTAAGTGTAAATTGCTGAGTTAAACAAGCAGCTAAATCCCCTAAATTCGAATCCAATCTCAGTGATTCTATGTGAAGATTGGTAATCTCCATGGAATACATTGTCTGAATGAGTATTAGGAAAAACAGATTATGAATCAGCATAATAACAATAACTTCAATTGAGAACAGATTCAGAGGGTATTTAAAGTAAGGCAATGGTTGATTCATACAAAACAATTCATGTCAGTTAAACATCTGGTCTAATAGGTATCTTCTGAATAGCATAGAGAGATTTCTTTAGAACAATAGTAATCTATTGCTCAAACCTGAAACACGTAATTGCTTCAGAAGAATAGGGTTCACATAGTTTACTACTAGTTCACTATCCTGAAGCACTACCTTAATGCTTATAGCTAAAGATACAAGTGAACTCTTCCTGTGATTTACAGAAACACCTATAGACATCTTGTTCTGCAGGTACAATGAAATTTACTCTAATCATATTAAAATGGTATGGTGTTTTTTTTATTTGCTTGGTTTGTTTTTCAGCAGTTCCATGGCTAAGACTAAAATTAACTGAGTGCATGTGTCTTCCTCCTGTGTTTACACAGAAAGTAGAGTAAGTTAGTTTCAGGGAGTGTTTAGCATGGCATTTTTAACCTACATTGAAATGAGTTGCAGTGCTAACAGGGTCATTCCCTTTACTGGGAACAAGTAGGATAAGCATCTAACTTCTTACACCACTCAGCTTAGTTACAGAAGAGCCAGTAGTCATTCACAACAGAGAATCTCAAAAGACTCAGCTCGATCCGAGTTGTCAGTGTGTCATTACACACTGGATATGAGCTCAGCCAGTGCACACATGCACTGTGTTGGTTATACTGACAGGCAGCCCTTTAACATGGCACAGTAGAGTATCTTGCATGGATTTCCTCTGAACTTTTCAGAAAGAGGGAAGACTCTTCTGTAGGGAAATATGTAGGGAAATAATACCCAAGGTATATATCATCCACAAGCTTAGATCTGCCTTTGAGTATGTAAGTCATAACTGGTCTTAGAAGTCTTTACAAGCATTAAAGCCAGCTGTAAGTTAAAAGTCAAAGAAGGCAAGAAAACTAAAAACATCTCATTCAGCTGGTAATTTTCATTCGGGGTATTAGTTAAACAATTTAAACTATACAAAATATTAATAACTGCAAATAAGCTACAAATAAGCTTATGGCACACAAAACAAAAGACCATTATATCATGTTGAATTCTCAAAGGTTAAATTCATTTCCCAGCTATTGACAGTATTAGCATTCTACAATTTCATGTTTCATTTACTTATGTTCAAAAGCCAAATCCACCACCTTGTGAGAGTCACTGTAGCTTCTTATTGAATATAGTTGAGGAGGCCCAACTACTCCCAAGCACAACTGAGGATTTCATAGATCTGTGGAATTTTTAGCACATTTTTAAATTAGGCTACAGGTCAGGTCAGCTGGGTTTCTTTCAGCCTCAAAAGCAAAAAAATGGAAACTGAAGACAGACTAGCCATAATGAAAAGCACTTTACTGAACAAGAATTAGGTCAGATGCAATGCTAAAACATGGTCATCCAAACAGTAGAGATCATTTAAATGTATAGAGAACCTTCATTATTTAGACAAAATCATCATAAATTTATTTTCTAGAGTCTGTACTTCAATTCTATTTTCTTCTGTGTAACTCATTTTGAAAGTGACTTTGAACTGGATAGCTTCACTTTCATTTACAGGCCTTTTTATCCCACTGAGTTTAGGGGGTCATGTTTTGTTTTGGGGGTTTTTCTGGTGTGGCTTTTTTATCTTTTCTTTCTTTATTTTATTTTCAATGAAGTGTGAAGATGTAATGGCGTATCCCTGAAAAAGTTTCTAATCCAAGTTTCTAATCCCTGCTTATACTCTTGAGAAATTCTTCAGAGTTTTAAAACCCTTAACAGTATCTTAAAACCATATGCTTTATGATATGAGAGATCAAGAATTGTCTTGTTAGAGTTGAAGTCATTTATGATGCTTTCTTATTCAAAACATGACCTACTTTTAAAGGAAATTTCATAACACTGGGAGTAGGGAAAATTAATCACAAATATCTGATGATTTGCTTCAGACCAAGACATAAAACATTCCAATGCTTATTAGGACATAGAACAATTTTTCTTTAAAACACTACTCAGAGTCTAGAAACAAGTGATTTTCCCACCCACACAAGCAGACAAGTAAGAACACTCATGAACATTTTGTTTTCTCTGGGTCAGAGCATATCCCTTTGGCTGGTTCAACTACTCTGATATAATTGTATCAGAATTGACAATTCTCTTGTGCGGAGATTTTTTTGATTTCCTCAGAACAGTTTAAGAAGCCATATCTTGTATAATTAATGCTTTTAAGAATGTTCCTTACAAAAAGATTTCTACTTGGACATTTGTATGTAATTATTCTTATTTTTCCCTAACCAGTCTAGTATTTTAACACCATCTCATGTCTTTCAATAGCTCAAGGACTTTGATTTTTTGTGATTTAATGCTGTAAGATATTATCCCATGATGATCCCAGTTCCACTAAATCATCCTTGATGGAAATGAAAAAAGGAGCAATCCACATTATGACTTATACCTGGATTCCACAGTTACTAGAGTGATCAAATAAAATAAAGCACTAAGTATCATCTGTTGTATCCTAGATGTCACTTAAACACATAGAGAAGCATGTATAGTCTCTTAGTACCCACTTGCTCTAGGCCAATATGTAGTCCCACTAAAAGAGAATAAATTATTTGAATAATTGGTGACTACTCAGCATGGTAGAAGGGAAGTTGGCACACTTTTGCAAAAATAGACACCTACAAAACTTATGGAGAAACATCCAAGTCAACTGAAAATACATATAAAAATATTCAAAACAATAGAGGCTTTCACGAAAATTCCTCCCTGGTATTTCTCCAGTAATGTGATTGACATTAAATAAAAATGGGTTTGGTAAAAAACCCAGTCTTATTTAACTCAGTGTAAATCAGACCTAGATTACTTAATTAGCATGAGCAGAGAATCAAGCTGTTCAGGAAGGATCATTTTTATAAATAATCAGTAAATTAAAGATCATTGTATGGACTAAAAAGAAAATAGGAGGGAACAGATTAGCTGAGCCATTGGAACAGGCTTCCCCAAGAAGTTGTGGTTGTCCCATCTCCAGAAGTGTTCAAGGCCAGGTTAGAGGGAGCCTTCAGCAACATGCTATACTGAGGGGTGAGACTGGGACTAGATGATCTTTAAGATCCCTTCCAACCCAAACCTTTCTAGGAATCTATGATTACATGAATATCAAATCTGTACACTTCAAATGATTCCAATATCTACCTGTCTGTCCAATGTCTATCTATCTTTGTTGAAGTAAACAACAGTAATTTAAGCCTGTTCATTAACAGCTCCTTTCGTGCATTCATTTTCAAGTGATTTATTTTTCAGGTTTACCTGAGATTACCATTAGTATTTTATACTTAAGGTGAAAGAGCAGCCTCAGTTCAAAGCTGGCTACATGCAAATGCACAAAAAAACACCCTCTGACATATAATTTCACATTTTTCAATTTCAATTGTTTGTAGATGTCTCTGGAAATGATATGACTAGTTCTATTAATGATACCTAATATATTTTGGAAATTAATTTATCTTCATTATTTTATGCAAAGAACTGCATTCAGAAACACAAAAGTAACTTTTCTAAGAACACAAGAATTCTAAACTAAAAACTAGGACTCTAACTAGAGGATTATTTATAGCAGAGTCTGCTTCATAAAATGCTTGAAAGAATCAGTAAGAACTAATACAAAATGCAGCTATCTTGATAGTCAGGAGGAAGCCCATTAGTACTATTTGCTATATCTGCTTATTAGACTTATGAACATTGCTTTTGGAATTTGACCCTTGGTTCTCATTGCTGAAGGATCATCCACAGTGTCTCACACCATCTCTGATGCTTGCCTTTAAAATAATGACAGACTGAATATATTTGTCCAGCATCAACAAATCATAGTATCAAAAAATATATTTCATTGCATTAGAATAATAGCATACAGCTAAGAATGCATTTCTCTTATCCCATCTTCAGATATTTCCTGAAGGAAGTTAGGATTATACAACTCATTATTGAGTTGCACAACTTATGAAAACAGAAACCCCATGAAAACACTGCTTTCCAACAAAAAAAAAAAAGCAGTACAAGCTTCTGCAAACTCATAATAATATTATCATGACCTTTATGTACATAATACCACCCCCATAAAAAGGTACCAGAGTTTCATTAATTTATCCCATTGCATATGCATTTCACAAAAAAATTTTAAAAAGGTTTTCAGTAGTAAAACTGCATAATCTGTGAAACTTCTGCATTTATATCAATTTCTAATCAAAACTAAGAAATAACTTCAAAAAACTGTCGCTTAGACAATTTTTAAAACTTGCCTGGTTATAGTAAGTACCCATTCTGCTACACTTGAAAAACAAGTTATGTTTAATGGGATGCTGGAAGTAATGTTACATGATAGTAGTAAAAAATATAGAAGAGAAGAATCCGGCTAGATACAACTTAGCCACATATTTCAAATACTGTTTTCTAATCTTCAGTACTTTTTCTGGGCAGTCCAGACTGTTTTCCTCCTTACCATCAGCACAATAGTAACTCACATTTTGTCCCTGAAGAGATTAATAGAAATTAAACATTAAACCCACAAGCTTAAGACTCCTTACCTTCTGAGTTTGCTGGGCTCCTCTTGCTTCTCAGTGTAACAGACACATGTGTAAACAACAGAATTTCCTGCATCCTTTTCTCATCTGCACTGTACTGGGACTTGGCCAATTGGATTATTTACAGCATTAAGGCCACTCCACAGTAACTTGAAAAAGATTCTCATTGGTCAGGCATTATCAAAACTAAAACCACATTTTTCATTTAAGTACAAGTCATTTATACAAACCAAAACTTTTTGTCATATTGTTGTTCACTAAGTATTATTTGCTCAGTGAACAACACTGAGCAAATTATATTATTTCTCCTTCCCTTTCTGAAGACTCTGACCCCAGTCCCCCAAATATTTTGTATAAGATTAAATTATTTATTTGAATCACAGTACTTAAGCACAGGTCCTAGTATTCAACCAAATTGGTCAGATTTTTATGCCACTACTTGCTCCTGCTATCCCCCCTGAGTTTTAAATAGCCTAGAATAAGACTAGTTTTTAACTCAGCTGGATGATATAACCTTAGCTCTGCAATTAGCTAATTGCTAATTAGCTCTGCAATTAGCCAGGGGCTCTTGGAAATTATTATGAAAAGCTGCAGTATTCTAGATTATCAGACAGGTGAAAAGACCAAGGCGAGGAAAGTTAGGAAAAAACACCCAAAACTTTGAAAAGCTCTTTTTGCATTAAAATTTACAGTTGCATATTACAATTTAAGGTAAGAATTATTTCTTTCTGGAATAGAAACTCCAATGTTTTGTAACCAACATGACAAAACGTGACACCACTGTCTCAAGCCTGATATCCCAGGCTACCCAATTGGCAGGTCCTCAAGGCATAAAACTGATACAGTTAGACACAGATGGGGTGATCTGCCATGACTATGAAAAGCCAAATATTTCCCATTTTAAAAAACCCCTCATAATGTACAGAATACTGACAATTCCTGTATCATAATCTCAGACTGAGAAGCCAGATTTCCTTTAGCTTTAAGGGACATATTTCTACTTCCCTACTAATATCCCAAAACTTTTAGCAGCACTATAGCAGGTAGTCTTTCCATCATGATTAGTAGTTATAGCTGCATGACTCTTCTCTTGTCTGACACTAGGACTTTCAAACTTTTAATTTTGTTTTTAGGGAAATGAACTAGCAAATGCTCCCAACTCTCCCATGTCTCAAAAAATCTATTCCACCCCCAGGAGAAAAAAGGCATTGTCTTCCAAAAGACATAAATAAAGTAGGTGAAAAAAGTTTCCCTCTACATTTCTGTTAAAAACCCAGACCAACCCCAACAAACAAAAGAAGCAAACCAAAGGACAAAAACCCCAGCATCCGAGGCAAAAACTATGACTGTACACAAAACGACCCCAAACTGAAGCAAAAAATCCGAAACCAAATCTAACACCACAACAAAACAAAACCACAAGTCTGCATCAAATTAGAAACAAGCACACACACAAAAAAAACCCCAACCCAACAAAACCCAAATCCAAACAATAAAATAAGGCAACAGCTACTTTATGCATCTTGCATGGCTTCTTTAGCAACTAAATAGAACCCATCTCCCACTAGAATAGTCTCTGGCTACATTCTATTACCCCTACCGAGGGAAATAGCTTCACATTTTAAAAAAATCAAGTTATTTACACATCATAATTTAAGCTTCTAACTGTTCACATTTCAACCCATTCATGAGATTTCCCATTCATTTTCCACCATTCTTCACTTGCTACAATCTCTAAGTACATCCAAGGAGGCTGTTCCATGGCCCATATTTTAACAATTTTTTTTTTTTTCTAAAGAAATTGATGCACATTTATTTTGTCTGAAAGGAAGGAAAGTAACTTTGGTCACAACTGAAAATGTCTTCCCAAGTGAAGATATGTAACAGAGAATTTATCATTCAATAAGAAATAAGCACAAAGGAAAAAGTGTCATTACAGCATGTGAAGGAACTAGCAATCCTGGTAGGGTCATTTAAGAACCTTTTGGGAAGGAAAAAACTGTATTCTTCAAGAAAAAAAGCACAAAAAAGAAATATGTATAATAGAATCATATTAAATAGTAAAGCTATTTAAAAACCCCATAGTAAATAATAAAGCTTCTATTCTGTTGCATTCTGTTGTAATCAGCGATTCTTGGACGAATTTCAATTTTATACCATTGTCAAAAATGCATCCAAATTTAAATTTAAAAATTACTGTAAAATTGGGAAGTTACAGTGCTATTTTTGTATCTTTATTTGCAAATATATTCTCAGTTTTTAGTCTTGTTTGATCATTTACCTCGATGCTGCGTCACTGCAGAACAGATGTTGCCAACATGCAAGTTTGCTAACACATGCCCTTTACATATGAAGCTGAATTGCCTTCCTAGAACTCTCCATGTATGTAAACAATTCTTAGTTCATACTAAGAACACTCATATATGCTCATCAAGAAAAAGATAAGCAACGCTGGTTGGTTTTTTTTGTAAGAAAATTGTACTGAGAAAATATGATAAAGCCTATAGACTGGATCAATAATCTAGAACATATGTATTAATGTATGGCCTTAGTTGTCAATTGTGCTTGATTCGGGTGGATAGGCTCCCTTCACTTTGAGTACATTTAAGCTTTGGCAGCATGCCTGACCTGCTTTTTCCAAGATCCATAGAGAAACATTAAAAGAACATGAAAGCCAAATTTTGAATTTTTAAATGCCAAGACTCATCCCTTTGGGGGGTCACAAAGGAAGAGACCTGATCCTTTTCAGGATCACTGAGGCAATGAAGAGGATTAAATAATTTGTCTCAGAGGAAAGTTAGAGCAAGTCTTTCTCAAAACATGGGAGTTTACAATATTTACTGTATTGATGCAATTTCCTTAGCAGATATAAGAAATTATCATTCAGGCCAAAAACAATAAAGCCCTTTAAATACAAATTGCAATAAAACAGAACATTTCTTCTGTTTAAATTGGAAAATAGGGGTATGAAGCACTAAAATTGCAACCTTTTGAAATTGGGCTTCCTCAAGTATTCTAAAAAAACACAAACATATGCTAGTTTCTTTTTATTTACAGAAATATTTTTTAATCTTACTATTTCATAGTATTCCACACAATATCATACAATTGAAACAAAAAACATTTCATTTGAATTTCATTTGAATATATGAGAATAGGAGATCATAATTTACTGTTCCTAAACCCAGACATGCTCCCTTAGCTGATGGAGACACATAGAAGACAACTTGATATAGAAGGTACCTTCAGGGCATGAAAAAGGAGAAAATGGAGGCAAAAAAAGTCATATAATTTTGAATCCCATTTCTACAGCAGCATTAGCAAAGCCCAAACTCAAATAACAAAAAAAAAGCAAACCTGTTACAGAGAGAGATGAATCAATTACACAAAATGACATAAACTGAGACTCCATCAAATCTCATGCGCAGGGTACTCAGTGTGGGAAAACACACTGTGGTTCCATTTGCTAAACAGTCTAGGAAAAAGGCATTGGCTAATTATTTCCTAGAATATCTCTCTAAAATTAGAAATGCAAGAAAGGGATAACATTCTCCTCCCATTTTGTTTTAAGTTCTAAAACATTCTAAACACGTGATCTCAGCAAAGCTTTGATTTCACAAGGTTTAGGTTGTTTATGCATGGAGGAGAGCCCTACAGGGATGGCTTCTGTTACAAGGTGCCAGAAACTTCACCCAGAGCCAAGATGGACCCAATGTTGGCTAAGGCTCAGCCTTAGCCATCTGAGCCTTAGCCACCACACCATCAGCAATGGTGGTAGCGCTGTTAGGATAATGTGGTTAAAGGGAAAAAACCCCACCCTGCTCAACAGCAATTGCACTTAAAGAGAGGAGTGAGAATATGTGACAGAAACAGCCCTGCAGACACCAAGGTCAGTAGAAGAAGGGAGGGGAGGTGATCCAATCACTAAATTAGTCTCCCACTAAGCCTGTCGTGCAGACCATGGTGAGCAGGCTGTGCCCCAGCAGCTCCCCAAGGTCCATGGCAGACCAGAGATCCATCTCTAGACTGTGGGGGCCAAGAGCTGGAGTGGGTGGATGTGCAAAAGGACGTTGGGACACTGTGGAAAGCCTGAACTGGAGCAGGTTTCTGGCAGGACCTGTGGCCCTCTGGAGAGATGGGCCCATGCTGGACCAGGTTTGCTGGTAGGACTTGAGACCCTCTAGGGGACCCACACTTGAGCAGCCTGTTCCTGAAGGACTGCACCCTGTAGAAAGGACTGACACTGGAGCAATTTGTCAAGAACTGCAGGTCAGGAGAAGGACTCATCTTGGAGAACTTAATGGAGGTCCGTCTCCCATGGGAGGGACCCCATCTTGGAGACAGAGTCCTCTTTCAGAGAAGGAAGGAGCAGCAGAGACAACACATGATGAACTGACACAGCCCCCATTTCATGTCTCCCTGTGCTGCCTGGGGGAAGAATTCAAGAATAAAGTTGATTCTGAGAAGAAGGGAGGGGTGGGGCAGAAGGTGTTTTTAAAATTTAGTTTCACTTCTTATTACCCCATTCTGATTTGGTTGGTAAGGAACTAAAATAAATTCTCTGAGACTCTTCTACCCTGATGGCAGTTGCTGAGTGATCTCTCCTCATCCTCAACTCATGAACCTTTCATTGTATCTTCTATCCTCAGTCCAGTTGAAAAGGAGGTGATACATTGGCTTGGGTTGGCACCTAGTGTCCTGCCAGAGTCAATCTGCCTGAATAGGCAACACGCAGGCTAGATTTCATTAATGAAACTATCTATGTATCTAACACCTCACTCCTATGTAAATTTAAAACAAATCATAAAACTTAAAAACGACATCAAACAGCAACAACTTAAAAAAAAAAAAATCTTAGTTTTATTCCAGCACAGTGATAAAGCATAACAGGAAGAAGCTTATCTAGGGCTAATACTTTACTCAGCTTTTTAGTTTTCAGTTCTGACTTTGCCTGTGCAAGTTAATTTGATCCACAAGTGCAAACAGTGATAGAAGATAAACATGGATGATTTATCTTGTAAAGATCTATGCTGCTGATTGAACTTCTTTGCTTATAGGAAGTGAAACAGGAAACAACTATGCATTACACTTGATGTGTTGGCCTATTAGTACTTTCCAGCACATTTTGTGGTAGCAAATATGTGGTAAGCAAAGTTGTGGTAAAATTACTTACATGCTTAAAGATTCTCATAAGCTTCACTTTCTGTTGCTCATTACACTCTTCAGTGAAAATTAATATATAGCACCTGAAAATGGATTGCTAATCATGCATAAGTAAAAAGCCTCAGCTTGGCAGAACTACTACTGATTCTCAACAAGAAATATCAGTAGAGCAGGTTATCAAAATAGGCTCTAAATTTGAAGATTCTTCTTCACTGGAATTTATTTCCACATGATACCAGAATTTCAGCGTTTTCTGGTTAAGAAAAAAAAATCAAGACTAGTCACTTCAGTTATTTTGTCTGTTCCTGATTTTATTCTGGGTGTCTCCTGACCAACTGATGGTTGTTGTTACAAGGGCATGTAGGGATAGGGCAAGGTGTAATGGTTTGAAACTGAAGGAAAATCCATTTAGATGAGATATAAGAAAGAGGTGGGGTTTCTTTTGTTTTTTGGGTGGTTTTTTTTGCTTTTTTTCGGGGGTTTTTTTTGTGGTTTTTTTTTGTTTGTTTGTTTGTTTGTTTGTTTGTTTTTGTTTTTGGGTTTTTTTGGGTTTTTTTTTTTTTTTTTTTGTTTTTTTTTTTTTTACATTGAGCATGATGAGACACTGGAATAGAGTGCCTGGAGAAGTAGTGGATGACCTCTCATTGGAAACGTTGAAGGTCAGCTTGGGTGGGGTTCTGTGTCAACTGATCTGGTTGAAGACAACCCTTCTCATTGTGAGGGGCAGGTTAGACAAGATGGCCTTTAAATGTCCCTTCCAACCCAACCTGTTCTAAGTTTTTTAAAAGAAGTTTTGGAACTTGCAAGAGTACGACACTCTAGCAGTTTCAAGATTAGCAATAGAAGTAAAAAGGCAAGAACAATTGATGTCCTTTTGTGATATACATATTATTTTCTACTGAATGCCTATATAATGTTTGCCCTTTCCATACTTTATAAATAACTCAGCAAAATAGTTCCAAGTAAAGTCTCAATAAAAAATATCATTACAAATTTCTGGTACGTCTGATGGAAGAAGTTTATAATTTATATTTATGGCTACAATATAATCTTGAAGTAATATAATGTTGAAATAGCAGCAACATAATTTAGAAGATTTAAAAAAAATTAAATTAAAAATAAATTAAGAATTTTTCTTTTTTAATGAAAGAAAAAAAATTGCTTCTAGGTTGGTATTTCAATATGAAAAACTAAAAGAAATTAAAAAGATATGATTAGCCTGCTCTTCAGCATAACCTGAGTGTAAGGAGAAGTCATGCCAAATCTTTTATTAACTGCATAGAGGTGTGACACTGCTGTGGTGTCTAGATTTGCCCACAAATGCACTGATTAGAAAGACTTGCACAGGTGGGTACAAAGAAGGCAAAGACAACTGACAGTAATTTTCATTGCATGATTTTTCAGTTCACCACTTTCAAACCCCAAAATAGGACTTTGAATAAATCACACTTATCAACATATTCCTATAAAAGAAATCAAGTAATTTCTACATATATTTCTGATGAAAAATGCAAAAGGTCCAACACATATATAAAAATTATGAAGCCTCATAGTTTTAGAGGAAATATATTTCTTGATGAGTCTTTCATATACCCATGTTTTGCCTTTTTTCCTCTTCAGATATTAATTGTAAAAAAAGTTTTTTTGTTTAGAAAAAGTTGACAAATACTGCAATGAGGTGTACAAGAAGCATATGTATCTTCCAGCATCATGTTAGGAAGGCTGCAGAATGAGATGCTGCTTTGTGTTCTTAGAATGTGAGTAATATTAATAAGTACAGCATTAGAAATAACCTTTTCTTTCCCCCCTCTCCTCTATCCTAAGAATAACAATGTCTTCCACAAGAATACTCCGGCTCTACGGAAGGGATTGTAACAGCAGCATGATATAACTAGTGTGTCATCTGACCATACCTGAAGCAAGAAAGATGTCTTAATTAGTACTAAAAACACTGTCTATTCCACTCTGAAAAAAAAAAACGAAGCAAAAACCCCCCAGTTTTTCACAGTAAATGAGCGTTCATCATTTTAATTTCAGATCTAAAAGTAGTTATTCCTTTTACTAGGATAGCCTTACTGCTGGCACTCAACATTCAAACAGACTGCCACAAAAAATTTAATCACTCTAAAAACAGTTACTGAGTAAAAAAGTACTGGTTTACTTACTTTTATATGAAATACTATCTCTCTGTCTTTAAGGCTGCCATTCTCAATAATGAAAACATCTTGTATCTTCAGTACTTTAAGTGACAAAATTTGGCAAGATGGAGCATCTATGTTATTAATAAAACAAATGTTTTTATTTAAGTTTAAATATCTGGACTTCATTTGTATCTATTTCAGAAGGAAGCTACAATAATTAAGTCTTTGAATCATCAGATTATAAATAACATCCGAAGAAAGATGTGTTTCTGATTTTTTCCTGTAGTCCAAAACAAAGATGAACATCAGCAGCATACAGATGCTGAAAATTAGTGTCTTAGTAATACTTATAGGTCAACAGCAGTTAAAGAGGCCATAAAAAGCAAGAACATATTTAAGATCTTCCTATACATTCTTGTGATTATCTTGATAAGGATAGTTGTCCTTACCCAGGATTAAATGTAAATTGGAACCCAGAACTCATTTATGTGTACAAAGTCAAGCATCTGCCTGTTTTCTTGTTTTAGATAGGATCAGTGTAATTTTGGTTGTTTTGGTTTTCAAGAATCTTCTTGCAAACTTTTACTCTATTTTTTGTTATCCTACATTTTATTGTAAGAAAAATCAATCACAGCTTCAAAACAAACACTATTTATCACCTAGGACTATTATATACAACATAAGAGAGTACAAAAAAGAGATACATATCTACTTCCAACAGTATTACTGAAGAGCATGGGGGAAAAAAAAAAGCATTGGTCTGGGCAGAGCTTCAGGCAGATGTCTTGAATTAAAGTTGTGGTGCAAATCACTTCCAGTTATGACAGCAGGAACAGTATTTGTGGATGTACTCGTATGTCACAAATAGGCTGCATGAACTAGGAGAGGTTGTAAAAGAGAGCTGTTATTCATCTAAAGACCCCATTTTTTATGATTTAAAATACCTTCTTATTAAAAGAACAATGTACAATTTTTCTGGTTCTTTCTATATGGTCTCTAAGCCCTACTTACTGATATTTCAAAGTTTACCTGTCAGCAATGATCTAGACAGATGAGGGCCCATGAAGATAAAGGACACATCTGAGAATCAAGATTGTCACAAATGTCACACCCCTAAGATAATCCACACTTCTTGTAGTGCATCTATTCTACAAAACTTTTCCACATAATTCCTCAGTAATGAGGAGCCCATTGGTCAATGAAACTATTCTAACTCTACCCTTGAGAGCCCTAAAGTTAACATATGCAAGGGGCTGCTCTGGGCTAGCCTGAAAAGTATATCCATCTCACAGGAAAGATTACTTCCGAATTGACTGAATTTTATTTTGAATGGTTATATTCAATGGGAACATATCAATGAGAAACCTGAGTCCAGTTTAAACTTTGTTTTTCATACCGTGAAAAAGCTATTGCCATGTTGTTATACAACTTTTTTTGCAGAAATGGAATAGGACACTGCTTATTACTTGTGGTCAGGGACTCAAGTGTCTTCACCATTTCTAGAGAAATACTAAGGCTGATGTTTATACATGAAAATATTTTTACTCTCTTAACACCTTCTTTTAAAGTTTAACTTCTTCACATTTTTCAAAAATTTAACAAACTGCTCAGCACAATTTTGTACTGCTTCAGATTAGCCTCTCTCTAATGTATTCTGCTTAATCTAATTCTCCCTTTCCATTCTTAGTGACTTTCCATCATACTTAAGTGCGGGAATGCCCAGCAGAACTGAAAGGATGAACTTTTCCAATATCCAAGATCCTGTCATAGATAAGCCAAAGAAATACATTCTGTACTGTTTAACTTGACCTAAGTTGATGGCTAGCATATCTTTCGAATGAGAAGAAAAGGGCACAGCAAAACAGACACAGAATAAAAACCATTCTGTGGAAACTTCATTCATTAATGAAATTCAGACAGATAATGCGAGCAGCTACGAGGCTCATTTTAAAAATATAAAGTATTAGTAACTTAATCCCTCACTCAAATATCTGTGACAATTAAATGAAGATGGGAATAATATATGGAAATTTGGTGTGCGGGAGGGGAAACTAAAGCAAATCAACCACATTTATGTATGAAAATATCTATAAGTAAGTTCACTTTTACAGCAGTATCTTTACATGCAATCTAAAAAAAATACTTTTGTCTTACAGTGCAAGCATCCAGTCAAAAGCTGTTCTTTGGTGAGGCTTTTCCATTCCTTGTTCAGTTTAATCTCCTCTCAATCCATCGTCTAGATTTGAGAGACATCATTTCCTAACACAAAAGGAGTTCTGTTCTCTACCCCTCTTAATTTAGCTATGAGGATTCAGCTTTAATAATCACTAAAAACTGTGCTGTTGTTAATGAAGAACATGCTTAAAAATATGAATTTGCAAGGAGAATTGCAAATTGGCCTGAATACGCAGGCCAATTTAGATATCGAATTAGAAACAGAAAATGTCTATAAACTAATATAACATTAACTCGAATGCACTTAGATTGCTGATAAATTTAGTTTTATACATGGGTGGTGCCTACCATCAGCCTATCACAGTAATAAGCCTTGAATTTCTCTTGAGTTCTACTATTCTACAAAGAGGGATGTAAAGCTAAGGCCAACATCATTGTGAGTGATTGTCTTAACCAAGTAGCACTTGGTCTTGCATTAGAAGTTTAAGTTATAGGTAAACTCTTCCAGGTAATGTAGTCCTGAAAAATGTTAGTAATTAAAATTAATTACAAAAAGTCTTACAGAAATGTTTAAGGAGATTCGTAATCATATCTGTAAAGATAGAGATTTTTACCTAGAAAGATCAAAGGATCTGTATAAAATGGTTGCTTGTGATATATCTCTAAAGACTAAGAAATATTCAATATACAGCTTCTATATTGCACTTTCCTCCTCAGTTGTTCGTTTTTCTTCTCTCTGCTCACCCTCCAGGAGAGCTTTTCCCACAGAAAGGTGGCAAAAAAGGAAAACACAAGCAGTTTTTGAACCAAAAAACCCCAACATTATACTTTTATGGTATTTTGACATATTATTGTATAGTAAAAATTTAGTTTACTACAATGAAAAGATTTAGTGACAGTTGATCTTATTTATATTTTTTTTGCTAAAGCAGACAAATGGAAATGTAAACAGCATTGTGAAGGAATGGTAAGACCAAATGAGATGGAAATTGTCTTTTGACTTTTCAAATAAGCAAAATGAGAAACTTTCCAAGTAAGCGATAATTTTTTTCTAATGTATATGGAGCTTAGAAAAGCAGTTATAATTCTGTTTTCAGAACACCAGATATAATAACATTTTTCTTAAGAAAAAACCCAATGCTGCTTTCTGTTAAATTTGTCAGTATTTGCTTTTATTCTTCTGTCAATAAAGAATGTCAGTGGTAAAAGTTTCCCTTTGGCTACATATATCTGTTGGCAACTCTGATAGTGAGTGATGCAGTTGTCAACAGTCCCATGACTAAAAGACCAGATTTAAGAAATAAAACATTTCTTTTTCCATTTTTTCATATGCACATGTTTTCTGTGTTTACTTTTTTTTAATCTGTGGCTGATTCGAACCACTGAGGTCAGCCTGAAGAAGTTAAACTTGTTAACTTATGTGTGGTTTTGATTTGGTCTTTATTCACAACTAAATGCAGTGTTCTACTATGTATTTTGAGACAAAATTATGTCTTCACTGTAGGAAAAAATCCTCCACACTCATGGATATGACTTTGAGCATATTTTTGTTAAAATTAATGTTATAGTCAAGCTAAAAAGTAATTTAATTTATATGAAAATATAAATTAGACAGCAAGGTGATATTCACTGAAAAATGAGATGAAATTTACTGCCTGCTGATTACCATTCCTAAAAGTTGTGCATATCAGTAAAAGGAGAATATATATGATTATAAGGCAGAGATAACAGAAATGAATAAAAAATATTCATAAACCTGAAACTAATAGGCTTTCATAGTTAAGAAAGCACTCAATAAATAACAAAATCACCTCATCTTTGACGTGATTTTTTTCTTCCTTATTGGCTTTAGCAAGTGCTAGATCCCAAGAGAAGACACGTGACCTTAGGTTATTTAAAATCTCTTAACTGCTTTTGGCTTTAAACTTATATTTATGCAAACTGAGATCTGGCTAAAAATAATAAACTCTAAATTAAATTGTTATTAATTAATATTGTCTTTATTTATTGATTTTTCCAGTTTCAACATCATATATAATTAGAACAAGGAAGGGCAAGGAAGTTTGCGAGGGGTAAATAAGTCCTATGAGGTGTGGCTGAGGGAGCTGATGTTGTTGGAGAAAAGAAGGCTCAGGGGAGAGCTTATCCCTCTCTGCAACTGCCTTAAAGGAGGTGGGGGTTTGTTCCTTCTCCCAATAAACAAGTGACAGAACCAGAAGAATTGACCTCAGGTTGCACCAGGGGAGGTTTAGACTGGGTATAAAGAAAAAATTTCTTCCCTGAAAGGGTGGTCAGGCACTGGGACAGGCTGCCAAGGAAGTGGTGCAATCACCACCCCTGGAGAGTTCCCACAGTGTATGGATATGTCAATGTATCAATAATCCTTGAGGGTTCCTTCCAACTCAGGATATTCTGTCATTCTGTGCTGCACTGGGAGATATGGTTTAGAGGTGAACACGGTATCAGGTTATTGGTTGGATTCAATGATCTCAGAGGTATTTTCCAACTTAATAAATTCTAATTTTATTTGATCTGAAAGATTATTAAATTGTACAGCTTGAAATTCTGAGCAAGATGTGAAAATGCAAGTTTAATTAGCAAGCAGGATAGAGAAACTGGGGAAAACTGCTTTTAGCAGATTATAGTGCTGTGGAGGTCTGATTGCCATGTTGAGTGAGAACACCTGCATTAGTATTAGCTTTTACTGCATTTCCTGCTGCGGGTCTCTTTGGGCAGCTGTGAGGACACTCAGCCAACTGAAGGTCCTTTCTGTCAGGGAAAAAATGCCAAAGGTGCCTGGCTCGAGTGCCTTGCACTAGAGCTCTAGATTTCTCCACAAGAATGGAAAATTACTTTATTCCAATCCTCTTCCAGTCACTTGAAACATTCCCTTTGTTCTCTCTGACTTGTGCAATGTTTAGATGAAACCAAGGAGATACATAACAAAATTTCCTCTCTTTTAGTTCGTTCCATGTTTTTTTTCATAAAGGGCTGAGCACACAGTTAATTTGTACCAGTATAGTCACTAGCATGTAACATTTCATCAGAGTTGTGTTTGACTAAAATAAAATATTTTCTTTGCCAGAGGAAGACTAGATTAAACTGACTGAGGCTACAAAGCAGCAAGTATTATGATCATGCTAATGTTTTATGCTACAAAGGAATTACTGTCAGCTAATGCCAGCAACTGCTACTAGAAAAGAAATGATGGTACCCTGCTCCTACTTTACCTACGTATAGTTTTTATAATGTTTGAAGACACTGAAAAATTTTGCATTTCTAATACATATTGTAATTAGATGTCCTGTTCAAGTGCTCATCAAAGCCTTGTTTAATGTATTATCATTTAAATACATGAAAGAAGATCTTTAGGAGAGGCAACATATCTTCAAAAAGCTTGCCCAGTATGATTACAGTTTTTTCCAACAATATAAAAATGTTGTCACAAAATATTAACTGCCTGTGCAAATAGTTTCTTACTCAAAAATTATGCATTTATGGATTTTATAAATCTCTTACCATATATATGATTTGTCAGTTGCCATCCTAACACAGCAAACTAATTAAGGGTCATAAAAGTCAAAAGAATACAACTAAGAAAGAGAATCTTAACATAAAGCAGGATTAGACTGCAAGCAGGTTTTCTTTATGTTTCCTGAAATGCACTACAACTAAGGTTAAAATATCTTCTGGTATTTTTTTTTTTTCCTGTGAGTACATAATCACAGCTCAAATTTTTTTCTGCTAATAATATTAATATTCTGAAAAAAGAAGTAATGGAGAACTTTAATAGGCATAGCTAATAAAGTGATTTAACAGGTACTTATGTTATCAATATAAAATTCTGCTGAAACAAGACAGTCAAATCTTCCTAAAATCTTCCATATATACTATGACACAAATAATTTGCAAGCTTGCAAAACTGAACTGCATTGAGTTAGGGAAAAAGCTAGAATTTTTGAGACCATTTTTGTATTTATATTGTTGTTTATTGAATATTATAAATAACTATTTTCCTATCCATTTATCTTTATTTTTTTTTTGTTCTGATGTGATCAAACATTTTCTATGAAATACTTGCTTCTGAAACAATAATTGTGCTGCTGAAGTATTTTTTTTTTTAGATCCAAAAAGGTATGGAACCACAGTTTCAGATTCTGACAAAGAAATCTTGGTTATAGTTACACTACAATGATAGCTTTTGTCACCATGGCAAAATACAAAGAGAAAATGCTGTAAATGGAATTTTTTTTATTTCCCAGTAAAACTGACTCAGCAGAAAAAAATGTTCTGGGACAAACCAGGACATGTGCCTACATTTCTAGCCATGTGAAAAACATCTGTCACCTTTTGAAGGCTGGACTTGAACATACTGGTGTTTCCAAATGTTGCTCAATTATATAGCTACATTCTGGGAGGGACATTTATGGATATTTCCAGATAGTCAGAAACAAACTGTGTTTCAAATTGACTTTATGTGGCTCCCGCATGGGAAAAGATTATATCACCTCCTATATCAGTTATATCAACAATTTTTGTGGTTAAGTTAAGAGAGTCCTGATTGGAGCTGACCAGTGAAGCAGAGACAATGGTACAGGCAGTTTGGCTTAAGAATAACCTGTTTTAAATGAGGATACCGAGGAAATTTTGATAAAGAGTTAAGTAACTTGATAAATTATTTATCCATAATTATATTTACCAGACTTAAAAATTAATCACAAACAATGTTTTTCTATTCTCTGGAACATGTTGTACTCTATACACTGTGAGTCAGACAAAGGTATCAAAACTCACTGTTACTGTATGATTTTATAAAACATTAGTGCTGTCAAAATAAGCTTAAAAATCAAATATATTAAATAAGACAAAAATATTTCCTAGTTCATTTCCAGAAATGAATACTGTGAGCAGACATTGAAGTGTGAAGATGAACAAAATTATTTGTGGAATTACACCCAGCCTGAACCTGCCATGAGACTGGGGCAATATTGTATTTTTTTCCAATTCAGTTAATATTGAATATTTTAAAACAGATTAATATAAACCAAAACTGTATTACAGAAATCAACTTACTTGTATACAGGAATTTAAAAATATATTCTTGGTCTTTGTTACCTTTGACAATTACCTTTCATTTATCATACCTTGATACTTGGTCATGACTTCATACTTGCATTCAGGGACATGAAATTCCAAGCTAGACTTTGAATAGATTATACTCTTATGATGAATCCAGCGTCTTAAAAATTTATACTATGTTCTTTTGCCCATTTTTTCCCCCCTCTCTGACTCTGATTTTTTGTTTCACTGCCTTCTTGGCTGCAATATCAGTACTTTTCTCACAGTAACTTTTGTTATTAGTAGCTGTGTGACTCGCTGCTGCAGGGTTCAGCTGTCCCTGGTTTGTACGGCCCCTCTGCCTGACCTTGGCTCTGGTTCACTGAGAAAATTCTTGTTGAGGTGTGAGAAAGCAGGCGAGCTAAAACAAGCAAGATATGGAAAGTAAAAACAGATGGAAGTGCAACTGTTGGACCAGCAACAGCTAACAGCTCCAGGACTCTAAAGGACTGAGTAAAACTGTAAAGTAAAGTAAGGGAAGTAAAAAAAAAGGGAAGTAAAACCTTCCCTTCCTGCCAGCTCCAGAGAACTGGGAGACAATAATCCAGCAGCAACAACAGAAGCAGCAGCAGGACAGGTCAGCCCATTTGGAGAAGCTTGGCCCTTCCCCAAAAAACAGTTTATCTGGTCCATGAGGACTCAGCTGTTTGCAGAGAGGTTGCAAACACCTAACCTAGTAGCTTACTACTTCTAGTCTTCTGTCAAATGTATTCTCCAACAAAAAAATCCCTTCATACTCCTCAGAGTTATCCTGCTGGAGTCTCAGGGGGAAAGCTGCCCAACTGAAGTGAAAGGAGAGGGTTTTATGGTATCTAAGAAAGAACGCTGTGCCTATTTTACAGCTAGCAAAACTTTTACCTGTCCTGTGAGAAATTAAACTAAAAAGCAATTTCTAATTGAAAATTATAAATATTAGAAATTCTGGAAATTTCTAACTATTAAATATAAAAACATAGAGCAGTAATGTAGAAAGGATAAAATGAGAGCACTTAATGTCTTTAAGTAGCCATCTCAAAATTCTAAGTTGATGACTGAAAAATTAAAGATATTTTATGAATATTCGAGGTAATATAATTTTTAAAATTTAAGCCCTCTTTTCTCTGCACCTATGACATATTAATTGAAGACAAAACTTTTGCATCAACAGTTCTGTTGCTGACAGGCATTCTCAGTGAAAAAACATTTTGCTGAAACACATTTTTATTTACTTGGATTTGGTGTGGGTGTTCTATTAAAATAAAGACAACTAAGGCATGCTATCCATAGAACACTGAAGTTTTCAAAAGCCACCTAACAACACTATGGAAGAATCCACACAGAAACTAATTTTCAGTTGCTGGCACCTATGTTCTCAATGTAAGCAGCTAATAAAAGTAATCTGAATCAGCATGAAGTGATTCATACCATTCTGATGAAATCCTGTTAAGAAATTCCAGCAGGTAGGTGGAAACATAACACTCTCAGAGTATCTAAATTCTTGCAAATTAATGTTAGCACACTGTTTTCCTCTCTTGAAACTAAGACCATAAAACACAATGACTGTGACTTCTCACAAGGAAAGTTTCTGGCGTAGCAGGTTATTAAAGTCTGTCCTTTAAATCCTACTCCAGATTTTCTGTGAGAGACCCATCTCTCACATTATTCCTAATGTTCATGGATATTTCAAATTTATCCATATTATATTATGAGGTTTAATGATAAAACTATACTTATAATGTTGTTACATTGATACTTATGATGTTATTAGAAGTACAAAAAAACCCCAAATCAAACTGTACTTTATAAACAGTGGTATCAGGGAAAATATAATATCTGGGATAAAAGAATGACAGAAATTGCAAAAATCTTTTTTTCATATAATGGGTCAATTTTTCCACATTCCCCTTTAACTGTGTAAACACTTAAACTCCTTAATACTGTTTTTCAGATTGATATTGGTCTAATGCATGGAGTATCTACAGATCATATATAATACTGCTTTATTTAACTCAAAGCCAATGTAAATCTTCTCATAGTGGGATTTTCAATTAGATGTTTGCCTTATATGTTCATATTCTTCAGAGCTAATGTTCTGAATAGCATAAATTTTCTCTCGTGAGATTTCTCAGTGGAAGGGATTAGAGCAGCCTTCATAAATATTAGACCCCATAACAACCTTATGATAATAATATTTTCTGTGGCTTTGCAGATGAAGTAAATGCATATAATCTATGTCACACATGAAGTAAATGACAAATGATATGGAATTCAGACTCCTGGATGCTGTCAGATTAGAATCTTTAAAAAATGTGCAGAAACCCAAATCTCAGATATGGGAGAAAAGAGTGTGCCAAAACAAGCAAATAAATATGAAATACTATAAGAAAAAATGCTTGGAGGATCTTTTTATTCCTGAAATTCAATCAAGCCGGTATGATTGCCTGCCAGAACATAATGTTTTCAGGTCAATATAAGCAGAATACTTTCTCACATGAACGGAAGAATCAGAACAGGATAAGAGCAACCCTCAAAAATATTTTTAGCAGCTATCTCCTTTACTCCCATGTTATGTTAGCTCTTCCAGTTTCTGCTGCTGCTAATAATCACAGGATGCCAACATGTGTACAACTAGTTTCTGCCAATCCAAGCAAACCATAGAAAGCATGCTGTAATTTACAGTCCCAAGATGTTGACAGACTCGTTCACCAGCCAACAAAACATTACTTTCTTTTGCAACTTCAAAGCCCGGAAGGAGGACATAGAGTTCTGTGAAAATCAGTGGGATGCTGGAAAGTTAAGGCATAAGCTACGCTGTTCATTACATTAAAGATGCTGGCCATCATTCTGGAGGGGATATCACAGATCTAACCTCAACAAAACATCTGGCAACAGGGCTGTTTTCTACACAGGCTGTAAAGAAATAGGCTGAGAAAGCTTTTCTTAGGGGCCTCAGACTAGTGTCCAACTGTGTGTCATTTTTTGCACTACCAGATATGTAAACCAGTAATATTTTATTCATGTCTATGGTCTAATTCTGTATCTTGTGCAGGTGTTTTTCTGATGAGTATGCTACTTTTGAAATGTTGGTAATTTAAGGCAGCATTTAGAAAATTCTTCTGTCATTGTTTTTTTTGTCAACTCATGAGGTTGGAAACCCAAAAATCTCTCTAGATTGCAGTGAAACTGTTGTCTAGCAAAAGCTCAATTTTTGCATGTTTAATTGTGTCTCAAACCCTCAAAGGGATAGATTACATGTTAATATCTTCAGATTACATCAAAGAAAAACAAACATTTCTTTTTGAAACATGGGAAAACATAAACTTTAATTCTAATCCTCCAACCTCAGGCCAAGAGAAGATGACAAAGCTAGGACATAGCAAAGGCCATCACAGTGCAGCACTGGAGGTTTAGTGACAGAAAATCCATTGCACAGCTATGCTTTTTTGGATGTTTCAAATACAGAGAATGACCTCTGTTGGTTCTGTTGCATCCTTCTATTCACACAGAACAGTGCCACCTGCAGCAGCAGGGCTGCTCCCCACCTCCCACAGCCCTGCTCAGCCCACCCATGGGTCCAAGGAGGTGCCCAGGGCTGAGGTAGTGGGACAGGCATTGGCTGACATGCCTGCCCTGACAGACCCCCACAAGGAGCTCCCCCTGCCCTACCACCCCTCATAGTGGCATGAAGGTCTTTTCCTTGGTGTTTCACAGTCTCAGAGGCTCAGGCTGTCGTTGGATGCCCTGGCAGCACGTTGTTCAGCTCTCCAGCCCATCTGCAGCCAGGGAAGGACGTCCTGCAGGTGAGATAGTGAATGGGACATGGTTTAAGCTCTGCAAACCGTAATGCAGTGACTGTCTTTTAAAAGAGGACAACCCTTCTCAAGTGGAAAGCGTACAGAGAGATATAATACAGAAAATCATAATAGTTACCAGCCCAAGAGGCTGGTTTTCTTTAATACAGTGTCTGTTTTTTATCACAGTTATTACATTAGCACCCCACAATCTACTTGCATCCTGTTGGCTCTGCAAATAGAGCTCTGCAGATGTTTGCCATTATCCACAATTTAGAAACTATTTCACCAAAGACAAAAAGAACTCTGGGAATTAATCACCCCTCTTTGTCAAAGGGCCCTTGAAGAAGAAAAAATGTCAGAACCATTGCAAAGAAATAAAAATGTGTTTGGATGTCCATCTAAAACAATATAATATTGTTTTTATTAAAACAAAAGATTATTTTTCTTTTCTTTCTGGTCTTTACCACGCATGCATATTACAGCTCATGCTACAGTATGCATTTTAACCCCCTCCATCAGAAGGAGAAAGAAACCACATAGGTATTTGGTGCAGAGTCACAAATTAACCTATCCAATTCAAGAAGGGTGCTAGTCCTCATATGCATAGTGACACATAAACTTGCATGAACTAAGTGGGTTTATTCTTGTTTGGTTGATGAGATCTATAGGAACTAAAATTACAGTGGTCAGTATTATGAAGTTATTTTTACTCACATTTATCTGATATGGCACCTTACCCTGAAACTGCAAAATCATTTTCAATTTTAACT
The DNA here is from genome assembly GCA_024362935.1 of Setophaga petechia. Taxonomy (NCBI): domain Eukaryota; kingdom Metazoa; phylum Chordata; class Aves; order Passeriformes; family Parulidae; genus Setophaga; species Setophaga petechia. The sequence goes on from JANCRA010000008.1 coordinate 35,750,020, forward strand.
GTGGCATTGCCAAAAAAAGACTAAGGAAGCTACAGAACAACTGTAATTACATTTTGTCCTAATTCTTCCTGCAGGTGTTGCATAGTGTCTCATTGACAATATTTTCTGCATATGTGAGGGAAAAAAAATATCACATTTTTCACAGTATCAGGATAACAACAAATAGCAAACTATTTAAATTAAAGAAATGTGACCCTTTTTTCCTTTGCTTTTACTTACAGTTGTTTCCTTCAGTCCATTTATACTTTACATAACTGGAAAATTGTATCTATGCACTCTCTAGTTTACATTCTGAGCATACAGCTAATTTTGAATAGTAACTGACTCCTTCAGCTGGCAGGATCAAATAAAATTGAAACCCAGGTTCTAATACAAGTACTTGTTTATTACATTTTATCTCAATAGCTCAGACATTTATGTAGATTTGCTTACTGGAGACTAATTGTGAAATTAAACTGAGCACATAAAATACTTCAAAATTGTTAAAGGTATATTTTAAGCAAATTGATTAATATGGGAAGCTATTAAGATATCTCATTATTCACCCTATATTGATGCAACATTAACATGTAATATGAAATAAATAACAAGCATCTACTAGCTTCAGAGGAACTAAAGCTGTCTGCTTGATTGAGCAGGCATAAGCAATTTTTTTCAACTCAAAATTATATAAAATAACAATATTATTATTATTATTATTATTATTAGCTGGACTCTGCACAAGCAAAATGTCCATGTCCCAGCATCGGTGCAATAAGAATGAAGTCATATATAGCAAAATGCAGTATTTCAAACTAGAAAATGTAGTTTTCATACTTCAAATGTGCCTGTCACTTCTTTTGAGATAGAATATAGGTAAGCTCTAAACATATGCTGTGACTATTTTCAAGACAGTGTAGTCGTCTAGAATAGACAGAATAAAAAGCCTTTGATATAATTTTTGTAGATTTTTGTAGATTTGCTTAATTTTTTGAGATTTTGTAGAAAGATTGTGTCTTCTCTCTAAGATACCCCTGGGTCCTACTACCAATGCAGTGCATTTCCCAAAAACACAGCAAATGGTTACTTCTTACATTTAATGATTTTGCACCCCAGGTGTTACTTGTGGCTTTTGACATGGTTTGTTACAGGGCTCTGGGTTATCTCTTAAAGCTGTTGTGCATAGACACCTGACTGTATTTGCTATGTGCCTCAGATTTCCCATCTCCAAATCAGGAAAATGTTTTAAGATTTTCTAAGAGTTTTTCTTTATGGGATCTACATAGTGCTACCTTTATGGGAACAAGGAGGAAAGCAAGAGACTTGAAAATCTGAAATATTCCCTGCAATGCAGAATTGGGTAAACACATAAACTTTATCATCAGAGAGCAACTCTTTTTTGATTAATGAAAATCTAATATGGAAGTCCTAAAACAAAGAAATATGGTCTTCAGCGTGTTCAGACCACTCACACAGACAGAATTCCTCTTCTGTGAAGACTATACCTCAAGAGTACCTCCTTCTGACTGCATTACCATATTTCAGCTGACTAGAATATGATTTATCCCAAAAGATTTTGATGGCCATCTCAGTCCCTTGAAAGGAACTAGTCCCTCTCCACCAAACTCATTTGTCCCTAGGACACGACTGGAATTCTTATGCAACATCTGATCAAAACCCTTCTCAATACATTGATGATTCTTTACTCAATAATGAGTAAAAGGGGAAACCCAAAACAAGAGCCCACAAAGACACAAACCTGGCCACAGAAAGGGTCAATAGAGACAGTGCCAAGGACCAGTCTGGGACAGAGAACCTTGTCTGTCTTGGCACACTGGGATGCTCCTCAGTAGCCAGGCAGGAGAAGCCCCTGTGCCAGGAGCTGATGGATGTGATGGTCATTTATAACATCCCATAATACCTGGATCATCTCCATCTCCAGCTTCAAGAACCTAACAGTAAGGAAGGGAGTGCAGGTGGACTGTGTGCTTATCAGGTGTGAAAATGGAGCCTCCCATGAAGACAGAGGCTGGAAGCTGGTTACTTCTGGCACTCAGAGGATGGCTCCTGCTCCACTTTTAGATTTCCAACTTTCTGACATGCAAGCACCATCATTTACAATGATATCAGCCAACCAGACAGTCACAGGATATCAGAGAAAAACTGTGTAACATTGTTATCAGCAGGGACCCTTTGTCTAGCAATACTATCATGTCAAAGACAGATATAACTGGAAAGTCTGAAAGGGGAAAGATAACTCTACTAGTGCTAAGAAACAATGAAACTTTTTTTAAAACTGAAAAAACCTAATGAGAAAGTGTATTCTAATTTAATTTACATTCAGTGTAGGTTCAGAGTATATGAGGCATGTAAGTCATTCATTTCTTAGCATGGGGAGGCATTCCCTTATTAAGTGAGTGACAATAAGAGAAGCTTGCTCAGGTCCTGGGTTCTGCACAGTTCCATCAATTAAAGAAGAGCTTGCCAAACAATTTGACATGAATTCCAAAAGGATTACTTCTTTGTCCGCAATCATCTTTATCTGTCAAAATAAGCAATACCTCCAAATATATGTGTTCAGTTTTATAGGCCAGGTCTAAAAATCAAGATGTACAAGTAATCTTTGTTTAAATCACTCAGGTCCTCAAGAAACAGCCATATGTAATTTTAAATTTTGTCTGTGTACTGACTCAAGCTGCAAGGTTTTTATTATATTTATATAACATCTTCTGCACATCAAGGATACTTCTAATTTTATCTGATCACACTATTACTAATGTGCTTTGACTTAAATTACACCAGCAACTATGTTAACTAACAAAAAGCATATTTTCTTTTGTTTTCTTGTTCTTGCATCCTATACTCTGAATATTTTTTGCTATAAAAAGATGCGGCCAAGTTAGGAAGAAAATACTGTTGAATAAATCTTTATATTTCCTCTGTATCTCCCAAAAATACAATTAATATGTTCTGGTTCTCATAGTGATAGGCAAGCATTCTGGCAGCTGGCAGAAGGGTGAAAATTAAAGTATAATAAAGCTAAATACAAATCTTGCAGAGGACAGCTCCCTAGAGTTTCATACATTTCTTTTGCATTAATTATTCTCTCCGAGTTTCAAATTATGACAAAACAATGTGGCAACATACTGAAAATCACTGAAGTAAGCATAACAGAAACTCAGATGTGAAAACCACTCCTCAACTGAAGTGTAAATGTAAGCATTGCAAAAAATGACTTCAAAGTGGCTGTAAATTTTTCTTAAAAAAAAAACACAAAAAAAAAACAAACCCACAAAAAAAAACCAACCAAAAAACCCATGCATTAATTAAATGACATCATGAGCACAGGCCTGATAACTGTTGAAAGCCAAAACAAATACCCCACAAGGATAATGACAAAAAAAAAAAATACAACAGCAATTTTGTTTCACTAAGGTAAAAGCTGTAAAAGCACATTCTACATTTGGATAAGGATATTCCTATGTAATTTGAAGTGAATAGTGTTTGTTTTAGCAGCAAAAAAGCAGTTTGATTCCCATCAACACCATGATGACTAAAATATAGGTACCTAGCATTTGAAACAGCATTTGCAGGACATGCTGATGAGGAAAGAGTGAATGGAAGGGGTTTTTTTACCTAAGACCCAAACCTAGCTGCTGGTTAGGAATGCCATGGCTGGACAACAGGACATGCCCACCTAAGTGCAGCTGCTTATGGTTGTGCCCAGCTGCATTACAAGGAGGTCAGGAATCTGCAGGAGCTGTGCAAGCAGGGCCCTGCTGTGGGTGGGTGTCAGGACTGCTGTGACAGGGCAGCCACAGCCATGGAAACTGGGAGAAGCTGCTCTAACAGGACCTGATCAACACTGTCTGCCTGACAGTCTGGGAGTGGTGTGAGAAGAGATCTAACATCAGCATCCCCTGTAATTACCTATTAGACTGTGTAATTACCTGTAATTGCCTACTACTTAGAAAATGCTGTATGCAAGAAGTGTTATTAAAACTTTTCTACAGCAGAATAGTCCTGCTCTTGCCAGTGTTTCTAGCGTAGAAGGCTTCTCCTTAATGTACTAACATGCTGATCAGGACATGAGACTCGTTCTGACATAAAGTTTTGGTCATCATTTCAATCTCTTAGCACAGACAAATCAGAAATAAAACAGAAACTGAATGTTCAAAGCATGAAATCCGAACACCCATTATTCTAAACATAATTTTTGGAAGAAATATATTTTTACACCACTTGGTCAACAATATGCTCAAATCTCACTTATAGCCCTGATAGGAAAGATTCAAGAGAAATATCCATTATCAGCCACGAGAATCAATACCTATTGCATGCTGGATAATGTGTAAGTGCTCTTAGTCTGATTTTCAAATTACATAGTCCCATAATGTAGGGGATTCTAAATAAGTGATATATTATAAATCATGAAGCAAACTTTAAAACAAAACCAGCAATAAAAAAGGAAAACACTATTTTTGCAAATACCACCCAAAGACCACCAGGTGTCTCTGTAATAAAAGGAATGTATATAGAAACACATGAAAAAAGAATGTTAAAGAAAAAGTTTTAAAAGGAATTCAATCTTCAATATATACACAGACATAAACCCAAGCTAAAAAAAAAAAAAAAACCCAAAGAAAAAAAAAACACAACAACAACAAAAAACCCCAAAACAAACCCCCAAAAAACCCTCTAGTGATCAGTCCAAACTGTTTTAAAAACTAGGGTTATATGGAAATGTGAAGTGTTAACGCAAGACCAGGCAAACCCCACTGTCAGCGTCAGCAGTGTTAATGCCTTCAAAATTATGCTTTTAATCAGATTGTACTTATGATGTGCCTTGCAAAAACCGAAAGGAATCTTATGCAAAGCACATTAAAAAAATACCCAAGTGTACCAGATAATGTGTAATTATCTGTCCTTCTAATTAGACATGAACTTATCTCACTACAAGTATATCACAGCTTTGAATTGAATTATGATTTATGACAAATGTGTCACTGGTTAGTTCATTTTATGGCACAGACTTAGGTACTGATAAAGTTGTACAAACTCATTGCAGATAAAGTCATTAGGGGAAGATACTACATATCAGTATAGCTTATTATTGTAATAAAAAATATTGATATAAACACTTATAGTAGCACAAATTTGCATATTTATATCAAAATATTCAATACCAAATGATGCAATTACTGATATCCTTGTTTGTGACAGTATTGGTATTAAACATGAAGACAAACACTTCTAGGTGGCATGTAGTTATAAAAGTGCATAAAAATATAACAACACAAAGTATTTGTTCACAAATGTGCACTTACTACTTTCAAATTAAAGTACATATCCTCCTTTCCCCTTTGCTGCTTCAATCTGATACATGTGAAAGGCTATTTGAGTAATATTTTTTTAGATTATTGTTCTGTTTAACATGTCTTTCACAGCAATTCTTAATTGTGAGCATTGTAATCTTAACCCTTTGATACCAGGTAAATACTAAGGACATGAATATTCTAAAAGTACAGAACGACTCTACCTAATTAAAGAGAAAAAATATATTTGTCCATAATTTCAGAATATATTTTAATTTAGAAATTAGTAAATTAATTATTGGATTAATACTAAAATTGAAACATATTTTATATACTTTCATATAACATATTAAAGATTTCATATAGCAGCAAAAATCCCATGAATAGCTGGAAAATTTTTGTATAAAAGCTTTGTGTAAATGCTCAGAAATAGTATTTTGCAAAATTCATTTTTATGTTTACACATTTCATATAATAGCTAATATATTTAGCAAATAAACAATTAAGTAAAAATATACAACAAAATTATACAAAACAAATATTAAAATATAACCAAAAAATACTAGCATCATTGAGGGATACTAATGGATACAATATTAGAAGGTGTGTAATTTTCTTGGTTTGCCTTCTTCATTAGACAGCATCTTGGCTTTTCATGACTTGTCTTCCTCCCTCTCTATCATAAATTCTTGATGTGGGCTGCATTACCAATGAACCAGCAAATCTAGCTCCAAAACTTTGTCCATATCAGAACACTTATATCTTCCTCTATGCCTCTTTTTCCTGTTCAAGCTCTCATTTTGCTTTCTTTCCTCCTTTTCCCTTGTCTTGGCCACTCTAGGCCTGGATGGGGGGTCCAGAGGCAGGTGTGGACCATTGCCTCCAGTGTGCCAGGGATTGGTGGCCACTGCCACGCTGGGATAAGGCCCAGAGACGTGGGGTGTGTGGGGCAGGGCATTGCCTCACCAGAGCAAGGCCCAACTTGCCCCTTCCCTTCACAAACATGCATGCAAAATATTTCCAGACAGCAATCTCCTCCATTCTCTCACAGTTGCATGCCCAACCACATCAATGTATTTATGCATTTATGACTCCTTATTCAATAGGGTACCAACTGTTCCTGTTTAACCACAGGAAAGCTGCCATTTCTGTGCATGAGATTCTGATTTTTGATAATTACTCTTTTTGACATGAGCACGAGTTCGTCTATCACTCTGTTGCTTGCAAAAGTGGCATTTCAGAACCCTTTCCCTTGCACCTATTACCCAGATACAGTCGGATCCATATGCAACCATTTTGTGTACGTGTGTGTGTGTGTATAAAGGACCATCACTACTGTGCCATAAGAAATCTGGAGAACTTTCCCTCTTTTATGGAGTACAACCCTTATGGTGTTGAAGCACAGACTTGGCAGAAGCTGCACAGACATTTTAGGAAGGTAATCCATTTCAGTATCTTGTGCCACACGCTGGCAAGTGCTGCAAATTACAAGAACAGGGATGCTGTCAGCTTGTAGTTGAAATATGGAGTTCAGGTGCTCAGGGTGGTGGAAAAATCCTGACAGCAGAAGCACAGGAGGATGTGCTGACACACTGATGAGCTGTGCAGAGCCACAGAGCTCATATCTGACACAGCTGATGCATTCCAGTGTACTGGGTTCTGCAGCACGGTGGCCGGGTGTAGTTCCTCATATGAAACAGTACAAAAGCATATTTTTCTGAGACCTGTGCATACTTCAGCATAGCCCTTGCAGGCCCACAATCATGTCTGCATGGTGCTCCTTGTTCTGGCGCTGCAAGTGGTCACAGCTTCCTCTCTTGGGCTGCACAGGCTCTGGAGGGGTGTTTGCCTTTTCCCATTCTTCAAGTTTCCCTTTGTGGCTATCTATGCATTGCTTCTAAACAGGATTTATCACAAGCTGAAGGAGACCATCTCTTTTTAAAATCTGTTTGGTATATAGTATTTGTATGTCAGCATCTGAAACAGATAAATAAACCGTGTATTATTAGCAAGTGCTTGATATGATAGGACTTGGTCCAGAACCTACTGAAATTGAATATTTTCCCTAGGCATAAAAAAAACCCAAACCAGTTGTGCAGGCAAAACCAAACCAAACAAAACAAAACCAAACCAAACAAAAAAACCCCCACCAAGATGAAGTCATATGTCTCCTCAGTATGTGTGACATGCTGTGTAACTGAACTGTTTCCTAACTCATAAGCAACTTTTCAAATCAATGTGAAGAAAGAGATTAGAACCTTCTCTCTGCTCTTCAAATTGTTAGCAGGTAAGGAACACAAACTTCTACTTTGCAGTCAACTTATGTGAAGGACAGAGTCATAGGAATTCACTAGAGAAAACCCTGACATTTCTTTCCTCTCCTTTCTTCTTATAGTAATTTTTTGGCAAAAGGACAGCGTCATGAGTGATTCCAATGGAACAGGTACCAAGTGCTGCAAGCGAGGAAAGAAGGTCCATTGCATCAAGTTTCCAAGGGTTATAAGAAAATGATTTTCAAAAATCCTCATACATGTCTCTGACCTGTCTCCCTTTCTGATATGTGATTAGACTGAGCTTAGAGTGGCAAGAAAAGACAAAATTCAATCTTTCAGGATGTAAGAAGCAGCAAAGCTTGAAGAAGCATATTAGGTTCCTATGTAAATTGAAGGATAGGCAGGAGCTGAGAGGTAACGGAAGTTCTGATACAGTGAAGGGACAAGCTACTGTTTCTTTGAGATGAAATTATGTGCAGATAATTTCCCCCCACACTACATTCCCCCTTCCCACATACACACACACTTGTACATAACCCGAACACCCACAGCCCTGTCAGTCCTCAGTTAGATGCCACTAGCTAGGATTAACATCTCTGCATCCTCCTCTCCTGCACTGGGCTCCAATACAGCTCTCATCCTCCTTAAAATACTTTAGGCTGGGAAATCACAGCCAGACTGTTTCTTCTCCCTCACTTTCATGGTCTCTCAGCTTACACAAAAAAATCTTGTGGCAAAGAAAAGTGAGAAGAAAGAGAAAAATTGTCAGTGATACACTTTGTTTTTCACCTTGTCATTATGCCCTTCCTTCCTGTCTTCTGTTGCTCATCCCCTATCTGTTGATAGGCTCTTGAGTAGTTAATGGTGAATGCCCTGTGACACTCAAAGACAGAGCTGAAGGTCAGGGTCACTCCTGGAGTTACCTACAATAAAGAAGTTTTATGTTCTATAGCCCATATGTGCCTTACACTCCTCCCTCCCTTCTGCCTGTATCACAACAGGATATCATTTCAGCAAAACTCTGTCAGTCAGCAAGAACAGGGGAAAAAAACACCTTGCCTTGCCTTGCCTTGTCTTGCCAGTAGATTGAAGAGAATGAGCTGTGGTTGTTCCTTCCCAGGCCCCTGGAGGCCTGAGCTACAGCAGCCACAGGGAACAATGGGATGGGCAGAGCCAGCACAGGTGTGCCCAGAGTGGAGGCTTCATTACTCACCTCTGCCACAGGGCTTGTTTTTGCCCTTACTCCTGAGCACTGTAAAAACTCCTGAACACTGCCTGGCAGCACAAGAGAAACAGCACTGGGCCAGGAGGGAGGCTTGGGGCTGCTAATGCCTTCCCTTCCTGAACCACTGAGGCCCTGGCTGGAGGACAAGGACATCGGAAGGGGCAGGGAGGTGTCCCAGCCTTGGGGGAGCTGTGGCCATGCTGTGCCATGGGGAGGGCATGGGGAGGGCCTCCAGGGCTGCCATGGGACAGGCAGGGTGTGAGCCTGGTGAGTCACAGGCAGAGCTGCCATCTCTGGCTGCTGGGGTCCCAAACACAGCAGCCATGCAAGGGATTGATGGGGGGACATGAGGGTTGGTGCCATGGTACAGGTCACAGAATCACTTCAGCTGGAAGGGATGGAGAAGGGTGATCGAGTCTGACTCCTTCAGTGAACTGATGAAAAAAACTAGTCGAGTTACTGGAAGATCAAAAATAAGGAAATCTCTAATGTGAAGTTTAGTAATTTTTGTGAGTTCTCTTAACATTCTTTGCTGTCTTCATCTCTTTATAATCAGTGTGACTTGCTGCTATTAACCATCAAAAAATCGTTGGTTCTTTCACTGCTGGTAAATAAGCTCAGTCTACTGGCTGTTATGCATGACAGAGCAAGACTGAGGGCGTTATTAATTTATATAATACTTACACTAAGACAGTCCTCAGTCATGTGTGGGATTGTTAAGAGTTATTTTAGGTTCTTTACAGTCAAGCACCACAGCTTTTGCTCTTTTAATTCTGAGGGACAGCATAGAAAATGGATGCACAAACTTTTAGGCCAAATAGAAACAGCAGGTTTCCCAAGGCAAAGGAGGAAATGAATGTGCTCGAGATGACAAAAAAATGGATGCATGCACACAAACTTGGTCAGATTCCTAGGACTAACAGGCTTAATTCACTGCAAAAAGTACACACACATCCTGAAGTTGCCCTGAAGTTGCTTCTGACTTGCCCAAGCAAGATGGTGGCTTGGGAGCATAGTGACACTAACAAATAATTTACTAGATTTAGCCACTGGCTGCTTTCCTGGTTCTCAGGAATGAAGGAAGGCATCAAGAGCAAGTTATAAAGTAACCTTTGGGCTACAAAGACGATTAAAGACCTGGAGCACTTCTCCTGTGGAGACAGGCTGAAGGAGTTGGGGTTGTTCAGCATAGAGAAGGCTCCAGCGGGACCTTATAGCACCTTCCAGTACTTGAAGGGGACCTACAAGAGAGCTGGAGAAGACTTTTTACAGGGGCAGGTAGTGACAGGACAAGGTGGGGTGGCTTTAAATGGAAAGAGGGCAGGTTTAGATTAGATATTGGGAAGAAATTCTTTACTATGGCAGTGGTAAGACAATGGAACAGGTTGCCCAGAGAAGTTGTGCATGCTCCATCCCTGACAGTGTTCAAGGCCAGGCTGGATGGGGCTTGTGAGCAACTGAGTCTAATGAAAGCTCCCTGCCCAGAGCAGGGGGCTTGGAACTAGGTGATGTTGAAGATCCCTTCCAACCCAAGCCATTCTGTGATTTTATAACTGCTCTGGAGAGTCATATCAAGCTCACAGGCCAAATGTTTAGCACTGTTAATATAGGGATAGAGTTAGTGTTAAGATATGCTTCCCTCATGCTTCATTTTAAAAGCTACCCTTTTTACTGTATTGCCTTTGGTCTTCCTGGGCTGCTCTCCCAGGAAGGCCTCCTTGAATATGGTGTCATGGATATGTTATCCCCTGTGAAATAATGAAGATGTGCACAAAGAATTTTAATTTTCTAAGTATTTTATTTATGCAAATGTGTATTGAAATCAACCTTGATATTCTGTTTACAATGTTAATGACAGTTAGACAGGAAATTATTTGAAAGATATTAATTCTCTTGAAGCAAAAGTTAATGCATTCCAGTAAAACTAAGTCCACGTTGTATAATTTAGACAGAGTTACATATAAATCCTGTTCCATGCCCTTCATACAAAGCAAGAAGAGTACACAATCTGCATGAACAGACTGAAAATCATGCAATATTAAGATTCCTCTGCAAATCACACTTCAAGGCAAGGCCACAAGGCAAAGCCTGGCTCTTGTCTTTGTTGAAACTCTCCACTATGAGATTCAAAAAAAAAAAAAAAGAGACAGCAGTACCATTAAATCATCCTACCCAATATGGATTGAAAGGAGTCTTTGAACCCTTGTATGTTCAATTTCCAATATTTCATTGTTTGCTAATTTCCCTATAATTCCCACTTTTCCCTGCAGCATCTTCCAGGATTTCAACACTATTCTCTGAGCCTTTTGCTTCTTACCCTTCACCTTGTTTTTTTCTTTTCATATCCCTTGTTCAATTCATATATCAAATCATCCCTTTTCTACACTAAATTCTCCACTGAATGTAATAATCCATTAATAGTAATACATTATCCTGCATTTTCTTCAAACAAAATGTCCCTAGTAGAAATGACAAAAACCCCTTGACATTTCTCTGCATGCCATTTAACATTATTCAGCTTATTTGGTTTGCATGTTTTTCCATGTTTTTCCATGATACTTTTACTTGGCTGCAGTGAAAGAACCATCTTTTATATGGATTTTACACAGTAAAGCTTCAGCAATAACTGTATAAATATAGCATAGAGTTGTCTATGTAAGCATAAATTTAGTTACAAAGAAGTAAATATACAGCAACTGCTTCAATGTCAAGATAAAATAGCTCAAGAATAGTATACAGGCTGGTTTTTTTTCAGAAGACAAGTTTGGTTTACTAAATACAAAAGTTAGAACAATCATATTCCATTACCTGCAAAAAGAATAAAAGCTGGCAAATAGGACCTAGAGAGTGTACAAACAGCTTCATTCAAATCTCTACAAAGCTATATAAAATGTTTATTTCCCTTTAAAAGTTTTTTAAAGCCAGTCATGAACTGTCTGAGTAAGAGAACAGGATTATACTAATTTAACAGTTACTTGGCTATGCCCATTTTCTTCCATATGGATTTTCTACTAATGCATTGATGGAGTAAATAGTTTTCATTGTCTCAGTCTAGACAGTAGTTAGATTAGGATCAAAAAGATGCCATTTCTCATTTGGTCATATGTCTGTCAGGCATACAGACACCACTTAGTTAACTGTGGTGTACAGAGAGTGAAATGCTGTGGAAAAGAAATTTTCTGCATTCAGTGACTAACTGTCACCGTTTATTCAATACAGATGTCTGGAACTTGTTAGTTCTCCCATCATTGGAACTTGAGGGGTGAGGAGGAAAAAAAAATTAAATAGTATTGCAAAATCCTTCAGTAAAATGTGAGAAGGAAAAAAAAGTGTCTACCGTAGGCTAGAGTCAGATATTTCAGAATTCTAATGTGAGCTATTGTATATACTCTCATGCCTTGACCTGTTTCTCAGCCTATGACATGGAAGATGGCTATTTTGCAAAGGGCTGGACAACTCTGGGGGTTATTTGATGAATCCAACAGGCTATACCCACAAAGCATTAAGTAAACAGTACATCTTCACCAGATCAGGTGAAGATGTGGAAGACAATGAGTAGAACATGTATCTACATCCATGTAAGTACAAGCACATATGCACACACACACAGAGCAGCCCAAAAATGAAGCAACTTCAGTGTCTGCAGCTTGTAGACATTATTCAAAGAGATAATAGACCCTACCATTAGATGAAAAGGCTTAAATATTTAATTCAGAGGAACTGGATGGTCCCTGGAAAGAATCTATCCTTTTCTGACAGAAGATCTCACAAATCTGCATGTACAGCAGAAGAAAGTAATTCTAGTATAGGGAGAAAGGATAAGAGTTTACACTATAGGAATCAAAACTGAAATGGTATAGATCACAGAACCACAGAGAGGTTGAGCTTGGAAGGCACCTCTGGAAGTCCCTTTGGTCCAAACTCTCTGCTCATGCAGGACCATTTAGAGTTGGTTGTTCAGGATCATGTCTCAGGATTATGAGTATCTCTGAGGTGGGAGACTGGTGGCCAGCACACAAGTCAGCCTCGCAGTGAAGAAGTGTTTTCTTACATTCTGAGAGAATCTCCAGTGTTTCATTTTATGGCCCTTCCCTTTTGTCCTGTTGCTGGGCACCACTGGCAAGAGCCCAGCTCTGGTCTATTTGCAGCCCCTTTCAGGTATTTACACACATTAATAAGGTTCTCCTGAGCCGTGTCTTTTGCAGGCTGAACAATTCCAGACCTGCTTTAATCGAAGTTTTTAAACAAGCAGGACTACTTGCCCTACCAGGACCTGCAGATCTGCATTGATAGAAAAAAAACCCCATGGCTAAAGATAGAAAATACTGTAACGGTTTTGAAGGAATTAGGGAATGACACTGACATTAAAGTGAGCGAGTATCACGCCCGTGCTGAAGGAAGGCTGCTGACACAACAGTGTAATATATGTTATGAAATAATTCATGCTTAAAGAGAGAACGTATTATTATAAGATTGTAAAATCCAAACGAGTCTCTGACCACAAGCAGCCCAGGGACAGATGTCTACTTCTGAATGTCGAAATTCCTGTAGGCAGCAGGAGAACAATACCCCATTTACCTAAACAGCAATTGTCCAGCCCAGCAGAGTGAAAGAAACTCTAATGGCATATATGGGGTTACCAAAGAAATCGGGGCACCTCTGCCTCAGGTATAAAAAACTGCATAAAATAACCTTGCTGGAAACGGCATGTGTGAACAGAGGCAGGTCCGATGCGATAGAGGTCGGATCAGTGTCCATCCAGCGCCAATCCCAGGCTTGACGCTGTCTCTTTGGGCTGTGGTGGTTTTGAGGGCCGTATTTTGGTCGCAGAAAAAGATAAATAAAATCTTTTCGCATTTCTTATAATTTGGCTTTTGATTGATCATTTATAACAGCAGCAAGGCACGGGGTGAGCTCTACCCAGGGCAGCGACCCGGCAACACGACAGGCGGCACACGTGTTCCTGCTGCAGGGAGGGCGAGGTTTGCTCTTCCAAAGAAGCAGAGCGTGAAAAATGTATGTATTTTATTACTGGCTTTTCGCAAATAATGAATGAATGTTATTTGAATATTATTTAAAATGAATATTGTATGTGTTGTGTTAGAAAGTAATGGTGTATTAATTCTCTTAAGTAGTGTGTTAAATATAGTTTTAGGTTATAAAAAAGGTTAAAATAGAAACTATGATTTGTAGGATACTTTTTTTTAAAGAAAGGACTCACAGCGAGATAGCAGCCACAGGACACCTGAATCTTTCAGAGACAACGAATTTATTGCCTTCTTATCAGAAGAAACGAACTTCTTCCCGCCTCAAAGGCACTGTTAGGATTCGGAGGAAGAAGTTGACGATGACCAGACAGAATCTTGTATTTGAATGGAATTTATGCATCATGTATGAAGTGTATGAATATACAACAAGCTATTGCTTTTAAGGGTTAATCCTTTGTTAACGGGGGTCCTTTTCCGGGCTCGTGCTGCCCAGAAAAAGGTACCCGGACGTCCGTAACTCTTTGTATTTATTGTCTCATATTGTCCTAATTCAAATTGTCCAAATTATTATTACTCTAATTGTATTACTATTTTTAACAATTTTTTTACTCATATTTTATTACTATTAAACTTTTAAAACTGTAAAAACCAGCGATTGGTGTTTTTCACACAGAGCACTGATTCAACTGAACGAGTCTCCCCGCTGGGCAGATGAGAAGAGGCTATTCACCCCGCGTTCCGTCACCGTGCTGCGGCGCCATGCCCGCCTCCCTCCCACCTCCCTGGGCGCCCCTCAACAAGGCGAACCCCCGGCCCAGCGCCCGGAGCCCGCCCCGCCGCCCGCTGCTCCCTCCGCGCCTGCGCCTTGCGAGAGGTCGGCGCTTCCCCTTCCGGCCGTGCCGCGGCTCTGTCAACATGGCAGCGGCGCCGGGCGGGCGGCCGCGCTGCCTCCTCTGGGCGGCAGGTGACGGGCGGGCGCTGCCGGCTCCGCCGGTCTGGGCTGGGCTGCAGGGCACAGCGGGGAAGAGCGGCGGGGCTGGGAGGCGGGCAGCGCTGGGGCAGGCAGCAGTGTAGGGAAGGGCTGGGGACGCGAGGGGCCAGGAGGGAAGGGAGGATGTCAGCTGGCGTGGGTGAGCATCCCGGGTTGGTTCGGGCATCACTCACGGAACGCTTTTCCTTCCCCTCGCAGTGGTTGTACATGTGGTGGCGTCAGGTGCGGGTTTTGTGGAGGATCTAGATGAGTCGTAAGTATTGGGGTGTCGTGCCTAGTTGCCAAGATATTGTTTGTCTTCTTGTGGGGAGCATGACCCCCGACTTTGTGCATGATGTTCTTGTTGAGAAAGCTACACTGGAAAAGATTGTGATTTTTGTAGCAGGAAGAAAGATGGCCTGAAATATCATAGAATATTCTCTGTCGAAAGAGACCCAAAAGGATCACTGGATACAATTCCTGTTCTTGCATAGGACTCCCAGAAAGTCACACCATGTGCCTGAGAATGTTGTCCAAACCCTTCTCGAGCTGGGTGTAAAACATTTTCCTGATATCCAACCTAAACCTCATCAGCACAGCTTCATGCTGTTCCCTGGGGTCATGCCACTGGCCACCAGAGAGATCAGTTACTGCACCTCTGCTTCCTCTCTTGAGGAAGTTGTAGACTCCCATGAGGTCTCTCCTCAGTCTCACCTATTGAGGAGGTTCAATTAATGAAGCTGAGGAGGTTCAATTAATGAAGCCGAGGAACATTTTAATTTTTCAGCTTCTTTAAAGCTGTTACTGTGGTGGTTTTGCCAGAAGTGTTCTTAGGCTTCCTTGCTTGTTCTTTCTGGAAGGGTAGATACATTGGTGTGTTGGTGCTTGCCCCAGGTAAAAGCTGATTGCATTTAACCAAGTTCTTCATTAGAGTTTGCAGCGTGGCTGCCATGAGGGGTTGGGAAAATGAGTCTAAGTGCATTCATGCGTGGCCAGAAACTGACGAGAGAAAGAGGCTGAAGGAATAGTTCATGGCTGTTTGAAGTGCTAGTAATATTTGTGTAAAAATGTGCCTTTATAACAGAATTAGTCCCAAGACTGTGCAGGAGTTGAAGTGGCTGGTCCTGCCATGAGCTTGGTTGTGTAGTGTCACTGTTATGTACTGGTTTGCTGTAGCAGTTTGGTAGCTACGTAGTTGCTATTTACCATGAAAATTACCCAAATATTTTTTGGGGGTTTTTTTTGGGTCAGATTATCAGGTTGATATCAAGTGCTACAAAGCAGCATGATTATTGGAATTGAAAGAGAAGGTGTGAGTGGTAGGGAGGAGAAGTTGGCATTAGATGACTGCTTTGGGATAAATTTAGCTAGTTAAAGATGATGCTTTCATGGAGGTTCTATCCACAATAAATTGCATCAAGGAGCTAAAGTGTCAGGAAACCACTCACATTTTTACAATATTGCCCGTTAATCATAAGATCAGATGAGGTGTAGTGATTTTATGGGTGAGGGGATGGCAACATATGGAAGGAGTTCTCTCTCAGGAGAGACACAGCAGTGTTTCTGGTGTTCTGAAACAACAGCTGAAGCATGGGAACTGTTTGGACCTGGTTTTCAAAGCTTGTTTTTTTTGTTTTTCAAACATGCTCATATATTCACGGACTGAAGATGCATTCACATAGCCTATGTGTGCTCCTACATCATGTTTCCACATGTGTATATTTAAATATATTTGCGTTTTGGAGTAAAGAATTGTGATTCTGTTGGCACATAACTTTTTAAAGTAACTGATTAAAAGAAGTCTTATTTTAGAACACTTGAATTTTTCAATTATGAAACTAATGACATGCATGTATTTGCAATTGAGAATAAGAATCGAAGAATTGTTTAGGCAGTTTTTGTGGGTGATTTTTCGTAGCTAATTGGCAAGTGGTGAGAGAGGTCAGGAAAACAATTTAATTGAAATTAAAATTTATTTTAAACAATTTAAATTTTAGTTTAACTTTTCTCCAAACCAGAGAGCAGTGACTGATGAAGTTTCAGGTTTTCCATTTCATAGATGCCTAAACATTATGGATGTTCTGCTGTTGCTGAAAGCAACAGTTCTTTGGAATTTCAGTAGTTGTAAACAATGGGAACTAGTACAAGGCGCAGGTCCCTTTCCTAAGCTAACAGGATATAGGAAAACAAAGAGCAGAGCTAATAGAAGTGCCCAGCTGGGATGTGGGAGGGGTACACAAAATGAGCTGTGGTTCCTCTTGGCTCGTTCTGCTCTGATAGCAGATCTGCTGCCTCAGGTCAGTGCACATACTGTAATGGGTGTGGACTTGTTCTAGTGAGGTAGTGAAGCAGATAAGCAGATAACCTGACTTTAAAAGGAAGTGTTTTTCTGTCTGTGGGGTGGCTCAAACCAGGATCAGAAGCATCAGAAATGGTGCAAGGGGAAAGCAAGGAAGAGATACAGTAGCTGGGTTGTTTTAAAGCCCTTGGAATTGTGACCTTGGTGTTCAGTTTTGCTTCATGCTGGTTTTTTTTTAATTGTTCAGGATTAAGTGCAGTGCTTGGTTTAAGTGGGGGCTGAGAGAACATTGGATCATGTAGCAGGGAATATGTATGGGTTTGAGACAAATAATTTTGATTCAAGGATGTGCAACATTTGTGCCATCTTCCCATCAGTGTGATTGTGTTTCTGTCAGCTGACAGAGGCTTGCACAGAACAGTTAGAAGAGACACTGAAATTTTGTGCCTGGAAAGCTTATTTATAGTGCCTAGAAACAACATCTTCAGAAAATGCTTCACTGCTCATTTGTAGAGAGATTTCTGGTTTTCTTCAGCAGCGTGAAAGTGAACTTCCTTAACATTGTCTGGTAATTTAATCATTGACATTAGCAAAACTAGAGTGAGTTTTGATAGGGTTTTGTTACACTTCAGATTTTAGTTTCTGTGGAAGTTAATTAAATAGGTGCTTGTAGATAAGAAGTACATTGAAATTTTTTATTGTGAAAACTACAGTATTTTTTATACAATCTTAAGTCAAAAGTATTAAATTCTGTTGGAAAGCTCAGCCTCCAGATGTTTCATTCTTTCTCTCTTTCTTTCTGTGCACTGGCAAGGTTGTGGTCTACCTTCCTCAGTACTTTAATGCTCTTAACAATTTGCCATAACAGCTGCACTGTGGCAGAGGAAGGAGAACATTAATAGTAAATTCTTCTTATACAAAGAAAAAGTGATATGCTAAATTGAAGCCTATGATCTTATGATTCAGTAACTGCTTTCTGCCTCTTGCATCATAGCCAATTATTTGGCATTGTAATTGGAAGTTGGCTGTAGCTCTGTTAGAGTTCTCAGGAGATGCTGGCCTCTTAGTGGTTCTTTCATTGGCTCTGTAGTGCTTGGGGTGGTGAAGTAAATTTTTAGTGAGGTTGTCAACTAAGCAATTTTGTGACTTAAAAATGCTGCTTTCCTTTAGCAGTTCCATAGCATAGTCTCTGCAAATACCTTTCCTGCTGCTGTACAGGCACAGCAGCCTTGGTATACCATCAATAAAATAAACTGGAATTTACCACTGAAATGCTGCAATTCTGAGTTTCAAACACTCAACACTGTAATTAGATTGTATTAATGATTTCTGAATTATTTCTGTCAAACAGTAAGCCACTATCAGCATTAGTATTTCTTCAAGACCATTATGCACTATTACAGAATCATCTTTAAATGAAATATAATAAATTCTGCCTACTGCTTATGGGCCATTTATAGGCATGCTGCACATTGTGAACTGACAAGTTGGGCTTTAACTTGTATTAATTGGATCATAGAGTGTAGATACACACTTACTGCATAATTATATGTAAATATCTCAATTTGCAAGAAGAGTGGTGCAGTAGAAATGTTGTACCATGTATGCCATAGTGTGTCACTTTAGTCCCAGTCACTTACAAAGTCTGTCTTGTACAAAAATGAACCTTAGGTTAAAGTTCTAGCTAATTTAATTCTCTACACATAGCTAGGTAAACTAATGCAGTAATTCATATGATCTTGTAGTGACACCAGTGAAATGTGTAAGCAGCATTTTGGGAGATACCAGAGAACTTTGATTTATCAAGCTTAGATTTGTATTAGAGATTTTAGAATTCAGTCACAGATTTACGGTTAATAAAACCAGTCAGTTAATTTAAATGCCATTTGTCTAGCATTAAGAAAATTTAGTAGTACCTGTGTATCTCTGGGTTTTATCAATAACTTGATCATTTTTATTCCATTAAGTTGGTTTCTTGGTTGTGTGCAACTTTACTAGAACTATAAACTAACACACCTATAGTAGAATGTTAAAGGATGTTGAACAAAAATTGCTTTGCATGTTAATATTACAGATAATTTAGTTAGTTTACATATAGTTTACATATAGTAAAGCTAAGATTAACAGTTTAAACCAATGCTTAAAGAGTCTGTATTAGTTGGTATATAAAAATACGACAACAAATATATTTAAAATAACTGAGACAACTGAAAAATACGTTTTCCCCCTAGATTCCACATGCTAGTCAAATATCTTCTGTGTGTTTTGGTGTGTATTCTTATTTCTTGCTGTTTTTCTGTTTTGTTGGGGTTTTTTTTTTGTCTTAGGAAATTGTTAGAGAAACCTAATTGGCACAACTGTACAGGTACAGGGGCAATATTGCACTAAAAATAAGCATCTCCTCTGTTTTCCCACCCTCAAACAAAGAAACAAGCCAGAAATCTTGTATCTGTAGTTTTATATTAATCTTTTTCTTTTTTATATTAAGACTTTTTTTTTCTATATTAAGACCTTTTTCTTTTCACATAGGCATTTCACTATTTTATTTTCAGAAACATAACTTACTGCTTTCATTTTTTCCTCTTTCCAGGTTTAAAGAAAACCGTAAAGATGATATTTGGCTTGTAGATGTGAGTATGTAAGAAAAACGGGAAGATCTGCTGGTGGAAATCATAAGACAGAATGCACAGTACTACAGCCTGTAGTCAAGCTGCTTCGTTGCTTGGAAAATTGTTTGTACATGATGCAGAAAAGCTTCATGACAGTAATTCTGACAGGATAGATAAGCAATCTGTCTGCTGTTCAGGGTGAACCAGGAATAGGCTGAATAGACTGCTGAATAGGCTTCAGTGTATGTTTTACAGTCCTTTAAAAAGGAAAGGAGATTACCAAACACACTCAGGAGGTGATAACCGCTGTTGAGAATTTTTATAGTTCCTTTCATTAATTATATCAGCTGATTTGTGTTCTAGACTTCTGTTATCACTGAAAGACCAAATATATGAGACCTCTGTTACTTTTCTAAATTATTTGGAAAGACTCGGTGCCCCTTGTTTCAGGGACAAAGAGTTTCTAAAAAGATTGAGTTTGCTTGTGAATGAGGAGATATTTCTCACCCAAATATGTACTGTAATTCTCAAAGTTCTGTTACTCAGATTAGGGATTTTTTGAGTGGGAAAAACTATACGAGCTACTTTGGAGTTATCAGCAGTGTATAGCAAAACAAAATCCATTTTGTTCAGTTGTGACCTTATCTTGTTATACCAAAACATTGATATTTTCTGCCTGTTGACAAATTCATATTTCTGGATATATTGTTTATATGATCTTTAAACTTTCAAAAAAATGTTGTCATGCAGTCTATTCCTAAACAAGAAATCATATAGTAGTGCAGCAGTTTAATGTATTCTTTTCAAACTTGTGCATTCGTGTTAAAAGTAGGACTAAATCATAAATGCTGCTTGTCATGCTAACCTTGTAACTTGCAATTTTATTAAGACATAAAGAGTGCCATGATTTTTTACTTTTTTTTTTTTTTTTTTTTGTATTTGCTGCTCAGTTTTATGCACCTTGGTGTGGCCACTGTAAGAAACTGGAGCCTGTGTGGAATGAAGTGGGCATAGAAATGAGAAACATGGGTTCTCCAGTAAAAGTTGGGAAGATGGATGCAACTTCCTTTTCTAGTAAGTATGGTTTGTTTAGTGGTAATTTCATCACTGCTTCTGTTTTGAAACTAATTTTTTTTCTTGTAGTTGTTCTTCTGTGTCATAGCACAAATACGTAAGCAGTAATCTTAAAAATTTCCTGAGTATTTTTCCTTCTAAAAGAGACAACTTTCTGTAGCGTGTGCTTTTTATATGCGCATTTGTTTCTGCTTGAGCAGGGAATTCTTCCTGACAAATGGAAAGTAAAAGCTTCTCAAAGATCTGCTTTTGATATGCCTCTTAGAGTAGTGTTATATAAGCACTTTTATGTGGTGTGTCTCTGGAGAGCATCCAGTTTTAGGTTCCTTCTATTACTGCTGGAGGAGTGCCCGTGCTCTTGCTCTTACTCATTTCAGGTAATCAGTCCTGAAACTCTTTCACAAAGCCTGCTGAAATAACTAAATTCATTGCATCACTGATCACTGCTCAGCTGATTTCTTCCCATGTTTCTCTGTAAATGTCTTCTCAAAGAACCAAATTTAGTGTTTTCAGTGCTTTTTTGTTTGCTGATGCCTTACATATGTATCGACCTTTTCAGAGAACGCCCCAAACCTTCGCTACTCAGAGAAGTGGTTTGGGTAGACGTGAGAGGATTGTTGAATGCTTGACAGTACTTCCTTTGTCTTTGTGTGCTTCTTTATTGTCAATTTGCTTAAATCTATGGTGAACCAGGAGGATATTTAAAAGAGTAGGTATAGGGAGGAGTGGGGCCCAAGTGAGATCTACATGTAATAAAATTTTGTAAATACATGTAGTGTTTTTAGTTAATATCCATTCAACCTGATTATTCAGGTTTGTTGTATTTGCCTAAAATGTTATGCAGAATACTTTCCTCAGTGGTATTCCAGTTTTTCCTCTGCTTAGATATAGGAGAGTTTGGTCTTTTGAGATTAAAATGATTTTGCCTCAAAGACCAATTTATTGTATATATCTTTTTCTATAAAACGAAATAAATATGACTTCATGTTTCATCTTAAAGATACTTATTTTCTATGGAAAAGTAAGTCTGGAGAATTAGAAGTTTCAAGTTGATGCAACCAGGTAGCTTCAAAACTGGGAATACATTTCATGGTTCTCTAACTTTCCAGTCATGTATATAAAATTCTAAATCATATACATTGTATAAAGTGTTACCCTGAAATATTTGCATTTGTCATCCTGTTACTGAAATCTTGTGGTTTATACCTAGAACAGAATTGGTACTATGTTTTTGTTATATAGTAAATTTTTACTTTTATAAAAATCACTAAAAGCTGCAAGGGTTCCTTTCTGTCCTGGAAAAGATTTTCCTCTCAGATTTGCTATGGGTTTCATAGTGTCTGATAAATCTTTTAAAATAGTTTTGTACTCTCATTTTGAAAGGGGAAATTTTACATCTGAATATGAAAAACTTAACTCAGCTTAATACCATTGCAATCTAAAGATTCTCTGAAATCAAAGTAATTCAGTCTTGAAAATGTCAGAGGGAAGTGCAGCTGCACTGTGTAGATGTCACTAGGAAGGAACGTGAGTGGTTTGCTCTGCATAGGAATATGAGGTAGTATGAAAGAGCTGAACTTTGGGCAGCTTGTTGTCAGAGAGCTGAGATCACAGGTGAACATATAAATCATCCAGTAAATATTACCTCTGGTAGCTCTGTGGAATGAGGATACAGCTCTTGCATTAACAGGGCAGTCACCTGCTGTGGTATCAGTTTAATTTTCAAGGTGTTTAGCCTCAGGAGTCCACTGTGTGTGAGCAGAGTAGAAATACATCACACCTGGGGCTGGCACAATTGCTGCTGTTTGCCTGTGCTGTATTCTTCATATCAAGAAGTAGAGGTGATGATATAAGTAAGTAATTTCCATGAAGATGAGAGAATTTTGGTAATTCCCATGACTGGAAGGTTTAAAAAATTATTAAAAAATGTCTCTTTTCTTTCTCCTAAGCACACACAAGAGCTGTACAAAGAGAAATTAACTGTTTACAGCTCTTGTGATTATGTGCTCTAATACACATTTTAATGCATTATAGTTCTGTGTAGTAGAGCTGTAAGAGAAAAGGATCAGAATCAAATTGATCCTCTTGTGTATTTCTTAGAACAGTTGTCTTTGATTAGATGCCTGTAGGAGAGCTGCTAGTTTTATTTGTAGTGCTGTGCAGTAAGGTACTTGCATCTGATCCGGGTGAACAACCTTAAGGTCAATTTCTAAACTCTCTGCACACAAGGCACCCAACATCTGCTTGCTGTGGCATGTTGTTGGTAGCTTCAGAATGATTTTGTAACAAGCATTGATTCTAGGTGCTTTCTGAGTGCAGGGATTGTTACTCAACAGGGAGTTGCACAAGTATTGCCACAATTTTAGACTTATTTAATCCTTTTTTGAGACTGTGTACTTTAACTTTTGGAAAAAACTGAATTTGGTGGAAAGTATAGTTGAAGATGGCTGTTGCTGTGTTCACAAGTGGAAGGGTGGTTGCAGATTATACTCCTCCAATTGGTGGAAGCAAGATAAAAGTTGTTAAAAAGATCTGAGGTGAGGGAAAAAGTTCTCCAGTTGTCTTACTTTTAATCACTTCAGTAAACATCGGGTAAGTATCTGCTTAGAAAGCACCTGCTTCTGGTAAGGTTCAATGATAGTGGACATTTACTTGTGTCGAATATAATTTAAAAACTTTTTTGTAATAACTGCAGTATAATTCTGCACTTCTCATTAGCCATTTCTTTCAAGCATTAGTATTTACAGCTCTTCATCCTCAATGCTTAATTTTTGCCTCTAAATTTTCTGTCAATTGTATGTGCATATTCAATGCATGCTGCTTTTGGTGAAAGCAGACCAAGCATGTCTGTCTAGAGGATTTCTCATGATATTTGAGTTGTGGCACATGAATTGGGAGGTTATCCTGGCACCCTGCAGCACCTCTGAAAGAAGTCCAAAATTTAATGATGTAGCTTAATAACAGCAAGCTTTTCCCTGTAAGCAAGTAAAGTAATTCATATTGAGCTAAGTGGTATTTTTTTCATTTGTTTATGTGACTTGAATAGTAAAACATGTTTAAAGATTAAGGTAGGAGAGAAAAAAAAGTCTTGGTTCACTTTGGCATGAACTCATTTCAGGTATTGCATCTGAATTTGGAGTGCGAGGCTATCCAACCATTAAGCTGTAAGTCGATTCTTCCTATTGAATTTCTGTCAATGATTTCATGGCAAAAAATTAAAAATAACCATGTCTATTTAGAAGTCTCAAACCCCTGTAATGTATAGTCCAGTGTAATGTCATGTTGAATAAAGATTTGGTGGTTCTGAGTACTTTTTACTGTGGACATACTGGGGATTTTAGCAGGTTATTGCTTAAGCAAACAGTATTCCTAATGGATGATAATAAATCTTGTCAAGTTAGTTTTCTCAAAAAAGGAAGCAGAGATGTTCAGCTTGATAATCTTTAAAGATGAAAATTTTCATGCCATATAAAGGAATTGAAAATTCATCTGAATTTCCTAAATCTCTATGGATTCAAAGAAAGCCTGTCAGAATTAGTAAAACTGACTTGAATACTTTGCCAATGCAAGCATGCTACATCCTCTCTCAGCAGAATACCATAAGCTGACCAACACTTCACTGAAGCATAATACATAAATTTGAAAGATTTTGCAGATTATTTGATACATTTTAATTATAAAAAAGCATTAAAGAAGTTTATATGCTTTCCTTTTACAAGGACTAATCCCTGAGTAGTATAAATGTTGAGTGTGTTGGGTTTGGTTTGCGTATGGGGTGTTTCATCATTTTAGGGAGGCTTTTTAATATGGTCATAAACAAGTGTTCTAAATTATCTGTATGCTTACAAAGTGAGCACTGTGCACTAGAAGAAAGAATTGTAAAAGGATTTTAAGTATTTCTACAAATCAGTGAATCAGATACTGTGTAAATAAGCTTTTATTCCATAATTCCATTGAATTGCATTGAGTTTTATATTTTACTGACCACTTCTTTGGCTTATCACTTGCTGAAAGGTGACTGTAAACATGAAGGTTGAGAAATCTTATATGTACAAATGTAGTTTAGATGACTGCTTTTCTGTTATTTTTGTCTATTTGTCTAGCTTGAAAGGTGACTTGGCATACAACTACAGAGGACCTAGAACCAAAGATGATATAGTTGAGTTTGCTAATAGAGTGGCAGGGTAAGTATACTCTTCTCAGAGACTGGTTCTGCTGACTTCAAACTTATGTGGGACTTTGAGGTGGGCCAAGAGTTACTTAAAAAGAGCAAGATATTGAAATTAAAAACTATAACATAACATCCACAATGTACTATGTGTGTGGCTGCATGGGAGATTGGTGCTGAGTTAAGATTATTTATTTCTAAGGCCACATTTCCTGGCTGTTGTGCTTACATTCAGAATTTTCTCTCTCAAATGATGGAGACCTTATTGTGGCCTTCCACTGTATAAAGACATCTTCTAAGAAAGAGAGTTTTTATCAAGGTCTGTACTGACAGGATAAAGGGAAATGATTTTCAACAGAAAGAGGATAGGTTTAGGAAAAATATTAGAAAGAAATTCTCTGCAGTGGGGGTATTAAGACACTGGAACCAATAGCCCAGTAAAGTTTTGGATGCCCTATCTCTGGAAATGTTCAAGGCCAGTTTGTGTGGGGTCTGAGGAACCTGATCTGGTGAAAGATGTCCCTGCTCATGGTAGCATGGTTGCACCAGATGATCTTTAAGGTCCCTTCCAGTCTAGCCCAGTCTGTGATTCTGTCACCAGCAAAAGGCATGCATGTTTACATTGTAGTAGCATTTTGTAGTAAGATTTGAATTTCATATTTAAACATGCTGTTTGATGAACATGATGTTATTTGGTGGGGGGTGGGAATGTTTTTTTTTTTCTTCTAGTATAAAATAGAATAATAACTTGAAAAACTAATCTAATTTTGCATTTTGGAATTTATTTTTTTTAAAAAACAGCACAAAAAACTGTATGGCACTTCACATTTTCTTGTGGATTTTTATTTGTTTGGGTTTTGCAGGTTGCACCAACTGAGAATTTTCTATGTCTTTGTTTCTCTTTCCAGACCTCTCATCAGGCCACTTCCTAGCCAGCATATGTTTGAGCATGTGCAAAAGAGACATCGTGTACTTTTTGTGTACGTTGGTGGTGAATCTCCTTTAAAGGTTTGAAGTTTGATTAAATAAAATCACTTCTTTTGGCTATTCAGGGAGTCATTTTAAAAATCTTTCAAAAGACTGAAGTGCATGGTTGTAACAAATTCTTGGGTTTTTTTACGTTTATTAAAGTGCTTTTACAATCTTACACCATAAACATGTTTTCAATTTGCTCTTTGACGATAAGGTGTGTGACAAAGCTTTTGTTTGACACATACTAAAAGTTCAGAAATTAAAAAGACATTGTTTGTATTTTTTCAGGAAAAATACATTGAGGTTGCTTCAGAACTAATAGTTTATACATACTTTTTTTCTGCCTCAGAAGATGTGCTGCCTGAGGTAAGCTGTTTCCATTCCTACTGCTTCCCCAGAAATGGCATTTTTGTCCTCATCTAAGTAATTTTGCTGTTTTGATGACACAGAGGTGGCTTCCTACAGTATGTTTGGCTTTGGTAGATATCTAAGTAATTACAGTGAAACATGTAATGTTTGACTCTATATGGGAAAAGAATACAACCCAAATTCCAGTCTGTCATTGCTTTGTTTTGGCCAAAATACTTTTCAGTCATATTAATAAAATTAATCAGAGGATGAGCAGAACTCAGTGTGGGCCACAGAACTTGCTCAAGAAAGTAGATACTTGGATTTTTAGCCAGTGCAAAACTCTTGTTGCTCCCAACAGTCTTCTCACCAAACACTTTTAAAGCTAATTAGGAGGTTTGTAGCATGAATTACTGCAGTTTCCTTATTAGCAGAAGTAAGTGAAAAGGTAAGTTATTTTCATCTGGTACAGTACAGCTTATCAACACATTAATCTGCCCCAGGCATCAGCCAGTCCAGTCCACTGACTGCAGAATTCTCTTTTGGCTTTTTTTAAGGCTTCTGTGATAAGGAAATTGTTTACAGTTCACCACAAGGGTGGAAAAAATTGATGTTACTGTAGTGAGTCTAACCATTGTTGCTTACTTGTTGTAACAAAATGAAAAGACATTTTCATTTATTGTTATCTCCAAGTGAGACCTAAGTCTGCCCCATGCCTACTAACATGTGACTTTGAAGTTAGTTGGTGATTAATGGGGTGACAACTGGCAGAATTTGGTTTGTTGTTTTGTGGGGATTTTTTTAGGCAGCTGCATTTTACAACACCATAAGTAGAACTGGCCTCATTACAAATAGTGTATTTTTAGTTCTCCAGAAGCCTTGTGTCAAAAGCTACCTTAATTTAAATATTGCTATTTGCACTTCAGCTCCAGTTGAGCAAGAAAAGTACTGTTCAGTTGTGCAGTGGAAAGAGTAAAAAAGGCTGGAAGTCTGAGGTTCTGTGATCACACTGACATAAGCAGTGAGCTTTTTTTTTCCCACAGAGGGTAATTTCCCACCAGTGTCATTTTAGCTGAAGTAGTGATGGTGTTCAGTATTCTATGGAGAGAAGCAAAAATGTTCAGAAATTTGTAGTTGTGAGTTGTAATGAGCCTTTGCATCACAGTGATCACTGTTAGGCTTTGTTTCATCACCTTAGGTAATACTGTTCCAAGCTTAAGGCATCTTTTGCAAGCTTTAGGCTGTGCACAGATTGATTTGTCCTTCAACAATGTTAAATTAGGTTTTGGGCAAGTGAGAGAACAAAGCATCATCTGGGACTACCTTCTTGCTTGTTCATATCAGCTATTATATTATAAATTACTAGTTTTAACTTCCTTAACGTAAAAGAAAGTTAATGCAGAATGACAGAAGGCATGTCATTTGAAAATGATGCTGTCCTTTACCTTTCCAAAACATCAGTAAATCAGATGATCCAGATTACATGATCAAAATTTAAGCTTATGATGCAGTTCTTTCTTAACCACAAATGCTGTTAAAATTTTAGCTTAGAATGCTAGCAAGCTGTAAGAAGTAGATGCAGTATTTTTTCTATGGCAGTTCACTAAAAACATGAACTGAATAAAATTGAGTTCTAAGAAGAAAAGTTCTACAGCTTGTTTTTTAGTATGTTGCTGGCCATCTTAAATACCATGTTGAGCATGGTAACACAGGCTTTTGTTATTTGTCTAAATTAGGTCTGTTTGCAGCCCTGTGTGCTGAAGCTTTTTTCTTTACATTCCCATCAGTCTGAAGCACAGAAAATAGCCCAGATTTAGTGGCACATGTTACTGGTGGTACTATTTTACTCTGCAAATTGAGGGTCCACTTAGTAGAAGCAGCAGTATGACAGGTATGCTGACAACAGCACAAATTGGGAACTGAGAGCATGATTGATAAAACCCTCAAGTTACAATTTCCTATCTAGAGTCCATGTCCAATCCATAAACTGTTCTTCATGCTACTGCAGATACCAGTAAAAATCACGTTTCTTCTATGCTTTGTGAGATCCACCTCTCAAAAATATATTTATGCTGCATTATTTTGCATTATTTTTAATATACAGAAAACTGATAAATTTATCTTAGTACATGTAGACAGAAAACATTTAGGTATACTTAGAGATTTTCCCCATGAACTGCATTTACATGTTTTCAGATGTTTTTTTTTTCTTTAAAAATCTTTTAATCTTCCATGGATTAATTAAAACCTGACTCTTTCAGTATGTGACATTGCCTGAATTACCTGCTGTGATGGTCTTCAAAGATGGAACTTACTTTGTTTATGATGGTAAGTAAAAGTGGACATTACCTTAAGACAAGATATTTAAAGCATATATGGAGAAAACAGAGGAGTTGGGATTTTTTTTGAAGCATATATAGGGATGCTTGGAAATTCCCCAGTTTTAGGATAAATAGCAGCTCTTTCATGAAGGAAAAGAGAAAAAAATTACTAGTTCTTCCCCAACAAAATTCAAGGAATTTCACATTGCAAGGAATTTTGCATTTTGCAAAGCAATCAATACTGAAGTTGAAGTGGTGATGTTTGCTTTATGTTTTCAGTAACATGTAGCTTCCAGTATTACAGTTTTGCCTGCATTAACATATTTAGAAAAGTTACTGCTTCCCTCACTGTACAAATTCATCATATACATAGACTACTTTACCTGGTTTGTTCAGTGTGTAAGCTGTAGAAAGGCCACCTGAAACTAGCAGTGTTTTATAGCACTGCTATTTCTACAGTGTATATATGCAGTACATAAGGCCAGTGCACCTGCCACTGCTGTACAAGTGTATTTCTGTGTGCACATCCATGTAGAAGTATTATATTGTGCTCAGACTAACTTAAGGCATCTTAGAAGCCCCTACACATACTCATGGTTACATTGCATAGCCCGGGCTTGTAGGCACACCACTTACTTTCAAAAGCATCTCCTGTTGATTCAGATTGTTTCAAATGCAAGTTTTCATTTTAAGTTGGAAACACATCACTCAGAGATCATTCTGCAGGTTTAATTTCTTAGGATAAGTAGTATTCTTTGTGTCCTCATAGAATGGATGTGCTTGTCTTCCTCCTCAGTTTGTTGCCTCCAGATAAAAATTCACTCTACATCCTCCGTGATTTGCATTTAATTTTTTTTGATCTCTTTTAGCAATTTGGGAGAAGGAAAGCTTGTCAGAGAAATAATTCTTTTGCTGTGTGGCCTGCTTGCTTTTTCCACACCATGCAAAAACTGTAATAATCCAGGCTTTTAATTTATTTTGTAAAAATTTTACTTTTTCGTAATGTACCAGAAACATTATTGGAAGTCAAACAAATCATGGAGACACACTTCAGGAGTCTGAATAAAGTTTTATGTGCAACTGTTATGACTGAATATGAAATATGAAGAGCTCACTATAAGGAAAAAGTTACAGCAAAATGCACTTCAGTGCACTGACCTTTGTCTTGTTTTGGTTTGGGTTTTTTCCATCTCTGTAGTAAGGGAAATGGATGCATATCCATGGGATGCATTGTGCTTGGAATTGCTTGCTACTACCTCACGGCAGATAATTATTAACCTGAAATTATTAATACTTCAGTCTTTATAATAGGATTTAAGACAAATTATTTATTGTGCGTTTTCCATATAAAATGCAGCATATATGTATAGATGTTTTACTTGTGGTTTAGATCTAATTGATGGTATGTATTAGCATTTAATTCTTAATAGGTTAACACATCTAGGATCTTAAACTAGCCTTCAGTAGATTTGTTTTATTTGTTCATTTACACTCACAGTGCTGTTTAATGCATCTGCTTTTTCTTGATCTTTCTGTTTCATTTAAGGACTCTCACAAGTACTGCTTTCTGTATTTTTGTATCTCTACTTTGTTTGAAACTTGCCAAGTTATGTACATACACCCCTTTAAAAGCAGGGTTTAAGCCTGTGTCATGGTTTGACACTGGCACAATGCCAATGCCCTATGAAAATATACTTCCCTGGTGTTTGCTGTGAGATGAGACCAGGAAATAAGCAAAGCAGGCCTCTACCTTAGGGAACAAAAAAAGTTTATTAACTAAACTACAAAGGGAAGGAAAAAAAAAAAAAACCACACACACACACACACACACACCCCCACACCTGGAAAAATGAAAACTCCACAAAAAAACATTTCCTCCTCCCCCCACCACATTTCCAATACATCTTCCAAATTTCAAGTCTCCATCCATCACCCAGTAAATACTCAATTCCAGTCCATCAAGAGGAGAGGAGTCCTTCTTGGGGCCATGGTGACCTCTTCCTTGCATGCCCAGCGCTCTCACCGATGGGCATGGAACAGAGCTACTTCAAAGAGTTATCCTTTTAAGGGTGCTTTGACCAGTTCCAAAAAAAGGCACAGTCTTCTCTCATCTCGGGACCTCTTGTCCCCCCCATACTTATTTACCCCCTGGGGCCGGGGGGTCTCCAAAACTGAACCCTCTCATTCTGAGCCATCGCCTCCCCCCTGCATGCAGCCTCTGTGTCGCGAGGAATCATGGTTCTGTCCGTGGCTGTACCAAAAAGAGTCCAGCAAGCAGCTACTCCATCATCTCTTTCCGGCCTCTTCTTCACTCTCCCAGCCTCACTCACTGCTCCGACTATCATTCTCTTGCCCATTTCCACTTTATCATCCACTCCATCTCCCCTCCAGGAAAGGTCCAAATGCTCTGTGAGGTCTTCATTGTCCAGAAAGGGGTTAACAAACTTCTGCAGGCGGCCAGGCTCCTTCCCTGCTGCACTCCCCCTTCCCCCTCCTTCTTCACAGCCGATATCACTTCAAGGCCACAGGCCCATAGCAGCTTTCTCTCTCTCTCATCTTCTAGCTGGGGGGGTTGGGGCTGCCCAAATCTTCTCGGGTCTCTCTCTCTCTCTCTCTGTCTCTCCTGGGGGGAGGGGGCCTGCCCAACGCCTCCTGGTGTCCCCACCACCCTTCCATGCTGAGGGGTCAGGGCCTACCTCTGCCGGGCCGCAGGTTTTCCCCTCCCCCGCCCAGCTCAGAGCCGGGCAGGGGAGGCCTTGCCTCTTTGCTGGCCGGAAATCAAAAGAGAACGAGCCCAAGGGAGTGCTGCTTCTAACCCCTGTGTTCTCAGAGGCGCATCCACCCTCAGTGGCCAAGCCTGGTGTCAATTTAAGATCTGAACACCTATTGGCCTCTGGCCACTCCATTCCCAGAAAACTTACTTCCTGTAAACCCACGACATTCTGTTCCTTGCTGCACTGGGTCACAGCTTCTAGTATAGTATCGTTTATCCTTGATTTGGAAAATAAAATAATCAAATCAACTTTTCATATTTTTTTTATAATATGCTTTTTTGTTCAACGATTGAAAATAGCTTTAGAAGTTTTAAAACTTAAAAATGCCCTAAGTGTGATAATTGATGTAATAAGGGTAAAAGGAAAAAAGGAGAAAAGCCTCATTAGTACTGAGATAGTAAATCTGATGGTCCACCTCTTAAAAAAATGTATGTAATCCTTTTTTTTTTTTAATGTCAGAGTATGAAGATGGTGATTTGTCGTCCTGGATAAACAGAGAAAGATTTCAAGGTTACCTTCATGTAGATGGCTTTACTCTGTATGAACTTGGAGATACAGGTGAGATGCTGCTGCTGCTGCTAAACCATTTGACACTGTGTACTAAACAGTGAGAAAAGTCATAAGTGTACTAGGAACATGTTTTTAAACTTTAGAAATTAATCAATATCAGATTAGAGCTGATAGTGGCAGTATTTTGTTGATATTGGACTGACCTGTGACTAGAGGTTTCACGTACAGTCTACGCTAGTCCATTCCTCACAACATAAAAGTTAGTGTGTCTAATCCTGTGATAATCACAAAAATTAGTAGGACTTTTAATTTAAGAGCACCTTACATTTTGCATAAGTTTCATGTTACCTCTCGGAATACATGCAGGGAATTTTAAAACTAGATTTAGAAGTATCAGATATGGATTGTCCAAATATCTTGCATCTAGTGGATTTAGGTATCTTTGAAATAGATGTGACAAGAAAAGGAGAGGAGCATGTATTAAAGTGGACTTGTCCCAGAAAACTTCAGCTTTCCTTCAGCAAAAGTTATGCAGGCCAAATGAAAATTTTGCAGCCAGGTGACCTCTGGAAAATGCACATAACTTGTACTGCTCTTAGGGTTTATACACACTGAGGTACCAGTGAAAATACTCTAAGTGTTGATTTTTCCAGGCCAGGACATCTTATCATCTATATTCCATTTCAAAGTACTTAGCTTCAATGAACACTGAGTTCTTTCAGGTTTTAAAGAATATGAAACATCTATGATCTTACATGTTTATAAAGCTAATATTGTTCCACCTGCATTTTGAATGGTTATTTACAGAAATGCTGTTGCGAGTTGTTTAAATATAAGTTATTTCTTCCTGTTACGTTTTTGACTAACAATTCCTCAAATAACCAAAAAACTCAACAAAAACCAAAACTTTATTAATACACGGGACAAGCAATTATTTACTTTAAAGTGCTTTATGTATTAACATATAGTACCCAGAATTTATTTATATCATCTTTTATAGTCTAAAAGGTCATTAGTTGTCTACTGCTGTATTTATTAGGCATCATCTTAGGGTGGAAAGAAATGGGGAAAAAGTGAGAATTGATGTATGGAAGAAGTGGATGGGGAGAAGCTACTGCTTTTTCACAAGGAAGTATGGGAATGAATCTTAAGTCTTGCCCTTAAAACCCTTCAGTATTACTTGAAGAAGAGTGATTTTTTATTTTTGAGGGGAATGCTTCCTGTGGCATGATGATAGGTAGGAACTGAGCAATTGATTGTCTTGATGGGGAGGGTTTTGAGTGAATTGTGGCATCTGGAGAGAACTGAGAGATCAGCCCTCTGGAGCCTTGAGTTAATCTGATGACTGACTGCACTGTTAACAAATCTGCTTTCCTAACTGCAAGGGCTTGATCTGGAGAAATTTTGGCCAGCTTTTTAAACATACTTTTATCTGATTGACCATAGCACTCTTTGGGATTGGAGTTTTTTGGGTTTTTTTAATCAGAAAAACTTCACAAAGTAAATCTTGAAGAGATCAGTATATTCTGGTGTTGGCATTTAAGCTCCTCTGACAGAGGGCTGTGAACTAAATTGTGTTTCTGATGTCATGAATTCTGGGCTCTGCCAGTAAATTTTCCAATTTTTTTTTTTCTAATGCTCACAACAGTATGAAAAATAATTGTTATTAAATCCATACAATAGTGATTTAATCACCTATAATCAGTTTGTAATTGCTGCTATATAATAGAGGTCTCCATAGCCTCATATTTAGGTATATGTAAATATGCAGCCTGAGTAGGAAATTAATTTTTATCTGCATTTTCTCCCTTTTGACTTCTTTCTATAGATAGGCTTTTCATGCAGTGCTAGTGGTGTGGCATTGAGCTCCATCTTAATTTATTTTCAGTAGCTTTAAAACCACAGCTTGGGCAGCTTGAAGAGGCTCTTTGGCTGTGAGGCTTGTTTATACTTAAACATTAATTCCTGTCTCTGGAGAGTACCTGATCTTCTAAGTTGACATATTTCCCATGTGTGTTTCTTTTTAAATGGTTTCAAGAATTTTATTCCTTATTTTAGGAAAACTTGTGGCTATTGCAGTCATTGATGATAAAAACTCTTCAGTTGAACATACCAGGTACAGAATTGAGTATTGGTGGTATTGGTGACACTATGGGAGAAATGTGCTGGTATGACATAAGGAAATTTGAAAGTTGCTTAAATATTGAGAAATATAGGTTAAATGAATGGGTTTGACTCATAGATGTTCTGACTTAGTGTACAAACTTTACTTAATTTATGGCTTGGTTGAAGCACATGTGAGTTCACTGAGATGGTGGGAGTTCCTGTATCACCCTTCTGCCACTTGTTAATGGGATCACAGGAGCAAATGGTGATCTCATAGCTTTTAAAAGCTGTTGTGTCACCTTTTAAACAAAGACAAAAGTGCTTGAGTTCAGATGACTTTGAGATGAACTCAGTGAGTTGAAACAACTGACTCTACTTCAGTTCACTCACATTGAAAATTAGGCTAGTGATGCTTATATATTAGTTGTCTGTGGAACTTTAAACAAGGGATGTTTTTGCTGGGGTTGGAGTTTGCCAAAGAGGCTGAGAGGAACAAGACCTTCCCTCGTCCCATTCTGGGTGCATATACAGACTAAAACTATTCTGTTCAAGTACTGTGTATGCTATTTCCAACCTTTAGGAAATAAGCAAGATGAACAAGGTGTTTTTTGATAGTCCTTGTTGCTGATGAGGTACGAATTGCTGCTTACTGGGGAAATCTCAATGTTTATTGTTTGTATCTAGAAGTTTATCTTGGATATCCATGCCAATTTTTTTCCTTTCAGATTAAAGTCTATTATTCAGGAAGTTGCCAGAGATTATCGGGATCACTTTCACAGGTAGACACACATGGGACTGATGTTTTAATACTTCTGCATTAATCTTTCTAAGACAGCAGTCACTTTTTTTTCCTAAGTGAAAACTGTTACAGTGCGTGCTTTTATATTTTTATACTGATATTTAATAGGACCATTTAATTAACTGACTGTGTTTGATAATGCTGTGTTTTAGATCATCACTGTTTTTGAATTACATTTCTGAGTGTGTGCTCTCATTTTCAGTTATAGGAAATAATTAATGGAGAACTTTTGCTCAAACCCACTATTGTGTTTCTTTTTCATAATTTTATTTTTAACTGCTTCTCTTCAGGGATTTCCAGTTTGGCCATATGGATGGAAATGATTACATTAATAGTTTACTAATGGAGTAAGTAAATTCTTATTTGAATATTCTTTCTTCGGTTGTATTTGTTACTAAATGTATTTAATTGAAAATAATCCTACAAAAAGTTCTTGGCTTTCATGACTTAAGAAAAAAACATGTCATCAGAATTCAGCCTGTACTGCAGTATCAATTACTTGTTAAATTAAACTGTATAAATACATAATTTAATGTTAGATGTTTGGCTTACTGATAATGCTGATTGACAAAGCTTATCTTTTATGTCTCCTTTGTTAAATTACTGTTAGAGTTGTGAGGCTTTCATTCTTGATGTATTTTTATGACATGCATAGAAATGCACTTCAGCAGAGAAGCATAGAATGCATGGAAGGTGCTGTCTGCACTTGATATGTACATGGTATATTTTGAAGTATGTAAGTGGTTTAACAAGATGCTTGACAGTTGCCCTTACTATGATCCTTTTCTAAAAAATGCATAATTAGAGACTTGAGTTGTTTGGCATTTGTAGTTCACTACTTCTGCTCCTCTGACCTTTGGAGGTCTGAAAGAAAGGAAAACCAGCAGTCAGTATTATAATTCTTTAAGTTTTCCAAATCCATTTCTCGGGGATCAAAACATTAATTAAGCATGTGTTCATGATCCCTAAAGATTCTAGGAGCTTCATATGGACCCTAAAGCACAAGGTCTGTGTTTCTTTAGAATGTCTGTAGATTAACTCCTGCTTTAAAAACAATTCTCTCCATTAAAATTACGTGATTTGATTGAGCTTTATAATTGCCAAAAGTGAGACCTCCCTCACTTGCTTAATTGCTTCTCCTGTGCAGGCTCCTATGTGTGTCTGCTGAGCTCTTTCATCCTGTTTATCTGTCAGAAAGGTGTCTGGTTTTTTGTCTGAGCAAGTAGGGAAGTTATTTTGCAGATTCAACAATGCTATTCCCTTCTACTCTGCTGAGTACCAGCACGAATGTGCAGAGAAGCAGGGAAGGGAGATGAGATACCTGGGAGGAAGGAAATTCAGGGAAAAAAGACAGAACTGCCACTTGTAGTGGTAGTGATCTAGTGGCAAGGTCTGTTCAGCTGGTTTGTTTCAATGAATCTGCAAAATGCCTGATTTTATTATTTGTAGTATATGGAAAGTTCTGGTTCAAGTACTCACCGGCTTTTAATTATTTTCTAAACCCAGTGTATACCTTTCAAGCATGAGTAGGAATTTGCAAAAGAATGCAGCAAATTATGTTCAAAGTAGTGGCTCTTCATGTGGCTACATGAATAATTTGAGTTAAAAAAACCAGTATTGCAACTGCTTCTGTTTGTCACCAGGTGGCAGCAAGTGGAAAGAGAAAAAATCTGAATAATGAGAAATGTATCACAAAACACTTTTTACTGTGCTAGATACACATAGGAACAAATTCTGTTTTCTTTACAAAAGACAAAATATTGTATGATTTTTGGGGATAGAATAAGACCTTGAAAAAAGTACATTTATGAACTTGACTGTTTCTCCATTAGGAGGCATTATAATTCTTCTGTCTTTTCAGCAGTATATGAACATGCTTTTGTTGGATTAGAAATGGTACATTTAAAGCCATGCAGAAAAGAAGAAATCAGAATATTATGTATTTTAATTAAAATACATAATTTTACCTAAAATTTTACTTAAAAATGCTTTCCAGTATTTTGCTGAAAGCAAAAATACAGCTTTTTATAGGCTAAGGTGTATAATATCACTGTCAGCTATGTAGAACTCTGCTCTTGAAAGTAACACATTAAATGTACTTTTGTGAACTTTTGTATAGCATAAAGAATCTGTACATGGAGGTTACCTTTCAGCTGCTCTACAACCAATTCCAAGAACATAAATGCAACAGAAATACTGCATCTAAAAAGTAAAACTTGTTCTGTTTTGCTGGAAGGACATATTTTGGCAGGAATTGGGAACTTGTTACCGGATGCTTACAGAAACAGTGACTTGGTTTGAGTGCCTTCTACTTAGATTTCTTTTTTGTCCCTAGTAAGTAGAGAATAAAAATTTCAAGGTGAAATGTTGTATTTATTGACTCTTATGTTGCAGGTTGCCCTGGTGTACAAAGTTTGTTATTTGGTTGTTTTTTCTAAAGTTTCATTTAAAGGATGGCATTGTTTTGCTATCCCTGTAATTGCCCTTACGGTTTTTGAGGTGTCACCATGGTTTCAGCTTGAGCACTGGAAAGAGTCTGCACCTTAAATCTTTAAGTATTCAGCTTTCTAGAAGTTCAGAAAATTGTCATATATTATTAAACTTCTTCACTTTAGAGTTTGCATTTGAATTAAAATCAAAACCAAAAACCCCGCCTAAAATGTGAGAGAAAATTTAGGATGATTTCAGTGACTCCACAGAAAAATGGACGTCTTGAGTAAATAATCAGTATTTTTATTAAATAATTTACTATGAATTGATAGCCACAGATAAGACTGAAATCATCATCAATTTTACATATATTACAAATGTAAATGGTGGGGCACATTAGACAAGGGTGAAAAGGTAGAAAAATGAGGTTTGCATTGCTTCTGCTGTGAAGGAAATACTTGAATTCATTACTGACAGAATTACAGAAAATTGATAAAGACTACAGGAGATCTTAAACTTGTTTAATATATTTAAATCTTTCTTTTTGAACAGTGTACTTTTGTAGTATTAAAATTTCTTAACCTGATCTTTTTTTGAATTTAGTACTATAGCAAGCAGAAGATTAAACTGGTTTGTGTCCAGAGATAATGTCTAACATTTTTTCTTCCCAACTATGATGTATTGCACATGCACAAGACGGTTAACTGCTGAGTAATAATTCTTTAAAAACTCTGTTCCTCATAAGCCATATCTAAAAGAGCTGTAGAAAAGCTGTGCCTGGCATGGTTTCTTATTTCAACTTGACGAGCAGATGTTAATTGGTAAAGGTGATAAGTTAGACAGTGGTTGTGTGGGATTAAATTTTTGAGTTCCATTTCTGCCTTTGTTAACTTAAATACTTAATGTATTTCGTATACAAGGCTGCTATTTGTAATTTCTTACTATTTGGGAAGTCATAAGGTACCTGATTTTCTGTTGCCCTGGGTATGTAAAATGCTGTAAGCTTCAACAGTGTCACTGACACAGATGGGAAGGAACACAATATTAATGAGAAATGTGCCCATACCATTCATGTCTATTCCATACCATGCCATACCTTTTCTCTTGCTTTCTTGTTTTTAAAGAATTACTACGAAGAGCACATATGAAGATTAATAGATTTCCCTTTTGAAACGATGTAGGGATTACTTGAATTGGAATATTTTATATGGTAGTTGTTTAAATAGATAAATTGTGTCTTTTATGTTTCCAGTGACTTGACAATCCCTACTATTGTTGTATTGAATACCTCCAATCAGCAATATTTTCTACCAGATAGGCACATTGAGAGCACAGAAGACATGGTTCAGTTTATTAACAATATCCTGGATGGTACAGCTGAAGTAAGTCTTCTCAGTGGCTTGGAATATATTGGTTAATGTTTATTTCCTTAGATGCTAAAGTAAGGAAAAAATTTGTTAGTCTGATATTTATGTCTGTGTTTAATATTCCTGTCCTGTCTTACTGTCTTGGGTGCTGTCACTGAATATGGGATTGTAAATTTTTCAGTCATGCTGTTTCATGTTGTACAAACCAAGCTTTCTTTTGTTTATAGCATAATGGTAGACAGCTCTTTTGATATTCCTTTTACTGGTGCAGTTGTAAATTGAGAGATATTTATTCATCTCCTGGTTTGCATTAAATGCATTTGTTTAAAATTTTGAATGACAGTGCATAATGGAGCTGCACCCTTTCTTTTGAGCGGAAAATTAATAAATCAAATAGCTGGAGGAATTACAACTTCAGAGTCAAAAAAAACCAGTATTATACTTGCTTTGGATGTTAGAAATGGACACAAGCTTACTCCTCTCTGCTCTAAAACTAAAACCTAGCTGTCTTTTGTTAAAACAGCAAAGTTAATTGGAATTGATGACTTGGATATTTTTGGGTATTTATTCCCTCAGTGTACTGTAAGTTGAACAGAAAGCTATGTTGTGTGGATGAGGAAAGAGGTCATGGAGCAGAACTTTGGGGAAAGCAGAGCTTCTGGGGAAAGAAGACTTTGCCTTGAAGGGCAACTGACAGTTAATAATTTGGCTGCCTCCTGGGAGAAGCCTGTTTTTGGTTTAAACCCCAATTGGCTGTATATTGAGTGCTTCTTGTGTTAGCTGAATCCCACTTTACTTTATCCTGGCAGTTTTAGGTCATTGGCTGGTAATGGCAAATAATGCAGAAGATATTTGTCATATGGGGTTTATTTCTGTTTATTTAATCTGCCTGGCTTTTGTAGAACGTGGTATAGGTGGATTTATGTGCTCAGGACTTTACTGGCCATGCTTTCCATTGCAATGTGAGGGGTATTGCTGTAACTTGGTGGTTCTTTGTTCTTGAGTTCTCGCTTTTTTAATGGTTTTTAAGTGCATTGAGTTATCAGCATCAATTAGACTCTAATTGTATGTCTCTTCCTGGTTGGAACAACAAATGTAATTGGATTCAGTCTGTTTGTTTTTTTTTTTTTTTTTTTTTTACTTAAAATATCATTTGTAATGCCTCGTGTTTGTTGCTGTATTGTCAGTTAGCTCTTTGTATCTTTTGTTTGCAGTATCTGAGCTAGAGTGATTAAAGGTCAGTCTAAATTCACATCTCTGTACAGTACAAAAATACAGGATCTGATTTCATTTAAGCTGTCTATATTTAAGGTGTCTGTAGACATAAAATTGTGCTACTTTGGCTGCATTCTCTGCCCAAGAAATTGTGCAGCTCTTGAGGAATGAGAGTCTTCAAAGTATGCTGGTAAACAACTAATAGGATGCAGACTTTCTGAACCACAGGGAAGT
This sequence comes from Setophaga petechia, assembly GCA_024362935.1. Classification (NCBI taxonomy): domain Eukaryota; kingdom Metazoa; phylum Chordata; class Aves; order Passeriformes; family Parulidae; genus Setophaga; species Setophaga petechia. The sequence goes on from JANCRA010000008.1 coordinate 35,789,996, forward strand.
TTCTGAGCAGTCTTGCTTTTTCCCCCTTTTCTTCCTTTGGAAGTGTTGGATTATTCACCTGGATGATACTGTTATTCTCTAAGGCTCCATAGGTAACTTTTTGCGAGTCATCTTTGTGGACTTCTTTTGCTGTTTGTGGGGTTTTTGGCTAGATCATGTGCTGATGAGTTGACTTCCAAATATGAGGTTGTTTCCCTGGCTACCAAGGAAGGTGAAAACCAGTCCTGTTGAGCAGACAGACTGCCTTCTGGTTCATGCAGTTATTGTGAACACTGCTGAATTAGGGGGCAGTGTAGGTATAGCCTGTTATTGCTTGACACAGGTTTTATTTATTACACGTTCATATCTTCTCTTTGCTTAGTTCTTAGATGTTTCTGACTGTGCTGTCGTAATCCGTAAGTGGATATTCAACAACTGCAGGAAAGTTCAGAAGAACTCTGCAGTTTTACCATTGTTACATGGGACAGTTCCTAGTTTTTGTGAGTGTTTCTTTATCACAGGAGAGAGAGTGTCAGCCCATTGTCTAAGTTAGCACTGATTGTTTAAAACAATTGTGAGAGACCTTGTCATGAGACTGCTGAATAATATTTGTCCAAGCTTGGCAAGTGGGAGTGTCTGGGCATCATGAGATACAAGAATAATTACCTTTCATTTCCTTCTAAAGGGACTTAAGATTGCAAGGTCTGAAGAATGAACTTTTGGAATCATAACAGAAAAGTGTCAGCAGTTTTGACATGGTTCCATTTGAAATTTCAGGCACAGGGTGGTGATGGACTTCTGCAACGAATCAAGAGAATAATCTATGATGCCAAGTCTACTATAGTGGTAAGTTTTATTTTTCATTGAATTAGATGGTGCCCTTGTCAATCAGGATACGAATACTTTGAGAGGGTTTTAAAAATATTTTTTATATGAGTTGTTTTATTTTGTATATATTGTGTGTATATTATAGGTATATGTATAGGTTTAAGCCAAATGCAATTCTTAATTAGATTTTTTAATATGTGTGATAAATATTCAACATATCTTAGTGTCTTCATTTTTCACTGCTTTTCTGTATGCCTGACATGTATTTTAAGGGAACAGAGAACAGAGAGAATTCAAGGTAATTTCTTTGACCCTTTTGACATCCTTACCTGAAATTGGTACCACTTCACTGTTCTAAGGAATGTTGCATTTTTGTTTAATTACTTAGAGCATAAGGGATTAAATACTACTCTTTCTGTAGTTTTAAAGCAAACATTTTTACTATCTTTCTCATAAGTTAATTATGCTTAACAAAATTTTGTTGGAAAGATGTACACAAATCCATTTCTTCTCTTGTCCTACATAATCAAATATGCTCTGAATTTAAGTTGAAATTCACTTCTAAATGAGTGTCTTCCAAACTTCTGTGAAGGTAAAGTGTTTAGCCACCAGTTTCTGAAACCATTGGTCCTTCTTCCTGTGCCATTAGGCTACTCCTCAACAGGAAGCTCTCTAGAGAGCAGACTAATTTTTGACAAGAAGACACAAGTAAGAGGTGAAACTTTTTTCTTCAAAGTGGATTTTAATGCTCTTAGAACACTTGTTTCTAAAACTTCAAAGAATGCATACGATATGCAGTTGGCATGTAAACATTAACTACCCAAATGCAGTATTGTAATACTGAACTTGTGTCATTTTTTAATGAACTTATAGTAGAAGTTGTTGAAGTTGAGGACTCCTTGCCATTTTTACAGAAGAAAGTAAGCAGACTTACGTTATAAAAAGCCCCCACAAAGCAACAGCAATAATAAAACCCAAACCAAACAAGCAGAAAAATCAAAATAACACATCCATTAGGACAAGGGGACACAGTCTTGAGTTGTGCCAGGGAAGGTTTAGGTTGGATGTCAGAAGGAAGAGGTTGTTGTCAGAGAAAGGGTGATTGGGCATTGGAATGGGCTGCCTAGGGATGTGATGGGGTTCACCATCCCTGCAGATGTTTAATAAAAGACTGGATGTGGCACTTGGTGCTGTGCTTTTGTTGGTGGTGTTATGTCATAGGTTGGACTTGATGATCTGAAGGGTCTTTTCCAACCTAGTTGATTCCTCGATCCCTCTAAAAAACACTGATTTTCATTTTGGATGTTTTTTGAATAAATATACAGAGTGATAAGAGAAGTAATGAATATTTCTATAGTCACTGAAAGTGGTTTTTACTTTCTATTTCAACAGTCTGTGTTCAAGAGTTCACCACTGCTGGGATGCTTTCTCTTTGGGTTACCCCTGGGGGTCATCAGCATCATGTGTTACGGAATCTGCACAGCTGATACAGAGGGAGAGGTGTTTGAGCATGAGGGAGCCAAAAAAGAAAGTGGTGATCGAGAGCTCACAGATGAAGGCAGTGAGGAAGAACAAGAGGAGGAAAAGAATGGAAAATACACAGAACTTTCAGATGGAGAGCTTAAACAGAAAGACATTATGGAAAAGAAAAAAGACTAACTTGTTTAGCAAGAGAATTCTCTAGAATTTCCAAATAGACTTATTTATTGGCGATTGTCATTTATTGGTTATCTTCATGAAAGAGGATCGTTTTATCTGCATAATGGTAGTTTTGACTTGCATGTATTCACATTTTCTCAGAAATTGACAGGAAAAAAATGGATGTTCTCTTAATTGTCCTTAGTAGATTAACCAAGAGCAATTTAAACTGAAGAAATTTTCAGGTACAGTTCTATACCAATTTTGTAAGAGTTTTGAATTGTTCATTTCCAAAACAGAGATAATGTTACTTGACCTTACTATATGTGATGAACTGCTACTAATATAGCCCAGCTATGCACTGAATCATATAAAATTGAAGCTCCAAACAAGGAAAAGTTAAGAAAGCTGTAAAGTGTTTTAGAGCCTGATAGCTGAAGACAACTTAAAAATTTCCTAAGAAGTCACATGTTCTACCTGTCGCACATTAGTTGGGAAAAGAAAAACAAAATCAAAACAACAAACTTTTCTATTTCCTCAAATTAAATGTAAATTTTTGGGAATTGGAGGACCATTCTACCATAGCAGTCTAGAATGTTTCCTAGATACAGAATATGGGAATTATATCCTGTTTATTAGTGCTTTAGCAGCTAAAAATACTGGAAAATTATGTTAAGAACATGATTGCCTGGTACTTACTTTCTGTGAGTGCTTGCACACTTAGAGTGCAAAAGATCTGTAAGATTTCTGAATCCACAGCCCAGCTTGATAAAGGAAGACATGAATATGAACACCTTCTGACTATTTGTATAATTCTCTAATGACAAGCTTTTTGAATGGTGTTTATTTATTTTACAGTGTGTACTTGAGATTGTTATATATTTTTGAGATAGGTAGTTTTGTTTGAGACTGTTACCTGCTCTGAAGGAGGGAGTGAATGAAGCTTAATATTAAACATCGATAAAGATTGAGCAGTATAAAGCATGTTTGTTACCTGTTTCATCATAAAAGCCACTTTTAATACAAACCCATGACTGCAAAAAGGACTAATTTGTGTCCAGGGCTAAAACTCTCTAGTGGTAAGCTATAAAGCAGCCTTTGGCATCAATGCCATGAAAAGTACCACAAAACAAAACTTGTATTACTCCACCTCAAACTATTCATGCTGGATTTTTTCATTTTATTTCTTTTTTTTTTTTTAAGGGTATATTACAATATAATACAAAATATTATGTCCTCCTTATAAGGCAGCTTCCTCACATAAGAAATTGCTGTTTAGTGCTACAGCACTAAATTAAGGAATTTTAAGTAGTAACCATGAGTGAGCTTAAATAGACAAGTTCTATGTTTGAGTAAATTTGATGATGCTGTAGAATTTTAACCAGGGAAAATGTATTGCATTCGTTTTCCCTGTGGGAAAGAAACTTGTTTCTTCTGTTTAAGTAGCTTGGTAACAGCTGGCTTCAGGTTGCCATGCAGAGTACCTTAAGTAGATCTCTGACTTGAAAGATTTTGGTTATCAAACAGTATAAACAACATGTAAAGAGATTAGGATTTTTTTTAAAAAAAATTCCATGTCTGATTATGAATACAAACCTTTTCCTTTTTGAAGGAAAGATTGTAAGTGTGGTCATAGAACACTGAGTAGCAGGTATCTGATACGGTTTTTTCCCATTTTTTATGTTTTTTCTGTTTTCTTTCTATGAATTGCCTTTTTTTTCATTTTTCTCATTATAGCCAGTTGTACATGGTGACTTTAGTTTTCTTGCTTTTTGTTGAGGCTTTATTTTTTTGGTAGAACCTTTAGGAGGTGTAAGTTTAGCATATACATGAGGAATAGGTGCTTAAAAATGTGTTTAGAAAGGGTTTTTTTTTTAATTGCATTGAGCTCCTGAGCAGTTTATTGAAAAAAAATTTAAAAATCACTTAATGAAAAACTTGTAAATTTCTTTGGACTTCTGAACTACTCAGTGCTGATTAGTCAAAATGTAGGACTATTAAAGCAGTAGTATGTTTTCTTTGTCTCTTTTCTTAAGATTTCAGTACGGATCAGTTGCATATTTAATGTTGGCTCAGGCTGGAAACCTGCAGCATTTTATTAAGTCAACCATATTGACTTAATAAAAAAACCTGATGTGGTCACTGGAACCATGCTCTTCTTTCTCTGGAGTGTAATGAAAAGAAAAAAAAATCTTGAGTTCTGCTACTGAACTGTTTCAATGTGGAGCCTTCTTTTTTTGTGGTTATTTTTGTTTGTGTTTATAGTCAGTAGCAGCCAGCCAGTTGACGAGCTGGGAAGTATTCTGAGATGTGGACCTGAATAATGATAAATACTGTGGTAGGAATGGATCACACTGGGATCTGTTCAAACTGTAGCACTTAATAGCTGGAGTTAGGAGGAAAGCCTGTGTGTCAGTCACTTCTGAACTCTAATATCTATCAGATATGTACTGAACTGTTGAAAATTAGACTTGAAATGTACTGCTGTTTTCATGAAATCCTTCCCCCAGCTACATTGAACAAGTCGTGGGGACTGAAAAAGGGGGACAGGTCATATACTGGGTGTCAGAAGTGATATGAAATTTGGTGTTTGCTGTGGTCACTCAAGTAATCTAGAATGCTGTCTGAGGAGGGGCATTTTATTTCTTTTCTTCAGTCTCTAGAGGTTTCTTAAAGCAACTTCATTGTAATAACTTTGGATTCATAAAATAATGCTGCTTTTTTAAGTCAATTGTAAGCCTTTTGTTTTTCTGTAATAAAAAGGACTTAAAAGAGCTTGTTTCCTTTGGATTAATTTACAGTGTCAAGCTTAGATGTTACATGTTGTGTAGGAGGCTGTTTCCTGTGATGTTTGTACTTTAGGCCCCCAGTCATTCAATGCAGAAATGCAGCTGTTATTCTGCAGGATTTTGAAAATAGTCTCTAGAGGTAGGAGTTTATATTTGCTTGTCTGTGATTTAGTGAGCACTCTAGCAGTATAACACAAATGAATCTCCAAAAAAGCAGTTTTAAAATACCAGACCTACAGGAATTTCTGTAGCAAAAGGAACCTGAGTCAGCCTGTCCTAGCTTACATTTCCTTCTGGAAGCACTTGAGTAATCCTGGCACTTGGACGTGCTCAGTCTCATGCTGCTTCATTGTTTGCCTGGGCTGCTTTAACAGCTCTTGTCCACACTGTGGTGCTCACTGCTCAAAGGACGGGAGGATGGCACTCTCAGACATCTGATGTGATGAAGATGGTACAAAAGTGCTTAATTCTCATGAAGTACTTAAGTAAAAGGTTCAGCTTGCTCTGTTTTGGTCCAGAACTAATTTACCTTATTCTTCTTGTGTCAGCATGTTTGGAGAAGCAATTGTACTTGGAGGAGTGGGAGGGTGGAGGATTGTGGACAGACAAAAGCTCAGGTCAGTGAAAAGGTGCAAAACCAGAATGTATTTCCATTAAGCTGTTGAAATCTCCTGAGACTAGATATATATTTCAGGCTGTATTATCCTGTGACAGACTGGTGCTGGCTCTCAAATCTTCTCAGGGAGCAAAGCCACTTTCTGCAGTTTTGTTCCCATCACTGAGCACATCTCTAACAGATCGAATCACACTGGGCTCTGGCACCTGACATTGCTGGAACCAACAAAGACAATTTTGACAGTATTGTGCTGAATGCTTTGTTGGGCTCCTGGGAGGTTTTCCTAAGCTGTCTAGGCAGCGTACGTGTTCCTGAAACAATTCTCTGATTTCTGAAATTTTAACCATTTTAAGGTATTACTGTGAATATATGCAGTTTATGCTGACATAAAGCACCATTTAGCAGCTGATGTGAACTCTCCTGTTGCTAGCAAACTTCCTTCTGCTTATTCACTGAATAGAGAAAAATGCGGGAACAGCAAGGATACACAGACTACAGGCATTTTACATAAACCATTTTTGAATGGAGAATTGTGGCAATAATAATATTCAGCAATAAAACCTTTGAAGAGAAGCAAGGAAACCTCTAAGGGAATTACTAGTGAGAGGAATAGAGTTGCTTTGTAGTTCAGTTGCAAGATTGGTGTAGACTTCATCTGGATGATGACTGTCCTGGCCAAAATGTTGGGTGGTTTTAGGCTGTCTTGAGTTAAGAGATGGAAGCTTTGCTAAGCTCTATGGCTTACACATGAAGGGCATGAAAATGGAATAGGAGAAAGGAATGAAGGAGGGCCATAAGTTTTCATACCAGTGTCTTGGGCTATGAGCTATGTTTAACATAAACTCCCACTGGTATGCATTTAATTCCTTCCAAAAGAAATCTTCTATTCTCTGCTTACTCTGCAGAGAGCCTTTGGCTGATAAATTTGCCTGCCATACCACGAGTAACATTACTACCAAATCAAGGTTATTTGTGGAAGTTTTTGCTGTTTCTCCACAGAAATGTACACCCCAGGTTACTCAAGATACTTTAATGGTCATCATTTGTTCAACACAAGACCTGAACCCCAGCTCTCTTTTGTCTTAGGTTGCTACACCTCTACTTTAAAGGAATGACAATTTGTAGAATACTTGAATTTGCGCTAAGGTGGCAACTTGTAGTCTTATTGCTTTCAGGAATTAAAGAGCTAATCAATAATGTAGGATGTGTATTTTCATCTTAAAGAAGTGGCTTTGGTTTGTCTAAATTAAAAAAATACAAATATTGCAATAGTTGCTGCAATTTTATTCTCTTTACTTGAATAGCAAATGTTGACTCTTAATGTAAAATAGACAGTATGCTGCTCATAGACCGTTTAAACTTTGTCACAACACTAAGAGAAAACAAAAAGACCTTATGACTTCAGTACCTAAGTTTTTAATCCCCTCCTAAGTAATTATTTTTTTCTTTTGTCATTGAGTCATTTTTGCTTGGAACTGACTGTAACTTTTCTGTTAATATTTTTTTTTTCTTAGCATGCTTTTATGAAAGCATTCGTTTGAGTATTGTGACAGCATACTGTACTTGAAAAATTGCAATGCAGACTGGTGATTTGGATGGCCACTGGATAATTTTGTTCATTTCCTCTTTGCTTTTGTAAAATATGTCTTTTTTGATCTTAGCTTTGCATACTGGGCCAGTTGAGCCACTTCTTCTTAGTGCTTCTTGCAGGATCAGAAAATTCACTAAACATAGCCCGTTGTCTTCAGGTCGATATTATAAGCTACTCAGTAACATTTTCTGAAAGCTGACTAAAGCTGAAATAAAATGTAATCCCTGTACAGATACCACTATCAAAATATCAGAGTGTTTTTGTAAGACATTTTTGAGATTATTTTGTCAACAAACTGTTAAATCTTCACATATCAGAATAACTTTCTTAACAGAACATCTGGTAGAACAGGAGATGCTTCAGCAAAACGGTGCTCCTATGGTAGACTGCCTCCCAAAGGGTCTAGATGGTCTGTAGAGAAATACAAAGTTTCTAGGAATAAAATTCTACTGTGAAACAAAGAGATCTTCTTTACACAAAGTGGAGGAAAGGTAAGGCTTCCTTCTTTTCAGTCACTATGAAAATTAAATTTAAGGGTATTTCCTGCAGAAGATGGGAGAAATACTTGTTGGCCCAGACAAGCCCTTGACAATGCATTAGTTGCTTCTAAGATGGAGGAGGAGACAAACTGCCGTCAGCAGATTTAACATCTAAAAGCTGTGTCTGGCTCATGGTGGATAAAATAATTATAAATTATGCTGTGCCTTCATGCAAAATTGTGCTTTATGCAAATAAACACTTGAAAATTGAGCTAAACCTTGAGATGGCATTGTCACAGTACATATCTTTTGCTTTCCTATCTTTTAAAAATACCTTTTTTAAAAACAAATGCAGAAGGATTACATATTTTTAATCTTCATGGCCCATTTATGAATTCCCTAAATGCTTCAATTCCATCCAAAAATGCTGTGGGTTACAAGAGATGGTTCAATACATTGTGGTGTTAACTTAAGGTTTATCTGATGCTACTGTGAGGTAAGATCAATAGTGTTTTGGAGTGGGTTGAAGAAGAGGTAGTATTTTTTAAAAGGTAAATAGAAGTATTGTGTGTCAATTCCTTTGACAGACAGAAATGCCAGAATATGAGAAGTTCCTTTTTGGATCTTTAAGGAGCTGGGAGCTTCTTGTATCACACTGTCATGATTTAAAATAGAAGGATTTCTAGCAGAGGAAGGGTAAGTAATACTTGATTTCTAGAACAGGATTTAAATGAAGATGTAAATCTGGAACATAGTTCCATTCTGTTTTTACACATTGCATATGTGTTGTTATAGTTTAAGGGGTCTGTCTTAGGAAAGCTATCAGTGCATTAATGTGAATCTGTGTTGGGTTTTAGTTTCCAGAGAGCACCTGGAATTCAAGCATAATTCAGAAGCACGGGGTTCTTTCTGTGGGCTGTAGCTGCCTCAGCTTCAGATGTCAGAAATTTAAATGCTAAGATACTCTAAAAATAATTCCTTGAGTTGCTCACTTAGCTTTGCAAAGTCTCAAGCCATGTGAGGAAAATTAATCCAACTCAGGCATTGTGTGTTAGCTAATGGAGATTATCTGATTATCTGTGATTTAAACAATCTCAAGAAGAGAAGTTGCAAGCCTTCTTTTGGTTTCGTAAATGGTGGCTATGAGGTGGGAGGAATTTTTCATACTGACATGATTTCATACTACATCTAAAAGGTGTGATCTTGGTTAGAAATGTGCAGCAAAGCTCATAAGAGAATGAAGTTTGCAATGAGAGCTAGAGGTATGGTGATCTCAAAGGCTATTCCTCATGTTTAACTGCAATGGAGGCTAGGAAATAGTTGTAAAGTAAACACATAATAAAATAATGAAGCTTGTAATATCCATGTTGAAATGATATGCTGCTCTACCATACCAGTCATCTTTAAAGAGTGCTAATAAGCCTGTGGTTGTGTCAGGATATGATGTACCTTGTTGGTAAGAAAAAGGAAAGTTTCCACAGCACTGGCTGTTCTTTTCACACCTTCCCTTTGGAAGAAGGGATACCTCCGTGTTCACCTTTGGTGTGAATTAGCACTGCTGACCTCCAAGCCAGTTGCTTTTCTCACACCATTTCCCAGGAGCAGGAGCTTGACTGCGACTGCACTAAGCAGCATCTCTGGTGAACTGCACCTTTGGTAGCCTGTGCCACACACGTGTGGGTCACCCCATGGTGGTTTTCAGAAAGAATTAGGAGTCGGCCACAGTGAATAGGAGCCAGAAAAGTGGTGGTAGCAGAGACTTTAGGAGCCTCAGTTTGACACACAGGATGTGTGCTGTTGCAGACAGCTTTAATGGCCATCTGAAGGCACAGGGGAAAGGACGCTCTACACACTTCAAAAAGTCATCATTGCATTGCTGTGATGATGTATCATAAGGTGAGGAAGAATACATGAGGTGCAGAGGTGAGCAGACACAAAAGCCTGTGGGCTGTTTCCTCTGCTGAGGCCCATGCACGCTTGTTTGAAGCTGGGACAAGGCCACTCTGTTTTGGGGACAGCAAGTTCATGATCATAGACAGAGGTTAGTTTGTGCCTGTGGATCCTTGGGCAGTGAATTTGCCCTGTCATGTTTCAATTAGAGTGTAGACATGTCACAGAGCATTAAGTTCAGTTTCTGGCCATCTTCCTTTGACGTGAAGTGCAGTTTTAAGTGAGTTGCTTAGGCCATAGTTTCATTATACTGCAACTTTAATGACAGTGCTGGCTTAAGGAGTTTCTATCCTCATACCTTTGTAGGCTGTCCTTCAAATTATGGCCAGGCATGCTATTGGAAAAGCAGTGCTGTGAGTGGAGCAATGAAGTGATCCAGCTGAATACAGCTCCTTGGACAGAACATTGTGACAGGGTATGAGACCAAGAGTTTGGAGGAAGCAGCAGAGGGGGAAACATTTTAATGGTATTTCATGACAAGCTGGCTATGCTGACTTACATATTTATTTTGCCCTCTACTTGCTCCCTCCAGAAACCAAAGGTGATTTGGCCATGTCCTTATAATGAAGGAACTGTGAGTTGCTATTCCAAGATCCCTCTTTCAGTGGTGAAATAAAATTGTTTGTAATGTCTCTTAACTTGTCCTTTCTAGGAGAGAGTTAAAATGGAAGAAGAAAAATCTGAAGCCTTGTCATGTTAGCAAAATGCATCTTGCAAGGGATGTAACTGGGTAAGAGTGGGATGTACAGAGTATAACTGTGGGGAGTCACTGTCACAGGGATAAGATGACTCACTAGGTTACACATTTGTAGACAAATTCTGCTTTAAAGCTCTGCATGGGCATGTCAAACCTTTAAAGGCCTGAAGTCTGAGTCCAGAGTCAGCAATCTGTTTCATTTGTGCATGACTACTTATGCAAATAACCAAGAGAAGCAAGAGCTACATTATAAGAAGGAACAGGATTTTCAGACTTGCATTTTAAAAGAAAAATTTGTTTCATGAATAGAAAAAACATTCCTTTATTCCTATAAAGGAATTCTAGACTGATCCATCTGGCACATAGCAATTACAAAATTTTTGGATATAATTTTCTGTATGAGAATCTAAGAGGTTTATGAGCTGGATAGATTTAAGGACTATTGCAAGAGAAGGTCAAATGAAAATCTCAAATGTGTGAAATGCTTATTTTGGAAACACTTTCCAAGTTGGATGAGAGCAATGTGGTTGTAACCTTGAAGAAGCAGAGGAGACAGTACCAAAGGTTATTTATTTTATATTCCTAGTATAAAAGTATATACTCTTTGACAGAAAAGCACCTTTAACTAGCAGTGGCCAGAGATGTGTGCTGACCCCTCTTTGTGACTGAAAAGACCACTTTCTTCAACCAGTTGTTCACTTGCCTGTTATATCTATCAATTTATTCTGATTTCTTTCACTTCTTTTCCCCATTGCTCTAATTTTCTTTGTCTCTTTTTGTATTTTGCATTCCTATTCTTTTACCATCTTGTTTCCCCTGTCTTTTCCCAAGTTTTTTTTTTCTTTTTTGTTTTTTTTAATCCCTCATTATTTTCATCCCTATATAATAGCAGGGATAAATATACAATAAAAACTGATAACACTGTAACAATAAATAGTTAGAAATCAGGCTACTGTGTGACCTCTCACATTGTTTCATAAGATTTTGTTTCCTTAGTGGTCCAACATACTCAACATTCTAGAATTGCTCATTAACTATGACTGGCTCAGTTGAAAATAATAGGCTATTTTATTATTAAAATAAGATTAAAACTTGTTCCAGGTAACTTGCAGATTTGAGATTGAACAGATTTTTATGCAGCACAGAAAACATGTTGTCTTTGAACTTTTTGCTTAGGAATTACCACATATCACTCCTATATTTAGAAAACTAGAATTTTATGTTTGCTCCTTTTGAATTTTTGCTGCACTTAATGCAGGATTTAAAGCTTCCCTTCAAACATACAGATAAGAATTTGCTGATTAGCTTTATCTTGAACTCGGATGATAAACATGGTCTTGCAATCTATTTTCTCCCTAGGCTTTTATTAATTTCCACGATTATTGTACAAACAAACTTATCCGCTACTCTTGGTGTTCATATAGTTAATCTTAGTATCAGCAATTGATGACCTGTTAATTAAATGTATGCAGAGCATATATTTTCCAGATTTAAAAAGCAATGTAGACTTTCAGGTTTTTTTCTTCAGAGTCTTTTTCTTTCCTCCTTGTCTCCTGTTTTTATAGTTTTGAGTGGAATTTAAAGAGAGGAGATTATGTGATCTAGAAGGGAATAATTTTAATGCACTGGCACAGTGTCTGTGGAAAACACAATGGTTACTGTTGAAGAGTTGATATTCTCTTGGCAGAACTACTTTAACTCAGCAGAAGTAATGTTCTTTGTTTTTCCAGGCTGCTGGAATGGTGCTCTGATTCTCGAATAGCCAAGGTATGTTCATGGAGACCTTTTACTCCTTCCTCTTCTTTGCTAGCATAGATAGAAGCAGACTACCTTAGAAACAAACTACTGTGTCCCATGCAATTGATAAACCACAAGAATAGCTCTCAGAATGAAAAGATCTCACTTCCCTTGTTTGAGATATTACCAGTGCTTGTGTGGTATTTACAAGAATAATTCGCAATTAGTCCAAATATTTTATTCTTGAATAGAACTATAAGATCTCTGTAGATTTTTCAAATGTTTCTACCACTGTAGTTAATTACCTTTTTGCAAGGTAATTTTTTTTTTTTTTGTGAATTGTTTGTTTGACAGTGGTATTGTGTTAACAAACTTCTAGTTGGGCAAGTCCTAAATTTCTGTGCAACCTACAGAAATGCAACAGTAAAAATGATGATTCAGCAAATCCTGTCTTGTAGAATGCAACCCCCAAACATCACAAAAGCTAATTTACCTGTATTCATTAACTCTTAGGATTCAAACTGCTATTAATGTAATTTCTAGTATCTGTGTCTGCTGCAATGAGCTGAAATGTTCAATTTTTTTATGACGTTGTTAAGGCTATGCCACACTCCAACTCTCTCAGAAAAAAATTGCATTAACTTGGTTCTGCAGAAATGTAGTTGAAGTCTGGTAAACTGTGGTTCCTTGAAATATTTGAACCATGATCCTGGGACATAAAAGACTGACGTAATATGTAACTTAAACAGAAGTGTATCTACAGATTCTTCAAAGCAAAATAACCTTTCCATTTTAACTTTCTAAAATACTACTGGTTGAAACAGAATTCTAAACTAATATACTTCACTCTCATTGTTTTCACATTCCATTTAACAATCAGCACCTTAATGCTTTTGTAGAGTAAGTTGCTGCATAATGGTAAATAATCTAAATTTATAATTATATAGACTCCATATAGCTACACAGTTGCTATGAAATGTCTTTATATGAGAACAGTGGAAGCGTAGAAACAATTGAACTTCCTTTAAAACTGAAAATCCCAATGAGAGACAAAATATAAAAGTTCAAAGTAAATTCATCATTAATAAAATAAAATTTTATACCTAGATCAGAGATGTAACTGTTACACAGGTAAAAATTATAATATACCTATTTAAATTAATATCTATGTATTTCCAGTTTAATATATTCGTATGAGGGCAATATTAAAGCATAATTTAATTATCTATCCTTTAAGTCTTCTGAGTTTTAGGAAAAAAATCACACTAATGAATAAAAAGCAAAAAAGATTATAACCATCAGTCATTTGCATAATTCAATTTTCTAACAGCACATGATTCAGTTACTAGGGAGATTAATAGAGAAAATATAGATTCCCCATCCCCATCCCAAAAATACTTTTGAATGCCATGGGAACATCTCTGTAGTTAACACTTCACATTTTTTAACAAAAAATTAGACAGTACTGGACAATTGCTTGTGGATTTCAAGTCCCAGGCTTCTAGCCATTTCTCTCTGTTCACATGGTAATATAAGTAAATACCAAGTCTCTGAATCTGTGTGTTCTTAATATGGGATCTTAATAATCAAGAGCCTAAACCAGCCCTCCTAGTTCAAGGCAACTGCAATATAATTGAATATTTAAAAGTAATTCCATTGGGGCAAAAAAACATAGCAAAGAAAAGAAAAAAAGAAAATTCAAATAATAACGTTTTAAAGTCTTTTCCTTTAATGTTTTCTCTTTGCAATGTTCTGACATTGATTCATGATCCACAGCTCTCAGAAGAGTCACATTGTGACTCTTTGGTTAAAGTCAACCAATAAAACCCAGAAGTGGCTTTTAATGCTTTATGTTTGAAAGTAATTAGTCAGCAGTTTAAATAATTTATATAATTGGTCAACTGGTCAACTGGTTTAAAATTGTAACATATATATTTAAGAGAAAGATGATTGTCAGTTAAAAATCCTACTGCTCAAAAGGGACTACGCTGCCACAAGGAATCACAGGTTTGATTCAGCTCTAAAATAGTTCCATGTGTATAAGTTATGACTGAGTCAAAGTTGTAACATTAGATGTAGAGCTAAATTATCTGCTGCAAGCCGTTTGCATGAATTTTATAAACAAGTTTTCAGAAATGCTTTGATTACCCACTTCAGCTGCCTTTTGAATAATCCAAAATAATACCTTTCTGTAGAAAAGTTATGCACCTAAAATGGTGAAAATCTGAAAATTACTTTGATGTACTGTTCCAAGTGGGCTTACAAAATGTCAATGATGATGCTATTTCCAAACCAAAGAAAAGAAAAAAACCTGAATTCAACCCTCTTTTTCTTTTTTTCTGAAGCATCACTTCTGTAAGTCCGTGCATTTGGTTTTACTGTTGTGACTCATCCATGAATATGCTATTTTTCTCCATGCTGGGGTACTCTTCAGTAGTCTGTATTTGGGACAGAGGCAGCAAAATAAAATGGGTTATATTTAGAAGTTTGTTAAATTTAGTATCTTTCTCCCCATACAAATTCTACTCAACTTTAGTATGTGAAAGTATGCATTTCTAATATGAAGATAATCTGTTCTGGAAACATTTCTTATGTGGTGTGCTATGGAATTGTCACAGAACTGAATTTCTGGGACTCTTATACTATATTTTCTTCCCAAATGCAACTTTTAGAGCCATCTACCAAGTTCTTTTTTTTCCAATATACTTCAAAACGCTAGAGTGTGAGTTCTTTTTTTGAGTGCCCAATAGCTCAGTGTGTAAGATATTTAGGCAGTTCTTCACCAAAAGAATGGAATGCCAGTTTAAAAGAAGCCAAGGGCCTCATCCATGTAGATACCTGAATGCTCTTCAAAAACATGTCTGAGGTCTGCATCACACTGATAATACATAAATGTTAGCTTCTTTGGCAATCTGACCATAAGCTCTGTATGATTTTTGTGTAGGAACTCCTGGAAAGACAATTAAAACTTGTACTCTCTGTGTGACCCCCAATGTTTTCTACTTTAATACTTGTTTTCTGTGCCTGTTTCACTAATGGGAAAAAAAAGGAAAAAATCCCCAGAGGACCGAGCAGTGCACTAGCTGAGATATGATGATATCTTTGCCTATTTCTTTTGTAATGGTTAAGTAACTAATTATTGATGGGAAAATAAGTCACCAAATGATTCAAAAATGTGCCATATATTACTTGGCTACATATTTGCCCTTCTGATATAACAAATAGTTGGTATTTTATCATGACTTTTTTTTTTTTAAAGAGGCCTTTTATTCCAGTTGTGTTTAGATTACTTTTTAAGCTGTGTATTATGGTGATTCTTAAAAAAATAAGAGAAGTTATATTCCAACTTAGTGTATAGCAAGCACTCATTTTTTAAAATACGAAGGCATTTTTTTCTATTTTATGGAAGAGCTTTTATTTTTTTTAATAAACTTCTTAATCTATTAAAATTTGTCTCAAAGAAAAGTCATTCAGGTTAATAATATGTCAAGTAAGGAATAATGCTATTTTTTCTGTCATTTTTACCTGCTCTTTTTGCTCCAAGAATTTCTGTATATATCTTTAAATGAACTTGAAAGACGAAGCTGTTTCAGAAAGTTAACTTGCCAGATATAGCCAAACTTGTGTAAATTTTATATCATACTGATGGATTGTCAGAACAGATACTTTTGAAAG
Organism: Setophaga petechia; assembly: GCA_024362935.1. Classification (NCBI taxonomy): domain Eukaryota; kingdom Metazoa; phylum Chordata; class Aves; order Passeriformes; family Parulidae; genus Setophaga; species Setophaga petechia. Next base: position 35,805,975 of record JANCRA010000008.1, read on the forward strand.
GTCAGTTCAGTAGCAGGATACAGATTTTAATACAGATTTTTCATTATATAAACAATGATTGATATATGGAGAAGATAAATTTGTATCAATAAACACTGAAGTGCAGGAAAGAGTTATCTAATTTTCAGCAGATTATAAATTACTTTATAAATAAAGTATAGCTGACTTATACACAAATGAGAATGGTTCATAACTTTGTCATGATTTCCAACAAGTCATAAATACTAATTGAATATGTATGGGAAGAACCATGTGAAAAATATATTTTGGTCTGGGGTACAGGCAGACTTTGAGGGACGTATTGGATTTACTTATTTAAAAGGTCTAATCTGTTCCCAATGTGGAAATTTACTGAAATTTTTAACACAAAAGGGAGAAAATTGAGCAACAACATGGATTAGAAAAGACTGGTAAATTGTATATGTGTCTTAATATAATATGCAATTTATAATCCATATATGTCCATTTAAAAAAATGCTTAAAGAAAAATACTGCCATAATGGCAAACAAGCTCTGAGATCCAGATCAGCCCTGATGTTCTCCTAGATTGGAAGCTCTTTGATGTCATAATGAAAGCACTGGAATTTCTGTACAAATGTGTAACCTGTTCTGCAAGTGTGATTTGTTGACGGTGGTAAATGACAAATGTTAGATAGACATTCTCTTGAGGTGCTGCCGGCCTGCTCCTTCTGTGCACGAGGCTTTTATAATTTGTTTGCCATTCCTTACGCACAGCAAAATGGGAATATCCCTATAATTACAGTTTTGTGTGTCATCAAACATCTGAAAAAATGTATCTCTCTGGTTATTGTGTTGGGATTAAACCAGGACTCTGTGTTATTAGCTTGCTTGTGGCGATTAATGCAGATTGTAACTGCATTGTTTGTAAATCTTGCATAATATCCTAAACCATTATTGTTCTTGTCCTGTGTCCTATCTATTAACATACTTTACTGGGGTTGTGTTTAAATTATATTGTTGTGGACTGTTATCAGTTTTAAAATTTTTTATATCACGAGTATGAATAGCAGCCATCGCACTTTGGGAATTTCTTCAATGTGAGCAATGAAATGCTCCAGGAATATGTACAAACCGGTTTCATCACAGTGAGGTTATGAAATGCAATGTGTGTCTTTGTGTCTTAACATGCCTGTGGTTTGTATGCAGTATATTGGCTTAAGAAATGCAAAACCTGAAATGCATTATTGCTTGGCAGAAGAAAAACAAATACTTGCAAGGGGAATAGTTTTGAGTCGATTTGATGACATTTACATTTTTGGGAAAAAAAATCAATAAAAGATTGATCAGAGTATTTAGAAAAGAGGGAAGCATTCTTTATTAAACAATCTCTCAATCCTGCTTTGCTGTCATCTTCACAATTTTTGTTTTCTTTCTGTGCTGATGTGTCTTATGTTCTAAAAATTCTTTTTACTGAACTGTCACATTCCTGCCTCCAAAATCAAAGTGAAATCATTATTGTGGTGGCCAACAGCTGGCCTGAAGGTCTCACAAATCTGAACAAGTTCAAACTTAGCAGTGGTTAAAAAATAATTTTACATTTGAATGTGTTCACCCATTGAAGGGAAATTCACCTAAGTTTGCCATACTTGAGATTAGAAAGAAAAAGGAAAAAAAAAGAAAGGTGCTTATTTGATAAACAAAATTAACAATATGATTTTTCAATGAAATTGTGGAGAGGATAAAACTTTGCCGTAAGGGCTTTAGGATTAGATCATACATAATTTGAAAGATAAGAGCTAAAGTCACACCTACAACTGTTAGGTTTGAAGCAGCTTTTCTTGTATATCTGGAGTCTGGTTCTCCTAAGTCCCAAGAAAATGTTACAGTTACTGGTGCATTGGTCATATAACACACTGGTGTGTATCTTGTATCTCTCAAAAAACTGCAAAGAAGGTACCAGTTGCAATTGGACATGTTAATTGCAAAATAATAATAAAAAATATTATAATACCAAGAGTTGGTAATAGTTACTTTGTTAAACATTTATTTGACACCATGACATTAAACCAAAACCAGCTCCAGATTTCATGTCCATTAGGTGCTTTGTTACCTATGCATGTAACAGGAACAATTCCTGTTCCCAGAAAAATGGAGGAGTGAGGCAGCCTGGGAGGTCTTTTCCATTACTCCTGGCAATCAGTAGGTAAGCAGTAAAAATTGGTTTGACTAGAAAGTGGAAGGTAATGGTTATTCTAAGTTAGTTTCAGAGAGGTATATGCCTGAGCTCTTAGGTGATGTTTTAAATTATTGTGGTAGTAATAGATACACTGCTACATTTTCTGTGAGATGGTTTTGAATCCTTTACCCCCCCCTAATAGGGATAGTTTGTCTAATACAAAGATGTTTTCCCAGAACAGTAAAGAGGAAGATACTTGTTACCAATAAAAAGTAACAAGATTAATTAGCTATATTTATTTTCTTCAAAGAAGCACAAAGAATTGAAACTTTGGCATCTCTTCCGAAGGATGATGACAAAGTTTGGGGCTGGTGAACCAGGTTGATGACAGTCAGTACTTACACCCTTTGTCATTTTCCTTTTAATGATTTACTATTTGGCTGATCATTAGCTGGGAAGAAAAAATGTTTCCATAACCATACAAGACATCCAGGCTCATATTCCTAATTACTATTCTTTGGAAAGATGACAGGACATTTCACTGTAATTACTGCTCAGCTGGATGTGTGCTTATGAAAAAGAACTCATTTCAGATTATTGTATGGGCTGGTAGGATGGCACTCTCTAATGTGTGGTGTTTGAAACCAGCAAAAAAATAGACCAAATATTCTTATTGATTTCTTAGTGTAGCAAAATTATTTGACACAGAACTTGTGAGTATTCCGTTTCTTTGCACAGAAACTGAGAGACTTGGTGTTAAAAAAAAAAGCTTTGAAACATAATTAGGCTCATAATTAGACCAAGAGATTACTGAAGGCAGCTGTATTAGTTTAAAATGCAGCAAACCAAGGTTATGGCTACTGTAACTTCAGCAAGCAGAGAATCCATGCTTGTAGGTAGCAAACTTGCCCAAAGCATTTTAGTACGTCCTTAAAATGCAGTCGTATTTAAAAGCTGACTAGAAAAACTGGAAGGTGCTGCTTGAAGTATGTGATATCTGGGTGTGTAGGTGTCTCCTTGCTTATTTTTATGATGCAATTAAGTTGTCATTCCTCTACTTTCATCATCATGAAATTTTGCTCAGCTGCATTAGGAGAAGTTGCCTGTGTACAGCGTGGAACAGAACACAGCCAATAACTTCTGAATTACTGATCATCTTGGTATATTCAGTCCTATGCTATGTTTTTCAAATTGTGAAGGAATTTCATTAAAAGTTGAAAACCAATTGTCTGTGCCTATTTTCAAGACAAAACAATGCACAGCAAGATGTAACTAACACCTTACAGTTGTCTAAATCCAGTTACTTAAAATTCAGTCCAGTGAGCATAATGACATTATATACAGCATCTTGCTAAAAATCTCTAACCAAAAAACCAAAATAGCAGTCTTCCTATGAATTCTGTAATGTCTTTTGATGGTATAAATTAATGCTGAATCAAGAAGAACTACAAAAAGTTTTGCCAAAACACCATTGTGTGTATGACAGCTTACTGAATAACATCTGTATATTGAATCTAAATTAAGCTAAAGTAGTTTCTTAATCTTAAATCTTTCTTAAAAGTCTTGTAAGACTTCTTGTATCTTTCTATTTTGAAGATGGTAGCACCTATATAGTCTAATAGAACATATTAATGAGTATTTTGCTTAGTAAAACATTTAATATAAAATTAGGTGAGTATCAGAAGCTATTGTGGAAAAGATAAAATACTATGAAATGGTTGTGTTAAAAATCTGATTGTAGCCACTCTATGTTAAGGTGCTTTATGACACCTCATGTGTCACCACATATGACATCAAGGATCATCTTGCCAAAAGGCAGACACCTCAAAGCAAGCCAAGAACATTTATTGCAGTAAAAGAAAGCCTACTGACTCAGGAACTTCGAGTAAAGGGAGAAAAGGGCCTTCAAAGAAAGGTGTTGGTGTTTACATCTGTGTCTGTATGGCTAGTTTGTAAAAGAGTTGGAAGTATTTACTGCATCATTCTAAGACTATGTTTGTATGCCATGCTTGTACAGGAGCTGGAAGTATTTGCTGCTTTATACTGAGAGACATCAGCTGTGTTCATGCCAGTCCTGACTTACGTTTTGACCTCCTTTCATACATTGCTATTAGTGGTTGACATGACCTGTCTGTCCCTTATGACAAAGTAATGAACTAGAAGTAAAAATCTGTTGCAGGAGCCGAGTTTGAGTTGGATGAGTAATCAGAAGTGAAGTGCAACCTATAACACAGCTAAAAAAATACATAAAAATGCTTCCATCAAGGGGGAACGATAGCTATTGCTTTGGTTTGTGCTACTGCCCATCTCCATCTAAACCAGCACTTCCAGCTCCTTACCCTCTGACACTTTTTATTCTGTGTCTTGTGCTGTGTTTATACTGCTGAAAACAGCTCCACGTTTCACTAAAATCAATTGCTAATCCCCTGCTATTGGTAAGACTCTGAAAGCTGAGGCAAATACCATTAGAGCAATGCCATTGATTGGTATTCCAGCAAATGTGTTGGTTTGTCTGCTTAAACCTACTGTCTAATTAGTCCTGAACAAGCTGAGCAAGCAGCCCCAAAGTGACACTAGAGCCTACAAGTGAGTTAATATGCTGTTTCTCATTGTAGAAAGTGTGCCTGTACATATTCAAAAAAACGATGAAAACTGAGGTTTGCATTTCTGAAACAAGGCATCTGCCTTACTCTCGATAGACATTACTGTCTTCTTTATAAACCATGTAGTGTATATGTGTAAGATATTTACTGTAGAAATCTGAAAGGGACAAGATTTTTGAGTCTGGCCCTTTTAATTTTAACTCTATTTTATCTTCTACTCCTGACCGCTTAAAATAAAACCAGATAATAACTACATATTTTTAAGTTCAAAATAAACAGTGTGTGGAAGATTTTAGAAATCTTGAGAAAGTTACATCAGTCAGGTGTTGAACGCAGTTTGTTAGAATAAAAATATTTTCTCATCTCTGTTTTTAACATTAAGTAGTTCCCAGCTGAAATCAAGAGCTCTTTATGTTGAAAATAACAGTACTTGGGACTCACTTTTTTGCAGGGATGTAGATCTGTATTTTGGACCTGTGCCCCAAGATGTTGAACTCTACTCCTATATGACTAAATTTCAAACAAACATCTACTAAAAAGGCATTAGAGGAGAAAATGGGTATTTTTAAACAATAAACAAGCTTCATTAAAAATTTAAGCATTAAATTAGCAGAATAGGAGCCAATTTGCGTTATTCCAGAGAGCCTCAAATCTCCTATGATCCAACCTGGTAAATGTCTCGCCTAGTTTTATTCTTTCAACTCCCACTGCTCAGACTGAGTCTCTTCCAATTACCATTGTCTGTGCAGGTAGAAGATCCATGGTATCTGCTGGATTGTTGGGGCAGTTAAACTGGTGGGTTATAATCACAGCTGGGTGATTTAAAGTTTCCCTGTGTGGGAAAGTTACTGCTCAGTGAGCTGAGGTTTGAATTTACAGTAGTGCTAGCTAATTCCAGTTCCGTTTTTAAATATAGTTGGGAATAAGCTCATTTGAAAGTGAATTTACAGTACTTAGAGTAGGTTACCTGGCAAATTACTCAGCTATAAGTTCTAGCTTAGTTTGTGAAAAGGGGGTGGGGCCTTGGTTTTTTTGGGTTTGTTTGTTGGTTTTGGTTTTTTTTTTTGGTAAACAAATCAAATTTTTCTTTTTATTATAACCTACTAATTAAAACTTATGTAATGTTAATGGCTATGTTCTATCCAGTTAACCTGGTCACTGTTGTTACTATGGTACATGGATTAGCACTTTACCTAGGTTCTATTCTAAATATGTTGACAATATGCCTTAAGCACAAATGATGTTGCTGGCTGCCATGAGGTACATGTCCTGTAATTGACCTTTCTGAATTCTGCATATACTGCAATATTATAGGTGTGTGTGTTCCTCATCTGCACCAGAGATATTGAAAAAACATCCTACAGCATGGAGCAAAATAGTGGCTTACACAGTTAATGGAAATTCAGCAAAGAGGCTGAGACAAGAGAGCAAGTAACTCCACCAGAACTCCAAGTGATGGTCCAGCTTGGATGGGATGGGAGCTCCCTTGAAGGAGTTTTTGGTTTCTTTGAGGACTGGTGGTTTTGTTGTGTCAGAAACCACCTATAATTATTTAATGCTACTAATTTCCTCCAGCTTCTAGAAAGACAAAGCTGCCATGTACTTCTTAAAACACACAGACTTCTTGTTTAAGATTTCATTTGAAGCATTTCTTTGTCCTAATTCATCTGTAAATATGATGTTGTAATGCTTGCTTATACTTAACACAGTACCTGCCAGTGCTTTCAGGCTCTTTAATGAAAGGCAACTTCATTGCAAATTAATTTATGAATTTTAAGAAACTCTGGGTGTGTTCTGTGACAGAGTTCTATTAGTTTGCCAGCCTGTAGCCCTTGTAATATGAAACTTCAGAAGGTCAGATGTGGATTCCTAACACGTGCTTATTTTAGAGTTAACCTGTGGCATCTGATTTTTAATTCTCCATCCCCTTTCCTTGTTAGACATGAACATTCCTGAACTCTCAGGAGCAGGGTGTGATGCCACTTCATGATTTTAAATACACTATCTTGACAGGTATCTTTTTACACTGTCAGTCATTGCTATAAGATCAACTCCAGGTCCAGTGATCAAAGGAATACAGTTACATTACCAAGTACAAAAAAATGAACTTTAGGGCTGGTTGTTGAAACATGCAGAGGTTCAAAAATGTTTTTTAAAAACTGCAATTACCCCAGCTTTCCAGTAGATGACACTTTCACCAAAACACTTTAATCTCAGTTCACATAACTTCTGATTCCTTCCTTTTTCCCCTGTTGAGCAGTCATTTTGTGTACCTTTTTCTTGAAAGGATTCCTTGCTTGGATGCTTGATTGCGGCAACCTCTCTAGTGTTCACCAATATATTAGTGATGCAGTGGAACTGCATCAGTGCCATTCACAGGTGTTCTTTCTGTGATTGCAATGTCCTGTTGTTCAATCCTCACCCTTTCCTGGTGGCTTAAAAGGCAATTGAAAGCTATGGGGGTTTTGGTCCCTTAGCAGTCCCACCACTTGTCTTTGTAAATGCTCATGACGTGTCAGCCTATTGCAACATAAGTAATATTTAAAAAGAAGACCAAGCCACTTAAAAACTTAAGTGTAGTCTTACTGTTGTAAGACCAACATCGAGGTCATTAAAGAAACTTAACAACCTAAATGGCTTAATTTCTGGAAGTGCCTAAATCTTCATAATCATGCTATCTTGCAGAATTTTCAGGCATTCATCTGATTTGTACAAGTCAGAGAATTTTGGATGTGCAAGATACTGTAGTAACCTCAAGGACAGCTTGTGTGAATGATGAGTAAAATGAAAGATAAAAAGATGGAGGCAGAGGAGAAAGCACCCTGAGCTGGGGCCAAGGGCTCATCAGCCTCAGCTTGACAACCTCACTGCAAGGCAGGGAGGGGAACCGTTTCTATCCAGGAGGAGACACTTTGGACAGATGTCAGCAACCTGCCTTGGAAGTCAGAAGTCTGAACACATCAGAGAGGCCATAAGCTGAGAGGCAAAACCTTTCTGTGAACCATATCTTTGTTTCCTGTTTGTGCTCAGTTTCCCGTGGCTCTTTAATTGTGTGGTGGCCCTTGTTGCATGGGTGACCCGAATACAAGTGATATGATGCAGGGCTTAGTAGGCAAAAGGAGTAAGAACAGACTGAGTGCATCAAGAGAGCCAGGATGCTGTGATTTTCTGCCGTGTTAAAAGACTCTTACTTTAGGTGCACGAGGCTTGGGCTTGAGTGAGAGGACCAACCAGTCTGATAGCTGTGAGCTGGCAGCAGCAATTGGATGGCTCTGCAGACACCGATAGGCAGGAACTTGGGTATCTGGGAGGCTTTGCTTTGGGGCTGGGCATCTATATAATGAACCTGCAGAGACAGATAGGCACCAAAGCAGCTTCAAGGATCTAAGCAAGCATTCTTACTAAAGCCAGTGACTCATATCCATACAGAAAGTGTTCTTCTCCTGATTCAGGTCTTTATTATTTTAAATGCTTAATTAAGTCTCTTTGAACCCACAGGTGCAGCCACTTACTGATGCTTGCTATTTGTTTTCTTTTATTTGTCACAGGCTTTCATTTACCAAGATATTTCAGTGAGAAGACTGAACTAGATGTATTTGAGGGGATTTAAATATATTCTTGGAAACTGTGAACAACTTTGGTACTTTTCTGTTCTATTATCTGGATGCAAGTATGTGCATCTCCTTGTAGGCAGGTCTCTGGTGGCTGGCTTGACCACTACCATTCCCATTTTGCAGGCTGATTGAAAGCTGGTTATGTGTGTATGGCTGCTAAATTATTTCTTATGGAAAAGTGGTCGTTTTAATTTTTCATTTTTCAGCGAGTTGAATTTCAACAGCCAAGTGGCAAATACTAAGAAAAAGAAATCTTTCCGATATATGAGAGATGAATGAACTACTTAGAATTCAGACTTTTTATGTCTGTCTACTGACTAGCCAAACATTTATAATTTTCAAAACATGAACACATTGAAAATTACATTCGCATCTGTCATACAAACTTTTTAAACTGCTCTCTTCCAAACCCACTGTTGATGTACTGATTTTTTTCTTTGCTTTAATATTCTGAAGTTATTTCACAATACCTGAGTTGTTAGGTTATGCTTACTAAGTTATTTCACGGTTTGTTACGCTTTTTCATTTCGTGATTTCTTAAAGCCCTGTCTAGAATCCAGGTAGTTATGCAAATCACTGAACTTCAGTCATTGTGTCTGAATCTTTCTATATCAATGAATGACTTTTGTGTTTAATTTTTCTTGATTTGGGGTTGTTTTTTGTTTTATTTTAGGGTTAGGTTTTTTCAATCCAAAGAATAACTTTGAGGGATTCAAAAGATAGCTTATGGAGTAAAGCTTGTCATAGAGACATAAGAAGGATAGGAGGAAACTATTAGCACATGTTCATTCTGGTTTTGCTAGAAGAAATTTCAATCCAGGTCTCCTATTTGCAGGCTAAACTACTCATCACTGAGAGTACAAAGAGAACACTGTTGTGGCTGTTTTATTTTATTACATATGCCTGGAACCTAAATAAAATAGCACAAATTTTGTGTTAAAGCATTAACATGGTTTTTGTTCACAGATATTGTTCGAAATGGTTTTCAAAATTTCAGGGGAAGGGAGGTGGAGTAAGCTAAGAAAACTGTGCTAGGAAATAAATACAAACATAGTATAAACAACATATATAATTTTCAGGTTAAATTTTATTGTCAGCTTCAATGCTTTCTGCACATTTTACAATTTAGTTGGAAAAGGTTGTAACTGATTGCTTTTGTTCTGACCTCCCCTTGGAGGGAGTGCTGTGCAGACTGTCTGAGAAATGGGCTTTCTGCTTACATTATGCTAAAAATGTCCACTGCTTATCGTATTCTGAGAGTGTAAATTCAGCTTTAGTCTAGTATCCCTTATTGTTTTCCATAGCTGTCTGAAGATGACTAGCCAGAAGGGAACAGTAGGTGCTGGTATTTATGGCAACTTTGGATGGCTACAAATAATGGCTTACTCTGAAATGTGTTTAGATTCATCCTGGCTTTAAAGTATTTTTGAGACAGGGCAAGCTGTGCGAGACTGAGAGCACTGTGCTATAGGTGAGGTTACCAAGATCTCTTCCCTCCCTTCAGCCGCAGGACTCTCCCTAATAATGCTGGAAGTTAAAATGAATCATTTATGAGCATCAGTAGACACATGGGTGGGGCCTCTTTTAAAACTGGTATTTTGTTGATGCAACACGTGTGACGGCCTCTTAGTTCTGAATATAAGTGTTACTGAGAGGAAATTAGGTTGGTTGGCAGAGGAGATCAGCCAGACCTTGCAGTGCGTCTTGCTGAGGAGCTGGTATATCCACCAGTACTGTGCTTCAGATACCAGTACATGTAGAAGAAAAAATGGAAGGTAAGTGTCTTGAAACTTTAATGTCCCTTAAACCAGGACTGAAAACAGAAACAATTAAATGATCATGTGTACAGGCCTAAAAAATTGCACATATTTTTGTGTAGGGATTACTTGTATGTTTGGATGTTCTTTGTAGAACTAGTGAGAAAGGGAAAAAAACCACTTTTAAAAAAACTACTATGAAGGATAAAGCTATGGAAAAGATTTTGTGAAACAACAGCCAATTCTGAAAATAGGAAATAGCATGGAAAAGAATAAACTGTTGCTAGCATAAGTACAGAGTATTAGCTTTCAGTATTCTCATGCTAGAAGCAATTATTTTCCAGCGAATGCCTGAAGTATTCTGTCTTGAATGAAGGAAACCCTGTGACTGGTATGGATAGTCAGGTTTCTACCAGAGGCAGAAAACCAGTAAGAAATGTGAAACTGAATTGCCTTTCGTGTTTTTTTCTGAGCTGTCTTTGCTTAAGAAAGTAATCATTAGCTCGTTTATGATCCAGTTGCAATACTTAAATCTGATAAGCAAACTGTGGGCTGACTTTAGGGAACTTCCCTGGGAAATGTAATACCTCAGCTCCCTGATGTTCCAGTTCAGCTGGATTACTGAGTGGATGAAGAGTAGTTGTCTTAGTTTATAAACACCTCCAGAGACCAGGCAAGGATCAGGTTCTTTCAGTGTTCTTGACCGCAGGAATTTGCCATGTGTGCTCTAAGTACTTTCGGTTTGACCAGAATACTTTATGTTATGGTTGACAAGTCTCATTAAGATATGAGATTTTCAGTTCAGTTCTGTTGCTCATTCTTGTCAGCAGGCATGTTGTGTTCATGAGCAATAATAATGTAATGCACTCCCATATTTTTTTGATTATTGTTGATGGTGTGCAAATTTTTATCATGGGTAGCATGCAGCTCTGCATTTGTTGCTGATCTCTGTTGAGGATCTGAATGACCAATGCATGACCAAATTTAAATAGTTAGATGAGAAACAAGATATTCTTATTCAAGGAAAACAGATCAGAAAAAACTGCATTTTTTTTGCCCCTTCCCTACCTATTCCACCCGCTCCCACCCTCTCCCCAGTTAATTTAAATTATTATTTAATTCAGGATGTGATCCTGGGAAACTCCACTGGTTTGTGTTAAAAATGTCCTGATCCTAAGGACTTAGCTATGAGTCTCCACTTGAGTGGATACACCCTTGGTTTTGTATGGGATGGGAAAAAGTATTTTCCCTTAAATATTAATTCTGTAGGTAGCCATGTAGTTAGAGAAGCTGCATTGTTAGATTTTTCTGTAGGCTTAGCAGGACCAAACTTAACACTTTAATATTATAATAAAATACAAGACTTTGTACATCAGTAAAGCAAATTTCCAAAACTGCTGAGAATCTGTGGCTCTCATCACCTTCAATTAGAATGAAGAACTTTGGAAAATAAAAAGTTGTATGCAAATAAGTAAAGATGAATGTTACCACCCATCCTTCTGGCACCAGTGTCATAATTACTCCTATGAAATGACTGATATGCAGGCAGGATGCCTAAGGGAGAATCAGCCAAGATTTTTGTCAAGCTAATCACAGCACCTGGGATAGATTGTCAGCATTTTAAAATGTCACAATTTGTGAATATTTCCTTCTCCATTACGCTCCTCAATGATATCTGCAAACTTTTTTATGACTTTGGGAGCGCAGACTGAGACATCAGCATGCATATTTAACATTATTTTAAGTCTTAGATAGATATTTATACATATCTATTTTTTTCATAAATAATTTGGAGTGCCACTTAACCTTTGAAATACGTATATGTTATCAAATTTTTTATTTATTCTATTTAATTTTTTTTATTTCTTTTATAAAAAAATTCAAACATCTCAAATGGTAGCATGTGCAAAACTGTAGCTGTAGACAAAATGTTATAATATGTGGAGAGACTATTACAATGCAAAGTCAGCTTTTCAAGTAGAGATACTAATATTGGCCTTCAGCATCAGGTATTTATAATACAATCAGGCACTATATAAAAGAAGTGAAACTTGTAGCACAGCTACAGAAATCAAAGAGTTAGACAAGTTTCCATCTGCAAGCTAGAAAAGTGGTGAACTTGTAAAGGAACTTTTATGGATGTATGTCTCAATGTAAGTCTTCCTGAATTTTGAACAAAGTCTTGAATGAATTTTGAAAGAGTTATCTCTGTCTTTCATCATTGTCTCCTCTTTCACTTAATCTTAACCACAGTCAAAGATGGGAACTTAATTATATGGGGTTTTTCTTTGTGCTCCTTTCTCCATCTTGCAGTTATTGAGCTGGGAGAAGTCGACTTGAACTGTCCTTCCAACTGTCAAATACATAATACCCATTTCTTCGGAACTGACAGACAGATAATAAGGAGAGGGCAAGCCTTTAGCTTATATGCTCGCTTCCAAAATCGGGAATGGGATGACTCCGTGGACCAGGCTGCTTTCACCGTGGAGACAGGTAGTCACTCCCAAGCACTCTGTAGACTCTCCTAGCCCTTTGTTGATTAATAATATTTCTCATAGACTTCAGAAGACTTCTTTCATAGTCTTCATATTCCCATAACCTACTCATGTTCCATGTAAAGAGACTACCTTCCCCTAAATCAGGTAGTTCTTCTAATATGTAAAGTTTTCTCACTCTGCTAGAGAAGTGACAAGTGAAAAAGAAATCCACCCTTGGGAGCTTCGCCTTGCAAATGATGCCTAAGCAAATTACCAGCCTTTTACATGTGCTTTGTTTAGTAGTCTGATGGAAGTGGTTTTTATTTTCCTGAAAAGGCCTCAGACCCTGTGAATCAAATGAGACAAAATGCACCTTCCCAATGGGCAGATGTCTGGATCAAACCTGCTGGAGTGCTTCCTACAAAGTTCATCAGCCAAAATGCATCAGTATCAGCGTGTTTCCTCCTTCCAATGTCTGCATTGGCCGTTATATTCTCAATATGCAAATCACATCTTGTGGTCACACATATCAGCGGTGTCTTGGAGATTTTTATGTCCTTTTTAACCCTTGGTGTGCAGGTAAGAATTCTAATGACAATCAGATTGTTTTAAGAAAAATGGCTAGTGATAAGTAAAACTGTTGAAGATATTTATTATTTACTGGTGAGTAAAGGATGGAGTAACAGAAACAATGAGAAGTAAGGAGAGATTTAATTCTGTTCTTTTATATCTTTTTCCTTCAAGTTCAAGACTGTCTCAAGCCATTGTTTCGATTTGTTTTTTTAGTGGTTGTAGGGGTGAGGTATAATTTTTTTCCCACAACTATTACAGTGTCTTGACAGGATAGAAAGCATAGGGAAGTTTTCTCTGTTCATGAGGAAACACATTTTTGCTGTGAGAATGACTGAGCACTAGCACAGGTTGCCCAGAGAGGTTGTGGAGTCTGCACCCTTGGAGATATTCAAAAGCCATCTGGATGTGGCCTGGGAAACTGGCTGGAGGTTGGACCAGACCACCTTCAGAGGCCCCTTCCAATTTCAACCATTCTGTAATTTGTGAATACTGTGTTGTCATCATAAAATAACACAGTACAAATACAAATTAAATGCTGTAGATCTGGCTCAGGTAGCAAGCAATTCTGGAGTCTGTAGGACCTCACCAAAATCATTACATGACAAATATTCACATTGTCTGTGCTGATTTGATCTAAATCAGATACACAACTCTATGTTGCTGAGTGTCTGACTTGTAGAACAGCTTAGTGTGAAGATAAATTGCAAACTCTTCCATTAATGTGTTCTACAGCAGGGAGAGACATAATAAAGATATTATCTAGCTGTAAGTAGGAATGAATTGTCTGTGAGTGCTTAAAGAGCCCACAACCTTCAAGATAAAAGTACACATCAAAAACTGGTAGTAAAGGATTGAGGGATCCAGTGATGCAGAAACACAGAAGTACTAGAAAGGTACATTTTGTCTGAATGAAAGCTCTTCATCTTTTCCAGATGATCCTGTATATCTGGACAATCAGGCCCATAGAGAAGAATATGTTCTGAATGAACATGGCATACTGTATGAAGGAGTCCACAAGCATATAACCTCTCGACCATGGCACTTTGGACAGGTATTTTTTTAACACTTGTTCAGAAATAGATGACATCCATATACTCATAAATGAAGTGTTTGTATTTTTTCAGAAATGTATGCCCTATTTGTAGTGCAAAAGTTTTAGGATCAGTTCAGAGTATGCATACACAAACCAAAATGCGTGAGAGTTTCACTGTAGCCCAAATAACTGGAACAGTTTTATCTAGTAAAATGAGGGAAATTGCACAATGTTCTGGGAACAGGGGGAACAAACACTGTGCTTCAGAAGGAAAATTATTCCATTGGTCAAACATAAGAAAAAATGACATGGTTTTGCCTTTGGTTTTCCTTCAGGCAGATAGGCAATACCATGCAGACCACTAGGAGCTGTGCTTGACTTAACAAAATAAAAAAGAAAAAAAAAGAAAAAGAAAAAAAAAAAGGGGAGGAGAGGTGAAAGGCAACTCATACAATTGAAAAATACTGAATTATTGACAAGAAAGGTACTTTAGCAACATCAGCATACCATGATGCCTATGTTATTGTCTTTTTCCTCAGTTTGAAGATGGGATTCTGGATATCTGCTTGAAGATCTTAGATATGGGTGCGAGTTACCATCACGGCTCTGATCGTGACCACTGCTGGCGCAATGACCCCGTGCATGTCAGCATGGTGGTGAATCACATGGTGAGATCTGTGGGGGTGTGAGACCTCTGAATAGATCAGGTCACACTTCTTTATATTGTAGAAGGACAAACTGCAAGGTAATTAACACAGCAGGCGAGCAGGGGAAATCCTTCCTGTGCTCACATTCACAGGAAAGTTAAACTTTTAATGCTAATCTTTGATGAATTTGAGACATGCTCAGGATGTGAAGACATGGTCGGCCATTGGAAAAGATTGTTTTTCTTTTCTCTTTCTAGATAAGCAGCCACACCACTAACAGTATCATGAAGATTCCAGAAAACAATGATTACCTGAAAGGAACAAAGCCATTTTCCTGGAATGGAAGTGTCCCTATTCTACAGCAGTGGTACAGTGGCAGATGCAGGCCAGTCAGATACGGGTACTGTGGATCTCTTGCTTCAGTAATGTGCACAGGTATGATATTTCAGTTTGCCTTCACCTAGTTTATAGAGAAAAGAAGAAAGAAAACAAGGATCAAAAACTTCTGACCCTAAAAACTACTTCAATAATTTCATTTGTAAGAATTTTACTAGAAAAGCAATCGAAGATTTTTCTCATGCTCCTGATAGTGTTTATTATCAACCTTTTGCTTTTCTATACAGGTTGAAGAGCAAGAAAAGTAGTTCCATATTCTCTGTGACCTTTATATTATGCAGTTATCAGTACTGAAACTTATATTAAAACACAGAGCAAGTGCAGCATCGTTGAATCATAGAGTAGCTGGGGTTGGAAGAAACCAACACAACCGCCACAACCCCATTGTGGAGCCAAAATTTATGTTTTGGGTGATGTTTGAAGGATAAGAAAAAGCATGAAGTTATGAACAGGAAAATCTATAGTAATGTCTTCCCCAAACCACAAGTGCGTTAGGCTATATTCTCCTTTTGATGCAAAAGATTAGATAATAGTGATCTAAACTCTACAGACAGAAGATCTGAGTTCCAGCTTCATACCATTTAACTACTGAACCTGGTTCTACATTGAATGAAGAAAGTTAAATCGGAGTCCTGTAGGTGAATCTATTTATAAAAAAAAAAAGTTTTATTAGTGCAGAATCACGTTAATGATTTCTGAACTTAAACCATCTGTTTTTGTGGATGTTTTTGGTTTTTATTTTAAGATGGAAGAGTAAAAAGCCATTCCTTTCTGCTAGGCTTTTTTTCCAACTACTTTTCAAGAATTAAAAAGAATTTTGAAGATACTGCACCCCAAATATTGCTTCCTATCCATTGTGTTTCTATAACTTCAGATTAGAACATAAGATAATAATTTCTAAAATAAATGAAGGATTTGACTGACTAATTGTGATTTGTAATGATTCATTCATATTTTTTCTTACAGTGATGAGATGTTTGGGAATTCCAAGCCGTGTTGTCACAAGCTTCTGCTTTCCTTGCTCAATTGAGAATCCCCTTGGTATCAATGAGATTTTTGACTCTACTGGTAAAAACCTGTGTGGCAAAGACAAACTATGGTAAATAAGAAAAATATAAGGATCATTTGCCCTTTTAAAAATTACATGATAGGAAAACTGATATAAATTTAGCAGATTGGTATTTCTCTTTGGTGCATCTCTTTCTTTATCTGGGTAATGCTCTTCAGTTTCCTAATAATGCATTTCAAAACCATGACATTACTAAAGAGGCGGTCTACTCAATATTAATTTTCAAAAAAGAAAAAAGCAAAACCTCTTGTGAGAATCCATGCTGCTTGCTTATCACTCTCAACTGAAACAAATAAGGCCATCAAGCTTAGAAGCTGTAAAAGTGTACAGTAGATCACTAAATGCTAGGGAAAATTTATCCCTAATTTGGACTTTTATCTTCAGTCATAATCACTTGGTTGATACCTACGCTGTCCTTCTGATGCTCCTTGTAATGAATTGTTTAATTCTTATAAACCTTTCAATGCCTGTTAAACTTAATCTAAAGAACTGTGCTGTCATGTTATCTACTAAAAGAAACATGTTTTGCAATCAGGTCTGCAGGGTTCTGGAACAAATTTCCAGCCTGAGAGATATAAAGTGACCAAAACCACTCCTGTCATAAATGTCATTAACAGTGTTTAGACATACAAAATCTTCAGTTGATCAAAAAATTATCGCTGACATGGTTTTCCTCTGTCATAGGCGTTAAATTTGGTAATCCAAGAGACTTCTTTAATTGAATATTCCTTCATTCTACAGGCGATACCACTGCTGGAATGAATCTTGGATGGCTCGCAGAGATATAAATCAGTGCTGTGGTGACTGGCAGTGTCTGGATCCAACACCTCTGGAAACAGGCAGAGGTAATTTTACTATAGTTGGAATAATTTTACTCAGATTATGTTGCTGAGTTTCCCTGCTATTCAGGTTACAATGTGTTATAACATTTTTGTTCTCTGGTTTAGGTTCAGCTTGCAGTGGTCCTACATGGGTTCGAAGCATCAGGGAAGGGGAGCTGGACTTGGATTATGATGGTCATCATATGTTTTCTCGAGTAAATTCAAACTATGTTGGCTGGCTTTCCCAAAACAATGCCAAAAGAACAAAATTTTTCTGTGACACATGGCCATGTGGACAACGCCTAATCACCAAGAGTGTTGGCAGTGAGCAATTTGAAGATATCACTGGAGCTTACAAGTATGAACTAGGTATGACAAAAACATATTGAATGGGTTAGAGGAAATTTTACAGGGTAATCATATAAAAGTATCAAAGTAATCTCTCCTGTGTTTAAATGTGCAAAACATTCTGAAATTGTCTTTTCATTTTTGAGAAAGAGGCAGATGTTTTTCTCTTCAAAGATCTTGATTTTAAAACTTCTTAATATATTTAGATGATTCAAACAAAGCACATACTAATGAATAGGATAGGGTAGGATAGGATAGGATAGGATAGGATAGGATAGGATAGGATAGGATAGGATAGGATAATTTCAGCTGGAAGGACCTACAAGGACCATCTCATCCAACTGCCTCACATGTCAGGACTAAGTGAAAGTTGAAACATACTATTAAATACCTCTTTTTAAGGCACTGACAACCATGGCCCATCAACCACCTCTCTTGGAAGTCTATTCCACTGTTTGACCAGCCTCACAATAAAGAAATTGTTCCTAATGTCTAGACTAAACCTTCCCTGGCACAGCTTTGAACCATTCCCATGCTTCCTGTCACTGGACACCAGGAAAGAGCTCAGCACCTCCCCTTCCACTTCCTCTTCTCAGGAAGCTAGGAAGAACAATGAGGTTGCTGCTTAGCCTCCTTTTCTCCAAACTAGACAAAGCCAAAGTTTTTACCTGCTCTTAACAGGATGTGCATTCCAGCCCTTTAAATAACACAATTTATATGTATATGTTTTGGTTTCACCTTGAAGTAATTTAAAATATTAGCAGACTCGAGATAATCTAAAAAAACCCAGAAATTCTTCTAAACCTAGGATTATCACCTTACTTGTTGCTTCTTGTACTGGGTCTGTCAGAAAATATGCCTACTTACTAAATTCATCTATTATTAGCATATTCTGCTGCTCTTACTTTGGGCCATGGGTTACTGATTTTCATATTCCATTAGACAGGAGGAGTTCAACTAGCAAGATTGCATAAAGGAATGAACAGTAGATCACAGCTGATTGTACATTTGCAAACTCTGTGGGGATTTTTGTTTATTTTTGATTGGAAAACAATTGACGATGGCATATTTTGTATTTTGAGAGAATGGTAGCATCTCAGATTCACCCATATCCTTTTAGAGAGTTATATTTTCAGTTTTGTACTAACTATACATTCTGAGATTTACATGACCATTTTTTATATTTAACTACTTAAAAGTAAAATAAGGTTTATAATTTTTTCTTTTTTCCCTGAGGTGTTCATTTTCTTCTGTGCATTCAGTCTGCTGTATCTCATATTTCATTATCTGGTGCATTCGTTCTACAACAACCTGCTACTTTGGGTTTCAGGAAGAAGAGGCAATAAATTTAATTATCTTTATTATTTGGGTAGAATAATAATAGGGTTCTTGTGCCTCCAGCAGATTCATTATCATATATCTTCTTCAACAGGTTCTGTGAAAAACAAAGAAGCCTATTACCGGGCTTATAGAAGGATTCACCCAGGGTACTGCAACGCTTCCAACTGTCATATCGACAGAGAGCTATCGTCTCTGAAAAACCCATTTCTGAGTGACTCTGGAGTTAACATGAGGTTAAAGATGGCCAACTGCCCAATGTATGGTGAAGATGTCCAGCTCAACTGGCTGCTTGAAAATTTGCGTAATGAGAACAAAACCCTGAAGTTTAATTTGTGCGCACAAATCATAACCTACAGTGGTGTCCCAATGGATCAATTTTGGAAAGACTGTGTGAATGTCACATTGGGTCCAAGGGAAGGTAAGAGGGTGAAATTATCTAATACTCTGCTGTTTTTCAGAGCTAGTTGCTTTTTAGGATCTGTGGAGACTTCCTAATAGTGGTGGGAAGTGAGATGTGCAGTGTTAAATATTGACAGCTGAATTCCCTTTGGGGTGATCACTCAAAAATCAACACCATATCAATACTACGTGTACAGTGACAAGTAAATTGTAGTCTTTCTTTAATTTCTTTTCTTTAATTTCTCAAGGTTTAGAGATACTTATGATAGTTTAAAAAATTGTTTCATTGAAATCTCAATTCTGTACTCTATACTCAATACAAAGATAAAGCTGCAGCTGTCTATCAGAAAAGCAATGTTTTCTTTGGCCAGAAGACATCAGCCAGTGTAAAACACTTGCTTAGAGCACCTAGGCATACCATATGCTGGGAAGTGCAAATGTGTAGCAGAACATAAACACCTGTTTTCATGGTTAATGTATTTTTTCTGGAAGAAGCAAGATCTTTTTCATTAAACCACACCAGTATAAGACAAAATTTCATACTGATATTAAAATTCTATTTTATGACGCTTTAATTTGCCTATATTTGAATTATTATTTTAAGAATTGCACTGGGAGGAAAAATTTCAAATTTTGCTTAATAATTATCATCATCATTATCATCAACTAATCTTGAAAATTCACTAATAGATGAATTGAAAACTACGAAACTGATTGCTGAAGATAGCAATATATCACCCTAAGTCAGGAAAAATTTTGTCTATTTTCAAAGATGTCACAATAACTTCATATTTAATTAAGCCATTGTAAGCATGAGTCAAACTTTAGGAGGAATGAAAGTGGAAATATTAATAAAAATTCAGAAAAATAAAAGAAAAAATTTGTTTTACAGTGAAAAAAATTCCACTGTGTATATCATATAATCAATATGGACCTTATCTCTGTGATCACAACATTATGAAAGTGGTTGCTGTCTCAGACCCAGAGTGTGGAGAAATTCTGATGGTGAGCAGGGATATTGTGGTCAACAGACCACCTGTTATTGTAAAGGTAAGTAACTTTAATTCTGGAATTTGGGATCTAAGGAACAGACCTGGGGACTATTATTGACCACTTCCTAAGTCCAATGCAAATAAACTTGAAATATTTTACATTTTTCTTTTATCTTATTGGGGTTTTTTAAATTTAGTGAGATTGGTGTGATTTTTAAAGTAAAATAGTTGACTTAGTAATGTATGGAGATCATAGAAGCAAGTAAAAAAGAAAGGCATATTAATAATTCTTTAATTTTTCCCCTTCCATTTATTCACCTCATTGTCAATTTTATAAGGATTAAAAACCATAAAATGTGTTTATTTCTTTTTTAACTAGCTACTGAGCCAACCCAGACTGAAAGTACCATGTACTGCAGAGATCTCCTTCTGTAATCCTCTCCAGGAGGATATGAAGAATTGTGTAATGACATTAGAAGGCTGTGGTTTATTCAAAGAGCCAATGACCATTGAGTAAGTTCATCAGTTCTTGAAATGGGGATAATATTGGGGGTTGACTAAGGTATGCAAGTTCAGAACAGGTTTTGAGAGAGAAAATAGTTCTGATATTTTTGGTGTTTAGCACATGAACAGGACATTTTGCCTCTTATTAGTTTGAGACTCCATTAAAAGCCTCACTCCTCTTGAAACTGATCATTTAAAGCTGGCAAGGAATGCTGCTGCTTCATTTTTCTCAAGATTTAATTTAAGTGGGTGCATCAAATATCTGTCTGCACACTTCTCTTTACAAGGAGTACTAGCTAGGTCCCCCATCCCTTACAATCCTATTGAATTTATAATAAAATTCCTCTAAATATTCATGAACTGGCACTAACCACATATAGGAACAATTAGAGAATGACAGTCAGAAATAGCAATATGCATTCTAAGCTCATAACACGTTAATCACAGGAAACTGGAAGCTTCCAAGATGCTGTAACACTCTAGTAAAAGTAGCTGTTCATTAATATGCATTGCTTCTCTTCATGACAAGGAGAACTGACAAAAGTATGACTAGTTTTGAGGGCAAGAAGTTAAGAATTGTTCTCACTGAATAGTAATGGAGTGGATTCCACAAAGCTGCCCTGTCGAACTGCTGGAAATGGTAAGCAATAAATACACCTTTGAGGCAGAAGGGTGCTACAACTTTAAGAATTCAAGTCAGTACCACAAATTATTTTCCAATTCCAATTACAGAAGTGACTGTGGGAGTCATCCAAATCTTCTCTTGGGACAAAAGCTTTTACCATGTTTTTCATAACAGTGAATATGTTTTTTTTTGAAAAAGACAAGAATAACAAAATTGTCATAACAGTTTGTTTCTAAAATATCAAACTTAATCAAACTTAATTTGTGCACACATCTTGCAGGTCTCGGAGTGCTAAGGATTAGGGTCCTAATTCTTTTCTTTGTCTTGCTCCAGCTTGGGAACGCTGGCATCCAACCAACAGGCACGGACCATCGTGGAGTTTACACCTTACAGGCTTGGCTGCCACCGGCTCCTGGCCAACCTCGGGTGCCACAAGTTTGCCTACTGCAAGGGATGTGCCAAAGCTGAAGTGTGCTGCTCGGCAGGCCAGAATGGAGTCCTGCCCATCAGCCAAAACGGGTCACTCCACACGTGTGAGAATGGCTCCGTCCCCATGAACGGCTCTGGCATAGCTGGAACGGCAGTCCCTGTGGCAGACCCTGCCTTCAACTCCATGTGTGAATACATATGTATCCCAGTGTGCAACCCAAACTGCAGCGCAGGGGGACAGCCTGTGTACGACTTTGTGTACCTCCCTGCAGGCCATCCCTTATGCAACACCATCTGCAACCAAGGCTTCAATTCAAGCATCAATCCCGGTTTTGAGATGGGAGGCGATTCTGGCTTCCGTGTCATATGCGAGACTGTACCTCCTGCTACGTGTGCTCCAATGGCTCCATCCATGTACAGCTCCATGCCAGCCCCGGCATCAAACCCTGTTTGCACCACTATGCCTCAGGTGGTGTTTGAGACAGGTCCTGCTCCCACACACCCCTCTGGAGGTGGAGGGGGGCCGATGTCCTATTCTGTCTCTGTCCCCGCGAATAATGCGGTGAGTGCGCTGCTGACTCACTTCATGGGTGGCCCCAGTCCCAATGGGGCAACCCAGGCAGTCCCTATGTCTGCTCCACCATCCTACTCCATGTGCTCTCCAGTAATCCACACCATTGGCAACCCCATCCAGTCTGCAACTCCCCTTTCAGTGCCTGGTGCCTCCATCTCACACGTCGTTTGTAGCTCCACACCCTCTCCCACCACCCAGCCTCAGTGCGGCCCAGCGGCTACCCTGTGCTCCCAGCCCCTGAATGCCGCCGTAGCGCACGGCATGTGCTCCCCAGTGGCCTCCCCAGCGCCCCGTGCTGCTGACCGCAGCAGCACCCCGACAGTGCTGCAGGTGGGCACTGCCTCTGCATCCCACTCGCTGTGCTCCCCGGCGCCCCAGCGTCCCGTGGGACCCCCGGCCTCCCACTCGCTGTGCTCTCCGGCTCCCCGCCCCGTCGGGCCCCCCGCCGCCCACTCCCTGTGCTCGCCCACCTCCGCCTCGCTGGTGGCCGTGGGGGCCCGCCCTGCCAGCTCGCCGGCCGCGCAGCCCTTGGACTCCTCGGCTGCGGCCTGCCTGCCGTGCTCCCCATCACCGCGCCCCTTGGCAGGTCCCACAGCCCGCTCGCTCTGTGGCCCCACCTCTCGCTCCATCTCCCAGCTTGTGGGCACCTCTGGCTCTCGGTCCTTGTGTGGCTCTCAGTGGGGCCCTTCCTATGAGAGCACCTCTCGCTTTGGCTCCACGTGGGCTCCCACCTCCCGATCGTTGTGGAGCCCCGAGGGGCGCTTGGGCTACTCCTCGACCCGTGCCACCTATGGCACCCTTACACGCCCTCCCTACAGCTCCTTGAACCGCTCCTCCTACACCTTGTCCCGCTCTGGCTACGCCACCCTACCTCGCTCCACCTCCCCCTCTCCCTCTGCCTATGCCGCCCTGACTCGCTCCGGCTCCTGCCCCTCTGGCAGTACCCTGGCTCTGGCAGGGTCCCGCAGGCCCTGGAGTCCCACAAGGAGCACTCTCACCTATTTCAAACGCAAATATCTGTAACGGAGAGTAACCTAGGAAAACCTGAAGCCAGTGAAAAAAAGCCTGTGTGCAGATGCTTTACAAGAGGTCAGAAATAGGGTGATGAAGAGCAGCGTGCTGCTCCTGAGCATTTATCTATGGATTTGAGATGTGCCAGAAAGCAGGCTGTGAGCCAACTGCTGAGGGATGCATTCGATGTAATACTTGTATGTCTTGAGATACGGTACGGTGGAAATGACAAATGAATGTGCTCCCTGTGGAGCCGTCGTGACAATAGTGGCACAGTGCAGGTAATCAGACTTACTTGCTCAGTCAAGCTGTTTTATAAATGATGTGCTTTCACTCTCTCTTCTCTTGATTTTTTGCAATGCACATTTCTCAGATCTCCCTGGGCTACAGCACTCATAGCCAATCTATCTCCCTGCATGAAATGTGCCGTCCTTGGGATGCTGCAGAGGTGACAGCAGACTTGTCTTATGTCTCATCTAACAGATATTGGGCACCTGAACCCCAGTGTTGTTGTGGCTCAGGTCAGTTCTGCGTGCACTCTGTCTCCCTAGTGGTGTAACGCTGAAAACTGCGGAGGTCGCAGGGCAACGAAATCGTTACAAATCAGCTGAAGAGTTTAACTGTATCTCTTTTTTAAAATCCTTTTTCCTTTTTTAAATAATAATTTTAGTTTTACCGCTCTTGATGTATTGCAAACCTAGTATCAAGAGTACAGAGGTCATGTTAGAAAGTCTGAAAAACTCAATGAATAATCAATACAATATGTTGGCTATCACCACTGACTGTTTTTCATATAGCATATTTCAAAAATTTTCTCACATACCTTGTATGCATTTAGGTTACTAGGAAAAGCTCTAAATCCACAGCTGTGCCTTTTTGATTGAGTATAGCTAGGAGAAATCTGCCACTAGACCTGAACTTAGAAAAGGAAGGATGTTATCCTTCCTTTCCAACATCCAGCCCTCCCAGCTGAAAATTTTTAAGAAGGTGAGTGGAATGTACCGCGTCTTCTTCAGACAATGGTACTGTTCCAGTACTAACATTCTCCAGATGTTTAGGAGTTGAAATTATACATTGTCATAATGAAACTATCCCTGAATTATAGATTTGCTCATAAGAATTTTGGATTTACTAACATCACCTCCCATCCCTCCGTTATTTGTCTTTAGTAAAGTAGTCCATTAATTTTAGTAGCAAGTGTTAGTGGGGTTTTGTGGTAAGGTAATTTTGCTGGTGCTGCAGAATCTTCAGCGTGTAGCAATAGTATTTCAGTAGTATCATTGTAGTTTACGCCCCTATGTGATGAGATTGAGTAACCTTCTGAGGATTTTGAGATAGTGTGGTGTCAGATGGTAGCTATGAACATGCCAACACTATCAACTACATAGTAATTCTGAGTAGGGTAGAAGAAAGATTTGCCTGGATATTGTAGTAGAGTGATCATAACTCAGTGACTTTGTTTTTTTACACAGTTTCAACCGTCTGCGTTAGATATGTGCTGAGAATTTCTTTGCCTGACTGACATAAAAAATAAAAATTTAAAAACCACCTGTTATTCCATTGTTTTGGTTTCTTTTTTTTTTTCAGTAATACTGCTTAAAAAGTGCAGACTAAATCTCTGTAAGTGAACTGGTTTGTGGTATCTTCCCTCCACTTCATTTCATTTAAATTTCCTGTTCTTTTCCTCAAGGTCTGAAATCAAGGCTTCAGAATAAGATCTGAAGTTAGGGGAAATCTATATATTTCTTACTTTACCTGAAATACTCTGTTTGATGTTAGAGGAAAAATGAAGCCATCCTCTTTTCTCTCAATGAACTTTTCCACTTGTTGCATGAGATTTTCCTTTGCTCTGTAAAACTTTCAATCCACAGAAATGTCAAAATGAACGAACCTTATGGTGGCAGAGGAAGAGATAGATAAGATACCAACAGTATTTCCTTAAGAAAAAATGTGATTTTTTTAAAAGTGTACATGATAGCTACATAATTCTCAAATGACAGTTCAGATTCCTTTTCCCAGTAGTGGCATGACTTCTCTGATGTTCCTAATTTCTGAGAAAGAACCTGACTGCATATTTCAGAAGCTCCAAGGATTTGGTCATTGGAGTTGTTGGGAGCATGTGCGACCTCAACTCACACTCTTTCTGCCATATATACTGAATATGCATTGCTTTTGAAAAATGGAGTAAGTTCATTCTAACAGACCCACAGAGGAAGGCAGAAATCCTTTAGGTTCAAAATAATTCTAGTACTGAATAAATGATATTGAGGCTGTTGTTGTCTCATACAGCATGACATTAACAAGGGGTAGCTTGTAGTCTCTTATCAAAGTCCATTGTACAGTCTCTTACTCACGGGGGATGGGGGGGCAGAGGGGGTGGGCAACATGTGGACAACTAAAGAAAAAGAGTCCCCAAACCAATAATGACAAAAAGCCCAAAAACCAGCAGAATTTAAATTATCTTCTTCTTAGGCATCTATGAATGGAAGGCTCTATCTAACCTATGTTTTATAAGTTAATTCCTTTGTCAGGAGACATGGTTTAAATTTCCACAAAATTTCTGTTTTGTTTTGTGGTGGCTTGGTTTGTTTGTGATTTTTTTTCCCACAGCTGACAAAGTCAGACCAAAATGACTGTCTCAAATATACTTTCTTGCAGTAAAACCCACAAGAAATTAATTTTTTTTGGCCTAATATATTAAATATATTGAAGATTAACAGTATTCAGTAATGTGGTGTGATACATAAAGAGGTCTATTTTAGAGAATGAAAAGCCAACTCAAGCATGACAGTTATAGTAGTCAGAAATTAAATACAGTACTGTCATATTTATGTGTTCAGTAATAAATTTCTAATTTTAATCTCAGTTCAGGCATGAATTTTATTTAAGTGAGGGAAATATATTCACATTTTTCCCTAGGTGATGAATGTGAAAGAAGGTATTTGCTCATGCATTGTTATAGTTACCCTTTCTGTGGTTTAAAAAGTATAAATGGGACTAGTGGAATTTACTTTTGTGTCCAGCTGAAATTAGGTTGTATTTATTTTAGAGATGAGGAAAATTGCCATTCTAATATGTGGTAATTTTCAGTTCTTATCCCTAACAGTTCATTAGACCTTTACAAATCATTTTTAAATGAGAAGTTTCTGTGATTTATCTGCAAGTTAATGGTTTCGCTTTTAATGCTTTAGGTTTGTGTTTCTTTGGACATTTGCTGACAGCAGACCATAAAATACTGGAGTGAAATGAGATTTATTTTTATATATTCCATTACCTGCAAGAAAAATGTTGAAAGGTATAACTCAATGGACAAATTTCCTACCAAGCATTAGTTATAGAGGTAAATTAAATGTTATATATTGTGTCAGACAAAAAGGTTAAATTAAGGAAATGCTTTAATAATTGTATTTATTGTTAAAATAAGCCAAAATATTTTGGAATATATACTATGAATTGTATAAAAATAAAGGAATTAAATATGCTGACCAGGAAAATGTGAAAATATTCAAAATGTAAAAGATAACAAGGATTTATTTATTTATTAAGCAGCAATTTTATGTCACCTATTGTATGCTTCCATTATATCTGACTTTTCAAAAGTTGATTCCTTCATGGTGCATTTCCAGAGGTGTTTTTGCAGACCTAAGAAAAGGTCTTTATTTGTAGAAGGAAATCCTATTCAAACACTTTACAGATATCCCTGCTCTTTCTTTCCTTCAGTGCTTTAGATGGGAGGATTTTCTTCCTTGCCTTTATATGTTCTTCCTTCTCCTTTGTCTTTGAACTGCAAGGTATGGTACATAGTGTGCTTTTATGCGTATTTGTGTTTAGTAACTTTCTGACTCTGAGTAACCTTGGAATAAAAGTTTAGTACAAGATACTAATGCAGGGCTGAAAACAGAAACTGTTCCCAACCCAAGGATCAAATTCAGTGTACGTCAACAGCTGAGCCCTCATTACTATTCTGTTACTTTTTAATAGAAATGATTAAGTCTGCTACCACATTAATTTGGATTTTAAATTATGTTTTGTAACTAACTGACCATACCTGTCTAACTTTTCAACTAATCATAACTTTTTCTTATTCTCACCTGAGAAAAGTTGCTTTTGATGGTGTTCAGTAGATGGCTTTGTTTATTTGAGCAATCTGCACCTTTTTGTGTGTTCACTACCCATCATACATTGAAATTGCATGGGTGTTTTCTCCATAAGACATGTTTAGTGCAGGCTTTGGATCATTGCTGCAGCATTTGGATAAAGAGCATTCACTGCTGCATATGATTTGATGGAAAAAAAACAACAAAATCAAATATCTAGGAAACTAGGAGTTATATGTAAAGGAGGGAAAAATCTTCATGGTGTAAAAAAGTGTCACCACCATCTACCATTTCCTTTTAGAAAATCTGTTCTGCGATTCTTGTTTCTCTGATTCCTCTTTCTGAATATCAAACCTCAAATTTCATTAAACTATGACAGTATGTCAAATCGGCTTTAGATTCATTAGAAATAAGAAAATGCTGGTCTTTGAGACAAGTATTACCAGGAATCCTTGCTTTTTCCAATCTCTTGAAATATTCTAGTAAACCTAATCCATCATCTACAGCAGTTTCTGGGTAGAGAGCTGAGACATTTGCTATTAACCCTGACCTAGAAATACTCCATAATTCTGCCTGAGCTAAATGTAGCATCTTCACCTCTAATTTTTGCTTATCTGTTAATTTCATTTTGACCTTTTTTTAACCTTCATCTCTTTTCCAAACAAGTGGAACAATTAAAATAGCTAGAGACTCCTCAATTGCAAATATCATCAAAATTGCTGCAACAGCCTTCATTAGACATTTCAGAGTACCTAATAGGGAATTCTGTCTTCAGAGCACAAGCATTACAAGTCTCAGAGAATACTGAGGTTTTTGTAATGATCTTGTTTCTTTCCTTTAGGTGATTTCAGTCCATTTTATAATAGCATGAGTCATTAGGGGTCCCAACTGTACATTAGCTGAATACTAAAGTGCACTTCTCTGCATCACTGACTGAGGCCATTTGCCAAGGGCAGTATCAATGCAGAAGGAATGATAAACAGGATTCATTGAAACCTGGTTTATAAAAACTTTGCAGTGAAACTTCATATGCTTGTATAAAACTAGGTATGAAGTTTATTTGAAGACCATGGATCAGACAGAAAAAAAATATGGAAGGGTTATTTCATACAAGGCAAAATTTAGAGACTAAATGCCCAAAACTGCAATTCTGAAGTTTTTGTGATGGATACTGCTTAATTCTGCTGATATGCAAACCCTGCAGGAGCCTTGCTGCTTCTTTTTAAAGTTTTGAGGTGCCTGAGATTTATGTCCCAATATGTATCAACTTTTGTGCCAGCAAGATCTGCATTGAACCCAGTGTACTTCTCATTACTCTTAAGCCAAGTCAAGGTGGAGAAGCTGGGTATTTCCAGGCCAAATTCCTTTAAACGATCTAATCCCTGATGTGCTGAGAATGAATGTTACACACACATATCTGCAAAGTTTATTAATAGCCCTCATAATTTGTATTTAAGCTACACTTTAATGTTCATCTTTAGCACCAAATGTGAGTACGGTTCCAAGCTAGATCCAAAATCTAGGACACAGTTAAGTGTCTTATCAATATCCCAAAGGATTTGCTTTCCTTGTGTTTCTCCAACAGTATAATCTTTTTTCCCATCTGTAACAGAAGGGTGCTGTCTTTCTGTTCCCAATTACAGAGGAGACAGTAATTTTCTCTGTCTGGGAAGGGCATTTCTGGATGCAAAGGACTTATTCATTTCCAGTGAGCAAAGAATCAGATAGGAAACTAAATCTTGATATAAATTTTCCAGGCATTTGATGCTGGTTCTACTCTAAAAGAAAGATTTAGCTTTGTTCTGCTGATTCCCAGAGGGATGGATATAACTATTGCTTTGGGTGCTGTCCATAATCCCCATAACATAATCTTTTTCCACCTACTCCTTTGTTAAATGTTTTTTTCTTGGGTGTCTCTAGAAAGCTGAAGGCAAGCTACCTAACATTTCATGGCTCCTTGTCTGGACCACTAACACATTGCCATCCAGATAGCATCATATTCCTCATTTATTTCAAGAGGGAAATGAATGTGTTAATGAGGGAGAAGGCTCCTAAACATTAGTCTTTACAGAGATGATGTAGAAAAGGCATTGTTTTCTCAGTAGAAGTTTCTGGTTCAACTCCTTCTGTCCCAATTCATTCAACTCAGTTGCTTTCTTTCAAAGCTGTGCTCTGCTTTTTAGCAAGTGGCTATCTACAAGATTTAATTTGTAAGGATGTAAATTACTTGAGTTGCTTGTAAATGTCATCTTTTATTTCCTCTTCTGTATCTTGGCCAACAGAGCTCTAGAAAGCTGACAGAGGAAAGCATTTGCAAAGAACTGGAGCCAGATATTGTCTTCAAAGATGAAATAGTTTTTATACTTACAAATACACCTATCAAAATGTATATATTTCCATCTGCATAAGTAAAATCAGGTAGAAAAGTGTTAATTGTGTATAAAGTTTTCTCACAGCAGCAGTGTGCAGTCTTTCAGTCAGTGTAGTAGAATCTCAGTCATGTACAGATTCCCCCAGCTCCAGGCCTGCTGCTGCCATGACTGAAGAATTAGCACACACAAGTATTCTGAATAGAGAGGATCCATATCTGGAGAACAAGCAAATTTGAAATTATTTGGGAATCTCTCTTCAAGGCCAAGTGGTGGAAGTATTAAATAGTTTACATTTGTGTTATTTTGGTTATGTAGAACAGCTAAATAGCTTTAACTTATTTTTCCTTTTTTTTTTAATTTCAGTAGAGCAGCTATAAATACTATAAAAGTACTAGTAAATGAATGCTAATAGTACTAATAAGAGTAAGCTAAAACAACTAAATGTGTCGATGATACTTTTCTGCAACTTTTGAAGCTTATTATTTATTGAGTATGTTTTCATTAAAAAAATTAGGTCTATTCAGTTTGGTCTTGTGTTTAAAAATAAGCTACAATAGGGCTAAGGTACTGATCTTCCTTTCACAAGCACCAACAAACATGCATTGATATACTGGATCTAAAATCTCTTGTATATAAATCTTAAAAAGTGAAAATATACTTTCAGTTGTGACATAAATTGTTCTTTGACATCTCTACAGTGAATAATTTCCCAAACAGCTAAACTCCATTTAAAATTGTAAAGAGTATTTTAAATTGTGACATTATCTGGGATTTTCTTTGTGTGAATCTGCAAACATCTGGAAATAGGGAAAAAAATCGAATCTTTTTGTTGTAATATAAAAGCAGATAATGGACAGAAAGGTGTACTTTTTTTTGTTATCATTTAGTTTTAAAGCACTTCAGAGCTAAGAACGTGGGGATTTTCAGCAATACATTTTGGATATACTGCAAATTGTTTATCATCTTAGGACTCAGGTAGGAGTAAGACAAAATTTGACAACCTATATTTAACACAGCTAGACTTTTTTGCATCAATAAAAAAACTTGAAGAGGCAAACTCAATTTGGATTACAAATTTTAAGATGCTTTTGCTAAGCTTTTATGTGAGCAGATGAGTTTTGTCAGAAACTATTAAAGTGTAAATTGCAGCTGATAAACCCCTATTATTATTTGGAAAGACAAAAGGAGCTCTTCCTTAATGAGAGGTCTGAGCACTGCTTCATTATTTGGCACAATTTTGTATTTGATTAAAACATGATGACATTGGGCACCCATCTATTTGGATTTGAGTTGCTACTACAAATCAGGATATGAATCTATTTTAAGTGCACTTAAGTAGAATAATGTTTAAGTAAGCATTATCTTCACCTGTCTCATTGGGACTGAAAAGTGCATTTAGAACAGAGCAACTGTTTAATTATTTGACTGAGTTGTACCTGATGTGAAACTACTACTCACCATATGGCTTAATGAATCCCTAGTTAATAAGCTGTGAACACCATATCCAAAAGATAATAGGGTGAAATATGAACGTTTTAATTCTAAACCATATGTCTCAGGTATTAAAAGAAGGAAAACTACTAGGTAGTTTGTGATATTGGATTGGAAGAAAGTAACTACTTGGTTCTGTTTAAAAACAATATAGAATAATACACTAGTGACATTTTTATGAGAGGAAGTCTGATTAAAGTAATACTAATCAGAAAAATAGGTAATGTAACGTACTTACTAATGTAAGTATTTTTGTTTTTCTCCAAAAAGAAAACATCCTGTGTGTTGATTTAATAGTTTAAGTTACTTGAAGGGCAGGAACAAAATGTGTGGTTTTGTCTAAAAAAAAGATTTTGAGGGATAACTAAAATATTGGAGTATTTAGAGCTTGAATGTGAAAAACCTTAAACCTCATCAAAGCATTTAAGTAACTTATTTGGAAGGAAATAATTGGCATCTCGTCGTAGACATTCCTAGTGTCCAAAATCAGTATATAATGATGCTAAAATATCGTCTTTTAATTAAGAAATTTTGACATCTACTTTCTAATGTCTGGTAGAATATACATACTCTCAAAAGAGCAAAGATTTGCATTGAATATGTTTGATTTACTATTAAGGAAATCTGCTTGAGCTTTCTGGGAATGCAGAGCTTGTACTCCAACTTTTGACCTTGCCTAACATATTTCAGTGTTAAAATCCTTGATTTTAAATTTTGTAGATTAAGGATTTTGCATTAAAATGTGAGTCTTTCTCCATTTTGTGTTATTTATGTCCAAGATTATTGAACTGAATGTCAAACTCTTTCTTTGACAAATGTTCACTGGGAATATTTGTCCTTTCTGAGATGATAAGAAATTTGAATTTATATTTTATATATATGAGAGATGGTTCTACTTGTCTGACCTCTTGTAATTGCTTTGGTATCTGGTATTTAACTCTGAAAATGTTATCGTATAGCTGATGACTGTATGATTAAAACCCCAGGAAGGAGCAGCATAACATTTCAAAACCTTCCTGTGTGCAAATCTTCCCTCATCCACCCACCCACCTGTAGGCTAATTGTGGGCTGGGGTCCAGCCTGCTGCAGCCATGCAGCCATGCAGCCATGCAGCAGGGCTGTGTGCAAGTGGCTGAAAGAGGTGAGGTCCTCCCTGTCTTCACCCTGACCTGGTTTAAAGCTGCAGCTCTTGCCCTTGGTCTTGCCTGAGCTGGGTGGAGGTGTCCCTGAGCCTCCCACTTCATTCCTGACCCTGACCAGCACCCCAGCCTAGCTTCAGCTCATCCCCATCCCCATGTCCCTGCCAGCCCATCCTGCAGCTGTGACCCTGCTCAGGCCCTGCTCTGCCCTTGCTGCTCAGGAGCCTTGGGAGCAGATCCCATGCTGGTGAGGTCCCTGCCCTGTCACACTTGGCTCTCAGCTTCCTCCGTCGAGCAGCTTCCTGACAAGCATGCTGACCTCCAGTCAGAATTTTGATTCCACCCATTTTCTTCTACGACTGATTTTGCTAAATATGCCTTGGACAATTTTCTTTTATTTCAGACTTGACATCATGTGGGACAATGGGACAACATACTGATGCATAAAATCATGTTAGATGTCTCTTCCTTCACTAATTCCCAGCTTGATGTGGCTCCTACAGATATCAGTGTCCAAAGTCCTGATGGATTCAGTGGAGCAGGAAGAAAACTGTAGAATTTTTCTGGATGAGCACTGTGTGTATGAAGGGCATATGAAATCTAATAAGAATGTTTGATCACCTGAAAATTGTATTCTAAGTATTCTAGTAGTAATTTATTACCTGTATTTCAGCAAGGCATACACAGTACTTTTTTTTTTCTATTAGCAATTTATCATCTTCTTCATTAGTAATATATCATGTGCATAATAAGTATTTATTACAGTTTCTCTCTGGGCTAAAATTATGTTTGAGAATGAAAATATAAATGATTTATTGACACAGGAGAATACTAATTACTGACAAAATCCCTGGAAAATTGGGATAAGGCAGAGCTTAATATTGAGATGTTTGCATCTATGCCTCAAATAAATTTTCAACCTTAAGGTGTGCCTGTGAAGAATAAATATCACAATGTTACTCATAATAAATAGTGAGAGAGCAAATGTGCCTCAAGCAAAAAAAAAATATATATATATATGATAGAACTTTTGAAAGAATGAACTTGAGGTAAAATAAGAAGTTGATTTTATACTTGATGTGATAAAAAAACATTTTCCGTTTTAAGAAATTATTTGCTTGAAAGGCAGATGTTCTTAAATAAACCTTGTTTCCTCTTCCCCCATAGCTTTATTCTATAAAAATATAAATTTTCCTTTTAAATTGTGAATTATTTGCTACTTCTATTGTTATGGCTGCATCAATAGTGAATAATATTATTCCTTATTTAGTAAACACTATTATTAATTACTATGGCCCTGCATTTAAGCCCCCAATTTACAGTATAAATAATTTATAGAAACCAGCACGAAAAAGGGCAGACTCTTTCCAGGTGGACAAATTGCCTCACTACTGAATTTTTAGTGGTCAGATTCCCCAAATGTAACCAAAAACACCAACAAATATCAGAAATTCCCACAAAGTGAACAAAGGAAGTTTCCTGTCTCAAAATTATCCCATGCAACTCACCATGCCAAAGGATCCTGGAACTGTCCAGCAGGGAGTACGGATCAGAAGAACAAATCATGGAGGGCTGTAGGTGACTCAGGCTGAGGTACAGTATGATTGTACAGTATCAATGGTAAGGTGGAGAGAGCATATGATTCTAACCACCACATCTCTATTTTACCCAGTACCTGATAAAGTGTCTAAGAAAAGCAAAACCAGGAGATAATTTTGGAGCACAGACAGGAAAACAAGGATTCTCTCTTCCTAGGCTAATATCTTAAATATTTGGCTATTCAGACATTCTCATTGCTTCTCTATAGCTCAGAAATTTCCTAAACCGTACATTTCTCTGAGTTCAGCAGCAGAGATTCAAAATGAGTGAAAGATATGTTAGCTATGTTGCACAAACTGGCCTAGGATGAAGTTATACATAATTCTTCAGGCTATTTCCCTCTCCTGTGAGGATGAGCTATTCATCAATCTGTGGAATACAAAAGATAACATCATCTCCTCCCCCATGAAAGAAAACAGTGGCTGCACTTTATAGGAATGTCAATTCTATCAGTGCCAAGTGTGCTAAGGAATGTTAGACTTGTGGATCTTGACCTGATTTTTTGGTACAAATCAGCTGCTTACACTGCTCAGACAATGAGTGGGATGTACAAATTGCCAAGTTTCAAGAAGCAAACTGGGCACATACAGAATTACAGTGCTTCCAAGCAAAAGTCCTCAGAACTCTGCATGTATGTGCCTGCATTTTGTCAGCATCTCACTTTATGAACTTTAACCTACTGTGAAATTCACCTTCATTTCATGAAAAAATAACAAATGCTAAGGTGAATTCTGATGATGCAAGATACCTGTCCATTTTCTTACTTATGCAGGAAATAGAAGCTGGGTTGTGAAATAACACAGTTAATTTGATTTTTTTTTTAATATGTGAAAAATTCACAGATTTCCTGCTTCTGTTTTTAAGCCATAGATATATATTGCTGGCATTGAATGTTTCTTCATGACATGCAGTCTAAAAATATGCTTTTTACTTCATATTTCATTGGGGTTTTTTTTAAGCAGGTTATTTTCATTTTGCTTTAAGTAGTATTGTATTCGTTTTAGCTAATAGCTCTTTGAAGTGCTCAGAATTGACTGCATGAAGATGACATCATTTCATGTGAGTTTAGGTCTGCATAAGGTGGCACTACTACCTGAAATTCTTGGCAGTGTTTTCTTGACCCAAGCATTGTCCCTTTTATTTTTAAACTGTAAAAATAAAAAAAAAAAAAACCAAAAACCCAACACCATGAGACAGCTGAAGAAGGTTCTTTGAAAAAACACTCAGCTGGAAGAAGATTTAAATATAATTGTTTTTTTTTTTTCCTGTTGGCTTTTTTTTTCCCCAGGTTAATTGTCTCAGATGACTTCCCTGAGGTAGTTCATTGCAAGGCCATATGACTTCATGTGCCTGCAGTTATGGGTGGAGGAATAATCACCCAGGAATGAGGGGGTGGTGGGATGACTCTTTGATGATTGAGCTAGCTTATGTCGTATTAAACTGGTTATGAAACTGCAGTGTAAAGCTCTGCTCCACTTAAATGTGATAGGCTTTCTCTATAATTTATAGAAATTCTCTGTAAGTTCTATAATTTACATAGTAGTAATGAGCAGAGACAGGAAAACTAGGGGAAAGCAGTTAGATGAACATAGTTGCTACTAAAATGTTCCTACTATTACTTTTTTCTGAATGGATTTTGGTAAATAAATATATATACGTGAGGAGATGCAACAAAATGAAACTCAGGAGGGCAAATACTTGTACTCTTTTGATTTCTGTGACTTCATCAGAGCTTCTCATTCAAACTTAGACCTTTAATTTTTTTCCAGCAGGATACTTACGGAGATAGTTACAATCTCTTTTCATGAAGAGCATTTTATTGGTAGTGCCTGCTCTGTGCTTTGGAGAGTCTACAGGATGTGTTTAGCACCATGACATGTATTTGAACATTCCTCTGAGTCTACTTATTTTTACCCAAACAGTACAGGAGATTTCTTTACAAAAAAAAAAAAAAAGAAAATACAAGGCCATACTCCTCCTCAAGGAGTTACAAATA
The DNA here is from genome assembly GCA_024362935.1 of Setophaga petechia. Classification (NCBI taxonomy): domain Eukaryota; kingdom Metazoa; phylum Chordata; class Aves; order Passeriformes; family Parulidae; genus Setophaga; species Setophaga petechia. The sequence continues at coordinate 35,842,019 of JANCRA010000008.1, forward strand.
AGTGGTTTCGTTGCAAATATGAATATGTAAACTTATACACCTGTTTCACTGCATAGAATGTACAAAACCATCAAAAACTGTCTCAGAAATGTTTAGTTTTTCTGTGTTCAGCCAAGTAGTCAGAATAATCTGAATGCTTTTGCTAATAAAATGCGTAGAACAAGTGAGAGCAGGAAGTATTTGCAAATGTTTATTTTAATGAGTAAATCTGAGTCACTTGGATAACATTTGCAACCATTTTCCTTAAACAAATACAGAAAGAAGGAAAAAAAAACAATAGTACAGGCAAATTTTAATCCCCACTGTTTTTAAGAAGGACTTGTTTGTGAATGTCCCTGTCATTAAGAACTTAGTCCAGATGTCTGGTTGTCCATCTTCAACTCTTTCCAATGTCCTTCCTCTGCTAATAAAAATTGCACTCATCCAGTACAGGAAAAATGCTGTTTAATTAAGACAAATGAAGAATATGCATAACAGTAAGATAAAAATTATTCAAAATGAACTATTCTTCTGAAACATGTTTATGCAATTTTGAATTTAAAATATCCCAGTGAGTAAAGTGACTGATGCTTTACATTCTTCCTTTTCCAGGTAGACCTGTCCTGGAGTATCAGGAATAGGAGATGCCTTCTAAGAGTTAGGCTAGGCTCCCTACTTTTGAAAAAGCTTCTCTGAGTACAGCATATATAGACCATTTTTTGTGCCCACTAGCTTTCCCCTTGGTTCTTAAAAGTATGCTTACATGGAAATGCAAGTGAAGTGGTAATGTTGAGCAGTTGATGCTGAGAATCCAATATCCCAAGAATATGTGCTTCAGTAGTACATGTGAATGGGTGGAGCTGATTTTCCAGGTCATCTTGCACAAAAGAAATGCTGTTCATGTGTTTTGAGATGACTTTGAAATATAAAGCAAAGAGCATAATGCAGATTTGAGAGGTTAAGCTTTAAAAGCACATCTCTGCCCCGTAATTCTAGTGCAGATGCACAGACTATAAACATAAGTGTATGTATTGTATGTATCATGCAATGATCTTGTATTTCTGAGCATTGTGTTCACTCCTGACCAGTTAATTCTGAAGGCCCCTGCCCAGTCAGCTGATCTGTTATTTTTCTGTACTTGGTTTCGCTGTCACTTTCACATTATGGTAAAAGACGAGGTGAATGAAATATATCTTTCCATGAATGCTTTCTAGGTTTTCCCCTGACTGCAACTGCAGAAGCAATTGTTTGTGATTGCTTGAATAGGCATGATTTTTCCTTATCAATTCCTCATATAGCAGACTGTGTCATGCTGCGTCCTCTCAGCGTGCTGTGGAAAAATGATACGAACGTATTCATTCACAAACTGGAAACAGTGCATATGCCATGCATTGAACTCACACTCCAGTGAGAAAAGATAATTTCAGTCAAGTTAAGGGCCTATCAATCACAATAATTCATGAGTCACACAAACCTGTATTATTTTTTTCAAGATTAATCCCTTACTCTAAATTGAATTTTAGGAGAAAGAACCTGAAAGAACCTATGTATTTCATATATATGAATGAAATATATATGAATATATATTCATATATACACCATTTTACTGCAAACCTGAAAAAACCCATGTAGCTTACATGTTTTTTACCACTTAAACCTATTTAATTAGTTCAAAAAACGATTAAGGTCAAGGTCAGATATCGAAGTCACTGGGAACTCCCTGTCAACACATAAACAATCCATGCCAAAAATACCCTTCATGCTTCACCAGAAAGGCACAGCTGGAGTTAATATAGCTTTCCCAGGCAAGCTTATAAACATCAGGAATTACAGGGTGTAGCATCACGCTAAATATTTCCATTTTATGGACATGACATACATTAAGAGTCTTATGTTTTGGAATGTAAATACCACTGAAACTGGCAGCTGAGTTGAATCATCAAACAGGGGATCGTCTACAATTGCAGAGAAAATAAGCCTATGCATGTCCTGCTTTGAGTATAATGTCATGCCAAGGGAAAGTGAGGGTGGAAGCACGGTGGAAGGATAAAAGGTGATAAACAAGTTGTTTCCTCACTTTTTGCCTCTCCATGTGTATAGGCAAAGTCTATTTCCTATCCTCAAAGCGGTTCCCACATTTATCATTTTCATTCCTGATTTTCTAGATATTTCACCTAAGACCAAGGTAGATTTTAAGGCACATTTACACTTAGCAGCTTGCACAGATGTGAAATGATATGAAAATATATTTTTCAATTAATGGAGTAAAGTGGATTTGATATGCCTCAAAATTATGTAATTTGCTGTAGAATTTTTTTTGTCCAGTAAAAACATTTTTTTCTCTCCATTAAATCAGTGACAGAGTAAAAAAGGCATGGAGACAACAAATGGTTATTAATTCCAATGCACCTAGTGAAACTGAACAGAGTTCAGAAACTGAACAGAGCATGGTGATTGTTAAGCTACAAAATGAGGGAGAGCATCTCCTCTAGCTGGCTGCAGCCAAGGTGCTTAGCAGAGCATGGAGAGAAGGTGAAAGAAAAGCAATGAAACATAAAGCATCAGGGAAGAATTGAGACAGGATGACATGACAGCAGGTAATGACTGGGAAGGGGAAGGAAAGCAACGAAACAAATGATGTGTTTAAAGCATAAAATGAAGACAAGTAATGCTTCACATTCCCTGCTGACGGGCAATCCGTGTTTCATTAGGATACCTGGTATTTAACAGAGGGAAAGGGACTGGGGAGTGTGCAGTGTGGGACTGAGTCGGCAGGGAGGCTGCTAGCAAGGTCGCATGAGGGAGTGGGGACCCAGCTGCGAGCTCTGGAATTGGCTTCTCTCTTGCGGTTTGTGAGAAATGGGGTTTACACACCACACAGTGCACAACTGCAATCTGCACGTGTTCCTTTTGTGGTGCTATAAATTGGTTTCATTTCAAGAATATATGCTAATTTCAAAAAGCAACACCACCTAGTAAACATACAGGACTTGATCTTTCAGCTTACCCAATAATGAGAAAATGTAGATCTGATTTTTACATAAACCAGGCTGTTGGTCGAGATCAAAAAGGCTTCCTGTGTTCTGTAACTGACAGAACCCTCCAAATGTCAGCATATAAATACCCAGCTTTTACTATGGAAACTTTTAATTATGGAAGCTTTAACTAGGGAAACTTCCCTGCTATAATTCTGCTCCTAAAATTTCCTTTTCCTCTGATGAAGGTGCAGATTAAATTTGCTTCTGCAGTCCTTTTATTCTGTGCACTTTATCTTCTGATGCTGACAAATGCTGCTATGTGAACAGAAAGAAAAAGAGTGGTTGAGCTGGGACAATGGGTAGGTAAGGCATCATGACAGATGTTTGCCTACCATCTGTAACAACTTTATATATCTAGCTGTTCAACAAGGTGGGAGTACATTCCTCTTGACACTAGGCAAGAACTTTTTGCTGCATATTGGGTTATCTTAAAGTGGGTTAGGTGAGAAGACATCACTCTTTCCTCCATAATATCTGTATACTTTATATACTGCAGGTTAGTAGGGGAGTTTGTCTTTTTAGCCACAGCTACCATGCCATTCTCAGTCAAAAATTGCATGATTGGCCAAATGTGGTACAAATGTACAAACAAATTGCTGCAGATGGGGAAAATAGAAAGAGATTCAGAGAAGTACTAGAAGTTTTGGGTTTGTATTCCAAAAACATTTAATTAGGACTAAAAGAAATCCTACAAGAAAGTCTTTAGGGTCTGTTGTGGTTCTCTAGTTCTGACGGAAGATCTGCAGAGTTGTTTAGGACATTTCAGGCTCCAATTACTATAGCTCATGCCAGCTGGCAGCTTCTGCAAGGCACTGCTCATCATCTAGAGAAAACCTGAATTCCATACTTCCATTTTCCAATACACTTGCAGTGTTACCCATGGATCACTTGTAATTAGGAGGTCAGGTGAGTTTTGCTGCATCTGTTAAGATTCTCTCCCCCCAGCTCTTGCTGGGGGCACTCAGAGTGGCCTAATCAACAGATTTCTAGCCCTGTGCAGCTTTAAACCAGCAAAATACTGTGAGATAAACAAGAACATATGCTCAGATGGTTATTCAAGGTTTAATTGAGTTTTTTCAAAGTACGATAGTCCCAGTGTTCACTGTGTTGCGATATCTGCACGTTCAGCATGAAGGGAATGCTGTGGTGGAATATAGCTAAGAATGGAATTGAAATGGCTGATTTAACCTGGGTGTTTTTAACAATGATGGTGTTTTTATGATACTGTGGTTTGTGGGAGTCTTACTTGATTCTGCAGTTTGGAATTTCTGACAGTTGACTATATAATGTAGTGGTAAGCAAGAGCTTTTAACTTGTACTGAATAATACTATTGTTTAAACTGATATGGTATTTCATACAGAATCCAGAAATTGTAATGTTAGATCCTTTCATTCTGTCTTTTCTAGAATACTTCAGTGGGGTAAGGAAGCTAAGTCACACCTAACAGAATAATTGTAAGTCAAAGCTAACTGGACTTTCCAACCTTGTAAAATGCTCAAATGATTTTTTATTTTAGAGACACACAACACTCTAAAGTATTTTGCTTTAATAGTAGGGTATTAAAGGTGAGATCTTTTACACTTGTCTAAAAATCTTACATTTTCTGTGTATACCATTTAGTTTCTGAATTTTTAGAGATATATATATCATATTGCATGTAACTCATAGGATATTGTGGGTTACTTGACTTTTTTCCTTAGGGATTAATTCTAACATTCAGTTACACCAGCTGGCCATGTTTGCAGCATCCCTGCTGGTGCCAGGGTGTACCTGCTGAGGTGAAGGACTGAGAACAGAGATAAACCTTTTCTCAGGAAGTCTTGGATGAGGCTTTTGGAGGCTGGGATTTCCACACAGTGTAGCCCACAAATAAGAATCACAAATATCATGTCTGACTTTTACAGTGTACCACACTTGCTAACCAGGAGTATAGAAAGTAACACTACAGAAATACCTTGAGGAATAGACATATCCTGAATGAACCTTTATGAATTTGTATGCTGTATTTCATATCTCAAATGAGAGTTTTTAAACCATATGGAGGCATAGTTGTTTTCTTTTTATGTTTTCAGGGTTTTTTTTCCCAAGAAGAAGACAATAAGATAACTAGTTCACCCTATACCTCTGCACAATTAGCTGCTCTCATTCACCCTTTATGCCATGTGTGTTTTCCAAATAGTGTTGTCAGTAGAAGCTCATTCTGGAAAAGGTTTTTTTGCTCAAACTGCAACATCCTAAATACCCTAACCATGTCCACCCTAGAGAGGTTATCACCTGACACCTGACTGTACAGAAATCCACGTGTCCCCTAAGATCTCACAGCATTCACCACTGCTTGACTGCACTGCACATGTCTTGTGACTTCCACCTCTGTCCCCACACTTACCTGTAAATATATAAGGTAATATCCAAACTGTCAGAGTTTTGGAGGCAGTGGAGGTTCTAATTGCCCTGAATGGTCTGTAATGTCCTTCTTTTGCAATCCGTGCCTCTGCAATCTCTCCCAAGGTCCCTTAGGGATACCTTAGGGTTACAGCTGTAACCTTGTAACATCTGAATGGTGCAGACGAAAAGGGAGTGGGGGTTCTGGTCAGTTCATCACACATTGCTTTTGCTCTTCCTCTCTCCTAAGGGAGGACTCCTCACACTCCTCTCCTGCTCCAACATGGGGTCATTCCCATGAGACAATTACTTCCATGAGCTGCTCTGGTGTGGGTCCCTTTCATGGGATGCAGTCCTTCAGGAACAGTGTGGATTCTCCATGGGATCACAAGCCCTGCCACCAAACCTGCTCCAGCATGGCCCCCTCTCTCCAAGAAGCCGAGGTCCTACCAGAAATCTTCTCCAGTCCAGGCTTCCCATGGGGCTACAACCTTCTGACATCCACCTGCTCTGGTGTGTGGTCATCCCTGGGCTACAGGGATCTCTGCATCCCTGTTGTCCTCCATGGCCTGCAGGGACACAGCTTCCACACTGTGGTCTCTTTGGGCTGGAGGAGAATCTCTGCTCTTGTGCCTGGAGCAACTCCTTCCCCTCCTTCTTCACTGACTATAGTGTCTGCAGGGCTGCTTCTCTCACATATCCTGATTGTTCTCTTCTCTGGTCTCAATTGTTGCTGCACTACATCTTTTTTTCCCTTCTTATCTATGTTATCCCAGAGACACTACTGCTGATGTTGACTGGCCTTGCCAAGTGGTGGGCCCGTCTTGGAGCCAGCTGGCATTGCTTCCACTGGGCATGGGGGAAGCTTCTGTGAGTTTCCCACAGAAGCCACCTGTTTAGCCCTCCCACCCCCACTACTGAAACTTTGCCATGCAAACCCAATGCATCCATGGAGATGGGGTAGCTCTGGCCTTGCTCTGGGAATGTCTCCTGGAAAGGCTGCACTTATTTCGCTTCATCCAACTCAGCTGAACTGCTGGCTGTCTACAGTCCATGGGGATAATGTCTGGCAGACACTCAGCTCCACACTGGCATTATCTACCCTCTTTCTGATGGTGAGTTTCTGCTGTGAGCAGCAGGGCTCTGTCTCAGGCCCATGTTGGCTGGAGTGCTCTCTGATGCCCCTTACAATGCTTGTCTGGTGGTCCTTGCCAAGCAGTGCCACTCTCCCAGCTAGTGGAGGTCATTTTTGTCCCAGTCAATAATTTGTGATAATAAAAGCTCACAGTCCTGTCTGTGTCATTGGCATTTACTGTCAACATGTTCCAGGCGTGAGACCAAGAGGTTTTCTTCCCCTTCCTCATATCGATCTTCTCAGACAAAGTCTGCATAGTAACTTTTTTCTCACACAAGCAAATACATGCATTTGCCAGGAGTCTTTCACACCTCAATTGCAAGTACATTGTGAAGTAAGTTGCAGCCAACATTATTATAATATGTTAAGTAATACAGGGATATTTTTTCAAATGTGGCACATACGTGATGACATAAATACCGTAGGTCCTCATACATGCGTAGAAAAGTCTGCAGCCACTTGCAATGTTCTCAGGACCTTTCATGGTTTCTCATTCATGCTTTCTTTCTTCTTTAGTACAGTGCTTGAATTGGTTCCCTACTGAAATGAAAAGACACTGGAAAAAAAAACCTTTGTAAAAGAAAAAAATGTTTACTGTAGCTTTGTTCTTGCTGTACTTTGAAATAAAACATTTTCTGTCTGCTATTTATGAGAAAAATATCTAGAGAAGCCTTCAGTATTTTAGTCATCATGTTTGGACAGTGGTGGCAAAACTCTCACACATATTCAAATTTTCAGGACCCAGAGTTCATCAAAGTACAAAAAAAGTTAAAATCCTGAAGGCAACAAAATGTCTATTCTGCAAACAGTGAGCAAACATAATGTACTGACATTGGCCTTGGCAAATGACCACGTTGCATTTGTAGACCTTACCACATAATTCAGACAGCACTGCTCCAGTGCTTAGCCTCTTGGCAATGACTTTATGAGTCAAAGTGAATCAGTCCTGTAGTGAATCCAAGTCCTATCATTATCAGGGCAGTAACCCCTCTTAAGTTTAAGGGCTTCCTTGCTTGTTTTCTCCACTTATGTGCCACATTGTGTCCTGGATTTTACTTTACCTTCTCATGTTGCTTCCTTCTCCATGTTGCCCTTACTGTAAGAGTTCGCTATGTTCTTTCAAGCTTTCTGTTTTCAAAAAAAGACAAGAATTGCCTACACCTTTCACTTGCTTCATCATTAATTGCACTTAGTGTTTACATTTTTTGTTTTACATTGCTTTTAAGATCACCTTTTACTCATATGTATAAGTGCATCAATTCTATGTATAAATAACTCATCTTTTTAAAGTATACTGCTGTGATTTTGGGGAAAGACTGAGAAGTAAATGAGATGAAGATTTGAGATGAGAACCACTGAAGACTTAGGGTAACCCAGTGCAGAAAATTTTACCTTTGTGCAACAACATGAATAGATTTGGATCCTTTTTGCCTGTCAGGAATTAGAAAAATATTGTCTTTTTGTGCAGTTTTAGCTGATCTCTGGCATTTCTTTTATTGCTGTCTTCATTGTTTCTATAGGTTTTTTAAAATGTGCTGGCACTGGTAGGTGGCAGTAGAGACACACACATTCAGTGACATAGCTGGTGGAGCACGTAACTACTATTTGAGTAGTAAAGTTGTGTATTTAGGCGTCATGAAATGACTTTTGATGAACCAATGTCCACCAGAAATGTCACACTTCACTGCAGATGCCAAACACTGTTAGCAACTGGTAGGTATTAAAGATTCTTGCAAATCTCAGATATTGACATAAACCTGGAATCACCTAAACAGACTTTCTACCTCCCTGGAGTCTTTCTTAGCTGCTTCTTCCTTGGAAAAGGTAGAAATTCATTGTGAAGCTTTAGATTTCAAATCCAGATCAAATAATTGTATTTTTTTTTTTTTTAGTCAGTAGCAAGGCCTGAGTTTTTGCTCAGGAAAATAAATAACTTAGGTATGTAGTATTTTTGCTCTAAAACAGAAGACAAATTTAAACTCAGTGGTGTGGAGTTGTTCATCACAGCTATAAATGAGCTTATTTTTTAAAACCACTATAGAAGTGGATGGTTTTGATAATTGTTATGAAAACAGAAGTTTATAAAATGTCCCCATTTTTGAATCTTACTCATATTTCTCAGATACAAATTTATTGTGAGGTAGTTTGTAAAAAGACACACATATCTCATCTGTTTAAAAAAATCAACATGATACCTGAATTCAGAATTCAATGTCTACACACAAGTAAATGAGTACTACACGGGTGAGTTCACTGTAATTACAATATACATGCAGAGCCACAGTCTTTTTAATTTTATTCTTTCTTTTATTTTTAGTACTTATTTGAAAGCAATGAAATATTTGTATAGAATAGAACAGTTACTCAAATAGTGGCTAGTTTTGTAAAATGAAGTTCTGTCAAGAAAAAAAAAGAGAATATGGCAGTAAAAAAAAAATAGTAGCAACAGCAAATGTAAAACCATCTGCCAGCCTAGTCTGCCAAAGTGCCAGATGCTGCCTCTTGTAGACTCTGTTCCAGTGCTTTGGCATCTGGATGGTCCTTTGTAATGAGGCAAAACTTTGACAGTTACTGAATTTTGGGGATATATGTGTGCTTGGTTTAATAATGATGATATTTTCAGACATCAGGCTTCAGCAGAAGCCATCTCATGCAAAGTAGGTAGGTCCAAGCCTTCAAAAAAAAAAAAATAACAATAGAAAATAAAAGTATTTATACACTAATTATAATTCACTAGAGAAGAGATTTTTGTAATTTTTGTCTCTTGGTAATAAGGGTCTATGAAAGTTATGTGTTAACTGTTCTTTAAAGAACTGTGTTAAATAAAATACAGGCAGGTAGAGAACAGAAGTAAAGAATGTTTGTTATTCTATTTGTATGATTTATAAGACAAATCATAAGAAAAAAGAAATTAGGAAACAATTAAAACATTCTGCCTGTGCTGAATAAGAATAGCCATAGAAAATAAGTAATAAAAAATGCATAGATAGTTTCATGCAAACTAATTTTTAGAGTTACTCAAGAAAAATTAAGCATGATTTTTTTTACTCTAGTAAGGAACTAAAAGTCCATGAGTTCCTTGCATATCACAATTATTTTTGTGAATACACATTCTTAGTGGATATTCATACCATGATTAAAGACAATGTTACATCATTTTGTATATGTATTTGTATATATATTTATATTATATAAAGATATATTATAGAAGGAAAAAATAGTGCTGAGATATAGTATGTTGTAATTTCTTCTGATTTTTTGAGCTTAAATTTCTGCAAGCTCATGTGGAGCTCCAAAGAGCTGACTATATAACTTAGAGCAACTTTAAGGAGAAATTTTTAAGGGAGAATTGTGAAAATTTGTTTCTTGGCTTTCAAGTTGATAATCTGAAATCGAAGGCATTACCTACTTGAAAAAAGATTTCAGTGTTTGTCATAAATGTGATTGCACCAATTCTTCCTACTAAGGCATGTTCTTCTGCTGAAAATCTGAGCTGAAAAACAAATAATAGAAAATTCTCCAGTAGTCTTTGAAAGCAATATTGTAACTTTAAAATTTTCCAGAGTTGGCCACAGTAGACCAAAGCCATCTCAGTGGAAAGATGTAGAACAATATTCTTTTGTGTATTGTTAACTTTTTTTTTAACAGTTGAAATTTCCAAAATGCACTATACTTTATGAAAGCCAGGCATGCAGGTGCTCACGAGACCCGAGTTAGAAATTTCCCTACTGCCAAAAGGATGAGGAATCAAAGCCTAGATTGTAGCTTAAAAAACTCACAAATGCTCTCTGAAAACATCACTGCAGACTCTGAAAGCCTATGACAAATAAGAAGAAGTTGTGTAATTTCTTCTTCATGAAGAATGACTTAAGATGGACAGTCAGTGTTGTGCATTCAAGAAAAGCCAGGAGCATTGTATGGTAGCAGAGCACCTGTTATTAAAATTGGGTGTGAGTCTGTCTGTGTACGTGTGTGTGAGATGTTTTTATCTTTTTTCAGTTTTGTTGTTTATCAGGTCTTGGTTATAAACATGCATCACAGAATGTGTTTCCCTACCAAAAACCAAATAAACACCTAAAAATCCCTCCCCTCTTTCTTATTTGTCTTCTTTTCGCTCCTGCTTATCAACACTGAAAAGTATGTGTTTAGTTCTGTTAATCATGCCCTAAGTAGAAATGAAAGGCTTTAACTCATGCAGAAGGTGGCATGTTATTATAAATAATTTGTTAAGTATGAAAATGCAGAACCTGGACCTATTTTAAGGTAGTCAAAGTGACTGTTTATGGAGACTTGGAGGACTGGAGGAAATGGTAAGAGTAAGGGAATCAAAGTAGGCTGTGAGGAATTTCACTACTTGGCGGCTGCAGATATTTAAGCAAGTTTAGGGCAGCTAAGGTGAAGGACAACTGCTATGAAATTTGTAATTAAAACATCTGTGATTTGTGTTAAGACAATTACAGGGCAACAGTGGCATGTCAGCTTTTAAAACAAAATTATAACTAATTCCATCAGCTGGTCATTTAGCAGCTAACCTGGTCATTTAGTTAATAAGGATGACTTGTACTGTTAGTCAGCAAGACATCATAAAACTTTAAAGAATTTTTTTAACTATATGTTCTGCATGTGGGTAAATACACCTTTTCAAAACAGTGCATCAAGGAGTGATTCTGATACCAAAAAGACTACTAATAGTAGAAGCTGTGTACCAATAGACAATACTATTATGTTTCTATAGCCAAGGTTATGTTTCATGTTGGTTATATCCAGAGAATGCCTGGCTGCCCTTTTCATGGCAATATGTCAGTTCTTCTACATTGTGTGTGATGTAGGGAACAAACTGGTTGAACAGCAGTTGACTGGGAAACAGCCTTTAAGTGCATCTGTACAGTACTTAAGCTTTAAAGAGCACCTTGTCCCTTTAAGGCTCAAATGTAGGTTTGTTACTTGTTTGTCTGTTTGTTTGCTTTTCTACCTTTCAGTTACTATTCATATGTCTTATTTTCCTGGATAAGCAAACAAGCTCATTTATTGCTCTGAACTGCGCTGCACAGCATTTAAAAATGTTTCCTCAGAAATCATGATTCCCTCTCTTGCTGTACATTAACACCTATGGAAATCAAAAAGTAAAGGGAAATAAAATTCAGCTAATTCAATGAAATTCAACATTTCACATGAAATTTGGAAAGCACATCAGCTGGACTTCTACTGACATAAAAGCACCTACCTGGGTAACATTTTCTTCCTTTAATGGCTCTCATGCTCTTGTTAAGCATCCAAAATGATCTAATTTCTTCTCAGAGTATATGCTTTTGCAGGTGTAGTATTACCTTCTTCTCTTCAATTATTTAGTAAATGTATAAATTAAAGTCAGTAGTTTGGACATTTTTTCCAGATATATATCTTACAAAAACATCTATTTTCTCATTATTCTCAGTCCTAAAACTCTGAGAAATAAATGCAGGGGTGAAAGGTCTAAAATGTTTTTGAGACTGTTTGTGCCAAAGGGAATTTAATGATGATGTCTTAATCCCCCAAAGCAACACCTCCAAAACTGACCTATATGGCAAAAAGTACAGTTTTATATTAAAAAAAGTTACAAGGAATTCTCTTCTTGACTCTTAAGATGGACACAGGTAAGCAAAAAGGGAACGATTTCCAAGTGCACTAAGTTATTCACTAATGAGCATAAAGTAGAAGGATAAATTTTAATTGTAGAGGAAAGGTGGGTGTTGAAATCAATCATAACTAATGTAGTTAATTGGCAGGTTTAACATAGGACAGAAATATGTTATGGTCTGCAACAATATATATTTATTGCTTATATGCAACAAAACATTCAATTTAGTCTGTATTGTTGGAATTAATGAGTCTTTTCATCAATAACAATTTTAGTCCTGTAATTAACAGCAGACTATGTATAGGAATATAAAAAGGCTTCTTGATTTCAAATTTGACTGTGAAAAGTAGAGGATTTTTGTACACCACAAAAGGTGTTGGAATGAATTTAGCATGGGAAGGGCAGACAAAGGATTTTTCTCTAAGTATTTGTTGAATTAAGTTGCACTTGTTTTTTTCTTAATACCAAAATTAATCATCAAGAGTTTGTTCTAAGTATATTAAATTAAATAAATTTGCCTTCTTGTCTCTAAAGACTATAGAAAAGATAGTACCCAAAGAAAAAAAAAAGCCACAAAAGATGCCAATAATTTCTCCATTCAAAAAGACGAGTTAATTTCTCTATTTAGTTTTATCTGTCTCTGTGATGAAGCAGGACCTAGTGTGCCTTCTCTGAATGTTGCACTTTGACCCTCACGAGCCTCTTTGTTACCACAGACCCGTGGAGCCATCCTAGCACCTGACAGAAGAGGGTGTTGGTGGCCAGCAACTGCTCTGATTACCTCAACAGATGTTTTTCTCTCCAGCAAAGGCATGTTGAGACATAATCTTCTAATTTTGCTACTCCTTTCTCATTTCTTCCACTTAGGTTATTTCCTCTGTCATTTCTTCCTTATGTGTTTCTTATCATCAACTCTCAGCTCTATCTGCAGATTTCTACCCCTTGATCTGTTCCACATATAACCTTTCTGTTCCTTCCTTTTGCAGCTTGGACACCAATTCCTCTTTCTCATATCTGCAGAAATGATGCCCATCTTTTTTTTTAATACCTTCATTATCAGTCTTTTCATCTTCTCAGACATCTCAAATACTTCTTAGCTGAAAATGGGACAGGTGCAGCTCATCATGAGCCATTCAAAAGGGATACAGTGATTGCTGAACCTGCTCTTAATAATTTGTCTTGCTCCTTATTCCCTCTTCTTTCTCCTTCTCTTTCTTTGTACCAAAGAATCTCTGGGATTTATAAAGAAATAAAGGCAAAAATCACACACTTACACCTTTCTTACCTGTCTGGGTTGACTAGAAGGATTTTAATATGTAAAGTACCTGTCAACCAATAACATCAGATGGAAAAAGGATGCAGAATACAGATCTAGAGGAGGTTCCACGGTCTGCCTTCCTGGAGAAAATTAACATTTTGACCTTGGTTAGACACTTTGCATAAATATGTGTCTTCTTGGATGAACTTCTGTTGCTGTGGCCAGTTCCTGGGTCTCACTGAATTGCCTCAGGCAGGGGCAGTGCCTGAAGACTAACACTCTCTGTGCTGGTTTTGGCTTAAACCATTACACTCTCCAACCAGCAGAACTTGTGTCTACCCTCTAATTACCTAGCTGCATCTACAGAGCTTGGTTCTGTATTTCCTCAATGGTCACATTTCATCTTCCTAGACTTTCCTTTTTAGAAGGAATCATAACCATATAAATACTTTTTTAAAATGGAATGATGTGATTTTCACCTGTTTTTGGTTTTTTGTTGGGTTTTTTTGGGTTTCTAATTAGACATATTTAGCCATAAAATGTTGGGATTATCCCAACCAGAATTGTCCATACATCATTTGGGGAAAGAAAACCCCACAGAAATATGGCACTGCTGTAATTGTAAGTATTTCTTTTGCAAATCAGGAGCGGCTGTAAAAGCCCCAGTACCGTGTGTCCTAGTAAAGCAAATTGACCCAGAGGAGCACGCTTCCACAACAAAAACAGTGGTGTCAGGACAATAAAAAGAGGTGAAAATGTGATTCTTCTGTGAGGCTGCTTTCATAAAACAGCTGCTAAAAAAACTGATTAGGCACTAGGATATGAGTCTTACTTCCCACCGACTCAGTAAGAGGTTTTTATAGTTCTGAAGGTCCTGAGCTGACACCTGATGTTGATTTAAAGAGACAGGTGATTAGCCACAAAGTGAAAAATAATGTGGCATTCTTCCCTGAGGTATAAACTGCAATAGCAATACGAAAAGAGATAGAAGGCTACTGTAATAATGGAGGGAGTGCAGTGTTGACACTGGTGGAGATGAAATGAAGTTGACAGGAGTTTCATTTTGGAGCTGCCTGCACTGATGTGGCTCAGGTTCTCAGTCCCCATGTCAGTTGCCAGTACCACCAGCCACACCTGAGCCTCTCTCCTCCATCCTCTCCTCTGCTTCAAGCCCCAATTTACAACTGATATTTTAAATTATCCTGCTAGTGCTTACTACATCCTATTTCAAAAAGTCAACAAATGGGCTGCAAGACCCATCATTATTTCATGGCTTGTGTTTTCTCCCTTAGCTTGAGAAGAATGACTGGTTTTATTGCAGGCTGCCATTCACTTTTCTGTGTTTCTGTTCTCTTTCTCTCTCTGTCTCTCTTTCTCTCTTCTCTTCATCTTCTCTTGCTCCCTGTACCTTTCAGTGGCAATGGATTATAAATTATGAACAATATTCCTGCTTCAAGGAAGGTAGCTACTGCACATCTTCTGGGCTGGCAGGGAGAAAACTTATATAAGGAAATGAATGTGAAGGAAAGAAAAAGTGAAGAAAAAATACTGTTAGAAAAAAAGGAAGATGCAAAAAGTGGGCATATTAAAATGATTTCTGCCTTTGCTCTCCTCCTTACCTCTTCTCTGTTACAAATATGCTGTTAGGATACAACAGGAATTTTTGGAATGTATATTCATTGCAGTTATAAATAACACACAGACCTTCATGTCCATATTTTCATTATAAAATTGCTCGAGAATTCCACGAGATTCCATAAATTGTAGCAATCTCATGTTTTTTTTCATTTCCACAGGTATCAGTCTTTTGCCAGAAAAAAATGGCTGTTGTTTTACACATAGAAGGAAATTTAAATATTTTAAGATTTTTATTCTTTCTTTTAATTCATCATCTTTGTGAATCACCATGGTTGCAGATGGTGGAGATATGCAGAGATGCATATAAGGTGGAGATTTCATAGTTTAGGTTTGAACTCTAGAGTATATGTAAAAAAAGGAATAATATTCCACTTATTTTGCATGTCATTCATATAAGTATGACCTGCTGTGCTAAAAAACCCTCACTGTTCTAATCATCTTGGCAACAAATACACATTTTCTTGTAATTGTATTATGTGAGCTGCATTTTATAATTTCATCAGGTCAAGGGAGGTATAAAGTTAACTCAGTCTTAAAAGTGGAAGCCATAAGTATGTGGGATTCTGAAGATACCTGCCTCAAAATTTCATGCATACAAATTTTTTCCCTTTTTATTTTGAGTCATTTAACCTGCAGATTTCCTCCAGTTGTACACATCTTGCATATTCACTACTGTCAGTCATAAGGAGTGTTATGTAAAGGCTAATAGTAGATAATAGTTTTGGCTTCCTATAGTTCTCCTACACCCTTGAAAGGCTTCAGATTTTCCATCAGCATTCTTAGTGCAAGAGATACGTTGAGAGACTGTGCAACAAAGGGTTATTGCTATTAGCATAAACAACTTTTTCTGCCTTGATTATGGGTATTCACTAGGAAAACTTTTTAACCAGTGTTGCCAAGGAGTGAATTTGACCTGTTTCATAGTCTTCTCACCTGTTATAGACAGAATTCTCATTAAGTGCCTGATATTTTTATTCCTGAAACATCTTAGTGTTGCTGGAAGCATATCAATTGATAACAGAACACCTTTTAAATAAATTCAGTATTGAATAAACACCTGTTCATGAAATCTGTAGCTCTCTCTGTGCAGTGTGGTAGCAGATGCTCTTGATTAGTATGATACAGACTGACAGCCAAGTTAGATACTCACAAACTCTACTACTGATAAGTCTGGATGCTCTGGAAGATTACATGACAAAAAGCTGTATTTCTCTCTGAAAAAAAAAAAAAATCCTTTCTGCATGGAGAAATGAAAAATCATTTTTAGTTTAAGACCATCTTAAGATCCAAAGTATTATTTGATGTTTGAACCAAACTGAATTCTCCAGAGATTCCGGCTTTTCCTATGCCTTTCATTTTCAGATGTGTACTCTCGCAGAAAAGGATTTCTGGTCAAGGGAAATGAAATTTCAAAAGCACGGGTAGGAAATGGGGTTTGTGCTGATAATACTGAGCTGTCTAGATAAACTGAGAGACCCTGTTAGTCTTTTGCAAGAGCTGGCACAGGATGTCTAGACAGACATGTTTATACAAGTGCCAAAAGTGAACACAGAGTCAGTCCTTCCTTTTTTTTTTTTTTTTTTCCTATGGACTGAGAAGTAGCTTGAAAGTCATGGGCAGGTTGAGTAAAATTAAATTTTACTGTTAAGGAATTTTGCCTCAGTGTTTTGCGGTGTTGACACAGAAAGGTGTGGTGAGACCATAAGGAAGAGTGGAATGAAATAGAATAGAATAGAATAGAATAGAATAGAATAGAATAGAATAGAATAGAATAGAATGATTTCAGTTGGAAGAAACCTACAAGGATCATCCAGTCCAGCTGCTAGTGGGACCTCTAAGAGATGAATCACAAGAAATCTCAGAGCAATGTGTTCCTGGCATGAATTTTACTGCCGCTGAGAGACAATTCTGCTTGCTCCTAGCCCAACAGAGTTTCTGTTCTCTTCTCTTGCTCCCACAGCAGCCTGTGATGGCAGCCACCACCTGCTGTTCTTCCAGGTTTTTTTTCCCTCGGTAAAAGTGAGTTAGGTCTGGTGACAAGCACAGTTCATTACTTCAGCTATGTTTACAGCCAGTCCTGAAAGTATTTTAAATGCCCAAAACTCTGCTTCTATGCATAAAGCTTAAGAATGGATTAATCTTAAGAAAAAAGGTAAAGCAATGAAATGTTGTCTTGGTGGGAGCTACTAACACCTACAAACATGAGATTCTTGGATTGAAATTGAAGGTTCTCACCTGTGTAATAGCATACAAACCTGTAATATAAGCATAGGAATAAATGCTCATGTTTTCCAAGAGAGATTTGCACAGAGCTTATGCTTTTCAGAATATTCAGCTATTATTTGGGAAATAATATGGGAAGGTGAAAAGGTGTCCTAACAACCTAAGGTATTCAAAGTGAGAGTAAGACAGTGAAAGGTCTGCCTGAATTAGCTGGGGACAAAATGGCAAAAGAAAATCAATGTAGATGAGTGTGAAATGATGTAAAGAGAACTCACATCCCAGAACCTGACTTCACCTGTGCAGGGATGCAGTTTAACCAGCCATTTGGGAATCCGATTTTAGAATTGTAATGGTTTTTGAAAAACTCTATGTACAGTAGCAGTTGGAAGCAGATAGGATATTAAAAATTATTAGAAAAAGAATAATGATAAAAACACCCCCATGTCTTCATTTCAAATCACTAAAATCTATTAAACTCTGTCATTCTTGTATTTTTATCTCCTGAAAAGTATTACACCTTCAAAGTGTTCAGGAAAGGGCAGTAATAATGATCAAAGGAATGAAATAGGTTCAAGTGAGTAAAGAACTACATTCTGTCCTCTAATTATACCCTTCCCAAGGCATTTCCCATGGGCCTCTGTTGGGGACAGGATGCTGGGCTGTGAGGACCTTTGATGTGGCCTGGTAGGGCAGTGCTTTGGCTCTGCTGTGTCTGTTGTGGAGGGAGGAGTATGATACCAGGGCAAACCAGCAGAGTTAAATTTCACTGAAACACAACATTCCCTACTGCTTTCCTTTGAAGAAGTGCTGTTTTCCTTTTACGAAGGAAGTGTAAGAGTGAGTAAGGCTGTAAAGGAATTCAGGTTAAGCACTGCCTCATCTTGAGAAGTTCAAACACACACCTCCCATCTCTAAGGGGATTTCCTCCCTAAAAGGCTGGAATTAAAGCTATTCTCCAAATAAATATTTAATCAAGTTTTTGAGCTGCATTTGGCAATGTCTTCATTAGCAAGCAGCACAGCGGAACAGGAGCAGATCTTTAGAGTGACTCAGAAGGAACCCAGGGATGGCTCCAGGAATGAGCCACGCACTGAGGAGTCAGTGGAGGGTTTCACTTCACAGCCATAACCCTGATATAGCACTACGTGCTAGTATGGGTGTGCTCTATGGGAATCTAGTTCTTGGCCCTTTGTGTAATCAGACTAGATATAAAAGGAGACTGAAAACCTTGTGTTCTTTTTCTCTGATACAATAATTATCCCTATAATTTATTTTTTTAAAATTTGAATGGAAGAGTTGGAGCAGAATCATCTAGGACAGTCATGAGAGATTGATAATATGGCTCTGAGTGCCTTTGGGTTGAGATTCTGCTCAGCAGAATCCTTGCGAAGTATTGCTCTATTTCCATCGAACTCTCCTCTCAACTGCTTCACAAATGAAGGTACAATCCCATGTTGTCTGCCAAAAAAGACATTTTAGGCAAAAATGACTAGGTGTTTATGAATCTTAAAGTGGTATATGAAGCCCTCTAACGTTCATCCTAAAAGAGTGAAGAAATGTAAGTCACTATGTGAGTTTCTTCAGTGTTTTTAAAAATTTAATGCCTGGTTAATCTCAGAGGTGCATAACTTTTTCTAAAATTACAGATGAACTCAATAGTTTCACACAGCATAAGAACCCAAATTGTGAATTCCACCTTACAGCTGTGAAAAAGAGTCTTCTTTTGTCTTTAACAAAAAGCAAAATATAAAAAGGAATGAAAATTACATTCTGTCAAGGGCTTTCTGTCATATTTGACATCTTAAGGTCTTCCAAACTCTCACATTATGATTCAAATTAGTCTTTCAGTTTATCAAAAAATGAATTTTTAGAAAGATATATTCCTAAAGAACATGTAAGCAATAACTTGCTTATCTTCATTTATATCTGGCCTACTTCATCTGGATTTCAATGCTGACAGAAGCTGCATGCGTTGGACCTAGGGCCATTTCAGTTTTCAGCAGCCAGAATGTTACCTTTTCCTACTTTTTTCAGGGACTTGGGTTTTGTAGCAAGGTGTAAAACCTAAAACCCATTTCCTCCCCAGTGAAAAAGTAATTCCTTCTTCTGTTATTGGTTTTTGTAGTGTTTATGCTGTAGTCTAAAGATTCATTTGGGGTTCAGCCCCTATAGACCTTATTTCCTTTAGATACTTAACTAATTCCTCTGAACAGTAACCCCTTTCACATTTATGGACATAGGTGCTGTCTAAATGGTAGTCATTTCCTGACAAGGACTGTGAAAGCAAAAGCTTTAGCCAAGAGCACAAGGAATTTTTCAGCTTCTTATGTTTTTTTTTTTTCTTGCTTAGTTGGTTTGGTTTGGTCAGGGTTTCATTTATTGTATTTTTAACTCACAGCAATTTTCAGACTGTTTTTCATAACACAGTTCATTAACTAGCTCCTTTAAAAAATATCTCTCAAGAGTGCTACAGATATCTTTTGGCTGCCATTTTGTTGCCAGGAAGTTGGAAGGTTGACTGCAGCCAGAGAATGCCCAAAGTTCCTAACATATCCACAGGAGTAACAAGAGTTTGTTGCACAGCAATTTATTCATTGCATGAAAAGGGGAATGACTCTAAAATTTTCTGAGGGTTTCTCTCTCTAAGCAGCCATCTATCCTGTGTTATTACCTATCTTTTATCTGCTACTTATTTTTCCTCTGGGAGAGGAAATTGTCTGGCTGACAAAATAATGCAATCCTCAGCTTTGATTTCAGTGGAGAAATATTTTACACTGATATGTGCATGAAATAACTCAAAGAATTTGCTTTTAATTGCTTTGTAATAATAGTTTTGAATTACCTGTAATTGAAAATACTTTTCTCTCAGGTTTATCCTTAATTAAAAGCAGCATTAGCTTTTTTCCTCATGGTATAAACACGTGAAACAAGGACAAATACTGGATTCTGCACCTGGGACAGTGTAGTATGTAAGGATACCTATATGGATATAAGTATATAGTATATATATATATTTGGATATAAGTAGAGACTGAGGGACAGGAGCTGCACATGCAGCCCTGCAGAAAGTGATCTGGAGATTTTCCTTGATGGGAAGACCACAATGAACTGTGAGTGTTCCAAAAGGGCCAACTGTATCTTGGGGTGCTTTAAGCACAGTACAGAGAATGGACCAAAAGAAGTGGTTGTCCTGCTAAACCAGAGCACTGCTGTGGCCTCAGTTGGAGTATTCTGTACAGTTTTGGGCTCCACAAGATGAGTAGGATATAAAAATATAATGTGATGACCCCAGGTGGGTATCAATGGTGAAAGGAGTGGAGGGCATGGCTTGGTATGGGTAGGTGAGGGTGCTGGGTTTGTTCAGTTTGGAGGGGATGGAGAGGTGACCGTGTTGTTGACAGTTTCCTCATGATGGAGACAGAGGTGGGCCTACTGCAGATCTCTACTCTCAGGTGGAATGACTTAAATTTGCAGCTTGGAGTTTAGATTATATAATAGATAATTTTTTTTTTACCGAGAGGATGGTCAAACACTGGGACAAATTCCCCTGGAGGGTGGTTACAGCCCCAAGCCTGTCAGCGTTCAAGAAGCAATTGTGAAATGCCCTTAGGCATATGTTTTAACTCTTATGTTACCCTTTTTGAAGTTAGAAGTTGGACATGCTTATCCTTTTGGGTCTCTTCCAGCTCAGGATATTCTGTTGTTCTGTGATCATGGTACGAAGGTAAACCTACCCTTTGATTCCATCAGAAGAAATGCACAGCTCTTCCGTGTATTTTTTTACACTTTTGCTTAATTATATAGTTAAAATAGATATTAATACTAATTACTGCATTCCTCCTTCTTTACAAAATTTTGGAAAATGGTAAGTGAACTTACATATTAAAACCTGTGATAAGGAAAATGAGAATAAAGCAGTACAAAATGTACTTTTTCAACTTTAATTTATGTTTGCATACATTAAATACTTCTGTGTGTATTACTATTTATAGCACTTTCACAGAAGCCTTATTTACAGTGAAGCTTGTTCTAATAATTAACATAAGCCCTAAATACAGTGAAGAGCAAGCTAATGCTATTCAAGTCTGGAATAGAAAAAACTACATGAATGTTGAGATAAATGCTTTATCATTTATAGCATATTTTGCAACTTAAATCTTAGTATTTTTAGCTGAGGTCTATTTTAAAAACATTTGTATAATAAATGACTCCTTTAAAATCTTATTGTTGTGAAAATCAAATTATATTATACATGTATATATAGACACAGATCTTTAAAATTTGCGTATTTCTATTGAAAACCCTCTGATATTAAGCAGCTGAGAAACTGGACCTCTGAAGTCCCTTTAAATTAGTCTACAATAATTGAAAGTGTACCCAGTTAAATTAATCTAAAGCAGGTCATGCTCCATTTCAAAAACACCTGTTTGTATAACAAAAGACAAAGAGGTATAAATCCTCAAAGTTCAGTGGATAAGATATATTAGTAGTTTATGGATAAAACAGGCCTTTGCATTACAATTCAGCATGTGAAGTCCTTTGAAGTAAAAAATTAAATCCTTGTAGTGTCAAAGTCAACCCGCTCACAAAGAAAAGGTACTTACGTGAAAGATTTTTAATTAGATATGAAAGGACAGAGAAGGAAGACAGACAAGTCAATTCTTTTCAAATTTGCTTGAATTTAGGCAGTTGGTACCTTGAGCTGTGTCTAGATTCTCTTTCAAGTGAATCTCCAAAGGCAAGAGGAAAAATGGCTGTATTGTGTATAATTCATGCTGGTTTGGATAAAGCTGGATATATTTTGACTGCTATAGATATTTTAATTTTTTTTATTTAATTCTAGACTGCCTATGCTCTGCACTGTCAGTTTTCCCCTCCACACTTGCTTGATTGGACTTGGATCAGGGAAGACAAAAATCCTTCTGTCTTTGTGTGTCACCTTTTTCCTCTTTCTCACTGTTGTCGACATTTTATTTTGCTTCTGTAAAGATAAGATATTATTGCAGTCATTGTGATTTTTTCCATTCTTGACAGTCTGTTTACTCCCAGTGGCTATTTTTAAAATTATGTCTTTAAAGAAAGGTCTTTCTTTTCACTAATGTCAGCCAGAAACGACAGTAAAGAACAATTCAAAACACAGAATGCTCAGGTTCTTGGTTTCAGCTAAGTGTCTCAGGAAAGGCAGAGTTTTATCTGTTAATTTTTACCTGATTTATCTTCATTGCTTATCTAGCTATTCAAATGCTCTATTCACATGTAATTTAATTATGTTCTTAAGGATAACAATCTTTAGCCACAGCAGCATTGTGGTGCTTCAGCACTTATCTACTACAGAAGAGACACCATTTACTTTCAATAGCAGAGTTTGCTTAAATAGTCATTTAAACTTGCAAACAGCAGAGAAATCTGAGCATAACAAAGAGCTTAAAATATCTTTATTACCACAGCAACACTGCTATGAAAGCAAGGTCTTCATTTTATTTTCCTTCTCATAGTCTTCTTTCCATATTACTTGGATGTATATTAAAAAAAACAAAACAACCTTTTATAGTTAAAATTGTGACCTATCGCCAATCACATATCCAGCAGTATCTTTTTTGAAAATCATTTCCATACATGTAATTCTAAATCAGAATTTAATTCTAATTTAATTAAATTAAATCAGAAGATGTTTGTTAGAAAGCCTAAAATTACACTTCATTTTTGCATTACATGTATATATTAGATGACTATTATGGTATAAACTTACTGAAACTGAGTGTGGAATAAATTCTATTGAACTCATGGGAGACTTGTAACTTAACTTTATGAGTATGAAGGATTTATCTATTGATATAAAAGCACTTTTTTAGATGATTGAGAACTGAACTGCATTCAAGAAGAAAAGTCTGGAAGAAAACTTACTTTATTGCTTCTTGTTACAAAGTAATTTTTAACTGTGGATTTTTCTCATATTGCTTGCAGTTGTCATAATCTTTCAGAATATAAAAGCATTTATTAATTAATAATTATAAAGGAATAAAATGTATTTAAATTTTTTCATCTTTTGAGTTATTCCTCTCATGTAAAGTTCATGCACTCCTGTAGTTAAACTCTGAGAGCTACTGAAACAAAAGGAGAGTGCCAAACAATTTCTGTTTTCTTGCAGAAGGAGAGAAGAGTAAAGAGGATTGTTAACCTACTGTCTATCTGGAAACCATGCCATCATAATATTTTAATCCTTTTTGATTATGAATTCCTGAGCAAACCCAAAATATATATATATATTAAAAAAAAAAGGAAGGAATATGAAGTATCTGTTGATAAAGATGTTCTACTTAACTATTTGTTCAGAGAAAGTATCCAGTGAAATTAAGATGATATTGTACTGTTTTTTTAGAAACATCTGACTCTGTTTTACAGACTCTGTTATAGACAGCCAAATGACACTATTCTCTGGCTGTCTCTTTTTTGGGAAAACACAGAGTCCACACAGCTGAACCTATTCAGCTTCACCTCAGTGGTTACAAACACGTATAATTAAGTAGAGGAGGTCCTCAGAGGAGACTACTGAAGTGCTGCCTCTATCTGATTTATATGTAAGTATAGCTATTAATGTTATATAGCAACTAGAGTAGCATACAGGGTTTTGGTATTCTATAGAGGCTTTCAGATTTTTACTTGAGGAAAAAGTGAATAGAAAACAGTAAATAAAAATCAGTGTTTTCAGCCTATTATGACATCCCTGTTATAGCCTCCTAACTATTTCATTTGTAATTCTGTAGATAAAGCAAATTTGTCAGTTGCAGAGTATCAGTTTCTAAAGACCATTTTAGTTATTAAGAGCTAGATAATTAGACATCTGGAAAAAAACCAGAATATATTAGACTTTTTTTTTTTTTGTTTATCTGTGAGGGAAAATGAAAAGAAAAGCTTTCATCTGAATGATGTGCTTTGTCACATCATTTCAGTGTGTCCTATGCACACAACCTGTTGGGATGTTATCATGGAATGTGGATGATGAATATAAATATCACCAGTTGTTGTATAGTATTTCTATCTCATGTAATTTTAAAAATCAGATTTTAAAGTTTTTTAGTCTCAATATTTGTTGATTGTTTCACATGTCACTCAGATATTTAGAAAGAATAGTAAATAAAGACGAATTCTCTGCCTTTCAATGGTTCCTTGCCCATCCGACTGACTTCAAATTACTTGTTTCTCATTATGAGTGAAACACATACATGTTTGTTTCCTACAGCTTTGGAAAATTCTGTTTACCCCTAATTCAAAAATTGATGAGACTGAACAACTGTTATGATCCTGTTACATATTAGATTTCTTCTTTTTTTTCTTCTTCTTTTTGGTTTTGTTTAATATTGATATTATTATACATAACAGTAAATTTTTTTTTATAGAACTTCAGTACCACAGAGCTGAAAAATTTTTTGTCTCTTTTTCTTTGACTGGACATCTGGTGGCCATTAACAACCAAGCATTCTGGTGTGTTATTCATCTGTGCTGATATTGCACAAAGGATTTTGCCACCTGTTCAATTTTTATTCACTGAATAAAATTATTGTATTTAGATGGGAAGATTTTACTGCTTTGAGTTAAATGTGAAGGACATAGTATCAGGATGTGAAGTTCATCAGGCAGTGCTCACAAAACTTACTAAAACCCACAGTTTTGAATCTCAAAAAGTGTAATTCCTCAGGGAAGGTTTGCTTGCAGTTGTTTGGAGTTGCACATGTGTTTACAGACATTGAGTACTGTACTGAGCTAGTCTCTGTCTCAGAAAGTATGGCTGAAATTTTTTCCCACTGATTTTTGAGGCCTTGCATTTTTAGAATAGTGAGGATCCTGCACTCTGGCCCTACCATTGACGATCTATGAGGTGGCATTGGTTTTTTCTCAATTAATCTGAGATCATGATTACAAACACTCTTAAAATAATGGAGAAACAATCCCACTGCCAAACTTAAAGGAAACAGAGTTACAGAGTTAATCTGCCAAATGGAACAAGAAGAGGTTTTTAAAAATATTATTCAGATGCTTATAATGGAAATCTAGTCTATATAACTCAAGTAAAAATATGTCATCATGAATTTCAAGGATCCCGTGAAATTTGCTATTATATCCAAAATAATGCTGAAATTTCCCAAGTTGTTAATATACTTGAATGCCTTTGAAAACCTCCAGTGGGCGAGCATGCCCAACTAATTTTAGGTTTTTAAATTAATAGTTAGTCGCATTGGACATAATACTTCTTTTTCCAATCAATGCTAATCAAGAAAAGCTAGAAGTGATTTAAAATGTTCAAAATCTAAAGGTTTAAATTATATAAAGTCCAAAGGAGATGAGAAACTCAGAAGTTTGCACAAAAATGAAGTGTCACTGCTCTACTTAAGGCTTGTGGCTATTCTGAGGTGCTCAGCATCAGAAAGACAAATGTCTTGGGAGAATGTAGGTTATGTCACCCTGTGTTAAGAGGGAAAAATATTTTGAGTGTTTGGAATAACATAGATTGCATGTTGTCCTGGGTTGACTATATGATGGCTTTATCCCCATACATCTGTTCTGAACTATTGAGCAAGCTCCACTTGCCTATGAGTTTTCTGCAGCTGTAAATTTGTTTGTATGCGTGGGATCACGAGATAGATGAAGACATTTCTTAGGTATATAAAAGAAAGCAAACATTCCTTTCCTCTGCAAGCTCTCAAATAACTAATTTCAGAAGCCTAGAATTTTTACATTAAATTCTAATTTCAATTAAGTAGATCATCATGAATTTATATTGGGTGTGTCTTTAGCTTTAAGATGAGGTGCAAGGACAATATGTATCTCAGTAAAATACATAATTTCACTGAGTTTTGGGGTATGTTCTTCCTGCAAGCTTACAGAAATTCCTTACAATCAAACTATTTCCCATAGGAAGATGACTGAAAGCTTTAGAGCCTATGGTGGTTAGGGTCTGTGTTACCCACTTAAAAAACCCTAATTTTCTTTTAAATATCACCGAATCATCAAGGTTAGAAGATACCTCGAAAGTCATCTAATCCAGCTGTCAACCTAATACCATCCTAATCACCCCTAAACCCGTCCACACATATTTGTAAAATAATAATATAAAATATTTCGTACCATCTGAAAAAAGTAACCTTACTCTATTAAATCACCTATGCAATAAAAATGACTCTGTGAGATTTAAATAGGTTCAGATATTGTAAATTTGAAAGTTTTTTTCCATCTCTGGTTATATCCTTTGCTGCTCCTATTCATAGAAAGAGTTCAAAGAGGGAAAAGAGATGTTATGGATCATCGAGTCCAAACTCGTCTAACTTCAAAGCTACATTAGGATGCTCAAGGCCATAGCCACATAATAAGGGATTCCACTGTTACATTTCTTTGATGTTTCTGTGTACAAAATAGAAATCAAATTTACTATGAATTTTGCAAAACCTGTTTGATATTTTTCAAGTATGAAGAAGGTGTTTTGGCTTCCTAAGATCTTATTTTATTTTCCTTTTAACTGATTTCAAAATCCAGAGAAGAAACAAAATATTTTTTGATCTATGAACACAGAATCATAGTTTTATGACCAAAAAAACCCAAAAAACAACAAAAAAAACCCCCAATCTTTTTACATCACCTTTCTAAAACAAATGGTCAAGCACATAACAAACTCCACAAGAAGTATAGTTCACCAAGGCAGCCAAAATTTGGTTAACTTTTGCTAACTTAGTCAAAAGTACAATAGGAATGTATCTTCTTTCTTTCAGTATAAAACCAACCATTTTAAATTTTTTAGAACTGGGAGACAGTTATGTCAGTAGAGACCTAAAATAGTGGAACACTCTTTAACTAAAGAATGAGATAGAGAATACACTATGAGGAATATAGGCATAAAGTCTCCCTCTCTACCAACAGATGCTTTTTATTTCCCTGAAATTATTTTCACACAGCTCTTTATGTGCAGAATTACCTTTAATGTATTTTTGCTTCTCATGCAATCTCTTGATCATCTTCTAGCACAGAACAGATTTTCAAGCTTTGTGTCTGGCATCCAAAAATCCTCCATTTCCATTTTGGCACACTGTCCTTCAAACACTCCTGTTTGTATATTAAAATGGCTCCTTAGATGTTTTCTTCCACTTCCTGGAACCTATGCTAAATCAGATATGTATCCATTTCTGGAGGAAAACCAAAGTTTCTCTAAACTTTTTTTACCTTTGAAATTTTAAATGCTACGTCAAAATCATATTATTACTACTTGTAGCAAGAATCAGTAGCATTTAAAGAGTCGCCTTGCAAATATTGCAGAATTTGTTTGAATGACTGGACCACTCCCACTTTTCATTTTCATCCATGTTTTTAGCAGGGAGCAGGAGTACAGCTCTATTCACTCCATAGAATTGCATGGGACAAAATATTTTAAATTGGTAGCCAGTTCTTTAAATTTCAAAGTATTTAGAAATCTAAATGTGGTTTTAGATTTAATTTTCTCTTCTCAGCAACCTTTAGAGAGAACTATCCATTTATTCCACTTGAGAATGCAGGGATCTTACAAGGTTTTCAAAGCTAGATCATTGCATGAATAGTGCCCAGTTTTTCTCTCTGTGGAATAAAATAAACTAGACCAAAAATTTCACTTGAAATAATAATTAATTACCTTTAAAGTGAAATGAAACATGAAGATTTAGAGGAAGATATCATAGAAACACTTTTATTTGAGATGATAATACTAGCATATAACATGTTTTGATATGTGAAATAAACAGGGTATTCTTAAATAAAGGTGGCAGAAGATATTTCTTTTTAAAAGTCATACATTGACTATGAGAACAATACATATTTTAGTTAGTTTTTTTTCCCAGAAGTTGTCTTTATACCACTGTATGTACTGTAACATAAATGTGGTAACATTTCTCCAGTAACAGCTACTTTAATGGGCAACAGTGGCAATGGTGTGCACTTAGGACACAGATAGGCCCATGACTTTCTGATTCTTTGTATTTAAGTATTGTATCTTCATTCATTTGAACAGTTACACTTAATTACAGTAACCTCTGTGAACAAAAATACATCCACCTATGGTTTACATTTTTTTAACCATAGGTTTACCCTTTTGTTTTTTTCAAATTATAGAAATATTAAACTTTCTAACCTTTCCTGGACTCAGAAGAGTATGTTTTCTTAGCTCCTCTGTTCATGCAAGGATCTAGACTCCAAACAAGGAAAAAATTAGTGTGGACTTAGCTTGGAAAATTTGAACTTTAATAAAAATATGCTCTGCAGATTTCACTAGATTTCACTTTAACCTGGACTTCCTCCAAGATCTTTTGAGTTCCCATGTGAGGAGTTTGGATGATAAAGGGACAGGCCACAATACAAGGCAACACAGATTCAACAAAGAAACAGTTTCAAAATGGCTAATTTCTACTTTGATGGCAAAAGACCTTACTGAGAACTATTTCAATGATTTTGTATATAATTAAAAAATAATAGTATATTTACAGGCAGATTGTATTTATTATGCTTTCCTTGGCTACATATCTCTGCACCTTCAGTTTCTGGGTTAAGAATGTCTTAAATATGAATTCATGATCTACGTCTTCAGAAATCACCATAGATCTTCCTTTAAAAGGTGTTGAGACTTGTTGGTGACAGATACAAATAAATATAGGATAATGGCACAGGTTAGAGCAACTGTAGTTTCATCCATAGGCAGATTCAGAACATCTATATTAAGTTTTGATCCATAATCCTACTCCCAAGAGCCACTGCCTCCACTGACTAACTGAGGGCTTTATATTAGCTTGTCAACACAGCTCCTCACTCCAGGGCTCTCAGATCTGGTAAACACCACCTAAAAGGCTGCAAAACTTTAAAAAGGGATTTGAACTGCTGCAGATGTTCAGGAGCAGTCTGTAAATCATTCCTCATATGAAGGCCAACTACCATGCTCTCATGGAATAACTCTCATTTAATCCTACTTCCAATTCCTGAAGAACCCTCTCTCTTCCTGTGCTCATTTTCACAGGTACAGTGAGGGTTTAGAATGTAGAAAATGGACAAGGGAGTTCTGTTTTCCATGTGATTGCATCTATTAGTAGTTTAATGGTTTTCTGCACCAGAAAAGCTAGATTTTATAGCAGCTGTATTTCCTTAAATCTTTCATGACTTAAACTAGCATTTTTTTTGTTTCTTGTTTTCAAAAATTGCTTATCACCGCCAGCTTTTCATCTACTAAAGAAATCAAATTTGTTCTGCTTTCATAACAGTACATTATGAATACCACATGGTGTCTCTGGCATTTGCTATTTTGTAAATTAGTTTAGAAATACCTGTGGTGTTTCTTAGCGAAATGGTTGTCAATAAAAGAATTAGCAGTGATGACATTTAGATATTTATAGAACCCTCTGCCGCTCAATAAGGTAAGATTATAGTAAAAAGAAACCCCTGTGGATTAAAGGCAATGTGTAGCTGATCTGTTATGTGCTAAAATGTCCCATTATTTCATAAGATATATTCTGTTAGTATGTCCTGTCTTGCAAATCTATGACTAGCTGCCAAAGCATTTCATTAGCTAAATGAACCTTAACAGAGAGTAGATGACGTGCATGTGTTGGTAATCATTTATGTAGTTTGAAGTGAGACCTGTTGCATTCCAAATGATCACATTGTTACGTGACTTTTCCTTATCAATTCTAATATTTCCAAAAGCTGCTGAAAATTTTCAGTGCCTTTGGTAATAGCCTGGCTTCTTCCAGCATGTGGGACATCAATTAATGCTCCACTTTTATTGAGGAGGGATGGAATGAGCATGGGATTCTCTGGTAACTCTGCTTAGAGAATTGAATTTCCTGCCCTGCAGGCTGCACCCAGAAGCAGGTCACTCTAAATCTGTGGGCATAAAGAAAGACAAAATTCTCTGGCTCTCAGTCGAAGCAGGGGATAATCTGCCCTTCCAAACCATTTAAGCATAGTCTGTTTCATTCTTACTGGGTACATGAAAGTCTAGGGCTGAGTGGGTGCCCGGGGCAGGAACCTAATAAAGTAATGGGCAGACATGCAGCAGTAATCCCAGAGAAAGAATCAATAGGATAATTATCAATATTGATTAGCAAGGACAGACAAGGTGTCTGCGTAACTCCAAACACTCAGATTCAGCAATACTTTACCACCTCAGTCTATGTCAATGGGAGCATTTTCTAGTTTTCTGTTGTAAGAGGCAGTCAGTTTAGTTCATTCATGAACTTTGCTCAGATTTGAAATACACCAGTTCAGTCTACCTTCTTCATTTTTAATAAATTCTCAGGTGTTGCTTTGCCTTCATGGAAAGTTTATATAGACAACAGTATACATTTGTATAGACAACATTTATATAAACAACATTAAAGTACCACAGAGTTGTTTTCTTTTTCCTCTTGACTGATGGAAAATTCTCAGTTTTAATAAATTCTTAACATGCAAAAATTTTGGACAAAGTTTATTATTTGCTGTTGATCATATTTCTAACTAGTATATCGGGAAAGTAACTCCCAAGTTGATATTTGTTAGTTATATGACCATTTATAATATATCGAGGTGTAAATGAATTTTTAAAAGTCTACGTCAGAATTGTTCTGGTACTTTCTATGGATATCTGTTTTCAGTTCCTTACAACTTTGCTACAGTTTAATCAGTTCAAGCAGACATTTTCAAGTAGACATATCTAAAATATGACAAATATTTCAATGAATAGTTCAGATTAAAATAATTGACATTTCTGAGGAGCAGGTTAGGAGAAAAGTGTTCTTATATCCAAGTTTGAAAAAAATTGTTCACTTTTAAATTTAAATATCCATTTTAAAAGCTTTTTCAGCTCAAAATTAAATAGGGGTTTATTAGCTATAGTGTGACTTAGCTTTTAGTCCCATTATAAAAAATACAAAATTTATTTTTTACTCATACAGAGATCTTTTTATAACTTATCTAAATTGCAAGAAAATATAATTTTGTAAGTGTTGATAGGATTGTGGAAGACTTGCATGGTATTTCCAGGCCTTTTTATTCCTGCATTTTCCTTCTAGTTCTTCCTCTAACCTATTAACATCTAAGTTGGGGAGGAAAAGAGCTGAAAAGGCTTGGTAAGAGTCATGTAATGCCTTTGTTAAGCATTACATCCGCTGTTGGTACCTAGTGAGCATGAAGAATAAGAGGATGGATGTGATAGGAAAGGTTATAAGGAGTAATGGATAGATTTGTGAGTAAAGGGGAGGAAAAATTGCAAGGAGAAGAGTCAGGAAGTAAGTGAGCATAAATGGTGAAGTGTGGTATAAAACAGTACAAGGCTGAGAGCTGACCAGACCTAAAGCTGAAAAGACTCGGGGCCTTGGGTGGGGTTTTAGGAGGAGGTGAGCAAATGTGCTGTGTGAGGGCAAATGCCAGGGACAGAGCAGGGACAAAGGGCAGTGCAGGAGGCTGTGGGGTAGGTCAAAGCATTGTTGATTGCTGCAGAAAATTTACCTTCAAAACTCAGAACTGAATGCACAACGGATTATAGCTACACTTTGCTGCTCCTAGCACTGAACAACAGAAGAAAAATTGGAAGTGTGCAAAATAGGATTTCAGGCTACTGTTGGAAATGTTTTGAAAACATGAACTGAAGAACTCCATACATATCAGTTCTGACAATTCTGAACTAAGGTCTTAATTTTGAACTCTTCATTCTTCTTAACCTTTTTTTAGATATTATTTTTAGTATAAAATACAGATTTGCATTTCGCCCATTCAGAGACACAGACTGAGGTTTAGGTCTCTTGCTGTTCCTATGACAACACACCCAGCTCAGTGTTTCTGTCATTTTCTAAAGTACTCATCAGGTCCTTTTTCTCCCTTTTGTGGTTTACCTGTTACACAGTAAAATCAGTTGACATGTACAGATAGCTAACAGAGGCTGTTCACTTCTTAAACATAGGACTCACATCATCAACAAGAAATATTAAATTATATTGCTGTAAATTAAATGCTATGGATGTACAAAGATTTTGGTATTAAACCATTCTTATACAGAAAGTACCTTACCCCAGTCACTTCTGACCAGTGGGGAAGTAGGCTGTATTGACTTAATATTTATCAGGTTTACTTGAAGCTTCTCTAAAAAACCCTGAAGTAGTGTTACCCAGTTGTGGCCAGCTGGTATTTCAGAGTTGAAAGATTGGCTGAGTGTTCCTATTTCTATTTGAGAAATTAGGAGTAACACCTGTCATGATAAAACAATCATTAATTAAATAACAGCAGGATGACATAGTCTCTTAGCAACAGAGAAATACAAAAAAATCTCATAGATCAATAAGGCTTCTGTAACTGATTTTTTCAGGGAAGAGATAGAGATAATCCACCTGTATTATTTTTAAAGGAAAAAAGGAGAATTTTGCTTTAAATAGCACTATACTGCAAAAACAAACATTATAACATCCTGGCATGAAGTTTTGCAATTTATTTCAATTTCTACATTGAGGGTCTATTTCTATAGTAGAATAAGCAGTGTAACATACTTAATAGATGCTGTCATTTCTATTGCAATAGAAATTATAATAGAAAATGTAAATATTGCTACTTTGTTTTTTTCAGAATACAGGGCAGCAGAAAGGAATTGGTGTCTGCTCAGAACACTACATATTTATCCATGAGGACTTTTTTTTCAGTTCAAGATCTACATGAAACAACCACATTCCCTCCAACCTTTTAATATATTTATATCTCATATAAATGCCATTGAGTTGCAAGTGAATTTAGTGGATGCAAAAATCTTGGCACTATGAGGACGTCAGTTTTAAGAGCTTTATCTTCTTCCTTTTTCAGGAACAATGCAGATTTTCCTCAAAAATTAGTGGGACTCAAGGCCCATTTTGTAGCATAATCTCCTGAAGACAAAATTCTGCTAAAATGCTGTATAAAGAACACTTTCTGAGGAGCGCTGTATGGATATGATCCTGGGGATTTCAACCCTGAAAGCCCTTTTCAGTGAGAGATAATTTTTTGAATCTTATAAGTTGCTTCAGGTCTATGAAGCTTCTCTTTTTCCTACCCCGTGTCAGCAGCTTGCATCATTCAACTTTTCCCCATCCTCTTGCTGCTACCAAACCTTTAGTCTTTTTCCTCATTTGCATTTTTGGTCAGTTCTTCTTCCAACAGAGAATATATGGCAGCTCTTAAAAATAGTAAACCCATAAACACCTTAACCTTTCTGTTCCTTTTCCTTTCTTTCTTTAAAGGGCATATTACAAATCTGTTTTCCTAGATAGCTCATGACATAGCTCTGATGTCTCATAACTAGCTTTTGTTTGATCATCCAGGTTATATTTTCATCTCTGCTACTGAATTCTTTGTTACCTAAGTTAGGGAGAAAATAAAAAAATAAGGAGACATTTGCCATCTCTGAAATTGCCAGCATTTTAATGGGTTTTTCTCTCTGATTGACAAAAGATTATTTACAAGTGTGCAGAGAAGTGGAAGTTACCTTCTTGTTCAAGCTATCTTTTCTGATGTTGTATTAATGATGTAGTACACTGTTCTTCTTGCCACCTAAAATATATTTTGGGAGTATCTCTATTTCTTATTTTTAAAATCCTAAAAGAGGTATTATCTATGTCTTATCTAGGCCAAAGACTACCTGTATTGCTGTATTATTTTTTCATTTGTAGGAATTTACTTTATCGCTTCCAAATAGCTTCTATTTCTGTTCTGGTTATGCATAAAGATGTTGTTACACTGTCTCTCAAAACAAAATCTGAGTGCTGGTTGGAGAACACATCTTAATTCCAGTCATCCTTGTAATTTACATATCACACATCCCCTTGTTATCTGTTACTGTCTCATCCCAGGTTCTTATTAGGCTCTATCACTTTTGCTTTAGACATAGATTGGTAGGCTGCAAATTCTTGCTGTCAGCTGTTGAGAAATAAAAATAGAGTTTGAAACTGTTTGGTTTTACTAAATGAAAAAGAGCCTCAACTATATTTTGACTAACTTTTTCCTAAATTGGTGCTGATTTCAAAGTTATTACAGGCAGAATAATGACATTTAGATACATCAGGGTAATTACCCCATGCTTTGGCATATTCAGTTTTCCACATTTTAATTGAATGGTATATAGAAGTATTTAATGTGTGCTAAAGAACGCATCATAAAAAAAACCATTACATGTTCTAACATCTGTTGATATCTAAAGATCTCATTTTTTACTGCCTTCAGGGCAGCTCCATTTCACTCTTTCTAATTCTAATATAGACTAGAAATATTGCTTGACTGAGATCTTTATCTCCTTGTTTGTATTCTCTTAAATCTTCCTTAGGCAGTTGAGGTTCTTATCTTTAGACATACTGCAAACAAAGCAATATCAGCTACTTTGGACACAGTTGCAACCAGTTTTCTGCCCTTTATTGGGTTTATCTTATTAAGTCTACATTTTAGAGGCACCAGTCCTACTTTCTGACATGTGCTCATGTTGCCCCAGGCTAGCCATTTCTGGAATCCACCAACACCTTCCCCAGGGAACACACCCGATGGTACCAATTCCATCACTGCTTCTGTTTTAACAAAAAGTATTGCTGCTAAGAAGTAGTATATGAGCTATGCATAATGGATTGCCATCTGTAATGTTTGTGAGTCAGTCACAAACCTTTACAGCCTCCTCCTCATGGGATTGCAAATTACAAATTATTTCAGTTGTGTCTCACTCTTCAAGACCTAGTTAGATGAGCCATTGCAGCATGACCAGGTCCTTCATTCTGGTAGAAACAGTAAACTAGAACTTTCAGAATAGGGAAATACATTTCACAGATGTGAACCCATGTGTCTGCAAGTCATAAAGGATTGCATTTGCAATCAATTGGATATTTTGGATCTTGAAAGTAGTGATTTAAAAGAATTTCATCTTGGATCATATATTTGGTATGGCCATCAGTAATTCTGGAAATGTAGGGGAAGAGAGAAACATTTGAGATCTTTCTGCATGTGTTACTTAATACAGATGTACCCTGTCCCTGGGGAGTCTGTCCTAGTATTGGGAGCATAGTCTGGGACAAGAGAATCCACTACAGGCATGACTATGTATTCCCCACATATGGCTCCTGGATTGATGATAACAGATCTAAGTGGCTGGGACTGAAAAAATGGGATTTGTGATGTGAATAAAGTGGAAAAAGGACTATTAAAGAAAAAATAGGACAAAAAATGCATCAAGACTTGGTGTCAGTTCCGGTTTGTATTTATGCCAGTATACCTTCTTTTGAGAACTTTCATTTTTTCCCTTCTAAAGCTGTACAGATAATTATGACATAGCTACAAGTAAAAATAAGGATTCATATTCCAAAGTGCATTTACCATATTTTAAAGTAAATCTGTGATTTAATAGATCCAGATGCTTTACTTTTCTGTACGCTTGGTTTCCAACTATATAGTGCCCCATGGTCTTTCATCTTCTATTCCATACCTACTGTTTCCTTGGATTTTCTATTAAATTCATCCTCCTGCAAGATGATTCATAATGACTGAGTGTCATCACTGATGTGAAATGGTGAAACTTAGATGGTGTTTAACACAGGTCTATCACTGGTAATTTATATTTTCATTAAAATGTTTGAAAAAATGTACATTCAGTGTAATATAAAAACGATTAAAAGTTTCATAGTATCATAAATAATGTTGTAAATATATCATCAGATGTAGAGTAAATATGTGTTTGGGAAATATATAGAAATTAGATGGTTTCCAAGGCAAAAACTGAAATATTCATATATGATCCAAATTTGGACATTGAAGTGTAGTGTGAGAAAGAAAAGATCATACTTTTGTGAAGTACAAAACTCACAGCGCAGCTGTGAACAATCATTGTGACAAGAAAATTGCCACACATCAGAAGGCTGAGTGGGATATATCATGAAACTCCTGAGCATACAGAATGCTTCTCATGATGTTTTGTTGACAGTAACTATCTTCTTTGCTGAGGTCTTTTGGATGAAGACATTTCTGAAAATAAATGGATTTAGTTTTTATATATGATTATAATTGCAATAACTTGTGATTTATACATATATATTCTCTTGGATTAACAAGTTTACTGTCTAGAAACACAGGTTTTCACAGTACATGCAGTGTATCTTATAGTCAGTGTTTCCAGTCTTTACTGTGGTTGTGAACTGCTCAATCCAGTGTTGTGGAGCTGCTATTCATGGTGTATGTTTGCCTGGATGAGCCAATGTCTTCAAATATGATGATAACAAGTGGTGTTTATATCATCCATAATTTCTGAAATCTGAAACTTTACTGACCTGCTACCATTCACTAAAATGAGAAGAAATCAACCAGAGAAGAATTATTGCTACTACAGTGAAGAGTAATTTTCTGAATTATAAGAATGTTCTGAAGTGAGGGAACTGACAATTGCAGTAATTGTAAAAGAACCAAAAAAAACCCAGATGAAAAATGGTAGAATTAGAAAAAAGGAAAATAAAAGTAATTGCCATTTTATTGCCTTTTTTTTAAGACTAAAAAATTATACTTTCAGTTTAGGCTCTAGATTAGAACTATAATTACTAACATTTTTTTCTGAAAAAGTGGACTTTGATCACGTCTGGTAACTTTATGGATCAACTTGTTACAAAATGATAGCAATATGAAACTTCTGAAAGAAGTAAAACAACTGAAATTATCCCCATAAGAACTTATCATATGTTTTTTGACTTTCATTTCTGCACTGATCTAATTTTGTTTTCAGAATATAACTGGGCTTTTTTTTTTTTCTTCTAAATATCAATCTACTGCAAGGTATCTGGGGTTCAATATATGAGGTAGCAGATGACCTGTATAGCAATTGCAATAGACAATAGATTGTCATATATGTTGCAGACTTCCCTTTCTGTAGATCTGATTTTAACATTATCAAAAAGAAAACAGCTGCTTAAATTTAGGGAAAGAATAGAATAAAAAATAAGCTATATTATGAAATTTGATGCATGGTAGTGAATAATTTATATTTTATCTAACCAAAGAATATTTAACATTCTGATTTTCCTGGGTTTTTTTTCTATGTTCTTGTCTATACTTTTCTGTGATGAATTCTATAGATTTGAGATTATGGGCATTAACTATTGCATATTTAATAAGAGAATTAAGTCCAGCCTACACAGCAGACCATGATTTCCCTTTTCCCTGGTTAAGAGGCAATATTTCACTTTAATGATGAAGAAAACACATGTTTCATGAATAAGAAAACAACATGAATAGGATATGCAAGCATGCAGGTTGCATTATAATCCGACCATCAGTGTACACTACTGAAATACTGCTCACAAGCCCTTGGACATGTTGCTCTAGGCCATTAACACACAGCCACACTGCTAATGAGTTATTCTGTCCCAAAAAGCATGTGATGAATGTCAGTACTGAAAATATAACTCACAAATCTCTTTGATGCAAGACTTTTTTATAGCTGGATTTCATGTATGTCTCTTTTACTTAATGTTTAACATAATATGAAATTGTTCAATGTTTGGGGCCCGATTTTTTTAGGAACAAGTTTGTCCCCTAGCTTAGTTAGAATGAGCTAGACACATCTCTTTATACAAGCTAGATATCTTACTTGGAGTTAATTTTACTCAGATTGTTTGTGGAAATTTAAAACCATTGGAAATTTTAAGAATACTAGATCTTGATGAAAGCCCAAATATACTTTGTGAGTTTTAAAGTCCAAGTACTTTAAAATTTAGTTGTTACAGTCTACTGATTCTGTCTGGGGAGAAGTGGATTTTCTTCATAGTAGTCTGTATGGTGCAGTGGTGCTGTGTTTTTGATTTGTGACTAATACAGTATTGACAGCACACTGCTGTTCTGGCTCTTGCTGAGCAGTGCTTGCACAGCATCAAGGCATTCTTTTGTTTATTTATTTGTTTTTGCCACTCTGTCCCAATATCAGGTAGGCAGTCCCAGCATCACAAAGGCTGGAAGTACACCTTCAGTAGAGCCAACTTGAACTGACCAAAGGGATATGCCAAATCACATGATGCTGTGTTTCATGACACAGGCTTGGGCACAGGAAGAGGAAGTGAAGGTATTTGAAGAAATGAGGTTTGTGTTTGCAAGTAACCATGACATATGCTGAGGTCCTGCTCTACAGAAGGTGGTTGGGAATCTTTCTGACAATGTGGAGTAGTGAATAAATAATTTACTTTTCTTTGTTTGGGTGTACAGCTTCACTTAACTTATAAAACTATACTCTTAAAAATATTTGCAAGTAGCAAAAAATTACTTTATTCTTAGGCATTATGTCAAGTCTAGCTCTCTCTTGTAATAGAGTTGAATAATCAAATCAAAGATTAGGGATGCATATCTTTGTCCATGAAGATTAGTTTAATAGGTATTTACTTTAAAGTACAGATTAAACAAAAGAGTCTGCTGCTAGTCGGATTCTGATTTTTGCTTTTAAGAAGTTTGACAGCATTTCACAAGCTTCATAGGTTTTTCTGAGGTTTACTGAAACAGGTACTCTGGTCTTTGGTCTTATAGTCCATTCAGGACAAGAAAAGGAGATTCAGCTTCCCTAGTAACCTTTCCCTCAAATGACTTGGTTGAGTTCAGAAAATATATTATGTCAAGAATGAGCTGAAGCTTTTATTCGTCTGGATGACTTGTAATTGAGTTCTTCAGATAAACAAGGTATTCCTTAAAAAAAAAAAAAAAGCAACAACTCTTCAGTAAAGGGAATTTCACAGCTTCACTAATATTTAATCTTATTTTAATAATTGGGAAGTTATTAAAATAGCTAATGAAATCTTTACCATAGAATTACTTTATGCAAAATTCATTTACTACAGGACATAAAGAAATGGAAAAGAAGTAACAGCTCTATTTTTTTTTTGTGAAATTATATTCCTCTCTTTTTTTTTGCTAGACAGCTTGTGAAATAGCTATCAGTAAAAATCAAACAACCTTATAATATCCCTACACTTTTTTCTCTTACATTTTTGTGGCTCATATAGATTTTTCTCACCTCCTCTAGACCTTCCTTTAAGTGTATGTGAAGTTCTCATGTTAAAGTATTAATTAGCAGGTTTAGAAAAGGGGATGGTAGTGACATCCCCATGTCTGTTATTCATTACAGTGGATTCTTTCCTGCTGTGCTGCTTCATCCATATCTGTGCTTTGGTTTTCACCTCCTACCTAAGGTAAAATGCAGTACACTTCATCAGAGTTTGTCTCACTGATCACTGTTGTGTATCAAGAAATGTCCTTCTAGTTGACACTTTATTACATTATCTAGGTTGTTAATAAGGCACTAAATGGGACTGGTCCAAGGCAGGCTGTAGATGATAGTTCTTAATTTAAGGCATTGGAGGTCGGTCAATATTCTTCCTCCAAGCAAGTAAACCAGTTAATACTTTGAAACTAAAGTTCCAAGTATCTGTCATTTGGTTTTTCCTATAATGAAAAACCAGAACCTTATATTGGAGTCGCCATTGGCTTTTTCTGCTTTCTGTTGAAATTCGGATTGAAAATTTCATCCTGGATGGACTTAATCTTAAAACAACATGACATCAATGTAACTGTCAAGTACAAATTCAAAGGCATGGTAGTCATTCCAAAACAGGTCATTACCATGGACATTATATTTACCTGTGAACAATATTGGAACAAATACAGAAGCAGATGTCCCATTTTTGATCAGTATGTGCAGAAATCAGCATGTCAGGGATTTAATATGGATACACTGCCCATTTCCTCCACTAAAATGGTTGACTAAAAAGCATACTTCTGTCTCACTGGACCCTGAACATAATTTTCCAACTGAGCAGCACTGGAAAGAGATTGTTTACATCAACAACAAATTTATAGTAAAATGTCCGGTGCAGGATTTGTATCTGACATCATGGCCTTCTAGGACTTATTTTTCTTTCCTCTTTCAACTAAGTGGTCCACATTTTAAATAGATTACTTCGATTTTATTTTGCCTTTAATGAGATTTAATGCCATCCCCTACAGCTGAGCAGCAGTAATACAACATGAAATCAATTTATTGTTTTCTTAGGCATTTAGAACATAAAATGCCAAAGGTGTTAATGTGCTTGGAAAATGTCTTATGGTTTCATTACTAACAAAATGCAACAATTCCTATTTCAGTTTTTTCTCCCAAATACACAATTTCTCATGTTCTTTTTGTTCTCTTCTCCAAGATAGTCTTTAAAAAAAAAAAAAAAAACCTAGATATTTTTTAAGCTCTTTCAAGTGCTCTGAAGATCCTGACATTTAGATATTTACTTAGGAAATTAAGACTTTTTTTAGTAAGTTAGCATATGTACAAAATAATCTTAGTATTAAAATCTGACAACTGTGGTGACTATTAGACTCATCTCAGTGCCAAACAAGAAAAATCTGCTTTTCTGTTCTGTGTTACTATGAAATCTTCTACAAAATTGAGACATATACTTGCACTGATCCCTGTGCAGTTTTCTTCCCATTCATGTCTCAAATTACCAAAGGATTTTAATGTTGAAATGAGTGATAGTTAGATACCAGGGTACTTGTAGAAGGCTGGCTCTAAACACTTGGCAGTTGCAAGCCTCTGTTTTACAGCAACAAGGATAGATCACCGTAGCCACTATCCTCTCTGGGAGTGTTGACATTGTGAAGTCACAAATCAGGAATTTGAGATGAGAGTGATATAAATATAGCTCTTTGTGTCAGAAAACAGGGGCTGAATTTGTAAATAAAATTTCAGAGGGTACCCTGGTCAGCAGAGAGGGATCACTGTCACTTTCTTAGCAAAAGGAAACAGATTGTTTTGTCAATGGCACAAACAGGTACTTCACATTGAAATTATTGCTGATGAATGATGACAGCGAGATATCTGCCTGTCTGCCCAAGCAGGTAAATGCTTCAATGTGATAAACACAAGGGCAGCCAGTATGGAGACAATCTGTCTAAGATTAGGCATGAATTTCCCACAAGAAATAGGGAGATATTGAATTATACCAGTACATTTTATGGACTGGCGACTTCATTTTCAGTTTCCAAGTATTTGATATTACATCACCATTTTAAAAAGGGCAAACAAAAAAAGAAACTAAAAACAATATTGTCCCTTAATTTGGGCTAATTTAGGAAACCTGAAATATTTTTCAAAATTGACCAATCAATGTCAGGACTCAGGACATCCCTTTGGCTGTCCTGAGCAGCCAAGACCCTTGCCGGGGGGCTCAGAGACCCTGGCACAGAGCCCAAAATGCCTCTGTGAGTTTGATTATGGCCCGTGGAGCAAATACCAACCTTCTATGAAGATCAGCAAGCCACAAGAGTTTAAGTAGAATTTTAGTGAAATTATCACAGGGTGAATTATGTATTTTAGGATTACTGTACAGGGGGGTTATATCCCTGTACAGGGGGGTTATGGAGACAAGATGGAGGAATCGGGGCGTGCCTCGTGCTTCTTCTTTCTTCTTCTTGTCTTCCATCTTCTGTGGTGATGCTGGCACTTGGGGATTGGTTTATGGTGAAGGTACATTTGTCAATAAGGGTAAAAGGTATTGGGAATAAAAAGTAGATATGATATACGTAGTTTTTGTTATAAAAGGACGCCACCCGCCCCGTGGGTGGACAGAGTGCCTGTGGCTGCCCTGCTGAGCAGATCTCTGCTGGGCAGAAAGAAAATTTTTTAGATAAGAATTAATAAAAGACCTTGAGACCGAGAGATGAAGAGCTCTGACTCCTTCTTTAAGCGCCGGGCTGGGAAAAGAGATTTTAGAACTTTTCTCAGAGTCACTCTGACAAGCAAATGATCCCAACAAATCAAGACCATTTTTCTTCCCAATGCAGAAGTATTTTAAGGCCCTGGTGTTGCAGACACCTTTTGTGAAAAATCCTTTCTTAGGATTTTTTCTGCTGGAGCTGAGAAGTTTCAGCAACAAATGCAAACAATTATTATCTGCTGCTGTGGAATGCAACAGGTCCACCTGTGGTTGGTTTTCTGTAGATGTTTGGAGTTACTGACCACTCACGGCAGAGCTGGCTCTCACCCTCTGTTGAAGCCAGCTCCATTGTTATGCATTCTTTCTATTCTATTCTTAGCTTAGCCAGCTTCTGAAGAAGCGCCTTCCTTTCTATTCCTATTTAGTATAGTCATAATGTTATATATATATATATCATAAGATAATAAATCAAGCCTTCTGATCATGGAATCAAGATTTCTGCCTCTTCCTTCTTCTGCAAACCCCTGTGACCACCGTCACAGTCTGGGTTCAGAATTCTTACCATTAGCATAAAATTATCAAGCATCCAGTTTTAGGTGATCTTTTTGTCCAATAACACAGTTTATCTCAGTGGCATATTTAGAGAAAAACATGCAGTTTTTCAGGGCAGCTCTTAATTATGTGTAAGACTACGGTTTCTTTACTTGTAATTCCTGCTTCATTCTGTATGCTCTTGCCACCCTTGGTGACATGGTTCCACCCCAAAGCACAGTGCAATCTAAGTGTTGAATGAAGAAGCAATCACTGCTTCTTGAAAATTACTGCTTGAGCACATAAAAGTTGGAAGAGCATCAGATACAGTACACTTAATTTTGATTGCATTGGAAATGCACCGAGCAAACATTTCTAATTCTCAGTTCATTTAAATAGCTGCTTTAAAGTTTCCTCTGAAACAT
Source organism: Setophaga petechia (assembly GCA_024362935.1). Lineage (NCBI taxonomy): Eukaryota > Metazoa > Chordata > Aves > Passeriformes > Parulidae > Setophaga > Setophaga petechia. The sequence goes on from JANCRA010000008.1 coordinate 35,884,953, forward strand.
TGTGGTTGGAACAAAGTAATATGCCTAGTCTTTGTCCTTGGTTTATATGTACAAATTCAGTTTTACATCTTTTCATACTCTCCTTGCAGCCAAGCAAAATTTCTTTGATGGAAGTATTTAAAAAGAAAGAGTTTTTTGCCATTTTCCCTCTCCTTGTTTCCTTAGAGGGTAATTCTACTGCTAGGCAATACTTTAAATCACCTTGACTAGCAAACCAATAGATTTTTGCACACCATTAAAACAAGTTTTATAGTCACAAAAGAATGAGTCACAACAAGCCAAGGGGCCAAAAAGGCTGCTCATGAACTCACCATAACCTTACGCTCCTTTAATTGATTTAATGGAAAATGTGTAAAATATCTGTACCAGCACAGCAGGAAATACTGAGGACCATCAGTGGTGCAATTAAATAGAACAAATCACGTTAATTGATTAAACATTCATTTTTACTTGCCTAGTGTTTCAAAATAATGTTAGACTAGGTCAATCTGACACTGTTAAGTATATATAAAGGATACAGGCAATTTTTATTTTTATTCCCATTTTTGGATGGGGCAATGTGTTGGCATACAATATTAAAACTGATTTTAAAGACTATTGATTCTCAGAACAAGCAAAGGAATTTGAATAACCAATTTCATATTGCTTTTTTTCTCTCTTAATTTCTCTCATAATTATAAAAATTTTATCTAAAAATTGTCTCTGCTTTGAAAATCAGAAGTTTAGAAGTGGAATAAGAATGTATTTCAATGCGGAATGAATTTACACGTGTACATGCTGTCTGACACTCAGAATCACAGAATCTCAGAAAATTACTATTTGGAAGGCACTATTGAGTCCAGCTCCTGGCCCTGCACAACACCATCCCCAAGAGTCACACCACGTGCCTGAGAACATTGCAAAACACTTCTTGAAATCTGCCAGGCTTGGTGTGACCAATTCCCTGGGGAACCTTCTCCAGCACCCAACCCCACTCCTGGTGAAGAATCTTTGCCTAATAACCCAACTAAACCTCTAGTGACACTTCAGGCCATTCCCTTGAATTTTGTCTCTGGGCACCACAGAGAAAAAATCAGCATCTGCCCCTCCTTTTCCCCTCGCAAGGCAGCTTTAGTGTGCAATGAGGACTCTCTTCAGTCTCCTCTAATCCAGGCTGAACAGACCAAGTTAAGTCATTCCTCATATGGCTTCCCCTCAAAACCCTCCTCCATATTTGCTGCCCTCCTTTGGATACTCTCTAATAGTTTAATGTCTTTTTTATATTGTGGTGGTCAAAACTGCACAGAGGACTGAAGGTGAGGATACACCAGCGAAGAGCAGAGTGGCACAAGAATCACTGATTTTTTTCCTCAATATTTTAACCCAGATGAAAATTTAGTTTCCCTCCAGCTAATGAGTGTCACAGAGTTGTGCCACATTAACTCATTAACTGGTTTTGGTTTTTTGTGTGGCAAAGTTTCAATGCCCAAAGGCTTCAGGGGTGGCTTCTCTGAGAAGGCACTGGGAGCTGCTCTTGTGTTGGACAGAGCCTCTTGCTTTTGGCTCAAGCTCCAAGACAGACCCACACTGGCCAGAGCTGAGCCCCTCACTGATGGGAATAGTGCCACTGTAATAACATATATAAGAAAGGGTAAAAACTGCTGTGAAATAGCAAATGAGAAAGAGGAGAGAGAACATGTGAGAAACAGCCCTGCAGATGAGATCAGTGAAGAAGGAGGTTGAGGAGCTTCTTCAGGCCTAGAGCAGAGATTCCCCTACAGCCCATGGGGCAGCCCATGGTGAGGCAGCTGTGCCCCTGCAGCCCACGGAGGTCCACGCTTCAGCATATATCCACCTGCAGTCCAGGGACAGCCCCACACAGAGCAGTTGGATATATGCTGAGGAAACCAGTGATGGAGCAGGGTCCTGGCAGGACCTGCAGCCCTGTGATGATGAGCCCATGCTGGAGAAAGTTTGCTGGCAGGACCTGTGGTCCTGTGAGTAGTCATTCTGGAGCAGACTCTTCCTGAAAGGTTGTACCTCTAGGAGAGGACCCCATGGGAGCAGTTTGTGAAGAACTGTCTCCTGTGGCTGGTACCCCACACTGCAGGAGGGGAAGAGTAGGAGAAGAAAGGAGTGGCTGAGAAAACTTTATAAACTGACCATAGACACTGTTCCCTATCCGTCTGCATTGTTGGAGAAGAGGAGCTAGGAAATCTTGGAGAGAATTTGAGCCTGAAAGAAGTAAAGAGAGGGAAAAGGTGTTTTTAGATTTTATCTTAGTTCTTGTTATGATAGCTTTTTAAAATTGTAATTAATTACAATAACCTTATCATATAATTATAGAACAATTTGTGTTGGAAGGGACCCCTAAAATTAACAGGGTTATGTTGAATAGATCAGGTTCATCAGAGTCCTGTTCAAACTTACCTTGGTTGTTCCTGAGAATGGGGCATCCACAACTTCCCAGGGTCACCTGTTCCAGTTTTTCACTGAGTTTTCTCCAAGACAAGACTGTTTTGCCATGACAATAACTGATAAGGTATTGCCCTATCCTTATCCCAACCCATGAGATCTACATAACATTTTTTCCTCTGTCCTGTAAGAGAGGAAGAGTAATAGACTTGGTAATGTTCTGTTATAAGTATTTTTATTTCTGCAAAAACAAAGGTGAGAAGTAAGAGATGATATGGAGAGCTATGGCCTAAAACACAGAAGACTGCAATTTCTTCTGTCTGGCAAAATCAAATGTGAAGAATATTTTGTATTTTCTCTTCTTTTGTCTTTTTTTTTGACATTTTTCATATCCCTTCTCATCACACTTATAAAATAATTATTTTGTAGGTATATACATTGCAGAGAACGATTGACACCGTGTTGAAACTAAGAGAGAAAATACTACTAAAATTTGCATTAAGAGGAGATATTTTTCCATTGGACTTCACATTGGATTGTGAACTGGTCTGTAAAGACTAACTCCTGACTCCTGTGGCATGTATCCCAGACTATTTACTGAAAATTTCAGTACTACTACTGCAAGAGAACTGAAAACTTCAGTTTTCTTGCAAGGTACCACTTGCAAGAGAATTTTCAAAGCTTTGATGTTATTCAGTACATTCAGGACAAGCTTTTCCACTTTCACTTCATTCATATTTGATAGTCTTAACCGTAAGAAATAAATTCTTCCGTGGTTTCAGCAAATGGATTTTGCCCACCAAGGTAACAGATGGGGATATTAGCACACCCAACACATAAATAGATAATGACTCATGCTTATTGTTGGCCTTTTGTCTTACATTTCATTGCAAACACTATATGGACTCTCTGACAAAACTCACATAAGCAATTGAGCTTAGAGCAGATACTTTAATTTATTTTAATTAAATCATTCTACAAAATGTTTTGCAGCCCATGTGGTGCCCTCCTGCTCTTTTTCATATGCTATAGAGAGAGACTTGTGTCTTTATTTCCCTATTATCCAGATTTTAAATTAACCCCATAGTGTTACATTTGTTTCCTCCATTTTTTCTCTGTGATTCCTAAAGTATGTGAGAGACAACAGACTGCCTGAGATAGTGGATTCATTCAATCCACCAAGAGCAGTGAAAACTGCCCATGGTAAACATTCAATTCCTGCTGGTTTGAATCCTGATTTCAACTGGGAAAGATACTGCATAAGCAAAAAGCTGCTTTTTAAGGGGAAAATAAGTGCATCACTTCACTTACTGATTGTGTCATTGCATCTATTTGTACAATATCATAGAACTTAGCGGCATATACACTGTTGGTTTGCTGTTTTTCTCTTCTAGTCAATTTAATTAAAACTAAATCCCTCATCTTGCCTTGCCTTGCCTTGCCTTGCCTTGCCTTGCCTTGCCTTGCCTTGCCTTGCCTTGCCTTGCCTTCCCTTCCCTTCCCTTCCCTTCCCTTCCCTTCCCTTCCTTTCTTTTTCTTTTTCTTTTTCTTTTTCTTTTTCTTTTTCTTTTTCTTTTTCTTTTTCTTTTTCTTTTTCTTTTTCTTTTTCTTTTTCTTTTTCTTTTTCTTTTTCTTTTTCTTTTTCTTTTTCTTTTTCTTTTTCTTTTTCTTTTTCTTTTTCTTTTTCTTTTTCTTTTTCTTCTTCCCCTTCCCCTTCCCCTTCCCCTCCTCTTTTTTTCTATTGACATTTTTTTAAGTCTGTTTCATAAGTCATATTTGTCAGTGTATTTTTGAAGACTGTGAAAAATCACTTGGCAAAAGCCTGCAGAATCTGTTGGATAACAGTGTGTCTCAGAATAAATGTTCTGGTGTCTATCCTAATGTATACTGATGGTGATGTACTTAAAATTTTATGTTTCAACTCATAGCTCAGGATTGTACAAATTTGTGGCAGGTGTCATGATACATAATTGCCTTTCACTAGTGTCCTGTATTATGGACATTAGCTTAGCTTATGCTATTACTTCATAGGTGATAACAGAGCCTCTACATTTCTAATTAACTCCTGGACTCTGAACTGCAGTCATTACCGAAGCAGCAGAATGGAAACCACTGGTGACAGACAACAGGCATTTCCTGACCAGGTTCTGGCTCTCTGTTGCACTCCTGTTGTCATGCTCTGCTGGAGCAAGGATATGGGAGCAGTGTCAACAGTGATGGCCTGTTCTAGTTAATTGCAGCTGCTGCAGAACAGGGTGAGGATTGAGGAGTTCCGGGAGCACTCTGAGTTTCAACTCAGAACGTTTTTTTCAACACAGTTTGGGAACATTCTATGAAATGGAGAAGCAAATAGAAGCTGAAAATCTCATTAAGTTTGAAAGATGGAATTGGAAACTGTGTGCTAACTCCTGAATTGTTGTGTGGCCAGAATTTCTTACTAGAAACTGGTATGGATATTTCTATGAGACTGGATGAGCAGCTCCTGCTCCATGACTTTTTGAACAGAACAGATAAGACAAAGCATTTATAGAAAGGATTAAAAGTTCTTCTCAACTTTCTTCTGAAAATGGATAACTTACTACGGAGAGTGGGAGGAAAGGAAGAACCCTGATATTTCCAGTTGATTATGATACCCTTAATACCATGAACATATTTTCTAAAAGAGGGTTAAACTTTAAAAAAATAGTTTACATTTGTACTCAATCTTTACATTGATCTCAGTGTGAAGTTTTGAATGCTCAGCAGGCATGTAGCTCTGAATTTAGTGATCTGAATTTGAGAGTAAATGTGGCACTTTTGTCCTTTATTTTTATCTCAACTTTTGCTCCATTTGACTCCAATTTTAACATTTATGTCCTTTCATTTCATCCATTTATGATCAGTTAGAGCTTTCAAGCCCCCAACTTTAATGAAGAAATCTGAACCCTTTGTCTGTGATATTCATAAACATTTCTTCATCTTGTTCCAGTTTTCAGTCACAGTACACAGCATAAGAATACAAAAATCTACAAGGTAGAAAGAGTCAATAATACCTAGCTGCAAAAGTGACTTTTGTTTGACAATTTTCCTGAAGACTGGAGTGATATATAAATATACAGCAGACAAATGGGATCTACAGGGACCCCTCTAAGATCTTTATGAATATTTGAAAGGGCACCTGGAGCCATGGCTACACAGGGCAATCAATTGCTATGAATTTTTATTTCCTCAAGTACTCAAAGGGAATGGCATGACAGATATATGTATTATCAGCAAAATTAATTTAAAGAAATATGGAGCTTATTTTGATAGGACCAAGGCAAGGGGGGGAAAATATCATTCATAAATAATCTCCTTTAAATTGATGTCAGCAAAGCTTATTACTTAATTATTGGAATTATTGTAAAAATGAATGCTCCCTATTCTTTTTAGATGCTGCATATTCTTTTTTGAATTCTAGTCCTGCTTCCTTAGAAATTTGAAAAGCAATCTCAGGAGCCTGCCAAAATGAAAATAAAAGGAAACATCTTTTCTTTTAATAAGAATTGAAAATCAAATTAGAAGTTGGGATTTTGGAGGTGTCCATCTTTTCTTTCTCTTTAGAGACTATTTTTCAAAGAATCTTCTCCTCCTGAAGGAGAAGAGTTCAAACCTTTAAGCTTATATTGACAGTCACCAAGTATTTTTAAATTGCATATTATATCAGAAACAATTAGAAAACTTTTGTGTCACTGAAAATTCCATTTTTACTGGCATTTATGTATCTATTTTGTGGTGCATGTATGAAATACGTTAAACCAGAAAAATAATTATTCATGCTTGTAATAAAGCTGTAAGAAAAAGCATTGTATCTATTTAAACTAAACTATAGCACCATCTATTTCTGTTTGTCTTTTTTTTAGAGGTCAGGTCAAAATGTTATTCTCAACAAAGTCCAAGTTCAAATGGTGCAGAACTAACTGCAGTAATAAAATTTAAAAAGGAGTAGATATACTACAGAAATAGAGTACTGTACCCGTGGTATAGAAATTAAGATTGTGGTTTGCTTGTGTGGGTACTCAACCAAATATGTATATCCTAAAAGTGGTGGGTAGGCACTTTGCTTCTTTGAGATCCTAAATTCATTCTCAGAAATCCAGCTATTTAATCTTTCATGACATTACTGGCTCCTGAAATTATTTGGGGAAGAAAAATTTGAAGGATTTGAGGCAGAAGGTGTCACTGTTCTTTTAAGTTACTTTAAGACACATGCTCCTTAGTTTTGACATTTTTCAGTGAGCTCAAACTTTTAGGAAGAATGAAATACAAAACAGGTTGCTATTGTGTAAGTTGCACACAGTATAAAATAGATTCCAAGAAGCCAGTAGGCAGGGATTAATACATGAAATAAAATATTTGCTTGGTGATTATTCAGGGTCCTCAGGGCATAAAATTTTTTCCAAAAAAAAAATCAATCTGAGAAAGAACTGTTTTCTCTTTACAGTATTTCATATCCAGAGGCCTCTGGCCATAAAAGGTGTTGAATCCATTATAAGCTTGCTGGATTTCTGAAAATCATGTCACAGCTGAGTTTTTTGCCATTTCCTCAGATCAATCCCATAAGTATTATTTCTGTAAAAGTAACTTTTTTTTTAATGCCTAAAGCTAAAATACAGGTAATGTATACACAGATCAGTAATCTTTGTTTAATGGGAGAAGAGGATTTAGCTTTGTGGTTGTTTCTGAATATGGTGTACTGAAGCATCAGCTCAAGCTATTTTTGATCTACAGATAGCCATTGAAAGATTGTTGGCCTGTGTACACATGAAAACCTTGTTCAATACTCAGGTATGTGACTGACTCAGACGTCCTCATGATTAAATAACAAATGAACTGAAAAACCTCAATATCAACTACAGAAACTTTTAAATACCTATTCTCCTTCCCCTGCAGGCAACACAGCCATTTAAACAGGAACTTGGCAAACTGTGACAGCGTTCACAGGGGTTTCAGGATGAGGGAAGAGACGAGGATCTGACTCCATATTTCAGGAGGCTTGATTTATTATTTTATGATATAGGTATATTACATTATAACTATACTAAAAAGAAGTAGAAGGAAAAGGTTCATCTCAGAAGGCTAACTAAGAATAGAATGGAATGAATAACAAAAGGCAGCTCTCTCAGACTCTGTCCGAGATAGCTCAGCCTTGATTGGCCATTAATTATAAACATCCAAGATGGGCCAATCAAAAATCCACATGATGCATTCCACAGCAGCAGATAACCATTGCTTACATTTTGTTTCTGAGGCCTCAGCTTCTCAGAAGGGAAAAAAATCCTAAGAAAGGATTTTCACAAAAAGATGTCTACGACAGCAACCAATCTTGTTACTAGAATGTCTCTACACTCTACTCCTTACTGTAGTTGACAGCTGTATTTGTCCTTGTTATTTTCAAATCCTTGCTTTCTGCTCCCTATTCTACATTTAGCCTGTTATTAGAAACATATTTAACCCCCCATTTCAATTATATTGATATATGCTAATGGTTCAAATAGCCGTATTGCAGTTACACTGCACGGGCAGAATTTCCTTTCATGGCTTCAATTAAATCTCATGCTATAGAAGCTGAACAAGCAATTTTCTTCATTTCAGTGTATGTAGGGGACAGCTACAGATAACAGTGATCTATGCATATTGTTCTCTGTAGGCTAAATGTGTATAAGATTCAGGCCTTAGGACATTGTTCTCAGTTTAAGACATGGAAAGAGAAGGGTGTTAAGACGATTAACAAAACAAGTAAAAGTGCTAAAATTTCAGACTTCTTGAAAGTTTGAACAGAGGCAAAAAGGATGGTCATGGTGGTCTCATAATTTCAAATGTTTAAAACTAACCCATAGGCTCATAGACTAAAAGCAGACTTAAGATTTTTATGCCATGGAACGTTGATGGCAAGACTGGAGACACCTTTCCAGTGCCCTTTATCTCACTGGTTTTGCTCTAGGCTCTTTGTTCTAGTTTCATGCAAGATGCCACTGATTTACCAACCTTCCTGAATTCTCAGCATTTAGTCAGTTTCCTGATCCCTTTGTTGCTCTGTCTTTTCTGAAGTTTTCTTAATCCTCTCTTCCAAATGAGAACATGAACAATAGAATATTGCTGCTGTCTGGAGGATTTGACTAGAAGATTCCCTGGGATAAAATATACTTGAATATAACAGATTTTTTTTCTTAATTTAAAACACCAATAGAATACAAAACAATAGGGTAAAGGCACTGGAGTGACATCTTCACCACCTAAAGTTAAATCCATTGACACTTTAGAAATGAGTAATACCTAAGTAAATACGCCTGAAGTTTTCTTGGCTCATATCTGTGATTTGCTGTAACTGACTGAGAAACTCAGACAAAAAAGTCACAAGGATAAAAGAAACCATAGTGATACAGATGAGTGATCAGTCCTCCTTGTAAGGATGATGTTCTGGAGAGGTAAACACGCAGAAATTTTATAAGTTGAATTCTCATACCCAAATGCACGTATACTAATTGAAAATAACTACATGGTCTGGTTCCTCTTGAAAAAAAAAATCTCCATTTTTATAATTGTGATGTAGCTTCATTTGGTGAAGGCAGTTATCTGAAAGCCACAGTAAAATCCTTGTTGTGGGACTGTAATAGGACTGCTTCTTTGCTTATTTAAGTAAGACAAAGGATCTCTACTATACAGTTGTGTAATTAAGGACATCAGTAAATAGGATCCACCTGTCTTAACAACAGGCATTCTACAGGAAACTAGTTTAGGAGCTGAAACACAGCCAAGAGGCGCAAAGGAAAAACAAAGCATTTAAATAACTTTACAATACAGAAAATACGAAGAAGAATAAATTCCACCTTATTTTCAGGGAGAAGTTCCTCAAAAATGGGTAGGAATGCAGCGTACTTGCTAGTTATACAGGTGGACTGCTTTTACATGCGTGAGAATGTAATGATGCCAGAATACAGAGGGGCTTTTCATTAGATTTTCCCTTGCTCATCAAGTGGACATGTCCTGTCTTTTTGTTAGACTAAACATAGAGAAATGTTGTGCTGATATGGTTGTAATACTGAGTAGTCCTGGCTGGCAGGAAGATAAAGATCCTTGGATTTTTGTTTTCAGTCTGCATTTCTTTGTTGTCATTTGAATGTTCCTGAGAGTGTGTCTGGTCTTTCATGGCTTTGAAAATCCCTCTCCTGCAAATCACCAGTCTTTTTATACTGTGAAGTTTTATGCTCAGGCTTCAAGATTGTTTTCATTGTCCTTTTTTTCTCTAAAATAGTTAATGTGAATCTATGTTGTATGTGATCTGACTGTTAATAACCTCTCTGTAGTAAAGAGAGGAAAGAAAGAATTTATTTGCCCTGCTTAGTAGCCATCTTCTGCCTCTGGTCCATTCTGCTAAAGCAGACAATCTTCTGCTGTCAGCTCTGTGCATTCCTCGTCATTCCTTTCTGGTTTTTATCTTAAAAAAGGAGCAGCAGAGAAGTGCTGCACCAGTCAGGTGCAAATGTCAGGAAGGATCTGCACCAGACCATATACATAAGCTCCATATAGACAAAGTCTGCAGTTCAGGAGTGTGTCTGGGTATATGTACACACACACACACACAAACACCCCACATTTATGCACACAAAAAGATAGGATGGTAGAAATGAAGAGCAAGAAACAGGGAAAACCCCTTAGGATCTACACACAGCAAACACAATACATCACTAACTTCTTTACATATCCCAGCAACAGCAGCCAAGTCACTACACTGGTGCTATACTATACAAACCAGTGAAGATTTAGATAATAATTACTGCAAACAATGTTTTTGGGGGTTTTTTTAAGTCCACAGACAATGGTATTTTTGGTGTATTTATTAGCACTTCTATTGTATCAGTTATTTTAATTTATAATTAGTCTCCAATAAATGATTTATTCTAAGAGGAAATAATTAGTTCTGTTACAAGCCATCAATTTCCATGTAGCCAACAAAAGTTGACTATCTACAGAAATAATTTACAAGTCTAATGGAAGTTCTAGAATTGTTTTCTCTATCACTCTGCCCTGTTTCTGTCTTATTTACAAGCTTTTTGCTTGAATTAATAAATAAACAATAACTGAAATCTTTCATATTAATTAGCATGAAATGGCATTTGTTAAAGCAATATTTAGCAAAGTGATCTGATGCGGAGGATTAGCACTGCAACTAAGACATGAATAAATACATGGTGATTGAAACCAAATTTACTAACCACACATAGGATCATATTTTTAGATAAAGGTCTTGCATTTAATATGAGACAGTATAACCCTGCTGTGTGGACTATGATAAATTGCTTAGTGCATGTCTGCTGGGACGTGAGACGACAAGATATTATTCTTAACCCCAGAGCTGTCAAACATGATTATTTCCACAGGAGCTTGACAGCACTGGAAGTGATAAAAGGAAGCCTCCATAGGGAAGAGGGCAGAAAGGAAACTAAAGCAGCATTCTGCAGGTGTTTTTCATTGAATCATAGAATCGTTAAAGTTGGAAAAGACCTACTGAGATCATCAACTCCAACTGTTAACACAACACTGTCAGGTTGTCCTGGATTGGCTGTATGATGCATTTTTCCCCAATCGTCTTGTTCTGTTCATGCTGAATAGTAAATTTTGCACCTTTAAGACTTATTGCAGAGAGTGAAGGGGGGAGAGAAGTGCACAGGTTTTCCTCCATACACTGCTCTCACTCCCCCACATTCCTTCTCCTGGACTGTTGTTGTCTGTGGACAGACAGCAGGACAGAGCTCTTCTTTTGCTTTTTGGTTAGTGTTAGCTAGCTGAGGCAAAGAAGTTCCCTGGACTGTGGTTTTTTTCCTTTTCTTTGGACCTCTTGAAACCTGCTCTGGACTGAACACCCAGGGGAGCACCAGCAGCTCACATCTCTGGTCTGCTGGGCCGGGCCTGGCCTGCGACAATTCCAGCACGGGAGGGACTGATCAGAGACTGAGTGAGCTGCAACCCGGGGACGGGGTTTTCTCAGTTTATAATCTCTTTTAGAGTGGCAAGGGGTCTCATTGTTTGATATTGTTTTAGTTTTATTGTTTAATGAACAGCTTTTTTCCACCTTTCTCCAAGGAGGTATTTTTCCTCCCGGACCACTTGGGGGGAGGGGCTGATTGGATCTGCTTTTCCCACCGGAGCTACTTTGGGGGATTCTTCCCCAAATTTACTCTAAACCTGGACACAAGTCCATCGCTAAAAGCGTGTCCCTAAGTGTCGCATCATGTGTTTTGAATACCTTTGTTTCAACCACTTCCCTGGGCAGGTGATTCCAATGTCTGACTACCTTTTAGGCATAGAAACTTTTCCTAAAATCTCCTCAGGTGCAACTTGAAGACATTTCCTCTTATCATATCGCCTATTATTTGGGAGAAGAGACGAACCTCCACCTCAATACAAACTCCTTTAGGTAACTGTAGAAAGTGATAAGGTTCCCCCTGAATCTCCTTTACTCCAAGCTAATCAACCCCAGCTTTTTCAGATTCTCCTCATCCACCTTGTGCTCCTGGTCCCCCACCACCTTCATTGCCCTCTGGACATGCTCCAGCATATCAATGTCTTTCTTATAGTGAGGCACAAAAAACTAAACACAGGATTTGAGGTACGGCCTCACCAGTGCTGAGTACAGAGGGACAATCACTGCTCTGGCCATAGTATTGCTGAGAGAAGCCAGGATGCTTGGTCTTCTTGGCCACCTGGGCTGCTGGCTCATGTTCATCACTGTCAACCAGCATTCCGGATCCTTTTCTGTGGGGCAGCTTTCCAGCCACTCTGCCCCCAGCCTGCTGTGCTGCATGGGGTTGTTATGACCCAAAAACCAGACTCTTTGTCTTGTTGAAACACGTGCAGTTGACCTCTGGCCATTGATCCAGCCTATCTAGATCCTTATTTTGAGCCTTCCTGTCATCTAAGCAGGTCAAGACTCCTTCACAGTGGCTTTTACTATTGACAAGAAAAGTGACTTTTACTATTAACAAGCATCCTATATCTGCAAAAGTGAAGAAAGAAGTAGTAAATTATAGCAGAGCTAATACAAGAAACGCTTACATATAGACCATTTATGATCTCAACATATTTGTCACTGCCAAACACTGTCTGGGAGGTCCCTGTGGTAGAGCTTGTCTTACAGTGGCTGCAGTTGCTCATGTTGAAACTGAGTGCACTGCTTAGCTCTTGGATGTCAAATATTGAGCAGGCTTTTCAGGAGCTTTCTGCCAAGCTGGCAAAGGGGTGCTTGTGGGCTGCTGGGAGAACTGAGACTGTCCAGCTGCCAGGCTCTTGGAGGGGATGGAGTGGATGGAAGGTGGTGGCAGTCTAGTCTCCAATCCAGTAGTTACAACAAAGATAGACCTTGAAGGACTTTGACATTCTTGCTGTGTCACATATGAAAAGAAATGTACAAAATGTTATGGGAAGAGCATGCACAGGCCATGTCTCCATTAAGCTGGCTCAGCACATTTTAACATAATACGTAGGTGGGTGTCTGTCTGCTGTGATCCACCCTTGAAGACAAAGGGTAACCCAGGTTCTTGTAAATACATCCTTTGGGGTGGATAAGAGTGAAACAACACAGAAGTTTTTTTCAGTGTTTATGAGAGAAAAACAACACAGAAGTTTTTTCAGTGTATATAAATAAATCAGTGTTTTTAAATAAATCAGTGTTTCTAAATGAATAAATAAATAAATATATGTAGGTTTTAGTTTAGAACAATTTGATTGCAATGCAAAGCAGGAATGAGACCTTTTTTGGGTTTCATTGTTAAGCCTACATGTGAATATGAATGTCCTGATGTCCGGTCTGAATGTGACGTTCCCAAGGGGTGGGTGTAAAGGAGGACATTTGGCATAATTAAAAACACTATCCTGTCTCCTCAGGGTCTACTTCTTATCTGTGTCTAAGCCTTGCTTGTGTCACTCTCTCTGTCTTTTAAACATCAGAGGTTTTGCCACCACACACCCAAAATCCCACTGCCTCCCCCTTGGAGCAAACTTGAAATTTCTGGTTTTAGAAATATTAACTCTCTTGGAAAGTTAATGCCAACATTATGCCTTGTGCTCTTCTGGCCTTATTCATTGTGTTTATGTCAAGAAAGCTAACTTCTCTACTGCTCTTTGCTTCTTGTTGGAATTTTGTTGGCTGTTGTAGTTGTCAGGAAAATGAAAGGTCACTGAGGATATTCTGTGCTGTGTGCCAAAGTACACCAGAAGTTTAAATTTGCTATTTAGTGAAACTCAGTGGAGGGTTTAACAGAGCAGCAAGCAGCAGAAGGATCTTCAGAGGCATACAAAAAGGCCAGGAAAAGGCTCTTAGGGCTTTATCAAGTGGTACAGAAATAAGAGTATATGAGCCTAAATATTAGCAACATCCTTTAAAACTAATTGAAGATTAGTAAAAAGGAAATGCACCATCCATAGGATGCCTGTCCCAGATGTATTGTCACACTAGGAGATAAGAGTTATTCAAGTCTATATTTTGTCCTCAGAAGCATTAGGGATTGGTGAAAATTTTGGCTGTTTTTTTTTTTTTTTTGCTTTTCAGAAGCAGCTCACCACCAATTAATTACTCGATTCTCTTGTTGCAGCTACCTGCCACTACATAAAAATAGTATAGTAAAAATTTTTGTTGTCAATTAATTAAAATGTAGAAAGAAATCAAACTTCCTCAAGATTGCATGATTTCCAATTGCTAGACATTGGAGAAAACACTTCTCTCTGATACAGCTAAATAAAGATTTCTTTTGTTTTTGATGTGCAAAATTACAGTAAAATTGAGCTATTTTGCTCTCTTTCCTCTAGTGCTTCCTAGCAGATAGAACAACCCAAACACTGTTGTAAAATAGTATTAAGAATAAATGGGAACGAATTAATAAACCTAGCAGGATTTAGAGGAAAAGCTGTTGGAGAAAAGTAAAGATGCAGTGGAAGCGCTACGACTTTGAATTGGTGAAGGGGATGCCAGGTAACATCTTTTATACTGCATCACTGCTCTGGTCCAGGGAAGTCTGTCTGTAGAAGAGAAATACAACCAATAAAGGAGAAGAGATGCATAAAGAATACAGCCACGGAAATACACCAGGAAATGTATTTGATTAATGATATTTCATTTTTTGACTGAAAGATTAATTTAAACTTTGATAAGGAAAGACATATACTATTTTTTATGCATTTATATGTTAGGGTTTACCATGGAGACAGCAATATAACACCTCAATTTCCCATGTTCTTGTAATACTGAGTTGCCCAGGCTGATTATATGTCTTTAACTTTGGGTAGAGATACCCTGCCTGAAGAAATCTCTGCCCCTGCCTTCCACAGTATCCCTAATTTTACTAGCTAACTTTAAAAAAAATTGTTGGGTTTTTTTTTTTTTTCTGCGGAAGCAGGAAATTTATTAAGAAGATGCACTGTTCTTGATTTTAGAGTTCAAGCAACAAGGAATCTGTCAGATAGATACCTGAATAGGTTCCTTCATTGCAAAACCAAAACTCAGCAAAAAGTAATGCTTTGTTTCCTGTCTTTGATGGGATTAGGTTTAATGGTTGTCTAGCTTTAGTTTTTCATCTACGTGTAAAATTCTGCTTGTGTGGTGCTTGCACAAGATGATGGACACTCCTGCAAATGTAGACAATCACTAAATACACTAAATATTCCCTTCATTGGCAGGAAGTCTAGCTGTCTATTTACTCTTGCAAGAATATAAATATTTTTTCAGCTTTGTTTTAAACAGCTCTTCAACTGGGAAGCTGGGAAACAGAAAAATATAATTTGACGCTACACTGTTGGTTTGGGTTTTTGTTTTTCTGGAGAAAAAGCACCTTTCAAATTTTTTTAATGAGAACTGATATATCAAAAAAGGAATTTCAAAGATTTTTAAACTATTATATGTAACCAATATGTGTAATGTATATATAGAATTATTTAATGAATCTTGAGGACTAAAAGTATTATAATTAGTATGATGCTTAAAACATGTAAAGATGTGTGTTCCTTCAGGCTAATTTAGATGAAGAAAATACTTATGATGATTAAGACTTGAGTTTCTGTGAATCTTATCTTTATTTGTGGTGTACTTTACAGTGAATGGAGCAAATTATTCGGTGCATCCTTTTTTTTTTTTGTGATTTTTTTTTACATCATGGTAATTGCTGAAATATTTCAGATTGTAGAAAGCACAGCTGACTGAAAAAAGCCCTAAAATTTTGCAAAATATTTCCAACATATTTTCATTTCTCTGTTTCCAAATAAACATTGTAATAGTACATTGTAGAAATTTACCCAGGAAATTTTGATACTTGGGATGTAGAGTTGACCAACCCATAGAATCAAAAGCAGGGATAAAAGGACAACTGTCACTCCTATGAAATTTGGGTCAGCTAATGTGTAATTGAAAAAAAAAGAAAAGTATCCCCAATACTGAGACATTGATTGCTTTCCCTAAAATTCAATTTGTTTCACTTTTTATTTGAAAATTGGAATATAATTTCATTCATACTATCCTGCTTGGGAAAAAAAAAAAGCAGAGAAATCTTTCAACCACCTTCATTTTTGCTATAATGATATACTGGTTTAAGATGGCTGCTTTTATTGCAGCTTTCTATTTCATTGTTTTAATCCCTCATTGCTCTTGAAAGGATTGTAACATAAATCCTATGAAGGTTGGCAGCAAATAGAAATCTGGAGTGCCAGATTTAGAGTTGTGTGTATGGACCACACACTTCAGATTAATTTTGAATTTAAGAATAAGCAATGCTAAAAGTGATATTATAGTTCTTAAAAGTTCAGGACAGGATAATATAAGAGCTAAGCTTCCTTATCCCTTAAACTTTAGGAGGTGAGAGCTGTTTAGAACCAGATTTGACTTCTAGATTTTTTTAGAGATGTCAAAAACTCAGGTTCAGATGTAAAGGAGTTATTGACCATGTTATGAAGGTCATCTTAGTTTCCTTATTCTTCTTTCACTCACTTGTTCTTTCATTTTTACACCCTTATGCTCTCTTGCTTTTTCCTACTCAGGCTAACTTGTTTTAAGTATTCCTGGATTCAAATAGAAGAGTTTGACTACAAAATATACAGATATTTTGCCAAAATTTTGAAAGTGTGGAGGGGAATTATCTCTGTGCACCATCGGTACTGATGCATGAAGATATGAAATGGCTGCAAGAAATTAAGTTAATGAAAACTTCAGGAGCAAAACATAATGTCATATGTTTTACATAAAATAAATGTTGTAAAAATAATCTGGTATTGTTCTGTAGGAATTAAATAGCTTGATGATGAAACACTGATGATAACAAACTGTTATTAGACATGCTTCTGCCAATATTTGTGATGAGTAACAATCTTGATTTGGAAAATTGGATGATACAGTATCACAGAGTCACATAGATGTTAATGGACTAAAAAATGTTAAAAAATTTTTTTTTAATTTATTCTGGAGAAGATACACTTCATCTAATCCATGTCCATTGGAATTGCACTAGGAACTAATTTAGGAACAGTTCAGATAATAAAAGTTTTTAAAATCTGAGGGTTTTCATTTTTGAATCACCTCATGCTATAAAAGTCTGCATTTTAAAATCTATCTTTTGAAGAGTTAGAGGGTTTTATCTTCAAAAAATCTTTTGAAGTCTGATCATCATCCATCTTCTGAAACAAATGTAGCATTCGCTTGATGCCATTGAATAATGGCTTCCTTTGAGCTTCCCAATAACAATATTTTTAATGATTTTGCTCCTGCTTTTTGTCCTCTATGGAAAATTTCAAAAGTGGGCTGCCTTCTCTATGAAAGTTTGAAAACTTTGAAGGGAAAGGTAATTTGAAGGTTGACTTAATAAAAAGTATGAAAGCACCTGACAAAAGTATCCAAGATGAAGGAAACAGCTGCGACTTCAAGAGTGAAGCAAAAAAGCTTCAATATACATGAAGAGGAAAAAGCTTCCCTTAATCTGTCATAAAGCATCTTCTTTAGCAGGAAGCAATACGAAGAACAAGACTGAGAACTGAGAATTACCACAGAGTAAACTCGAATTTCTGAATCACTGGAAGCCTGCTGCAATTGAACTGAAAAAACTTGTCTTTGGGCAGCCACACTGTCCAATAGAGGAAGGCTAAAACAAGTGACAAGCAAACCAAAACACACCCACACATAAAGAAAAAAACCAAACAAGTTATGCCAAAGACAAATTGTATTTTGGTCTAGCTTTGTATTCTTACCTGTGAAAAATAAAATGTATATGTATCCTGTTCATGATAAGCTAATGTAGTTCAAGGTGAAATAAAGACAACAAATTTGATGTGATTCTCTGAACATCCATTCAGAGTGACTATCCTCTATATTTGGTTATAAAAAAACTACTTAAAAATTGACCAGGTGTTAGAAGAAATGATAAATTAAAAAGGAAGTGGAGAAAGAGAATTTGAAAGGTAGCAAAATCTGGCATAACTGGAATAGCTCTCAACAAAGTTATGATGTTTTAAGTCTTTTCTGAAAGCCATAAAAAGGTGCTACTATTAAATATCTAGTGAACACTTGTTCACGTAGTGAATTTATTACATGTCAATGGTAATTTCAGGTAATACCCATATCATGAGTAATTTAGCTATTAATTCAAGTACATTAATTTTTGAAGTAAAGCCCAGCTTGTTGCTTATGTCCAATTGGTTGTTTTGCAAACAACGTAAACTTGTCCTTCTCTTCCTGTGGTGTAAGGACATAACACTTGCAATGAGCATCTTGGTCTACAGAGAAGATTCTGATGAATCTTATTGTATCTTTGGTACCACTGTATCTCACTGGTGATTTTTTAAAATAATTAATTAGAATAATTTGTTTTTATAAAAGAAAACTTATTTTGTACTTGGACTAGAGTTTTCTCATTAACATCTTGCTCTCTTAATGGTTTTCTTCTGCAGCCTTCCAGCAACGTTACTTTCATTTTTCGTAGAGCTCTTTATATATACAGTGAGATTTAATGTATTAGGAATTCATGTAATGGAGTTGTGATTGAATATCAAAATCTGAAGCAAAATGGCAAATTGAGTTTTTTTGTAACTGGCCTGAAACAAGTGGGTGAATGCTTTATTTATTAATGCAGGTTCGGGTTCTTGCTTTGCAGAGCTATTTATGGGTATTTTTTCTGCTCCTAGAGGGGTGCAGATACCCATAAAGCCACCAATTAGTGTACCAGCAAGACCTTGGCAACATTGCAAAACTAATTTTGTAGGGAGCTTCATGCTTAGAGTTCCCAAGAAACAGCCCTCCTATAAACAGTTTCATGTACAGCTTAAATATATCCAGGGAAAGAAAAAACCACAAGTAATTACAAAACTGAAATTCCACTTTTGTAGTACCAAATGGGGAGATAATATATTCTGAAAATGTCTTTCAGTTTTATTGAGTATTCTTGGTTAATGGCTTGACAATGGAATAGGGTGGAATGGGGTGTAGCCTCATAAAATTAGCTGATGATTCTCTTGCGGCATGAGCCGCACTTACTTTGAAGGTCAGTGTGAGAACATAGTAGAAGAAAACAAGTTTCTTAGTTATGTACCTAATTCCCTCATCCATATAAGTGTCCTACTCCAGATGATTTGCTGTTCTTTGGCGAGAGAAAAGACAAATTCCTGATATTTCTTTAGCTTTTCTTACCATAATGGTAAGCAAAGTGCTCTCCAGCTCTCAAGCGTGTAGAAATATTCGTAATTTAGAATACATCAGATACTGGATAAATAAGCCTTTAGAGACCTATATTTTTATTAGAATTATAAAATGTTATTAATGATCATTTTAGATACATACTTAGGTTTCTCCTTCAACCTTAATAATGAATGTTATAGTTCTTTGGTTGAGCAAATCTATACCTGCTGAGTTTTTTTCCTTCCTTTTCACCTTAGTTATGTTACCATAATGAATTGTTTTCTTTTTGATATTGTAAATTTGACTGCAGTGAAACAACCTCTATATCACAGTCACATCTTCAAGGAAAAAACCTCCCTTAAAAACTAATGGGAGACAATGTTTCAGAGTAGGGAATGTAATCTGATATTTTAGGAAACCTTTTAGTATAAATCATTTGAATGTATATTCATGCACATCGTTGTGGCAAACTGAGGTAAGGGTGTAATCTGAAATAATTTTCTCTAGTTCATAAATTTTAATAGTGCTGAAACCAAGTGCCATAGAGAAGATGAAGGATCTAAGCAAAAGATGCAAGAAAAAGAGTAGTCAGGATGCACATATTGCAGAGACAGATAAATGAGGGGAAATTGATCACAGAGAATTATTATCCACATAAAATAAAAAGTGATTGGAACACTCTGCTTCATTTATCACGTGCTAAATCTGTAGGCATGATTTTGCTAAAATTCTTGTACTTATTCTCTGATGAGAGGGTTTAAATTTAAATTCTCAGGTCAATAGTTTTGCAACATTAAATTTGACTTCAGCTAAATTAACCAAGTTGTATTTTCAATTTCATTTAGAAGGTAAGGATGGAAAGTCTATAGATAAAATGGCAGGAATAAATCTAGAGGCTCTAAGGACCAATTCAAATAGGTTAGCCCCAAAGTGGATTTTTTATTATATTACTCTCATGAGAACACGTAGTAAACACCACCTCTCTAGTATATGTTAGGAAAGTGAATGACACAAAATTTCAATTTTTGCATGTGAAGAAGATGCGTGAATTATATCATTAGTCTACAAAGAAGGCAGATACCTGAAAGACATAAGGGCCAGCAAAAAACCCTGGTTTGGTCTCCTTGAAAAATATTCATGTTATTCATGTTCTTGTTAAAACAGCTGAATGATCTAGTGAAGCACTGCGACAAGATCTGAATGTGCTGGACCAAACTGAAGAAGAAAGAAAAAGAAATTTTTAAGTTAAGGCTTAATTATAAGGAATTAAGAGAGCAGCCTACAATAATAGCCTCTCCTTACACTGTGGTGATCAGAGATGAAGATAAGAGAAGGTCCTCTAATCAGGATTTGCAGCCACTGTCAAGTCTTAGGTTTTTCCAGGAGCCTTTAGCCTTTGAGGGTATACACCCCAAAGCACGTGACCAGGTGTAATATCTTTGATATTATATCCAGAACTTCCCTTGTGGACATTGATATTATGGACTTAGGCTTAAAAAAACTCGCAATCTGTAAATTTCTGAGAAAGTAATAAAAATTCTAAGCATCTTGTCCATCTGATTAATCTGTATGTGTGATTAATGACTTCAACAATGAGAATCCACCATTCAAACTCCTGGAAACAATGCAGTTTTTTCAGGATATTGAGCAACAAAGATTACATTACTTTCCCTATACAAAGATGTATTGCTTATTACTCAGATTTTTGATGGAGATGACAGGATTAGACTGTACTAACAAAGAGATTTGGTAAATTGGACAGTATACCTAATGCACAAATGGTATTTAAGTACTCTTGTTTTAATCAGCTGTAATGAAAATATTAATTTTAGCAGTAGAATAATTTATGAATTTAGGAAATAGTTAAGAATTTTCAATTTTCTGAATGCAACAAGACAATACTATAATGGGCTATTCTGGTTGTTTTATTATTATTGCTACTAATTTTTTTTTTTTTTGGCATTATGTAGTGAAATGCTACTTTCATGATACATAGGGTATATCATGATGGGGTTAGTGCAGTAAATACTACTTTTGACTAGACTAGAGCAGAGTGCAGCAAAGATGTCTAGATGGCTGTTAGATGAAAGAGAGATTAGTGTCTGACATGCTGCTCCTGCTTCATAAGACTCTGAAAAGGGTACACAACATCTGAGGTGTTTTTTTTCCCTCAGTATAATTTATTTAGTGGTTTTCAGAGCAAGCTGTGGAAAGGAAAAAATGGACAGGTGGTGCAGCTTAAACCCTATGCTGCCTAGAAAAGAACAAGCTATTCAAGCGTTGTTTGTGGCTCTTTAGTTTAGGGGGAGAATGTCAATAATCAGAAGAGTAGCAGGCGCGAGTAAAATGTTGTTGAGTGCTTCATAATAACAATTGCAATGAAACAGCCTTAACATAATTCCCTGATGAGTTACAGAAGCTTAATAGTTACTCTAAATTATCTGCAAACACATAAATGGTTCTAAGTTATATTTTAAATCTGGAAAACAAAGTCTCTTTGCAATTGCTTAGGGGTTTTTTTCCTAAATATGGCACACAAGGGATTTGACTTTTTTGTTGGTCATCCTTCAAGTGTGAGACCTGCCTGAAGAGGCTAAATTATTACCTTGACTCAAAAAATCTATTAAGAACCCTTTCTTTTTGTCAGTAGCTATACTGTACACCACAGATTTAGAAAAACCTCTCAGGTTTTTAGTTCCCTCTTTCTAAACCTAATTTTAAACAATCTAATTCATTATGAAATCTTCCTGTCTTCAAGAGTTATGCTTTACTCTATTTAGTATTTCTGAAATTATATTTCTGAAATATCAGAATAAACAAGCCAAAAACATGTTGCAGACCTAAGAATTGCTAGATGTCTGTACAAAGAATGGGGTAGAAAGTGGAACAAAAATATTCAGTTTTGCCTATATATATGTGCTTTGATCCCTGTTCTAATTGGATGTATAACAAATTTTACAGTATGCAAAGCACAAGAAAAGTTCTAATCCGTTTGTAAGGATAATTCACCTATGAGTACATAATTAAATAATGTTTTAGGGTTGTATTGCAACAAGAGCTTTATAACGTATAAGCCTTAGCATCAGGGACATTGAAAATCTTGAGAAGGGGGCCTGTGCAAACCTCAACAAGGCCAAATTCAGGGTCCTGCACCTGGATGCAAAACCCAAGTACAAATAGAGGCTGGGCAGAGAATGCATGAAGAGGAGCCCTGAAGAGAAGGAAGTGTTGGCTGATGAGAAGCTCAACATGGCCCAGCCAGTGGTGTCCTGGCCTGCATCAAAAGCCATGTGGCCAGCAGGGTGAGCGAAGGGATTCTGCCCCTCTGCTCTGCTCTGCTCTGCCCTGCTCTGCTCTTCTCTACTCTGCTCTGCTCTGCCCTGCTCTGCTCTGGTGAGATCCCACCTGGAGTGTTACACTGAGCTCTGGGGTCCCCAGCACAAAGATGTTGATGTATTGGAGTGAGTACAGAGGAGCCCAGCAAGAAGATCAGAGGGATGGAGTGCTTCTGCTATGAAGACAGGCTGAGAGAGCTGGGGTTGTTCAGCTTGGAGCAGACGTTTGGAACACCTCATATCAGCCTTCCAATACCTGAAGGAGACCTACCAGAAAGGTGAAGAAGGACTTTTTACAAGAGCTTGAGGTGATGGGAATGGCTTAAGCTGAAAGAGGGTAGATTTTTATGAGATATCAAAAGCAAATTCTTTTTCATTGGGGTTTTCTTATTCCACCATACTGTGGCGGTGGTGAAGTATTGGAACAGGTTGCCCAGAGAAGTTGTTGATGTCCCATCTCTGGAAGAGTTCAAGGCCAGGTTGGATGGGGATTTAGCAACTTGTTCTAATAGAAGGTATCCCTTGTCTATGACAGGGGGGTTGGAACAAGGCAAATTTTAGTTCCTTTTCAACCAAATCCATCCTGTAATTCTATGAATCTCTGCCAACCTATTAAGTTCCAGGGACTATATGAGACATGAGAGGTAGTTTTTATTTCCCACTGAAGTCAGTTAATTTTCTGCTAGTCTGCCTTGAAATCACTCTTCAACAAGAAATAACTTGATAGTATTTCCTCTAATTGACACTGGTTGTGAAAATGTAGCGTTGTAATTTTCTGTCCAGAAATCTTCATTGTTATTTTAAATAGCCTGATATTCATTCTATGGTTAGTTTAAGAAGAAGTCCTGTGCTTTCTAAGTGTAAATAAATTCAGAGGTAATTCAGCAGGCCAGGAAATGCATTCTTCTAACAAATTTAGAAAATATGCTTAGATGATATTAGATAACAGAAGGACAATAAGGATGGTCCAGAAGAAGTCTACTGGCACACTGGAGAGAAGGTTAAAGTAGAACAATATATTGTACTACATAAAGCAAGGGAAAGAGAAACAATCAACCAGAAAGAAATTATTTACTGACTTTGGCATCTTCAGAGTTCTGAATTCCCATATTTGTTAAGCATTTATTCATTCACTATAAGTTCTTCATCTTCTGCATAATGCACACTCTATTTTGATTTCACCTGGAATGTAGGTCCTTTGGATTTAGTGATTCTGCATTTATATAGACTCAAATTACCTATAAAAATAATGGTGCAAAAACTGGATTTATACATATATTTTAACTACAATGCTCTTAAATTCAAAGAAACCGCTCATATGAGAAAAGCTAGACATGCAAATAATATAGACAAAAATAATTGAAGTGCATTCTGCATTTTTTTCTCTCTATTGCTGCATTTATAAAGGTAAAAAGGCTCATACCTTTAGGGAGAAAACCCTTTTATCTGTAGCTAGGCTCAAGATGTTTAAATATTTATCCAGTAGATTTATCCAGTAAATTTTTATCCACTGGCTTATTTAGGTTTCCTTACATTTGCAATAAGCATACATTTACTTTTTGAAAACGTTATAGAAAAGGGTCCTAATGTATAAATTACCTCTTCCTATGGTTAATCTGCCCCCTACAGAGACCTCTGCATTGTATTAGCCTTTGAATAGTTCTTATATTAAATTACAGATAAATTTTGTATAACAGGTAATTTGTGAGGATAAGTGAAATATTTCAATTGAAATGTTCATTTTTGTTCTAAGATTCTTGAGCTCAGCAGTATTTACAGGTGGTTGAGCATTTGTATGGATTATTTTTGACTGATGAAAGTGATGTCATAAAGTACAATAGGGTATTGTATTAATGGACTTTTATTTGTGAATTTTGTTGCTGTTCGTTTGAACCAACATTTGAACAGCCAGATTTATGATAACATTGAAGTCTATTAATGTGTATGGGTTTGATTTTATTTTACCTTTTTTCATATATAAGACAGCTCTTGAACTACTAAGCCCATATGTGATTTATGAAGAGATTGGAAACTTAGTAAATAAAAAAGTGAGAAGATATCAGTGTTATTGAAAGAAGAGTTTTTAGAAGTGTCTTACTTGCAACTCCTGCCATCTTGCAATATTTCTGTTTCTTTAGGCATGTGTTTGTTAACAAAATAAGTAAGTTTCTTTTAGGAAAAAACCCTGAAATTTTAAAATTAAAAAAAACAAGTTTTAAAAAAATTTTACAGAAAACACAAACATATTTTATTATGGTTTGGACAACAGTCTTCTTTTCTTTGCATAAAAGAAAATATTTTGATGAAATGAGATCTAAATAAGAAACCTATAAAATATTTCTGATAAATTAAATAATGCGATAGTTGTGTTATCATTATTTCACTTTCATTGCATACTCCATTTTATCAAAGAGTCTTTCAGACTACTTAGCATTCTTCTCATGAGACAGAACATTAACTAGAGAGACAAAGGTTTATGGGAGGAGTATTTGTACCTTGGCCACACTCAGGTGTTCAGGACACTAACCTCATTATGTGTAAAGACCTCATAAATGCCTATAACAGCATGGGAGACAGACAAACTCTTCTTTGGGCTCCTGAACGTCAGTGAATTCCATTAGTGTAACCTGTTCTTTCAGTCCTTGGCACACACAGCTTGGGAAGAGCTACTGCTGTTGAGGGTAGAAACTCCTTTAAAATGGACGCCTACTTCTAATGTCTCATTATGAAGGGTGAGTTGTGCATGCATTTCATCTATCACATCTCCCATCACTCCTAAAAATCCTTCTCATAGTATGTCTCTGAGAAGCCAGAATGATGCCTCTGAGTGATAAATTGCCCCTTAACAGAGCAGCGAGTATTTTCAATGCAAAATTATGCAACACATCAAAAGTAAGGGCTTGGGGACAGTCTTTAGTAAGCAGAATTTAATAAGAAATTAAATCAAGTGCTGTGCTGATTATGTTACTCATTTGCGTATATAATTCAGTAAGCCTCCTTCACTCTTAGTGTACTAGAGCTCCAGAATTTCCATCTTCCTCCAGTGACACACAGCACAAGAGCTTATTACTGGCTTACTCCAGTCAACTACCTTTCAAACCCACCACTTACACCATTATGTATTCCAGCTATGGCACGTTTTGCAAAGAAAGGAAAAAAATGACTTGGAAAATATTTAATAGATGCGAAAAAACACTACAGTTTAAAGGAAGAGTTCGATTTTTTATTTTAGTCGGTTTATTTGCACACATCAATTTTTGAAACACCACACAGGTCGACTGATGAAAAATAATTAATTTGAGATGCTCTTCTGATGGCTTTGCCAGCCAAACCAAGGCTTAGGACTCTTAATCTTATATTCAACAAGGCTTAAAGACCCTAAATAATGTTTATGAGTTTCTGTAAGCTTTGTTGCCACAATGATTTGTTGTAAATTTGATTTACTCACCAGATTTTTGGAATGTATGTTGATATATGGTTTTATCTAACTCCAGGAGTCAGTAAGAGTCCTCACCTAGGAAAAAGGAAATTTAACTATTGTTCTGTCTTCTGTTAAAAAACAGACTATATCTTCAAAGTGATTTTACTGACCTGTAGGATCATTCTATTTCAATGACTGTGGATATATTTTATATGTTAAGAACTATTTTTTAAACAGAAAGCTCTGTCTGTGAAGCTCAGTTGAAGGTATTTATCATGATACTTTTCTATTGCACATGTGATAGGAAGAGCCTAGAACAATTTACATTGATCATGTATTTGTTTTGATTTTCATTCTGCATACTAGTCTACCTCCTGAAGAGTGGGTAGTAGAGATGTTTGTCTCATCATCCTTGATTTAAGTTTTCTCTTTGGCATAGTCTTGGTTGATTATCTTAACCAATGGTTGATAACAATTTATCACTAAGAAGAGAACTGGTACATTATTGAATGAAGCAGAGGTTGTTTCTTCTACAAAAATCTGTGTGTTTTTCATTCTGCACAGAATTTCCAATTGTATCTTTACTTGTTTAGATTTTTCATGTCATATGAAATGTTTCTTTCTGACAAAAATCAGTAAGGGAAGAAATGTTTCCACCAGGATAAACTACATATAATTTGATTTATGTCATCATTCTGTGTTTGGCTGCATGGAGTTTTTTTGTTTGTTTGCTTTTTGTGTGTTTTTGTTTTGGTTTAGTGTAGTTTCAAAAAGCAGACTGAAAAGCATCTGAATTTTGCCTATCTCGTATTCTTCGCACGTAAGACTACGGATGGAGAGGAAGTTTTTGTGCACAGGAATACCTCTCCAAAAGACTTTTTTGAGGCTTGTTAGAAAGTTCACATAAACTAGACATAGCTCTAAGGAGATGGATTGGTGAGCAGAGTGAAGGTTAGGAGACACACACGATGAACGCAGTTTGTCTCATGGCTGTCCTTATCATAGATGCATACAACAAAATGTATTCACTGAGCATAATAAAACGCAGCCACCTTTGCAACATTCCTTATGCAACAGCTGTTTAATTGTGCACAACAACATAGCAGCAATACACAGCCCCTTTAGTGGCAAAATATTCCCTTCACTATTAGACAATTACGCAGAGAGTTAATAATGAGGGGCACAATGCAATTAGGAACATTCTATTTGAGTGCATGAAGCACAGAGCATCCAATGGAAAATATGCATTGGGACAAATAACGACCATAATAGCCAGGACACCAATTTGTCTGAAAGAGCAGCCCTTAATGTGGTTTTCTTAGGTAGGGTGAAGAGCTCTCAAAAAGGGCAAAATTCAGAGCACAAACACCCACACATTAAAAAAAATGGGCAAAATGTTGCATCGTGGACCTTTCCCATACTTTTGTATGTATGCAATTTGGAAAAAAACACCGTTTTTAAACATGCACTTTTATGTCACATTTTAGTTAGATAAAAAGAAGTAGAATCTCAAAGTCCCAGTGTAAAGCAGCTAAAAAAGATCAAAGTATTTGAGGTTATGCAACAGTGAGGTTTGCAAAATTAAGGAGCAGTTTGAACTTTGACAGCTTAATTTTTCAAATCAGCCTAAACTTCAAAGGATTTATCTTCTTTTAGAAATATATTTGAGGAAAAAAAAAAGAAGGCGCAGCCTGACATCTACTTATTGTCCCCATATTGGAAATTCCTTTTCTTTGACATGCCTTGTCTCTGAGGCTTGGATTTACAAGCAACTAGACACTGCTACACAGCAATTTTCAAACCCATAAAACTTCCTTTGAGGGGAAACGAATATGTTAGCCTAAGGTTTGTGCTTTCAAATGGACTTTCATCCTCAGCTGTTTCTTTTCATTATTTGAGGGTTAGTTCTTGACCTTGCTTTTCTGGAATGGGAATTAGGACTAAAATGATACAAATTGTTCAGGAGGTAATTGTCCAATTCATCGTTAAGAACACAATTATAAAATAAAACTGCTGTCTAAGAGTGTAAAATAAGGAGGTGTTATCAATGATAAAAGTCAATGAGGATAGAAATTGCTTTGCATTTGTATCACTGTAACAAACCAGGAATCTGGGAAAAAAGTACACATATATGTCCAGAGAGCATCCCGTAAGCCCAGAATCTAGAGGGCAAAAAGTTACCTTTGGCAAAGGTTCAATAAAGGCTTCAAGCAGGCAGAAGGCACTTGATAAAGTTGAAATTGAAGTTATTATTTACATTTACTTGCAAAAAAGTAAAGTGAAATCTTCTACATATAGTGTTAACAGCTTTTAGGTGCTGGTGTCACCTCTTTACTCAGATGCCACTTCATCTTGACTTTTACATTTTTAGCATTCTGAAAGCATTATCTTTTGATGGGTTTGGTTTTTTTTATTTTTTTTGAACTTGACTAGAAGTAAGTAACAAAAAATGTTCTGATTAAGCTTTCAAAAGGAGAAGTAATTGAAAGACTGGAGATTTCTGGCTGTGGAAAAGTTGTTAATCACTTAGGTTTAGTGCCAAAAGCAAAATTGTGTATTTATGTGGTGTCGGTACACAGTTATTTTTATTTGCTACTCTCTGTAATCTCTAAACTTGAATTTTTGAGTTTAGTGCTAATAAGAAGCTAAAAACCTCAGGTAATTCTGATGGCATCTACAAAAGTTAGAATCTGGCACTTAGTGCTATGGTCTAGTTGACATTGTTTGGTTGTATTAGGTCATAGCTTGGACTTGATCTCAAAGGTTTTTCCAGCCTAATTGATTCTGTGATCTGTGACAGGAGAAGGCAGAGGGGAGACCTGGTTCTTAAGAATGAAAGAATGGGATATTTGTGACTCTGACTGTACCCTTATAATAAATATTGCAGAGTAACAGAAAAGCTGTAGAGTGAAGCTGTTGGTGTTGAGTATCCAAAATTCACAGTGCCTGTTGGGCCCCTTGTTTTCACCAGGAGTTGAAGCACAATAAATTAGTTTCTGAAGTGTATCTTCCAGTTTACTTTCCTCTGAAAGGAAACCTGTCTATATGTCTCAGTTTGTACAATGTGAACCTCAGAGATGGAAGAGTACAATTCAGGATTCAAGAAAAAACGTTCAAGTTTGAACTGGAAATTGTGTCTCTCTTTCAAAAATTGTGTCTCTCTTTAGTTGAGTATTGTTCCTTGAATTTGTAATGTAGGCAGTTCGGGGTTTTAAAATTCAGATTCGTTTCAGTTTAACTATCATTTTGCATGTACAGTCTATTAAGATGGACTTCTGCAGTGCATCTTCCAGTTTCTTTTTATCCATAAGGAGTCACAAATCAATGGACATCAAGTCAGAGATGTTTGCAAAGTAAGATTCAAAAGTGCAGCCCACCTAGAACACCGATGGAGTAGCCTCTCTTATGTGCATATCTGCTAGGGAAACCCAAATATAATTCCTGTCTGTAAATAAATATGAAGTCCATATTGAATAATTAAAACTAAGTGCATTAAATGAATTACTTAAATCTTGCACATATGGTTCTTGGCATTTGTTTCCTACACATGTTGCTGTATTTCCTAAAATATCACATTTGAAATATTGGCTAACAGTCTTATCCTCACTGTAAAATGATAACAATTACAATATACTCAATATAATTACTTTATTAGATAAAATCAAGGCAGAACTGGGTATGCTGGTTTAAATCTGAGAGGAATGTTGGAAAAATAAGAATGTTTTTAAGGGTTTCTGCTCTCAGTAGAAGCTTCATTTCAGTGGATTTCTCTTTTCATTGTGCGAGCAATTTTTATGGCTTTCATACTCTATGGTGAAAGCACCAGGGCTGAAAACCAGAACTGACTTTTTTAATCTCTATAAATTTTCAATTCTGTAATATTGTCATGCATGATTTAGCAATTTATAAATTCCAATTTGCATTAAGAAGTAGATTTCTCATACCAATATAGAAGTAGGATTTCAGTAAGATTGTGCAGAATTATTATATGCTTGCACTAACTCAACTGCAGAACATATATGCATATATATATATATGCATATATGCATATGTATATATATAAAAATTTTCCTTCATTAAGCTCTAATATTTTTTTCTATTTTATTCTTGCTTTCATCAGGAAAAAATAGTTTCTTACTTATTTTTAATTCCTTATGAAGAAAATAGGTTTCTCTTATATGTTTAGATATCAAATGTGTTTTTCACCTTGCAAATTGATTGCATGGATGTATTTTTAGCTTTCATTTCAAACATCTCTCATCTACAAAAAATGATGGCAATGTTTTTCAGGTGATTAGCCTGGACTTACTTGCTTTTCATCTCAGCTCTCAGTTAACATGTGGACCCTGAACATAAATGCTCTCTAGCTGATTTCCAGACATTAGATGGAAATTCTGTTCATCCCAGGTAAATTTTCACATCAGCTTTGCCTGAGGACTTTGATACAGCAGTACTAAAGATAGATTTCTAAATAAAGAATCATTATAATGATGAAAGGCTCCTGTATCTGATTTCTGTTATACATTTAGCCTTCATTCAGTTTCTACTATCCATTAATAAACTTAGATTGATTAAAAGTATTTCTCAGATAAGAAACTAAACACAAAAATTTTAATCCAGAATATAATGTGTTGATGATAATCAATGTGATTTCTTTCTAACACAGAATATCCATCTTGAAAAGACAGATTACACCAAAATTTGAATGCTTTTGATTGTCAACAGAAAGAGGTTTGATAATTTTTGTGGTGTGTTTAAACATTTCAATTTTATATGAAATATGAACATTCTAGATATAAGCCTTAAGGTAATACTAAAATAGAATACATTCTGATTTACATTTCTCTAAAATCTGATTTCAGATGGCTTTTTTGTCATCCTTTCTCATTATTCTTATAACTTTCTAAGACTGAAATTCTCTCTCAAAAGTCTTGAGGAATTTGCTGTAGATATTTTCCCTTCATGAAAATATTCCAGAATTTTTAGTCATCTTCTTCGATTAGAACTGGCAGAAGAAAGTCCAGCTTAATTTAGGAAAATGTTTATTTGAGGCTTGAAATAGTCTAATAAAAGAGAGAAAAAGAAACTTTTTTTTTTTTTTTCTTTTTTTTTTTTTTTTTAATGCTGATATAGCCCTGTGGTAAATATCTGAATGCTAGTTATTGTGTTTGTCTAGAGAAAAAAAAAGAATGTATAGACAAAATGTCTCATTGTCTCTGATATAATTTTTATTTTATTTTCCTTTCTCCATTTTTTTAGGGCCCTTCTTTGCAATTATTTTTTTTCTCTCAACTGGTGCTGCTGGTATTTAAAGATAATAATTTCTATTTCTAAGAAATATTGCAGAACACATTTGGTGAAAAACTTGATTTGGTTTTGAAAGATGAAGATTTCTGTTGGAGATTCCACTCTTGGCTAGAATATAACCTTGGAAAAATTGTGCTGTGCCTTGTGTATAAAATCTCAGAATTGGTCTGCAGTGTTTCCTAGCAAGTACTAGGGCTAAGATGTGATTATAAACTTGCATGAACTTTTGGACTGCACTGTAGGGTGATAAAATACTGGAAGGGAAGATGTAAGAAGAGCAGTAATGATTCAGCCTGTTATTCTGCGACAAATATTTTAATACCCCTCTCTTAATAATTTCTGAAATTGCCTACTGATGAAATTGCTTAGAAGGACTAGCAGTGAAATTCTAACCTACTTGAATATCAGTCAAGCTACTTAAACATGGCAAGATTTTCTTCTCTTTGATTAGCTTATTTGATGCCTCAATCAGTGGTTTTCCTATGGAAGAAAATAGAAAATGTGAATGTAGATTAAAAAAAGTCCAGAAAGGAAAAAGAGGTCATCCACCATAAAAAAGACCCCTGCTGATTAGTAGGCATTAAAGTATTTGAAAGTAAACAAGTCAGAATGTTTAGAATATTTTATAATAAATGCTTCTTTTTAAAGCAGAAAATGCCATAGAAAATAGAATCTCACCTAATTATGAACAATCTTATCTAAGTGTTCACAGTGAGACATACCCCTTATTAGTCCCTCTGTGTGTGACACTGCTGATCATGCTGATGTGTGTATTGAAGCCATTTATTATAATGAACAATAGTTTCTGAGAAATAAAAGAATTAAAAGACACTTAAAAGTGTATCAAGGGAATAGCAGAAGTTAATAAATAACCTAAAATACACTGTTAGGAATAACTTTGATCAGATATCTAGATAAGTTAATAAATAATCTAAAATACACTCACAGGAGAAACTTTGGAATTAAAATATTTGAAGAAGAAAGCAGAAGTGGAAGCCAATAAGTTAAAGTGACCTGTCAAGCCATGGAAAAACATGCCAAGAATAACAGTAAGCTGTCCAAATTAGGAAAAACTTAAAATTTAACTAAGGAAGACCAAGAATTCCTGGAAGACTCCGCCTATACTCCTGCCTACCTATGAATATGCATGTAATAAAAGATGTAATCCTTGTTCAAAATTGTATAAAAACCTGCTTTTGCTATTCATAACTCAGAAATCCATTTAGGGATTTCTCCAACGCGTTTCCAATAAATACCTCCTGCCTATAGGCCTCAAATCTGGTCTCTGGGCAGCTTACTATCGCCTTTTGGGGCAAAATTCGGCATCAGTATCAGTCCTGCCCTGTGACACTGCCTGGAACTTCACCAATCAGCGTGATATGGCCAGTCAACCTGATAGTGTTATTTAATATACAAAAAGCTCATTAAAACATTAAAATTGGCCATTGCTCATTAAAAAATGTGTACCATTAGCTGGCATCCTATCTCTCTTTTGACTATAATTTGAAATCTAATGATGATGAGAGATGATAGATTTACAGCTTCGTGTTGCAGCTTCTTGAATAACCAAAATAAAATCTTTTAAATTCTGGTCTTTATATATGCTTATCACAAAAATTATACATCGTTATTTGCATTTCTCATCAAGATAGCAGAAAAAATTATTTTCTCTCAGCAGGAATTTTTATACAATGAATATGAAATAGTCTATTTTTTGTATAAGTGAGATAGATCAGTCTACCTTATATGCAATCATTTTTGTTTAAATTCAGACTCAGATTGCATCTTCAAGGTTAGGTCTTGTTCAAATGTTCTCTACATTTTGCAATTAGATATCTTCTCTGGAATGGATAAAAAAAGCTGAAAAATGGCTATACATCGTCCCAAAGAAATGCAAATAAAACACACTAATGGTCTCAGTTCAGAGTGAACATTATGAGATATTACAGTTTAGTCATTCAAATTTTGTTAATTGCTTCAGACAGATGTGCTGTTGTGTTAAAAAATACTTTTTTATTCCAAACAAGGAAGAATATTATTGCTGGCACAAAAAAATAATTCTGTTTCCATCTATGTCATATGAAGGACAAAACATAAAAGTATAAAGGGGTTGCATGATGATCTGTTTCCAACATTCCCTCAAGCAAACACACTTTTCCATATACAGCATCTTACTCTGACATTGAAGATGCCTGCAGACAAGTAAAATTACCTGTGAGCACTGAGTAGTAAATAAATTTCTATTTCTTCTGGCAGAAGATGTTAAAAATAATGTTATATTTCTGCATATTTGCATTTAAATCTCATTATGTAATCAAAGAAAAACAGCCACAGGGACATTAACTTTGTCAGAGCTGCTATCGTGAGGCTGTCTAAGTGTTTTACAGATCATAATTTTATTGCAAGAAAAATTCATCTGCACTTTTGCTGTCATTAGAGGGTTGTGCATATTTTATTTTTTTAGGGTGAATTGATCTCATGTAATGCATAAAAAGAGAATATCAGAGACATGAAGTCATTCTGATCCTCCTTTCAAATACACACTGTACTTACACATTAGCCTTAGTTTTACATTTATTGTTGGTCTTTTTTCACTAAGCTATGGATATTAAATACAGATGAAATGATAAAGCAATTGAATTTTTGCAGTCTTAGAATTGTACACATCCATTCAGTTAATGAATAATTTAATTTCCTTAACTGACTAGCATTTGAATATCTTCTATAACATTAGCGAAACATAAAATTGTAATGTTGTCCTTTTCTTATGAAATGATTTCTCATTTTTAAAATATTGCGTTGTGTCAATCTTTAAACTATTCCCAGGCATTTTTCATGATGAACTGGAAGACCTGACCTCTAGAGGATGCAGAATTCTAGGCTGCTAGCCAATTTAAAGTACTTTTCCAATATACTAATATACCTCCTTAATACTTTTGAGTTCTTCATACATTCTGTGGGAAATGGGAAATCAGAATGGACTTCAGGCCCGAAACTGATTGACTGAAGAATTTTCAGCAGCAAAGCACCTTATTTTTCTTCCATAACACAGCTTCAGTAATAACCTTGCTCTAATTTTATTAAAAAGCTTAAAGGAGCTTAAAGTTCTTTTTGCATGGCATAACTCTATCCTCAGAATTTGCACATGAGCTTTGGAAAAATTTCTACTGCCAGGAGGCTGAAGTAATGTACAGTTGCCAGTTCCTATATATTTTCCGTCATAGAGGGAAAAGTAAATAACAGAGAAGCTCCAAGATACTATTTCTGTGATGAGGCCTTTATAGTTGTTTTACATGTGTTTTGAAATAACTTAAAAAAATTATTTGAATTTACTTTATTTTTTATCTCTAAAGTTTTGAGAGGACAGAATTTTCCCAATATTGTACTGCTATTATCAAAAAATATGGGGAAAATTTTGTGTAGTTTTACATCAGTGATACTATTTCATTTCCCAGTTAAGACTACTATTTTCCTTTCCCCAAATCCATCTTTGTCTTTAATTGAGATTATGGAATCAAGTAGGCTTTCAAGATAGTGATTGCTTAGGTTGAAACACATTTTTTAATAAAGGCACTACCAGCCCATAATTAGTAAAAAATACATATATTAAAAAATCTACTTAATGAAATTATCCCATTGGCTTGCTCTTTTGGGTTTGTGTTACAAAGTTATGGTAGTGGGGAAGGTTCTATAGGTGGCTTCTGTGAGAAGTTGCCAGAAACTTCCCCCATGTCCAACACAGCCAATGCCAAGCAGCTCCAAGATGGACAAACCACTGGCCAAGGCTAAACTCATCAGTAACAGTGGTAGTACTTCTGGGATGATGTATTTAAGGAGGGAAAAAACCTGTTGTGTAAGAGCAAAAGCCTCTGGAGAATACAGAGAGGAGTGAGAATATGTGGGAGAAACAGGTCTGCAGAGGCACCAGGGTCAGTGACAGAGGAGGGGCAGGAGGGCTCCAGGAGCCAGAGCGGAGCTTCCCCTGCAGCCCATGGGGCAGCCCATGGAGAAGGAGCTGTGCCCCTGCAGCTCACAAAAATACACAGAGGAGCAAAGATCCACCTACAGCCTGTGGAGGACCCCCTCTGGAGCAGGCAGATGTTTGATGGAGTCTGTAACCCCATGGGAAGCCTGCCCTGGAACAGGATCCTGGCAGGACCTGTGGCTCTGTGGAGAGAAGACCCTGTGCTTGAGCAGGATCCTGGCAGGACTTGTGACCCCCATGGAAGGGGCCCACTCTGCTCTGTAACTGCAACCCATCAAAGGACTCACATGGGAGAAACTCATGGAGGGCTGTCTTCTGTAGGAGGAACCCCATGCTGAAGCAAGTGTCCCTCTGGAATCAGTTTCCAGAACCTAAGCAGTGACATCAAGACATCATAAAATAAATATGCAAACAAAGGTATAAATATCAAGGAGGAATCTTCAGCATTCTGGACTGGCATCACTTGTGAATACAGAACCATTTGAGAATGTACAAGATCCAGAATCTATATATTTTACCTCTTAACTACACACTAATGAGTTAAATTGCCCCTTCTGGCACCCCATGTAATATGCATATGCAATTATCATTCATTGAAGAGCTGTCAAATGAAAACTGTGTCCTGAAGAGAAGAAGACAGGTGGGTTTCTTGGTCGGAAGATTTCATACATTTAATAAGACCCAGTTGAAAAATTATTGTAAATGGAGGAAGAAAAACATCTGAAGGAACAAACAGTTGGAACAATTGGAAGTCCTGGGGTTTGCTTTCAACTAATGCTCATTTACAGCCTGAATCCAGCTTTTGACTGTTATTAGAAAAATAAAAATGAATTATGTTTAAATATTTTTTTCTCAGAACTAGTTCTAGGGGTTTTTTTCTTCATAAATTATATTAGATTCTTCCAATCATGTGAAGTACCTAAATAGAAGAAGAGATAGGTGGAAAGATGACCTGTTAAGAGGAATTGTTTTTCTGGCTTTCAGAACCTTGTAAGCAACATGCAGTCAATCCATGCATCCAATCGTGGATTCATAATTTCAAGGTCAAATAAACAGTAAATCTAAAAAGAGTGCCTGATGGAATGAATCAAGATCCCCAACACGCAGGGAAAATGTAGAATTCATCTTCCTCTAAAGGGATGCTTGAGGAAAATAGCATCTGCAGTAACTGGATTTTCAGGCAAAAAAGGCAAAAGGGACAGCTAGCATTGTTTGACATTGCATAATGCTGTCAGAGCATTTCAATCCATAATTTGTTTTTTGACTTATGCCTTAAAAAGGCCTTCAGACATGATCAAAATGCCGATTTCATCATTAACACTTGACAGACATTTCAAGTGCTTTATCAGCAAAAACTAATAGTAAAATGAAAAAAAGTGAGTGAAACCTAGATCAAATAAAGTCTGATGCCCAGGAGCTAAGTATTACAATAAATAAGTTTTGGAGATTTTTTCTTTTTTTTCTACATAGGGTACATCAGCTTCTTAAGTAGTCTGGTTGAGAAAGAAATTTGCTCAGAATGTTGAGCTGAGCAGTGCAAAACCATTCAAAAGAAAATGTGAACAGGCTTATATCCTGAGATTCATCCTTCTCTAAAGTTTAGATGCTTAAAGGATTTCAAAAATACTTTCATCCATTCGAGATCCTGACCTGAATGCAGTAAGTTACAGCATTTGAAAAAGTGAGCAAATATCACTGCACCCAAAGGGGGTGAAAAAATGGAACTCTGAGGCAGGAAATAGAATATTTTAAAATTTTTCTTTGTTTTGAAGAAGTTTGCACTCTGTGCTGGTATGTTTGATTTGGATAGAGTAAATTTTCCTCTGAATAGGTCATATGGAGCTGTGTTTTGTGTTTGTGCTGAAAACAGAGCTGATAACACAGGAATGTTTTCATTACTGCTGAGCAGGTCTTACACAGTCATGGCCTTTTCTGCTCCTCATCACCCCTGACCAGCAAGGAGGCTGGGAGAGGACACAACCAGGACAAGGATGCTCCATAGCACATGGTGTCATGCTCAGCTGTGGGAAGAACACAGCTATGGGAAGAAGGGACAACTTTTGGAGCGATGGCATTTGTCTTCCTAAGTCACTGCTACATGTGACAGAGCCCTGGTGTTCTGGAGGTGGCTGTACACCTTCCTGGCAATGGGAAGTGGCGAATGAATTCCTTGTGTTGCTTTGTTTGTGTGTATGGCTTTTGCTTTATCTATTAAACTATCTTTATCTCAACCCACGAATTTTACTATTTTTGTCAATTCTTCCTCCTATCCCAGTGGGGGTAGTGAGTGAGTGAGCAGCTGTGTTGTGCCAAGTTTCTGTCTGGGATTCAACCATGACACTGCTATGTCTGCTATATGTCAGGGTACAGAAGAAGACAGGATAAAACATAACTATAGCTGATGAGATACTCATCGTTTTTATAATAGGTCCTGAAATAGTCACAGGCTGATATATCCCCTTATCCACTAAGCCACTGATATCCAGAATCACACAATTCCCTGTATTGCTTTAGTAGTTTAATATCTGAGTTTTCTGACTGAAAAAGAGATCGAGTTTGGAACAGATGAAGTCTCAGTTTATCCTGATGGTCGCTTTATAAATATTTCTAATATTTATAGTATTTCCACATTTCTAATAATTCAACAATTATTAACCATTAGAAGTTTGAGGCACTTCTAAGCAGGTTGTAATGATACACAAATAATTTTTCAGCTTTACAGCAAATTTTTGTGAATTTATATTGTTGTAATTACTTTAATAGAGAGAGAATTAATAGAGAGATAATCTACTTTCAAAGCATCTATTGATTTCATCTCCCAAAGCATGAGAAAATTTTCCAATTTCAAATTGACAAGGCAATGTATATCCACCTTTCCTTAATTAATTCTTTAGTAGGACAGGGACATTTTAACATTTTATAACAGCTCTCCATGAATTGCTTCAATGTGAGTTCATCCACAGGCAATGGTTCTCCACTAACTACTGCAAGGTGGGTCACTCTTCCACAAGGTGCAGTGTTCAGGCCACTCTGATATGGGTTCCTTAGAGGGTCACAATTCCTCCCTGGAAACCTGCTCCAGTGTGGACTCCTCTCTCCGTGGGTCCACATGTCCCTGCCAGGATCCTTCTCCAGCACAGACCTTCCCAAGGATCACAGATTCCTCTCAAGCATCCACCTGCTTCAGTGTGGGGTTCCTCCAGGGGCTGCAGGTGGATCTTTCCATCCCAGTGGTCCTTCATGGGCTGCAGGTCACAGCTGCTTCACCATGGGCTGCACCATGGGCTGCAGGGGAATCTCAGCTCCAGTGCCTGAAGCGCCTCCTCCTTTCCTTTTCCAGTGACCTTGGCGTCTGTGGAGTTGCTTCTCCCATGTATTCTCACCCTGTTCTTCTCTGGCTGCAATTACATCATCTGCACAATACTTTTAAATTTTTTTTTGTTTTCCTTCTTAAATGTGTTATCACAGACATTATCATAATTTCTTATTGTTCCAGCCTTAGCCAGTGACATGTCCATCTTTGAGCTGGCTGGCACTGGCTCTGCTGGGCATGGAGGAAGCTTCTGGCACCTTCTCACAGAAGCCACCCCTAGAGCCCCCAGGCTACCAAAACCTGGCCATGTGTCCTGGGTTTGCCTTAATTGAATTGTTTGGTATGGAAGAAAAAGGTCAGAGAATTCATGAAACATGGCACACCATTAAAAACCATTTAAATGAAAGTCTTAAATGTATCTATTTACCAGGATTAAAGTCTTAAACATTGTTTTCACGATGTTGCTTAAAAAAATGGTGGCATGATGTTTATTCTGTTCCCACTTGGAGTGATACTAGGAGACCTCATTTTCCTACTGTGGGAAATTGACTACATATATATTTTTTCTTAAAACCTTGCCCAAGCTACAGGTCTAGAGAATCTTGCAAATGAGGATATTCACTAACTGTTCTATTTCAGCTGTGAGCCTGTAGAGAAAAGAATTTAATGGTCTATGGGAAAAGTGAGTAGCTGATGTTTAGTTAGGCTGTTTGCCTGGACCCAACAAACCTGGATGGTCTTTGCCCTGTTGGCTTCCTGATTTTTCATTTGGGTTTGATTTGAATGTCCTGTAGGGAGACTGTAACTACAGTTGTCCCCATTTCTCCTGACTTCACTGTATTTCCCAGACTTTCCCTTGGCAGGAGAGGGAGAGAATGCTTTCCTCTGAGACATGGAGCTTTCCTAAGCCTGTGGGATATACCGGCTTGATCCACAATTTCTAAAGTATTCTCCAGAAGATAAAGGTGGTGTATGTTTTAGAATGAAAAATGGCTTATGGATACACTTGGGGACACTTTCAACTAAAACATAAGTGATTCAGTGACATCTACTTTTGTACATACATGTACAATCTGGTGTACTAGCATGTCTCTCAGTAAGACTATATACTTAACTTCACCATGCCTAAAGTCATTAGAATATTTATTTTATGGTATAAGCCTTTATATTTCAATACTGTAGTATTTGAATCTCCTCCTTGAAAGGATTTTCGGGCCGTAGCGTTCCCAGCACACAGACATATGCTAAGATTATGTAACACTGAAGTTAGGAAAAGACTCAAAGAAACAGCTACTTTACAGGCACTCAAATCATGAAAGAGCTTTCTAATTCATGAACCTGCTGGTTTTGCTGTACTCTCTTAGTAAATTTAGTAAATTTATAGTATTGTGCAAGTGTTATATGATGCTTCATATTTTGTAAAGTAAAGCAATAGCAGTCATTTTAGGCCATCTTTTTGTTATTTGAGACCATTTAGGGAGCAAGACCACCTTCTAATAAAAGAAGTGTGCATTTTATAAAAAGAGAAATAAATAATGTTAGTAAACAAATGCTTAATTATTCTCAGATTGAAGCATCAATCTGTGTAGAGTTTTTTGTTTAGTAGGTGAGACCTCTATAGCACTTAATACTCCTTAAAAAATGAGGAAAAAAAAAAGTCATACACATCTATGAGAAGTTTTTTCTTTTGTCCTCTTTTTCATAGGAACAATTTCAATCTCTAGCTACGTACCTTAGAAAAATGTTTTCTTCTCCCAATGATTTTTCATACAACTTTTGTTTCAAGTCTGTAAAGTATTGTTGCAACTTGTGACTTTCCTGTGCAGAAGTTCCTCGCTTCATTGGCAGGTTTCTGCTGTAAATCACTTCCATCTGAATGGATGGTCCCCAAAGTAATTTTTCTTAGATTTGTTTAGAGGCATCTGACTGAAATGATTTTCAGTTTTCATAAAAGCAGGAGTCCATTGCCACTACTGCCATTATTTGCTATATAGATATCCAACACAAACACACTGATGATACAAAGGCCTCCAGGGACCATTCTGAAGATTGAATAGTCTGAATGAAAAAACAAGTTTGGGGTTTGGAGTTGTTTTTTTGCTATCTCTGTGACTATTCTTAAAGTTTAACGTGAGCACTTTGGGAAACTACGTTTCATTGTCATCTCTCATTCAAAAACATAAACGCAAAATTTAGTGTAACCCTTTAGATAATCCTGTATTGTCTTTATATAGTTACTATACAGGCTTTAATAAAAGCTGCAGAAGATTGAAAGTGAAAAGTCAGGATATATTTGGAACGCAGCAGATATCTATGCAAGCTTAGCAGTTTAAATTTGATAGGAAAATTTTATTAAATATCTTAAAGCTTTCTGTTGAAACTTTAGTTGAAGAATTTTCCAAGAGAAAAGCTGATACAAAAATGTCATCCTTAACAAATTAGCTTATATTTTGGTGAGGTATCTATTTGAAGATACTGCATAACTTAAATTAAATAAAATATTTCAGTTTTCCATTTCAAATTACTTTTGGCAGCTGCAAAAAACGATCATTTTACAAGAATGTAAAAGGACATGTTTTATTCACTATTCACTGAAGGTTTTTTAAATGTATCTTCCAGCATAAAGATCTTAATAACTTTTTTTTTTTTTCAAAATTAGAATGGAACAACTTTGATACAGGAAGCTCTTTGAAAACCAGAACTTTTGATCTATTAATTTTGTTAGAAATTCTTAATAATTTATAAGTTTTATCTAAAGCATTACAAAATGCTTTAGATGCTTTCATGGATAAGGGAATCTAAAGATATCTTCTAATATCCTACTTAATTCTTCCTTCATATAGGAATTAGAAGGCACTAGACTTCATTCAGATTTGCATTATATTCAGAGAGATGAAGAGAAGTGTATAAATTCATACAGCATAAATTTCACAACTCCAAAAATAGATTTGTGGTAGATTCAGTGATTTCAAACCCCATCCAGCAATTCTTCATCATAATCGACACGACTGTTGGTTTCCTTTTAATTGCAGGGTACTAGAATTTTGAGATTTCTCCTCTGTTAACAATCCTTCACTTCTGTAATGAAAACATGATCTTTGCCTCAAACAGCATAAGAGCCACATAAATATAGTGCAAGAACTGTTGAAGGGGGATGCAGAGAAACCCTGGGACCACACTGGTCAGCACAGTTTTTAGTATCATCCTGGGGTAGCCACAGCTGGAGAATATGATCACTTTTTTAAAGCACTGCTTCAAGGAGAGGAACAACGAAAGGAGGAAACAAAACATTTTAAACTGGCATATCTTGGCTAAAGCATATATCAGGGTGAAAACAGAAATCTGGTCATAAATTCTATGGTATGGTAAAATTCACTGTGTTGGAAATGCTTGTGTTTTCCTATATTTATTTATTATCTTGTAACAAAATGAAACCCTTTCTGTGGCATTCCAGTACAGTAAAATTAAACTAATACAAAGCAATATTACACTAGATTTGCTTTCAAGTATTGGCCATGTTTTGTTTGTTTGGTTGGTTGGTTGGTTGTGTTTTTTCAATAATTTCTTAACACAAAAATAAATTTCAGGTAGTTCAATTATAGCAAAAGGGAAATTTTCTAGGTTGGAGTTTTAGTGTCATAAACCCTAAAACTTCCCTGGATGAATGAAATAGTATAGTGTGGGATATCTTGGACATGTAACTTCTATGAGAATTATTGTTATTTCTTTGACATAAAAGGCAAATAAGAGTATGATTCTTGCTATATTATCCAGTTAAGATGCTTGCAAGTGTAAACAAGCATAGGAAAATTTATAAAAGAAGCATTTAGTCATGCAGGAAAGTTTAATGATTAGAAATGTTTTGAGTGTCTGAAGCATCAGAATAAATATATTTCAGAACTAAGCCTCCAAGCTTCACTGAACTTTTGCTCCAC
Source organism: Setophaga petechia (assembly GCA_024362935.1). Taxonomy (NCBI): domain Eukaryota; kingdom Metazoa; phylum Chordata; class Aves; order Passeriformes; family Parulidae; genus Setophaga; species Setophaga petechia. Next base: position 35,927,306 of record JANCRA010000008.1, read on the forward strand.
AATTTAAGTTCTTTTAGATCTGTGTATATGAGAAATGTCCGTGGGAACTGAAAGTTTTCCTTTCATCCCATAAATCTTGGTAAAATTATAGCCTGTGTCTACCATGTGATTGTTGATTTAATTGATCAGCAGGGCTGATGGCTGGCTGATCTTTCACATGACTGCTGTTCAAAGCTGGGTGTGAGACAGCAGAAAGGGGATTTAAAAGTTCATTTCTGACTCTGTTATGACATGGATGATTTATAACCATGAGTATTTCAATGATTCAGTTTCTGGTGAAGCCACCTAAATAAACAGCTGCATTGGCACAGTAAGAAGAGATGGGGCGAAGACAAGAAAAGAAATGGGAGTGAGTGTTTGGGAGTGGTTGCCAAACCAGCTTTTTCATAGAACAGAAAGTTCATGTAGCAGCTTAGGTTTTTCAGTACTCACAGGACTCTATAAAGTTTTTCTTTTGCACATGTGAAAGAAAAGAGCCTGGAAATGGGAAGACTCCAGGATGACCTAATTTCAGCCTTTTAGTACCTGAAGGGAGCCACCAAGAGGGCAGGAGAGTAGTTTTTTAAAAGAGCATGTAGTGACAGGACAAGAGGGAATTGTTTCAAACTGAGAGTAGGTTTAGATTAGATATTAGAAAGAAATTCTTTACTGTGAGGGTGGTGAGGCAGAGGAACAAGTTACCCAGACAAGCTGTGGGTGCCTCATTCCTGGAAGTGTTCATGGACAGGTTGGATGGAGCTCTGAATAATCTGGTCAAGAGGAAACTGTTCCCACCCATGGCAGAAGGATTGGATCAAGATGATTTTAAAGTCCATTCCAACCCAAGCTATTCTATGATTCTATGTCTGGTATGAAAAATAGGCCTTACAGCTAGAATTTAGACCTTGGACTTCAAAGTAAATTGCTAGCATGCTAATTAATATGAGCACTTAGCAATGAAAATAAAATACATTTAATCTTTCCAGAGAAAAATCTGCATATTTCAATGGAGTCTAGAAACCCATTCTCGATGGGTTTCTTTTAATTTCTTTTTTTCTTTTTGCAGACTTTTTTTGTCCCAAGTGGTCTGAGCTCTACCCATTGTAAAATCTACATCAAACTTCAATTTTTATAAAAAAATGCAACCAACAAACCAATAAAAACAAAAACCAACCAACCAAAAAATCCAAAGAAACCCCACAACCCACTGTGTAATCTTTGTTTCTTTTTTTTGGTTTCTATTATTTTCCAGAATTGAGAGCAGCTCTAATCCAATCACTGCACTACCAGCAAGCATCTTAAGCCATGTATTTCTGTTTGGTACTTCTATCAGCTTTATTGCTGGGGGCCCTTTAGAACTGAATAGACTGTGACTCATTTGGAGCTGTATAACATCATAAGAACATGTTCATAATTAGTCTGAAATAAATTTTTAGTGAATGAGTTCTCAGATCAAGGTGAGCAAGATATTGTTCACAAGTCAATTGAAATTTCCTTTGGAAAAAGGAATTCACAATTTACTCTTTGTTTTTACATTTCTTTCTTTCTTTCTTTCTTTCTTTCTTTCTTTCTTTCTTTCTTTCTTTCTTTCTTTCTTTCTTTCTTTCTTTCTTTCTTTCTTTCTTTCTTTCTTTCTTTCTTTCTTTCTTTCTTTCTTTTTTATATATATTGTCTTTCTAAAAACCCTGAATTACTATTGGACAAGTAAAATTAGAAATAAACAACTTTTTAAGGAAAGGTAAGTACAATATAATAGAAGGCAAATTCAAGACCGTAGGACAAAACACAAAGGAAAAACACCCCACCAAAATGTCTCCATCCCTCCTGAGAGGAAAGTTTTGCATTGAGGAAAGGGGGTTTCTAATAAGAGGCATAATTTTAAAAAGATAGGTTTTATGTAAAGAGGGCTAAGTTTGTTTATTGATAATTTTCTGTTTTGACTGTGCCTGAAGCCAAACTGCACATACCATATGCTAGCATATGCTAGTTGTAAAATGATGTGTGATATATTCTGGTAGTGAAAAGGCTCTATTCCACACCAATTAGGCATGCCTGGTTAAAGATATGCATGCAGTAAAAGTAATAATTGGGTTCACAACAAAGACTGCTGTGATCATGCAAATCAGACACCTGAAGTTCAAGAAGCTACTACTTAGAGAAAAAAGGTGGAGGAATCAAAGAAAAACTGTTATAATGGGACAGTAATTATATTGCATCTCTGTGATCTGGCTGAGACATGGTTTCAGGATAAGACAGCAAAATGTCATACATGCTATGGAATGGAATATGCAATTGAAAATTAATAGGAGGAAAAAAAGATATGTACTGAATATTTGACCTGGAAATGTATGAAAGTAGAGGGTTTAAAGAGAAATAAATGCTGAAACATCTGCTGTCTTTGTAATTTAGTAGATACTTTTGTTTTGCAGATCATTCAAATTCTTTTTGATTATTTTAGTCTTCTCTAATATACAGCAGTAGCTGAAATGGTGAATAAATGTTTGTAAAATGTCAGCTAGTTTTCTATTTAAAAGAAGAATCCTTTTATGTTTCCTCAGCAGCTGCTACATTTAATAACTCTACCAGATGTCACATTTAAATTGTGTTTTGCATTTATGGCTTTGAAAAGCATTGGAACAGAGAGAGCCTTTAGAATTTCAGCAGCTATACCACAGTTTCTTAGAGTTATCCAACTCTGTAATTATAGGAAAAAACCTTTTGATGATGAAAAAAAAAGTGTAAGGCTTAAATAAAATGTAAATATGCAACAGCATACTACAGATATGTTATAGGGTGCGTTTTAGTTGAATCTACTTTTCTGAACAACAGAATTCCCACTTTCTCTGGAACTTCGATAATGGCAGCAAGACTATTATACTAAAATACTATTAAAAATTGGTTGGTGTAAGGGATTGGTAATATTCAGAGGATTTTGCTATGAAAAGGCATCACTTGTAAAATCCATCCCAGATGGCTACCTTTTAAAGACCCACTGGATACAATGGAAAATGGATCAGAACACCACCTCATCCCACTGAATTTTACTAAATGAAGTCACTGGACTTCAAACTCTTTAACAAATACCATGAAAAAAGTAGAATTCTTAATTTTGATCTGAGACATTTTGTACTAGGGTTTTTTTGGTCAATTGTATACATTCACACACACATTTGATCCATTACCTGGTTTTGTCACATATCAAAATACTGTTGAAAAATTTTATGATTGTGGGTTTCTTTTGTGGTGGTGAGTTTTTGCTGTGTGGTTTTTTGTGGGTTTTGTTTGTTTGTTTTTCCTTTGTTTGTTTTTGGTTTTGTTTGGTTTTTTGTTGGTTTTTTGTTTGTTTTGTGGTGGTGTTTTTTTGTTCTTTTTCTTTTTACCATTCATTTGGTTTCTAAGGCACCACCTGTCAACATCAGGTATTGAAACCTCATTAGGGTTACAATAGACTTGCACTGTGTTAGCATTAAAAAAAATTAGAGGCAGCAATTTCATCTCCTGTTGTCAAGCAATAAGCTCAAAGCAGCAGTTGCTTATCTGCTAGGGAGTGATTGAATCCTAAAATGTCTCTGATAACATCATATATATGACTTTGTGTTAGTCTTCTCATTGTAATAAAAGGGCAAGCAAAACTCTGAGGTAAAAAGATAACTTTTTCAATTTCTAATTTTAAAGCAGTACAGAAAATATTTTGCCTGATATTAAAAACTTCTGAATAAAGTATTTTTGATGGCACAGACTACTCCTTGTTGGGAGAAAATGAATGCCATATCTAAGATTATAACAGAAATTTGGCATCAAGGTGGAAGTACTTGTTAGTTATTATACTTTTAGTACAATTTTAGTTTTAGTTGCATGCGTCCCTTCAGGGGCTATTACAGGAAAGACTTTAAGAGGGAGAAAAGAAATAGTATGAATTCAAGTATACTTAATTTGACCCCTTATTTTTTAATTTCTTCTATTCTTTCTTTATGCACTCCATTTTTTTTCAAAGTAGTGGTACTCCATGGTTGGTGATAGGAACACTTCTCCAAGTGTGAAAGAAGGGTAGTACAGTGCTAGAAGTGGAATGTTTGCTATTTATTGTATGTGGCTCCCAAGCTGATGCTAATCTTCGTGTGAGATCTCATTGTGATAGAAAGATGAGGTTCCTTTCTTGCAGCCTGGCTGTTTGTTATCTCCTGTCACACTCTACTGGCTGAGTGAACAATCTGAACCTACTGAAAGCTTTATATATGTATTAATATACATAAAATATATGAATATGGCCATTTTACATTTGTGTGTGTGTGTGTGTGTGTGTGTTGGATTACAATTGAATGAGTGACCTCATCTCATCTACACTTGTGATGTTGCAGTCCCCAGTGCTGAAGCAAAGGAGGGTGGCCTGTCCTTCAGATCCTCTTGAGTGATCTGCACCCAGTGCTGGCCAATAGCAGGACTGTACCACAGGGGGAAAGAAGATGACTCTATGAAGAGAAGTGAGAAAAATGATCATTTTGTTTCTCAGCACTATAAATGCACTCTGTGCCAGAGCAGAGATAAATACTAAGTTCTTTAATCCATGTTCTGAACAAGCTGTTTGAAAGACTTCTCTGTGGATGTCCATTAAACTGCCAAGCTCTGAATAAATGTCTAATTCAGTCTATGAAGTTCTGAGTCCAGAATTACCATTTAATATTTAAAATACATCAAATTATACACCTGAAACATGACATTCTGGTTGCATTTTTCTTGAACTTTACCACTACCATCAGCAAAGAAAGGATATTCTCCTGGTCTTTTGTTTTTAAACTGTCTCTTGTTTATTGGCAAAACCAAAATCTACCATGAGACAGTATCTATCTATAAGATTGGCTGGAGGGGACAAGGCTGTCTCTGGTTATTTTGAAGACCAGAACCTCTTGAATTTCCCACAGAATTTCAGAGTTGGGAGAGTTTCTAGGTTGTTTGTTTGGTTTATTTCTCTCTGGTTAAATAGATGTTTACTTTGCAGAGGTACAGCTCTGGATCTGGTAATGAAAAACTGCTTTTATGAATCAGAGGAGTCTAGTCTGCTTTGTATCATCCTAATGCAGAACATAAAGACAAACCAAAATAGTTATGCTCTGAAAATGATTAGATACAAGAACCTGGGGAAATTACTTCGTACAAACACCTGGGTTTTATGTATCTTAAGTTAGGGCACATTAATACACTCAATAAAAAGAAAAGCTTTCATTTCATGCAGTATGAAATGTTTAAAATGTGTTCATAAGTTTTGAAGCATTGTAAGATATTTAAATTTAAGATGACTGTTCAAAATGCTTATATTGAGAAACAAGCCCCTCCTCCCCCAATCTCCTTTATTTTCTCCTCAGCAGTAATAAAAATAAAATTAATTTACAATTCATATATATTGGAATGTCTTTTAAAGTACATGTTTTTACACTTGTGGAAAAAAATATGTACACATTTTTCTCCAGCTGGAGTTTATGGTTTTTAACACTTTTCCACATGGTGGACAAAAAGAACTTGTTTTAAGATTACTGCTGCTAGTTTTTAATTTCTACTGTTAAGATGCTATTTTGCTGTTACCTGAGAAGTTGTATATGTACATCAAAAATGTGCTGGAAGATGCAAGTATAGACTGGATATGGAAAAATACATTTAATCAAATCAGTTACTCTGATCTGTATGAGCACCAAGCTAGTCATGTTCTGGCAACTGCCATAGTTTTGGAATACATTAGACAATATGAAATCTCACAAACTTTGACACTTCAGAACATTTTTCATAATAGAGTATTGAAATATTAAATTTCCTTAATATACTTCATTCTGTAATTTCAGGATTTCTCTGAAAACAAATAAAAAATTAGTAGCCTATGCGCTAGCTGTATTTTTTGATCCTAAAAAATGTTGGATAACCACTTTAAATATTCCTCTTCTAATAAGAGAGTAGGCAATGTATTGTATTTATTAGTATGTAAAAAAATACTAGTTTTATTTTGTTTACTGCAGGTGAAAGTGTTAACATTGGAGCCTTGGAGGTATTTTCCTTGACAAAGGAAGTAGTTGATTCTTCTAAGTACAATACTAACAATAATTTAAATAGAAATTCTGTTTTGCTAAAGCTGTGATTTTCTCTGGTTATGTTCCTGTTTGTGGAAAGTTATTGCTTTATACATATTCCAAAGACCTTCTGAAGACTCATAAAAAATACTTTATACTCAAAATACAAGCCAAGACAGAATGATCCCATCTGTGTTCTTCCTCTGTGCATGGAAAAAATAAAAATTACTTTTTTATTAATTTTTACTTAGTAATTTAGAAGAATTTAGTAATTTAGTAATTTAGAAGAAATGCTGTTGGAGGAAAAGCTGGGAAACGGAATTCTTCAAAGTGTACAGCACAGAAAAAAATGTCAGATAGAACCCTTATGATGTTTTTGTTTGTTCTGTTGTCTTTCAATATTCACAGATTAAGTCTGGGCTTCTCCAATCTCTTAATAATGGTAAAACTTAATAATACACAGATTTTTGTCAGCTACCTCTCTACCTACGCAGAGTGCCACTCTCTGAGGGCTGAACCACACAGGGAGAATAGCAACAGGTCTTATTAGCTGCGTAATCATTAATGAATAACTATAGATGTCTCCACAAATTTAACATTGTGAAAGTCCAGGAGGAAAGTCCTTCTTTTTCTGCTGTTATTTTTACTAGAGAAAACAGTGTATTCAGATTTGTCTGGGATTTTTGAAAATTATGATTTTGGTGCCGAGCTTCACTTTAAGTTTGGTTTGGTTTGCCGTACCCGTAACAAGAAAAATTAGGTCACATGAACAACAGTACATGCTTAAGGAGATAAATAGGCAAATGCATGTGAGTTGCAGAGAGGAAACAAATATTTATTGAATATTCATAGTTGCACACACTAGCAAGGTACTCCAGTCATGCACACATCAGCACTGCCACAATACTCCAAGAAACATTGACTTCATGTTATATAACCCACAGTTTCTAGAAAGAAATCTCATAATCTGCTCCCAATAGGCAGCCTCAGACCAATACCCTTAGAATTTTCCTTGTTTTTAAAATAATTGTCAGAAGTGTCCAGTGTATCTGAGTTATGCAGTCTCTAAAACTGAAGGTAGTTGCAAATCTATCAAGAACTTCTGAGCCCCCAAACAATGCAGTGCTGCTTGATAGGTCTGGTGGGGTTTGCAATCCAACAGGATCCTTAAAATGAAGGATTGTGTCTGGGGAGCTCTCATTGTAATAGTGTCTGAACCATTACACACAACTCCTCAACATCTGCATAGAACATAGGTCATAAATTTACACGTAACCTAGAGAGTAATGGATGTATTTTATTGGATGTATTTTATATAATTTTAGTAGGTGATTTAAAAATTGTTTATTTTTCAAACTGCTGACCATGTGCTGCAACTACACAGATAATAAAACAGATACCATATTCTATATATGCACTTATTTGGGTTTAACTGCTTTGATAGATATTTTTTTAGGAGCTTGGACTTAACATTGTTTGGCTTTCAGTATCTATATGGCTTTTTTCACACATAGGAGCAAAGTTAGTGGATTTTTTTTTTCTCCTCAATGTTTTCATAATTCCATGCCTTTAATTGCTCTTATAGTGTGCATAAAATTAAAAATCACCTGGAACACATCATACAGAGTTTCTACAAATTGCTTAGGACAACTGAAGAAACTTATTATATTCACTTCCTAGATGCTAGTGCTTATGATTATAGAAAAGCCAGAAACCTCAAAAGTACGCTGGAGAGAAAAAGAAAATAGCTGAACTTTTAAAAGAAAAGGAAAAAGAAAAAAAAAAGGAAAGATGTATTAGTAGTAAATGGACAGCAGTTCAATAACTCTTTTTTTTTTTTTTTTTTGGTGATGTCCTCTGTCTAAATGTAACCATATGTCTTCCCCTCTTGGCTTGTAGTTGAGAAATGAGCTTTCAGGACAGGAATGTGCTTAGGCAGTGCATATCACAACACACTTCGTGTTCACAAAGGGAACTACTGCTCCTGGTGCCAAGAAATTAGTATAGCTTTAAGACCTGGATGGTAAAAAAAATCAGCGTATTATTATTGCATCTACAAACAGAAGAAAAGGGTCAGCAAAAACTAACATAAGACTTAACATCCCATTTTGCACTGGTATTTTGTATCCATGAAAAGAAACCTCTTGAAGGTGGCCTCTAGCAAATGTGATATTTATGAGGGCCTTCTTCCTCAGCTTTCAAATGTGTTCTAGAGCAATGGTGCAAACTGCCCACCTGCTATGCTGTTTACTGCAGTGATTAGACAATCCTGGCATTGACTTCAGTCACTTCCATTTTTGTGTAGTCTGGAAAGGAGATCATGAAATTTTCTTGTACAATATTTTAGCCACTTAGGCTTTTTTTTTTCAAGTAATGGTGACATAGCAAGAAAATAAATAGCAAAGTTAGGAAAATAATAAAATATAATTTTTCCTTTTAAAACTGAAAGAGGACTACAAAACTTAAAAAAAAATTTTTTAAATAAAGTTTTTTTTTTTCAGAATTAACCAAAAAAGGTTATAGAGCCATAATTAAAGGACAATGAAAGATATATATGCAAGAAAATAGAAATATCCTTAAAACTGAAAGGTATTCTTTAAAATTATATCATTCATAAAAATGTATTCCAAGTATTATCTGAAGAGAAGCTATTCTGGAAGAGTCAGCAACCTTAGTTACCTGGGCGTTTGTCTCGTGGAAGGTTTGAAGCTAATGATAGCATCTGTGATGTAAATTAAATCAGGGTAAATTAAATTAGGGTTTTAGTATCCCATTTATAAAACTACAAGAAAAAAATCCTCACACAGACATGCTCTTCCCTTGTGACAATGGTTCTTAGTGGTGGCATATTTTATAAATAATGCCTTGAACACTCAATGAACCTTTCTGTTGCCTTTCATTCTCTGTATTTGTACATGTTTGTCCACCAGTATTACAGAAAAATAAAATTAATTTTAAAGCTGAATAGAAGCAGAGGAAGACTTCTCTTTTCAATTTAGAAGCCTTTCAAAAATTTTTGTAACACTTTTTCCACATTGAATACATTTGAAATTTGTCAACACAGCTCCATACTGAGCTAATCTGTGTAACATTTTCATTGATATTTTGTCTGCTTTATATGTATTTAAAACACTGGGGGTTTTGTGGTTGAACATTCCCAGACCATCTCTGCAGTAGTTCTTTAATTTTTCACTTTTGTAATCCATTTTCTGAAATTTGCATCTGGTTCCATCTGTCACTATTGGCAATTGAAGTTCTTTTGCAAGAAAGTACATTACAAAGTGATATTTTGACTGTCATTACAGTATTTCCATTTGATTTTTAAAGACAAACTTTTAATTTGAGTAATATCATAAAAATATCCTCTTTCTCCTTTGGATAAACCATTTTTGAGTCTGGTAAATAAACAACTTGGCTATTCCCAGTGCCTATTGTGATAGATATTCTGTATTGCAGCTGTATTGTTGTTTTTAATTAGTAGTTAATTTAGCAACATCACTGTAATTTTACATGGTAATTTTTACCATTAACTTTAGGGAGTTATTATATTGCAAATTTTCATTTAGATAAAATATGTACAATTACATCTTTACCAGATGAGAAATATTCTGTAATTGTATTCCTGAACTGAAAAATGAGTGGCAGATGCTATGGTATCTGTAGTTTAATTAAAGTTTTTAGTGGCAGTGGTGCTGTAGGCATAGCAATGAAATACAACCAGGCTTTTGAGAAGCCTAGCAAAAATCTCTGCTTGTGTCTACTTTAACCAGTAATGGCATCACCATTTAAGTTGTTACAGAAAAAGTAACAACTTAAAAAGTCTCTATTTTAGTTTATGGTCTTATTTCTGTATCAATAGAAATATTTAATCTTATAAAATCACAATTAATATAGAAATAAATAAATTTGTATTTAATGTTGTGCACTTTGGGGCAGAGTTTGAGGGGAATTGTTTGAATTCTTGGGGGGTTCATTTTTCTGCCTAGACCATCCTTAAGCAGAAACTTCTTGAGAAGTTTTTTTGGAATTTGAATAGAGGAATTGGAAACTCCAATTTAGTGATCACATCTAATACGTGAAATTACTGATATTAATTTATTTGGTTCTTGACTCAAGGGAAGTGATTTTTTTCCTCTTTGTCACCTGTGCAGCTTTTAGCAGATTTTTAGTATTCAGGTACTACTAATAATGAACAAATGTCCTTCTCAGTATTGTGGAGACACCCAAGGAGAAAATCACCCCTCCAGCCTCTCTCCCTCTCCTTCTGTGGCAGTGAAATAGTGCTTAATGCCCACAATTCTTCTCTCACAAGCTTCATTACAAGGTGTAAAACAACTTGACACCTTAATGGATGTTTAAAAAAATGTTAAGATAAAGGTGAAATATCCAAAATGTTTGACACTGTTGCCTTGTTATGACTGATCAAAAAAAGGATCACATTTCCTGACTGGATTAATGTCTTATTTCTTTTCCATCTGCATTCCAATTTGATTGTAACTCAGTTGTAAATTCAAATTCACCTTTAATCCATCCCTCTACAAACCTTTGCTCAGACAACTTAGGCATTGGCTGATTATGCTTTGAATTGTACAGTTAATTTATGCCTTGAATAAGTACATTTAATTCAGGTTAATTTATCTTCTACATTTGGTGTTGTCACTTCAATTTCCTTCCTTTACATTTCCCAGCTGTTTTATTAACTTCATTCCATTGCTCCCCAAACCTCAAACCAAATGCACAGTGCTGAATGTGTTACAAATTCAATAATGTAGACTGAAGAGGCGTAAATCAAGCAGTAAATGAACAGATTATCTCTCTTTACTAGGAGAAGAAATACATTATGAACTATAGGAAATAGATAGTTCTCCTAATAACTAATCTCCTAATAACTCTCTTCTGTATTAGGGGAGAACAATATGGAAAAAAAAAAAAACAAACCCTAAAAAAAACCCCACAAAACCCCTACCCTACCAAATAATGAAATCAATTTTTTACCATTGTTACAAGAACATCACATTTTGTGGTGTGGTGTACATGGTGTGTCCTATGGTGCAACACCATAGTTAAATATGGACTTGAACAAAAGTGAAGTGTCTTTCCAGATGGTATCTACCACCCTGTCCTAATCTCATACCTAGCAGGTGTTTCCCATAAATGTGTAAGGAATAGGGATTTGTCCATGTCTCTTTTTCAGACAGAACAAACAAAAGAATGTTTAAACTAGGAGCATTTTTATTGGTTTATCACAGAATGTTAGAGCTGCTTCTGTGTTGTGAGCGAAAAAAGTATTTTAGAAAACTTCTGCATCTGCATTGCCTCTGAATAATGTGAACAATCTGTAGGAATTTGATGAAGAGAGAAAAGATTCCTGTTTCACTTGGAGTGGGCAGCAAAGCTGGTGTGGTGCAGTGTTTCCAAGGCAGCAGTGTATTTTGGTGGGTTTTTTCTGTATTTGCAAGAATTAATGTTTTAATTAGATTTTATTTCTGTCATCATGGTTGGACATGTATGCGAGTGGAATGCTCACAAAGTGAGGTTATTTTAATAAAGAATTTAACCTAGACTATGATTCTCATGTTCAAATTATTTACCCTGGAATTACCTGGCTTAGACTTATATTACTTTTTAGCATCAAAGTAAAAATTGCTTTTCAAAATATGTCCCCCATTCTGTAAATCACTAATTTTTTGCACCAGGTGCACCTTCTGACAGGATTAATTTACAATCAGTGCTGATCATTCACCCCACAGTTATCTATGCCATTATCAGAAGTTAAATCTGATAATGTACCCAGAAAGGCTTTGACCTGCGTTTTCATTGCCTCCTTAGATTACATCTGAGACAGCTTTTATGATGCATCTTTTCTTTTGGCCACACATGGCTCCCTTAATATTTTTCAACTCAAATAGCACACATCCTGCTTCTGTGTTGAAGGCTTGCTGCTTAGAACCCAGCAGGAGCAGATATTTCTCCTTTTTACCAAATTGGAGGTTTCAATTGCCTCTGAGTAGAGTTTGGTAGAGTTTAGCAGCTCAAGTTCCTGCTGAAAAGGCAGACGTGCCAAGCATTCACTAAACTGAAAAATGTACCTTGCTGTTTGTAAAGGAGTGAGGAAAGACATCATAACCTTCAAACTGAGGAAATGGAAAGAGGAATACAGTGCTGGCAGCTCACCTAGACTTTCTCAATGTGTCAGTGTCACCCGTTGAAGGCAGAGATCTCTGCTGGAACAAGTTTTCTGACACAAGGGCAGAAAACAGTTCTGCCCTTCTAAGGCAAGATGTTTCATGTGTCTCCCTGTCCTCATCAGCATTTCAGGAGAGCCGGAGGTGTCAACAAAGCTATTGTCTGTGACCAAAGGCTTTGTATTCACAACTCTAAAAAAAAAAAAACCTTTAAGAAAACCTTTAGATAACATTGCTTGACATGCAAGAAAGCTTCTTTTTTAGTGTTTATCTACAAAGTGCTTCTTCTGAGTATGCTTGTCCTATGTTCCATGAGTTAGATAATCTCTTGAGAAACTTCAATGGCAATAGCATCTGTAAGACATTACATTAAGGATGAATTTAACCCAGAAGAACGCAGAGCAGCCTCTCCTGAAACTGCATTCTCTAATTATGTTTTGCTTTCCTTGTATGGTTGTTGCTCAGTAAGCAGTTTATAAGATAATGTGATCTTGCAGATCTGCGAATTTCACAGCCCTTTCCATTTGCACTTCATAGATGAATATGCAGTCAAAATATCAGATGAGCATTGAAAGAAAACAGTGAATTCTTTATTATTTTTCTAAAAAAATAGAGCATAGAAATATAAGCGTTTTATTGGAATGGAACACAATGTAGTTATTAATTATTAATCTAATGATTATATTTAAATCAAATGTGACAGTACATTACAAGGCTAATCTCATTTTAACTCTGCTGCATGCTAGAGGTGATCAGGATATCTCTAAAGCAGTTACTAATTCCCCAGTTTATTTTGTTTCAGGTTTGTTTTGTTTGTTGTTGTGTTGGGTTTTTTTTTTTTGAGATGGGAAGGGTATTGGCTTTCTTTGTTTTATGTTTTCTGCACAAAGAATAAGAAAAATAAACATCAGAAGAAAAAACAAATCTCTGTATAAACTCTTAAAACTTTCTCAGGTCTCACATTTAATACACCCTGAAAGGTGATACAGTGGAGGGGGGGGGCGTGTGAATATGCATATATTCTATTCTAAGATTGTTTAATAAGCTTGTTAATCCACCCCCTCTATTAGTCACACCTCCCTCCATCTCTGATGGTAGAAGTATTTCAGTGTTGATGCAGAAATGGATGCTGCTGGTGTGTGTGAAATGACACTTACTGTCTCTCAGATCACTGTTTCTGTTTCACAATCTGCATCAGGTTCTTTTCTGAGATATTTATGATTCTTTATCCTTACATGCAGTGCTTTTATAAAAGTTATTCTCTACTTGACCATTATACAATATTGTATTTAAAATAAAAACATTGATTAGTATTGGCATTATTTTTTTCTTAGTTTTATAAATTGAATGTACCATATTTCCAGCATTTATTTTATCATCAGATGAACTGCAATTTCATTTTCACACAGCTAGATCCAAAAATGTGTATCTGCAATGTCTTTGATAATCCATTTCTGCCTCTTGACCAGTTGCTGCTTCCTTTTCTGCTCAACTTCCATATTTGATTCCCTCTTCTTTAGGACTGAGGTTTCATTGCTGTCTTTTGCTCAGGAATTTCAGCTTCCTATCACCAAATAGGCTTATTAATCGTTTATCCCAGGATTCTTCAAACACAGATCTTCATGGCTCTTTGTAGGTCTCTCGTCACTTTCTGTTCCTTAGCTCTGCTCTGCCCAGATCAGACAGATTTTGTGCTGTATCCTGGCAGGTTGAATCAAGTCTGGATTTAGTTTAGCAAAAAATTTAGTTACAGATAGGTGTTGAAAGGCATCCATTCTGCTTATTTTTCTTACTCTGAGAGGGAGATATTTGATCTACTGGTGGAAAAGGTGATATGAATTGCTTTCCAAGATTCCCCAGCTGGTGTTCCTGATTGCTCTTTTTTTTTTGTTTTTGTCACCTTTCTCAAACCAATATTAGAAGTTACTGAAAGCTAAGGGGATGCACAGAATATAGTAAAAAAAAATTAAAAAGTTGCATTTTTATATATCATTGTATCAAACAATTTTGAATATATTTTTATATACCAGACTTAGTGTTAGATACATAGATTGGCTTCTGAGTAGAGCAAATGGCTGTGGGGTTTACTACAATAGTATATAATGAGGGAGTGTTGCATGTATAATCTTCCTAACTAATCTCCTTGACTGTGGGGTTCACAGTCAATAATTTGTCTAGTCAAATATAATTTTTACAATTTTTTCATGTCTAGAGCCTTATATAAGGCAAACACAAACTTCTATGAACTCTACTCATAAGTTACTCAATTATGTAACCAAAATATATATTATACATTGTTATAGAAACAATTCAGCTTTAGCATACAATGATAGATTATTATAGTGTAACACACAGCTCTGCAGTTACAATGCCCTGTGAACATAATGTGTCTCTTAAATGGATTTCTAAGGTCATTAATATTTTAAGCCATCTGAAACCTTGAAACCTATATGCAAATAAAGCCTTACTTTACAGAGTGACCTAGATTTCTGTTTGCATAGAGAAACCAAACACCTTGCCTATTCAGATATTGTTTTGGAGAGTTTATTTTATCTTTGTTGTTTGAGTTTTTTAAAATTTTCTTCTTCCATTCAACTTGGATGATGCAGGGAAGGAGAATTCAAAGAATATGAGGAACTGTTGATTGGATAATTTTTATTTTACTTGCCAGGACAGCATTTAGTAACATGGCATACACTGAACATGGCTGAGAGTGTATGTGCCTTTGTTTTGCTTTTATCCTCATCACACATTTGACCTCTTTCTCTGTTTTGAAGATTTTATGTCACAGCTTTCAGAAATGCAAATTCTTAGTCCTTCATGTAAAGAGGAATGTTTTGTCTTATGATAGCATAAATGGGAAATTTAAAAAAATCCAGCAGCTTTCCTTTCTGCTTTTAAAATAGAGAAGTTTAACCTAATTTCTTATATTAAGTTTAACCTATATTCTTATATCTTACATTTTCATCTTTGTGTGTGATTTTATAGGAATCTTTTCATTTCTCTTTTATCAAAATAAATTAGCTTATGTTCTTCTGTATTTGTCATGTCCTCATTCAGTTCAAAATTAATGCTCTGAAGCGCTTTAAGTAAAACCATTAGTAAATTCCTCATTAAGGTTACTCTCACATCTGGCATGCTAGTTGTGTTGTGTCTAGTGGAGACATAAAATATGTAACAGGTTTTTCAGTGAAAATGTTTGTCTTTAAAATGTAGAGATTCTCAGAATCGTGGAGGTTTTTTAAATTCTGTATATAAGTGTTTTGTGAATCAGAATATATTGACCTTTCCAGCATGTTGTGCACATTTCTGCACTTGATATTAGAGCAAAACTAAGAGAGAAGGAAAGAGATATCAAAATTGTCAAGGCACAAAAAGTTCCTCTGTTTAACAGGTTTCTCAAAAAGCCAGTAGTAGTAGTTTACATACCTCCTCTGTTTTAAAAACCCAGACCTCAAAATCCAGACATTGAGCTATTGTATTCTTTCCTTAAGAGTAAATCTTGCTATTTGTGTTTTATTTTTCTTTTCTTAGATGAGTGAAAAAAGAATTCAATCCTAAAACATGGGATTGGAAAGGATTTCCCATGAGCTGAAGTGTAGCCATGGGCACTCATAAGGAGCACCTTGGGCAACACACAGCATTGCTTTATAAACTTCCATTTAGAAGTACAGATTTTTATTGTACTCTTACCATCTCTTCTGTCTTTTGTAAGCCTGTAAGAGGTTTGTTGTCAGTTTAAATTTATTTATGGTCAATCTGTACACATTTGTTTCTGTGCCAGTATTGTTGTCTAGTTAAATAGTTTATCTCCCCTGCAGCCCATGTGTGTTTTCAGCTGAAGCACTTATAGAACTGTAATCATATTCCGTCCCATTCATCTTTTTGCTGAACTAAGCAAGAGCTTTTAGTACATTGAGAAAGTAGGCTCCTGGCTCTCCTTGTTATGATTAACCCTTCACTTCTGCTGAAAAAAATAATTTATATAACCATATTCAAGGGGGGTTGTTTTGATTTTTTTAAAGATGTGATAGAGCAATAATATGGCACAGGATAGTGAACTATGAAAGTGAAAAGTGCATTTGGATTACAGAATCAGAAAATGACAATGTTGGAAGAGGCTTTCAAGATCATCAAGTCCAACCCATGCTCTAAACACCTTAACTAAACCATGGAACCAAGTGTCATATGCAGTCTTTTGTTGAAGACATCCAGGGATGGTGAGTCCACCACTTCCCCAGGTAGGCCATCCCAATATTTTATCACTCTTTCTGTGAAAAACTTCTTCCTAATATCCAACCTATATATCCCTTGACTCAGCTTGACTATGTACCACTGGTTCTGTCAGTTGCTGCCTGGAGAAAGAGACCAACCCCCACCTGACTACAGCCACCTTTCTGGGAGTTGTAGAGAGTGATAAGGTCACCCCTGCGTCTCCTTTTCTCCAGGCTAAACACTCCCAGCTCCCTCATCGTTCCTCACAGGGCTTGTGTTCCAAGTCCCTCACCAGCCTCGTCACCCTTCTCTGGACATGTTCAAATGTCTCAATGTCCTTTTTAAACTGAGGAGCCCAGAACTGGGCACAGCACTCGAGGTGTGACCTCACCAGTGCCGAGTACAAGGGAAGGATGACCTCCCTGCTCCTGTGGGCCACATTATTCCTGATCCAAACCAGAATGCCTTTGGCCTTCTTGCCTGGGCACTGTCCAGCCACACTGTCCCCATCTTATAACATTGTAGGGGGTTATTGTAGCCAAAATGCAGAACTCGGTGCTTGGATGTATTAAGTTTCATCCCACTGAACTCTGCCCATCCATCCAACCATTCTAGGTTTCTCTGCAAAGCCCTTCTCCCTTCCAACAGATCAACACCTGTCCCCAGCTTGGTGTCATCTGCAAAGTTATTAATGAAGGACTCAATATCCTCATCCATGTCATCAATGAAGACATTGAACAGACCTGGCCCCAGCACAGAGCCCTGAGGGACATCCCTGGTGACTGGCCCCAGCTGGATGCAGCACCATTCACCACCAATCTCTGGGCCCGGCCATCCAGCCAGTTCTAACCCAGCACAGAGTGCTCCTGGCCAAGCTCTGGGCTGCCAGCTTTTCCAGGAGTGTGCTGTGGGATTACAATCACCATGCACAGCTTATTCATCTGGATGTTTGAGACAAGGACACTTGCTTATTTGTTTGCATTTTCCCTCTCTCAGGTTTTCCTTTTCTTTTTTAGCGGCTTAGACCCTCTGAATGGCACCACGGTTCAGTTCTATAAGGATTTCAGAATCCCACCCCTCTAATAACCTTTTTCCCCTTTTTTCAGAAATATGATCACTGGTGGAATGCTGGTCAACACTCATAGTTTTCCTCTTTTCTCCTTCTAAGGCATACTGAAAGCTATTAATAGTAAATATTGTTACCAATATATAACAAAATCAAATGGACAAATTGTTGCACTACTTTTACCTTTTCTTTTTTTTATGTTTTTGTTTAAGGGGGTGGAACACAGTTATCAGGAAAATATTTCTTGTTTTGTATTTGTTTTTTTGCATTTTCTTTCTTTTCTTTTTTTTTTTTTTTCCCTAGCATGTAATAGTGGAAGGCTAAATGAAATGTGAACTATAATTGTATTTTATGTCAGCTTTTCTTTTGAAAATAAACTCTATAGTTTTCACTACAAATCACAAAGCTTCATGTCTGGTGAAGTAGAGAACTAGATATAGTGAAGGAACCTAATGGAAAATTTTAAAATTTTAGTACAATATCTTATTTGGTTATAAATAAGATGTCCTGATGGATAAGTATCACAAACCTGTGTCCTGTGAGATTTCTTTTGATGGTCCCTGCTGGCTTATAATTATACATTCTGAAGTTAATGCAAGAATGTGCCATAATAGCACATTTTATCAAGGAAAGGAGGAAGCTGAGCTGCAAAATATGCATAATAAAGATCTTTTTTCCAACCAGCAGAATATTTATATTCATGACTAAATTAGTTCCTAATAAATTATGCATAGCCTTTATAAAGTTAAATGAAATCCTGAACCATACTGCTATAGATATGTTACCAGAACCAACTGCTTTGCAGCTGTTTCCACAAAACACAATTTTTGTTTCCTTTGATACCGTTAATATAAGCATTTATTTGTATTCTAAATGCTTTCTTTCTCAATTTTACCTTAATATTTTTAATATCCTAATTCAAATGCTTTACATTCCTTTCTTTTTTTTTCATTTGAGAGAAAGACTTTCAGATATTCAAGTTCTAAGATGATGTTTAATACATCTTATAAATTATTTTAATGAGCTTTTTTAATAAAAACAGCAAACCAACTGGTTTAACTTTTCAATAAAAACAGCAAACCAACTGCTGTTTAGGTTATATCTTAATTACTTTAAGAAATCAATATAGCTAGGGGAAAGAGGGCCAAAAGCCCTGTATGCTCTTATACTACAAGTGGTTTCTTGTTTTTTTTAAGTTGCATTTTTTCACTTCAGAGTTTACTAATAATTTATTCATTAATTAGATACTGCTGTCTATTCTTCATATAATTAAATTGGAGCATATCTATCCCCTCTAATTATCTCAATGGCATGCAAAAACCCAATTACATTCTGCACAGATATCTCCTGAATGATCCCAAAGTTTTATGGTGAAATAGTTGTGGCTTTATCCACTAATGGCTTTTCACTTTACAGCATGACCACTCCTTGAGTAATGAGAATGTCTCCAAGTACTGTGTTCTTATATTTCTATTTTTAAAGAAACTTTTCTTCAATTTCAGTTATTTTAGCAAGATATTATTTTCCATCATGTGCTTTTCCTTTCAAAGAAAATCTTTTTATATAATTTTCATAGAGAAATAACATACTCTTGATTGTAATAATTCAGCTTTGAATAGTATGTCTCAGGCAAAGGTATGAAATATTGTCAATACTATTTAATTGGGGTTTTTTGTAGTTTTTTTTCATTTTTTGGGGTTTTTTGTTGGATTTTGGTTTTGTTTTTCTCTGTTTCTTTAGTTTTTCATTTGGTTGCAATTGATAATACTGAATTTTGAAATCAGTTTTTTCACAAGTCACTTCACTGTTTAAATTTAATAGGACAAAATATATTTCTTTTGAAGTCAGTTTTGGTTCTTGAAGCTAAATACAGCAAATTTTCGCTCCTGCAACAAATCAGCTCATGTTGGTTTGAGGAGATGACATTGATGTATATGGAGCATATGCACAGAAAGTTAGAAAATTATTCTAATAATGACACCAGGCCATGTTCTCTGTCCTAAACTTCTGCTTTTTTTTTTGCTACTGGTAGCACTGAACTGATGCTTCTAGCATAGAGGGGATCTTCCTAACATTGTAACTTCATTATTACTTAAAAGCTGTGTGAAATAAGACTTTGCAATGAGATTTATATTTTATCACTGGGTAAAAGAAAAGTTTTCGTTTTTTTGGTAATTTTTTAAAAATAGTGTTTATGTTGTAAAGAGAAGCACGAATTTAAATACTAAAGTGAAGGGGCTTGACTTTTCTACTATTGAATTATGAGAATTCATTCTGTACTAATACTTACATATTTAAAAAAAAAATCTGAGAAGATTCCAGGGATAAAATTTCTGCCTCCTCAGAATTTTATATTGAATTAGCACCCTTTTTGCTGTTGCTATGTAATGCTGCACTTTCATTTAAAACACAAATAAATACCAGTTATGTAAGCAAACATAAAAATGAGAGAAATACTGAACAATGACTTTGGCTAAACGCTGCAAGGAATAAAAGGAGAAGGAACTTGGAGAGGTAAGGGAAAAACTTACAAATCAAGACTTTCATGGAATTTTTTACCAATATATTTAGTAAATGCCAACATTTGTCACGCTGAAGGGACTGTAGAATGCTCACCCTGATTTTGCAGCACGGCTTTAGACAGAACGTTATGCAGCACATTGCTCTGTCTGTTTTAATGTGGTTGATCTTTGACACTTTCAGTGATAATGTTGCCAGCTAAAATAGCCACACTGCACTGCCTGCTCTAACAGCAGCTCCAGCAGATTTTAGAGCATGTTTCATAGAACAAACAGAACTATGATTTCCCCCAAGCAGAAACAATACTTGCAGGTAACCCCTTTTCTTGCAGGTAACCCCTTTTTTGGCAAAGATACTCAATTAAACTTCATACTTGTTCTTGCTTTCACTCCATTATTTAAAGTAATGTTAAAAAAAAAAAAAGGTAAGATGTGTTATTCCTTGCAGCTAGAAGTCTAGTGAGGCAAAGTTAATGAGAGATTAAGAATTCAGGGTTTGGTTGGGAAAGGATAAAATGTTCTAATTTTGGTGAAAGAGGGAATAAATTTAAGAAGCAACATAGAATCAATATCAGAAGAGTTACGCTTTTTCCTATGTAAAGTTAATTTACAAGTGATGTAGTTTAAAGCAGAAATGAGAGTAATTACTGTGATCATTCCAATACAGTATTTTTCAATTAATTTCTTTTAATATATCTCTATTACTCTTCTGCTGCTTCGAGAAAACCTTCATGTACATTTGTAAAATGGGATACTAATGTATAAAAATCAGATTTTTAATCTCTATCATTTATGTATTTCAGTGTTTTGGTGACAAGAAAAAAAAATAGCCTGGAAGCAGTCCTTCTGATATGTTTGGGCATAACTGAGAAAGATTAGATATATCTACTGAAACAGGATTCACATATGAACAATTTATAAATGTTCAGTTTCTGAATAATTGACTCAGGCCCAGTTAAGGAAAAATGCTTTCAGGACATAAGTAAGTACAGTTTGATTAACACCTCATACTTCTTTTTCAGTTTCTCAGGTCTAATCTGTGAAATGAATATAACAATATTTTCAAGGTACTAGGAGGAAAAAGTAAGTGAGATGATGATGATGATGATGATGATCATCATCATCATCATCATCAGAATACAGGTCTTCAATATACAAAATGATATTTTCTTCTCCCATCTGAAGAGCCATTTGCTACTTCATTCTAGTCTTGCTCTGGTAATTATCTGAACTAATGCAAAGCACACTCTCTATGTAGACTGAAACATCTATAATGACCCTTCTAGTTATGAGATGTAAAGTCTGTACCCCACTTGTTTAAAAAGAGTTAGTGCAGTATATGAATTGCTGCTGTGCAAAAAATGGTGCTCCTATGAACACAAATGTGTGTACACAATAAAGTGTGTCATTAAGTTCCTGTTATTCAATAATCTGGACTTCTACAAACAAAATTAAAATAAGCTGAAAACAAAAATATATGTTTCCGAGTTGTATCTAGTCTATTCTTATTCATACTATTTGAATTCAAAGTAACTTCATTAAAGATGAAAATTGTAGCAATATGAAACTCATGTCATGAAGCTCAAGTTAACCAGCTAAATATGTACACCTGAGTGAATAGCTTTGTGTACTTACAAGTGTAGAGCAGGATCATTCGTCAAGAAAAGGAAATGTAGGAGAGAGTGGCCTTAAAAATTACTTCTTTCTCCCTGCTAATTACAATCATTAGTTGGTTAAAGATCGTGAAAGGCGCCAAGTTTTTAAAATGTTGATATGTCTTGACGGGTGTTTCACTTTTTGGGGAACCTGTGGCTTTCTTTTTTAGGGGTTGCTTTTGGGGGGGGGGGTTATTTTGTTATTTTGTTTGGTTAAGTTTGGTTTGGATGTTTTTCGACAGCTCTGATTTTCCACACATTGAAGATTGCCTTGTAGTTTTCCTGTCATGACAAGGAGAATATTCTCTGAGCTGACCTTCTGAGTAGGCTGAGGGTAGAATATAAATTGCATATAAATATGACAGGACTCTTCAAGTGACACATTAGGATACACCTGGTATATTTACATAGTTAAATTGAAGCCTGTCACTTAAAATTCAGTCCTAATTGTCACCTACTTATCTGGATCAATCTGATTTGGGGGATTTAAAGCTTTATCTTTCTAAGATGTTGAGTGACAAGCAATCAAGAACATTGAAGGAAATTATATCTAGGGATAAAGATATTTACATCTGATTGTTGATGTTTAACAATTATTACTGGATTTTTGTGATACATGAATATTTAAAATACTACAGGATATTTAGAATTAGACTATTGATTACTTTTTCTAATGGTAATAAGCCTCATAATGTCGTGTAATATTTGACAAGCAGGGAGACATACCACAGGAAGGAAACTGATTTTTTTTACAGTAAAAAAATGTAACTTGTAGCATAATTTATAAATTGCATTCAATTTTATTAGTTGAAATAATAAGCAGCAAAAATGCTTATTATTTCAACTAATAATGCTTATAATTTTTAAGATTCAAAAAAGATGGCAAATTAGGTCCACTGTTTAAAATAATGAACAAGGGAATAATCTGTCACCAAAAAAACAGTGTCCTGTGAAATTCCTGAGGATAAAATATAATTGTAACAAGGCTTGATTTACTGTCTTTAAAGATTTAAAATAATGAGAATGAAGACTTTCAATAAATAATGAGAATCAACAGCAGGATACTCAATTACCCAAAATATTACAAGCATCTCAAAGGAATAAGATACGTTTTTGTTGAATAAGATATTTTTAGTTGAACTTCTTCAATATGATATTTTAGAAATAGTAAAAAAAATAAATAATGTGAATGTGACTAATGTAATAATTAAATTCAATTTCATATTAGGTCTTCTCAGGAGGAAAAGAGGTTTTATTCAGCTAATACTTAAAAAAAATATTTTTACAATTTCAGAGAAAAGAGTATTTGAGAATTTGTCGAATGCAATTACAGTTGATGGACCAATTACACAATGCCCAGAATTTTAAATAAAATATCATGAACTTTCTTCTAAAAGTAAAAATGGTACAAAATATCAGTCAATGAAGGGCAAGAAAAGATTTTTGTTGTGTATGAAGCTGAACTGCATGTTTTGAAACAGACTAGCAATTGATCTTAAGAAATGTATATTAATTTGTCAAAGAACCTCTCGGAGAAGACAACTAGTGACAGAATATTGAAAAATATCTAACCCATAGAAACTATAAATCAAAAGTACATGAAGAAATAGCCAGTTCATATATAAGAGAGAGACTAAATAATGATATCAAAGTTTATGAAAGTCAAGTTAAAAGTATAAATTCAGAATTATTCCTTTGATTAAAATTTCAATTGCATTTTAAAAAATATATATATTAAAGTATTTAGTTTTTATCAAACACATGCACTATGAATTAAATAATCAGCAATAATACAGTGTTTATATTTGAGCAATTTTTTACCACAGGTTTCACCAAAAAAGTATTCTATAAAGGAAATGGTTCCCATTGATAAGAAGATCTCCACCTGGTAAGACCTAAAGAAGATAAATTTGAACACTAAAAACTTAATTTTTTTCTGAAAGTCACAGACTGTCATTCACATTATATATATATATATACTTGTGTATATATATATATATATATGTATATAAAAAACTCAAAATAGTTTCTTGATGCAGTAACTTGATAATTTCTGACTTAGAAATTAAGATTACATATTTGGCGATCAAATTGTCCCCCATGCATTCTACAGATTAAAGGTGTGAATTATTCACAGAAGGAATCAACTTTCATGATGCAAATTGAAAATCTGTTTACATTAAAATTTTGTGATTAAATTTGGTCTGTACTTGACAAGCAGGAGAAGTGCACTGTACTAGACTGTAGACAGAACGTGTTTGTCTCTCCAAGTTTCACCTGGGCTTTGTGTATCATTTGTAATGCTCTGTCACAGAATGCAAACTCCTTTGAGATTTGCTGTAAATTATAAATGCCTGTACACAGATTGATGGAGAGCTCTTGCAGGGCAGAATAGAAGGGAATGTGACAAAACTTTTTTTTTTCCATTTTGAACAAAATCCTGGAATGTTGTCTCATTTTTGGTGTGTGTTTTTATTTTTTCACTACTGTAGTAGCAGAAAGACAAGAACTTTCCTCCACATTTATATTTCTAAGCAGGTTCAATTTATGTTAATGAAAGAACTTAAGCTAAATAAATTACTTATGTAACCACCACGATTTCATTATTTGCCCTATAGTATGATGATGGAAAATAATATTTTCCATGTAAAATAAGACATGCCATCATTATACTCCAGGAGCACTAGGGAAACTTCTTGCTGAAAACTTAATTGTAGTACTATGAAACCAAATGACAAAGGCAACCTTATCTAAAATTCTTGAAGGAGCTTCTTATAACAGTATGATCACTCCATATGGTTATGTCACTAGGGGTAGAAAAACGAGTATTATTGCAGCAAAGAATAAAAATAATATAAGTCACAGTAAATAACAAGAATGTGGTATACATATCCTTTATTGCTATATTTTTTTATCATTTCCAACACAATCAACTAAGAAAGTATATTTTCATTTGTGGCCTGTGGAGGGTTAACCACAGACAGAAGAAAAGCCCTAACACACTTCTATGCACTCAGGCCCTCAGAGACTGGGATGGAGGAGGGAATAAGAAGAACAGAACCAAGAAAATTTGTGGGAGAGGGTATGGACGGCTGAATCCAACAGGAAAAGAAAAATAATAACTTAGACAAAGGCAATCCCTCTCCATCTCCCACAAGCAGACCAATGCCTGGACAGTCTAAGTGGCAGCCCATTTGGGAGACAATCCCTGCTGTTTTTTTTTTTTTTAATATTTTGGGTTGTGGAGGTTTTTTGGGGTTTTTGTTTGCTTTTAAATTTTTGTTGTTGGTGGTTTTTTTTGTTTCTGTTTGTTTGTTTGTTTATTTTTTATTCCTGAGCATGATGTGTGGAATATTCCTTTGGCCAGTTCAGGTCAGCTGCCATGTTTGTGCTCCCTCCCAATCTCCTGCCCACCAACAGTCTACTCGCTGGGCAGGAGGGAAAAGTGAGAATAATAAAGGTGGAAGGGTGGTACTTCTGGTTAGAAAAATTGCAGTTGATTACATTAAAATCCTAATAAAAGCACATTTTCTCCTGAACATGTACTTAAGCTTGAGGGAAAATCAGGTGTGTTATACCCTTTTTCTAAGGAAAGTGCAGATTTATTTTTGGGAAAATGAGAACTCGTATATTGGATCCTAATGGAAATGGGAAATTCTCTCAGGAGCTGGAAAGCCAAATTGTTCCCGACTTTAGGAAATAACTATGTCAAGCCCTGCGATGCAGATTGATAACAACATGAGTGCTGTTTTAGGGGGATTTTCCCTAAAGACACCTTCTCTGCATTAGTAATATTTTACTTTCAGGAAGCTGACACTGGTTACCTGTCCTTTCCCAAGGGGGGTGGTTGCCTTTTCAGCACCTCCTGATGTAGTGGTGGCTTTCACATAGAAACTGAAAAGGGGCTTATTTGAGGGAGTGAAAATCTTGCCAGATATGAGTAGCAACTCCATGACAATACTTCAAACCAGAAGAGACTGTCTGAAGGGACTGAAAGTACTAATTTATGATGTCTATCTTCCTCTAAATAATTTTTTAACTATCCTGTCCTGAATCTAACATATTTTTATTTCTGAAAGTTGTATATTAGCCTGCTAGTATTTTTTAACCACTTGAGGTCAGAAGAGATATTAAAGTTTTCAGCAGTGGTTTAATCTCAGTTTGCCTTAAACTAACTCCTACAGAATTGTGCCCAGGTTGGTTTTGGACAGACTTACCACGTGAATGACAAGTCAGTTCCCTTTCTCCTGTCTTGGTTAGGAAAGAAGCATACTGTTTCTATGATACCAGTTGGGAATGGTGACTTTTTCGTGGTGATTGTTCTGGAAAACATTTGACCTTGAAGACAATTTACTGAGCTGCCCTCTCTTTTTCTGTCTTTGTTTTATGTTTTATAAAGATATGTGCTCAGAATGAGTAACTTATCTTACACCAGTCAAGAATGACTTATTTCTCCAACATACATTTTCATATACTGATTAGGCTTTTTATTTTTTCTATCCTTGTATTTTCATTTGGCCTTTTTTTTTTTTAATTCTCAAAAATCTCATTTGTCTTGTTTGTGCTGGATTATTTTAATTATTTAAAAATTAAATTTTAATCCAAGTGTTAGAAGCCCCCAGAGGTTGGATTCTCAGCTAATAGCATGTTTTGTGTTAATGGGGTAGTGGTGGAGAATCAGTTTTCAGTTTCATTTAAATATTCTATTCTTGCTTGCACCCTGTTGCTCCTTTTGAGATAGCCATAATTTAAATAATTGAATCGATGAAAAAAAATCCAGCAATGTAAAGCTTAACAGTCTATTCCAAAAAGGTCAGATACCAATTACTGTAATTTTGCATAAAATGAAATAAGAAAGCCTGTTCTTTTCACTTCCAGAGAAAATGTTAGGATCATCAGAATTCTCATGGGGTTTTTTCAATCAATAAATGTTTCAGTGAATGATTGCTGCAGCAAAATTGAAAAGCATTGTTCTCAGTCCTGCAATTATGATAATAACCCCCTCCCTTGATCTGACTGGGAGGGGTAAAAGGAAAGATGGGCAGCACAAGAGAGGAAAGAGGAAAAGTCAAAGGTCTAAGAAAGACTGGGTATTTTTTGTCAACTATGCTACTAATTTTTCTTTTTTAACTTTGTATTATAATTGTTTTTAACCTTTGTAGTTTTATCTTTGCACTTATGGTCTCACTTTTTCAAAATATTTTTATGTGGTTTGGCAAGCAATCTTTGCCTAGTTCAGGTACCTGAAGCATAAACAGGAGATAATAAGTTCTGTAAATTTCATTTTAATCCTTCATGCCATTCAAGTCCAACTACACATCACAAGGCAGTGCCATCTGGAGACAGCACAGCAAGCTTGGAGCCAGTTTGTTTCAGTACCAGGAGCAGTCTGGCCATGCTAGTGTGGCACTCTGCCCAGTTCATTAGCTTGCTGAGTCGTTAAGGGTGTTGTTCAGGTAGGGCACTGTGCTAATGTAACTGCACAACTTTCAGCATGCAAAGCGTTTTCAGCATCTCAGAGAAGTGCAAGATTAGGATGTTAACATGTTCTATGCTCATCCCTTGGGTGGGGATGGCCTCCATCAGCTCATGTCATACAACTTGATCTCTGGCAAGATTTTTTACCCGGTCCATAATCCTACCAGGGAGGAAGTTGAATTTGGTCAGCTTTTTGCTTGATTCACTAAGAGCATCTGGAATTTATCTGCATCCCACAGACTTCCAGTAAAAGAAGCTTCCTTGTAGCCTTCCTACTGTTCCTTTTTCCTGACTGCCTCTGTTTCCACTCTCTTTCCAGAAACTTGAAAAGAAGATTGGGTAATTAATGCACAGGTCTATTTGCTTTGCAAATAAATGTATTGGTAGAAAGATTTAACAGAGAGAGCTGCATGAAATATAGCTAAAGAAGATGCCATATGTAGTTTTAGGCTAACCAAGGGTAATCTAAATATCTAAATAAAGAGTATTTTCCTTTGTAAAACCTGTTCTGCCTGCTTCCTTCTGAGTGCTGTTTTTCAAGTTATTTTTTTCAAGTTGATTATCCTACGTACTGCACAATATTGGTTGCAGAGAGCTGCCAGGAGCTTGCCACTAGCATGTAAATGTGGTTGACAGCATTTTGTGGACAGTTTCTCTTCAACTGTGTATTGCATAGAAAATTCATGTCCTTTTAAACAAAGGCCAAATAATTCCTATCAATAACTGGTATGCTGCAAAATATTTTTATCAAATGCACTGTAGTATAACAATTCACACCTTGTCTTATGAAAACGGCAAAAATAAAATTGCCCTTCAAAATATTTGACTCTTCATTTGACTCTTTTTCTCTCTCTGGAGCCTTTTTTAAAAGGCCACTGTCACAGAGTCACAGAATTTCTCTGTTTGAAAGTGACACGTAAGGATCATTATGTCCAACTATCAGTGGGACTTCCAATCCAATCCTCACAGGAGTGTGTAAAACTAAATCATAGGGCTAAGAACATCATTTGGATACTCCTTGAACTCTGACAGACTTGATGCCACAACCACATTCCTAGGGAGCTGATTCCAGTGACTGAGCATCTTCTCAGTGAAGAACCTTTTCCTAATGCCCATTCTGAACTTTTTCTGATACAGCTTCATTCCACTTCCTCATGGATATCCTACTGCAAAGGAATTTGATCCTAAAAAAAGTGTTGATTTAAAAAAAAATTGTTAGTAGCATTATTTTTTCTTGCATAGTGGTTGCAATGCTTGGTTTTATGAATTACCTTCAATACGGCATGTTGTGTTTTGAAAGCCATGTCTTCACTGAAATTCTTTTGGTCTCTAATGAACTTCTGATGAAAGTTATCTGGAACTATCTGATCAATCTTGTTCTAACCATTTTATAGGGTCTTTTTTTCTGGTCTGATTGTTGTTTTCCTTAGGTGTTTATTTAATCTCAGTTTTGCTTTTTTACTTTTTTCCCTCACTTCCCTGGGATTCAGATCTGAGACAGAATTAGGAGAAAGTTACTGGTAAAACAGCTCTAATAAAGCTCATTGAATGTAAAGATTCTTACAGGTCCATCAATGAAATTTCTAATTTATACGTGATTTATATTTTACATGAAAAGCTTTCTGTATTCTATTCAGCCAACAATTTCTGGTCATTTCTAATATATTTTTTCATGCTCTTCATTATTCCTGTTCCAATGTACTGATATATTTCTTCTGCACTGATTAGATAACATTTTTCTTTTCCTTTTCATTATTTCTGGACAGCTAACATCTCTGCTTAAAAACCCCCACCAAAACCAGATTGGCTGAAAATGTCTATTCTTAGGGATCCACTGATGTCAGGAAATATTATGGAAACTAGTGAGACAATATCCATTTACTCTAGCTGTGCCTCATTAAACTTGTTAAACATGGATATTTTCATTCACTTCTTTATTTGTGAAATCATATCAGTGTCAATGATAGCCAAGTGTAAAGAAATGGTTTTGATTAAAAATTTTCAAACTGAGAGAAAGAATTATAATTCTTAAAGTAAAACAAAGTTACAGTAAATATAAGAAGTACTTCTCTAAGCTATGAATTTTTTGAAAGAATTTAAATCTTGACCCAGAGCTACCGGGTAAGAGTTAAAATTGGTAATATGGTATCTATACCTCATTTAATGAAACAAATTAATGAGGGCCTACAGTGCATCTTTATATTTACAAGTAGTTTTGCCTGAAGTGATTTTTTTGTATGTGTATTTCCCTAACTCACAGTGTTCCTGTTCAGAGTTTCATTCAAATGCCTTTTTTTTTTCCTTCGTTCTTGCTCCTTTTTCTACCCAAATCTTGGTAACTTTTACTATATTCTTAGCTTTGTTATGATACCCATTTCATTTCTTGTTGCATAAAACCCCCCTCTTTTCTGCAGTTTGTGAGTGAATGGAAAAACACTCCATAAATGGGTAGTGATAGGATAAAAATTTGGAATTAAAATGTCACTTAAAGAATATCAAAAAATAGCACATGAGTCTCCTCTCTCACAGTAGAATGATTCTGCGGGTGTATTTAAAGCAAGATAGATGGAGGAAAAAACCCAAACCAACAACAGAGAAAGCAACCAACCAGAAAAACACCAGGCAAGGAAAAAAAAAAAATCCCTCAACCTTTCATTGAAATTTTAAGATGTAGACGTTTTATTTGTTTTTAAATATTTTGTCTTCTTTTTTAATTCTATAAAGAAAAAAAAAATCGAAACAATCTAAAACTAACAACAGACACTATAACATATTTTGTTCATTTCTTGATTTGGTCACCTGTCAGTATCTGAATTTATAATTTCATTTGCTTAGAAGGCTGGCGTACACTTCTCACCTTCAAATATTAGCTTACAATTAGTTATATATATAATTTTTTTTTTTTTTGCTGATTTTCCTAAGAATTACACAATTCAAATGCTGTTATTTTTAATTGCAATATATTTACTGTAAGTATGCTCAAATATTAACTATTAGTGACTTTGGAAAGCTGTTTAAAGGAAGCAGATCCATAAAATATTTTTGTAGTTGGGTATAAAAGTTGATATGTGTTTTTTGCAACATGCAGTGGCAGTAATGACTGAGATTGCCTACACGTAAAATAACAATAACATGTTCCTACCACAGATATAGCTGTAATAATTTGTATAACTTGATGAAAATATTTGTTTCCCTGAGTAAAAAAAGGCAAAGTCTTTTGACTTTTCAGACATCCCACATGGAAGAACTTAGTAGAAAATAACCCATCCATGCTAGGGAGAGAACTACAAGGGTAAAAGTGAGAAAGTTTGTGGCTTGAAATCAAGGGAATTTAATTGAGAAAGCAAAGGCCACACACAAGGAAATGAAAAATAAGAAATTCATTCAGCACATCCCATGACAGGCAAGTGTTCAGCCATTCCCTGGAAAGCAGGGCTCCATCACCATAACAGTGACTTGGAAAGAAAACCACCATCCTCTGAACATCGTTCCTTTCCTCCCTCCCCTCCAGCTCTATATACTGAGCATGGCACCATCCAGTAAGGAATATCTGTATGATCATGGTCAGCTGGGGTCAGCCACCCTGGCTGTGTCCCATCCCAACCCTGTGTGCACCTTGACCCCATCTCATTGTTGGGGTGAAGAACAGAAAAAACCTCTGTGTGAGCACTGCTCAGCAGTAATGAAAATTATTCTTAACTCCAAAACACATCACTGTACTCACTCCTAGGAATAAAATTATCTTAGCCAGAGTCAGCATGGCCATTTCTAAGGATGGTGGCAGCATGACTTCCATGAGGCTGCTTTTTCCTTTCGGACACAGAAAAACCCTGTTGGTTTTATGATTTGCCAAATGTCTGCAATGCTAATAAGACTATGTCCCTTAAAATTTGAAAGAAATTCTTCTAATTTACTGTCATTTTAATAGACTTGTTTTTTTAAAAATTTTTTTCTTGCTCTGGAATTTGTTTCTACATTTGCCTTAAATTGGTGCTATCCCAATAGTAATTAATGATGATACTCTGAAAAATACCTCTACATAGACAGGAAACAAAGTGAGTTAGTGAGACTTGTGTCTGAAAACCAAAATTCTGACCAAATATTTGTACATGCAAAAAACCAGAAAATGCATGTACTTTAGCAATCAAGAAAATACTTTAAAACCTTTTGCAGAGTAATTATTTGCTGGAGAACACTGAAAAACAGACAGCTGCAAATTTTTATTGTCACTTTTGTAATCAAACCCTCTCTAAACATTAATGCTTCCAGTCACTAGCCCTGCAAGCTCTTAAAGGGACACATAATAAAGTGCAGTTCTTTCTTTCTTAGACACCATCATAAATTCAAAGGACTAACTCAACTCCTGTTTTTTCTTTTTCTTATTTGACTTACTGGAGGATTCTTCAGGAAGTGCAGGACTAGATAAAGTGTGAAAACTTTTTCTTCTCAGGAGAACATTTATTGATGTCGATACTTAGTACCAGTAAGACTTGGTTGTATTACCATAACTGGGGACTTTTCTGAATACTTCCTACACTCAATAACCTACTTCCTGAGATCGTTTTCCAGCCTGCATTTGTGAGGTAATTGCTGGATCTATTAAAAAAAAGAAATTCCCTGGTGGATTCAAGTTTTCTTTTTTCCAAAGTTTGCAAGAAGGATGTGTCATCTCTGTACTCATGTGGTCTGTGTGAGTCACAAAAATGCTTAATTATGCTAAGCTATGAATTCCGGGGGCTCTGGTATAGTCCTATTAGCATGTTGAAACTGTTGTGAGGTCCTAAATAATAAATTTACTGGTTTTCAGTAATGTAGAGGGTTATGAAGTCTCTATGGCTGCCTTGGGGATTCTTGCCTCATTTTTCAGGGATGGGGAGATGTATCCCAGGACAGCAAGTTGTGAAGACCAATCACATCATAGGTGCCAATGAGTATTAGGCATTAAGCATATTAACAACTCTGTAGGATATTGTTGTTGTCCTTTGATTTCTTAATGTTGCTTTATTTAAAATGTTATCACTTATCATGAGGCCATACGTACCAGTCCAAGATGCCCTGCCAAGATAAAATACTGCCCTGGCCTATGCAGGTGTGCAGAGACAAAAGAAATTCTGTATAATCTGCAGAGCTGGCTATATTTAGAATCTCTTTCTTCTTGGCATTCAGCAAGTTTCTAATTAACATCACAGTATGTGCTGCACTGCAGCTGTACATGTTGTAGGGGTTATGATTTTCCCCAAAACCATGAGGTATGCTGCTTCTCCAAGAAAGATCTATAAAAGCAGTGCAATTTCAAGTGAGGTGACAGATGGAATTCTACCTAAAATTATTTCTATTGTCTTGGTTTTTCAGTCCTAGACACTCCTCTTAGGATGTTGGGGTCTTATACATGTTTACACACTGTAACTGATGCTATTATCTGGCTAACAAAATCATAGGATGGGTATTTGTTCATTTGTGACAAATAACACATTTGTAAAAAATTTTTATTTTCCTTTCAGGAAAAGGAGATTCTGCATCTGGTTATTTGCATCCCTAGTTCTTTTATTTTTGAGGATTCTGTTTTTACTTATAAGTAAGTGAGGGACAGCACATACAATGCAGTGTCCTGTTCATAATTGACTATGAAAATATTTTTTGCTTCTTCTGACCATTTGAACTCTGACAGGAAAAGTATCAAACTATTCCAGAATCTTCTTCTGTAGTTTGAAAGGAACATTGAAGCCTATGAACATCTTTCTCTTTCTAACAGAAACCAGCACTTTCAGTGAAAGCACTTTTGTCCTCCAACAACCCTGGGTGTTCAAGATTCTGAGCTCTTTGCTTCTTGTGATTCAGCAGGACCTGCAGAATCATGATGGATGGCTGAAGCACTGTTCAGTCTTTCCTCCATATGTCTTGTTGATTGCACTGAGGTTCTGTTAGCACAGTCAGGAACTAGATATATAATACACTAGGATACAGCTGAATGTACAGCTATGATGATGAATAGTTATTTTTAACTTCCCTTAATAAGATAAATGAATGAAATCTTCCTGGTTTGTACCTATTAGTTGACACTTTTTGATCCAGTACAAAAGACTGCATTGCATGTGGTCTTTTCAACAACAGTCTGATTTATCTTATTTTACAGAAAAGTGATACAATGGACTCCTGCAATGTAGAAGAATGACTGGCCAGAAATGAACTATAAGTGCTCTGCACAGGCAATACAAATATTGATGTATGTAGGAAATTGTATCCCAATAATATAGAAACTGTACTCTTCAGTTTAATAGAAAAAATTACAGCAGTAACAATGTTCTTCTCATTTTTCTGTTAATCAGAATAGTCCAAGCCAATGAAAGCTTTGTTGATGGTGATAATATGAAGCAGTGACTCAACACTGTTTTTTTGAATACCTCAGTTCTTAATGAAAAATTTATATTGTACTTTTTTTTTTGTTTGTTTGTTTGGGTTTTATTTGTTCTTAATTCTATTCACAAAAAAGTTAGGACTTCAATCATTCAATCATTGCCAAGACCAAACAGCTTCAATTCACATAATCACAGAATATTCTGAGATGAAAGTCACTTGCAAGAATCAAGCCCACTTCCTGGCCCTGCAGAGGAGCACCCCAAGGATCACACCATGTTTCTGACAACATTGTCCAAATACTACTTGCACTCTGGCAGGCTTTGTGCTGTGGCCACTTTTTTGGGGAGACTGTTCTAGCACTCAAACAGCCTCTGGGGAAAGAACCTTTTCCTAATATCCAACCTAAATCTCTTCAGATAAAAGTTCACAATATTCTCTTGGGTCCTATCACTGATTTTCAGAGAGACCAATGTCTCCCCCTTCTCTTCCCCTCACAAAGAAGTTGCAGACTGCAATGAGGTCTCCCGTCAATATCCTCTTCTCCACGCCGAACAGACCAAGCCACCTCAGCCCCTCCTCATACAGCTTTCCCTCAAAGCCCTTCTGCATTTTTGTTGCCCTCTATTGGATGCTCTCTAACAGTTTCATGTCTTTCATATACTGTGGCACCAAAACTGCCCCCAGCACTCGAGGTGAGGCCGCCCCAGCTCAGAACAGAGTGGGACAATCCCCTCCCTTGCCTGGTTGGTGATGCTGTGACTGGTGCATTCCAGGACACCCCTGGCCCTCCTGGCTGCCAGGGCACTGCTAATGTTCAACTTGCCACTGAACAGGACCCCCAGGTCCCTTTCCACAGCACTGCTTTCCAGCATCTCATTCCCCAGTCTGTCTGTACATCCAGCGTTGCCCTGTCCCAAGTGCAGAATTGGGCACTCGCCCTTGTTAAATTTCGTACCACTGGGAATGGCCTGGCCCTCAATTTTGTTCAAGGTTTCTCTGGAGGACCTCTCTGCCTTCAAGGGAGTCAACAGCTCCCAGTTTTGTATCATCTGAAATCTTATTTTGTGTTCCTTGGAGTCCTGTGTCCAAGTTGTTAATGAAGATGTTGAAGAGGATGGGGCTGAGGATGCAGCCCTGCAGAACCCCACAGGTCCCCATCTGATGTCACACCATTCACTATAACCTTCATGCCTGACCCATAATCCACTTGCTCACCCATCACATGCTGTGTTTATCCAGATATGGCCTGGATATTTTGTCCTGAAATATCCTGTGAGAGATGGTACCAAAAGCTTTCCTGAAATCCAAACAGATTGCATCCACTGGTTTCCCTTGGTCAACTAGGTGGGTTACCTTTTCAGAAAAGTAAATCAAATTTAACAAGCAGGACTTTCTCCTTGTGAAGCTGTACTGGCTGCGTTTTCCTTTAGATGTTTCTCAATATCTCCCAGAATAATCTTCTATATGACTTAACCACCCACTGAAGTGAGACTTACAGATCTGTAGTTTCCAGGATCATCCTTCTTGCCCTTTTGAAAATTGGGATGCTATTCAGTTCCCAGTCAACTGGGGCCACAAATTCCCAAGAAATTCTTTTAAATGAGGGAGGAAAGAACAAAAACATTCCTTTCTTTTTCCCCCCAAGACCTATAAGCTAAAAACCTGACATCTTGTTTAAAGAGCTCTCACATTTTGAAAGTGGCAGCTGCTTGTTTTTTAAGCCACTGGTAGATGAGGGAAATTGTTGAAAATAAGTGAAAGTTCTGGAGTCAACAACTTTATCCTTGGTGAATGGGGTATCAGCATTAACTGCTCAGTTCCTATGTCTTCACAGCCATCCTCCTTTTTCCATGATGCACTGAAGCTTGTGCTCTTTTCTGCCCAGTTTCTTCTTTTCCCCAAGGGCAGTGAAGTGTGACACTGGCTCAAATTAGATGATGTTTAGGGAACTGTTGTCAAAAGCATGAAGCATCTCAGGTGAAAACAGATTTGAAACAAAGCTGCTCACCTTAGGATAAATGTTCTGACAAATAGAGCCATCCTTCATGCTTTCAAGAGCTACATTTGGAAGATGAAAAAATTCAGATGTCAGGAAAACATAAAGCTCAAAAGATCTTACAGAGGAAACAAGTCATCCTGTCTCTGTGCAGATAACAAATAATGACCTGGTTTAAAACCAAAAAAACTAACAATTTTTTTTTTTCCTACATAAATTTCACTGTATAACTCCTTAGATGATGAGGAAAATGTTTTTTATGATTGATTTTAAAAATTATTATCCCTACATTGTCTGGAATGTCTCATTTTCATTTTATAACATTTACATCAGTGGCTACAATATCAATCAAAAAAAAAGGAACAAATGCAACATTTTTTTTATACTGTTCTTTGTTACTTATACTAAATAAATTTACACTTTTTTCAGTGGGCATAATGATTTCATTAGTGTACTAAGCCTTGAAATATAACACCTGCTAGGAGCTTTTCAAAACCAGAAAAAGGACTACCACCTGTTGATTTGGAATTGTTTTATATCACTGTAGAGACTGGAAGACCATTTTCTTTTATTTTTAACATGTTAGGGGTATATCTCTAAATCCACTGGAGTGTGGAATACACTCTGCTTAGAAAGGTGTTACAGTTCTGCCGTTTGTGTTTGAACCCTCCTTAAACACCCTGAAAGACTGAGACACCAAAGATTGGATCAATCCTAGATGGATCTCCTTATGTAAATCTAACCACATGCACTGTTTTCAGCTGGGGCAGAATTAATTTTCTTCCCAGTGGCTGCTATGGGGCTTTGTTTTGGATTTGTGCTGAACACAGGTCTGATAATACAGAGATGTTTTTGTTATTGCTGAGCAGGGATTGCACAGAGCCAAGGCCTTTTCTACTTTTTGTGTGCCATGATACTTTGGGAGAATACACAAGCTTGGAGAGGTGACCCAAACTCACCAAAGGCATATTCCATGTGGCACCATGCTCAATATATAAAGTGGGAAAAAAAGGAGGAAGAGGGAAATGTTTGGAGTGATAACATTTGCCTTCCCAAATCACTGTCATATGTGATGGGACCCTGCTTTCCTGGAAATGGCTGAACACCTGTCTGCTCTTGAAAAGTGGTGACTTAATTAACTGCTTTGCTTTGCTTCTCTTACAAATTTACTTTCCCTTTTAACCTGTCTTTATATCAACTCTTGACTTTTTCAGCTTTTACCTTTCCAGTTCTCTCCCCAGTCCTGCTGGAGGGGGAGTGAGTGAGCAGCTGTGTGGGGCTTGGCTGCTGGCTGGGGTTAAACCACAGAACCACGCCATCTAATAAATCATAAATTATTATCAAATCTGTTTGCAACGGGACTATGAAGAAGCACTAAGAACTGTGCAGCTTCTGGAACTTGTAATTTAAATGGTAGGTTCATGTTAAGCAAGAATATTAATTCAGTCAGTTACATATACTAAGACATTACAATATTGTAAATCTGTATTTCTAACTATAAACCCTTTGAAATAAATTAGGCTTAATTAGAACTTTGACTCAAAATTGTTGCAACGATATTGCTTGTCTAAAGGGTTGTTTTCTAAAATGTAGCTCATTTTGTAAATTGAATTGTAGATGACATTAGGTTCCATTAAAATCCCTTTAATAGTTGCTTTCAGACCACTTTTTAGTGTGAAGAATTATGTCACTGTGTTTACAGTTAAAATAGAGATTTTCCCTGAATTGATGCTCAATTCATTTGAAGATTTTTTTAATTACACTGTGATTGAAAGATGCTGTAATTTTCTAATACGTAATTCAATGTTGATATTAATTCTGTATGGAAAGCCACAATGCAATTGAAGCTTGAGGGGTTTAAAATTTCAGATATTGACTTTTAGAGACTAAAACCCAAGAGACTTGACAGCAAAATTGCAGAAACAAAAATGAATCATGCTATTTACAGTCTTTGAAGATTCTGAAAAATTTTATATGGGATTGTCTGTGATGGTGAGAATTCTAAAGACACAATGAATCCCTAAATGATTTTGAAATTTAGTGTTAAATATTAATATTAGATTCTGCCCTGCTCATGCAAAATCTTATCCAAATAACGTTTCAATAACTAGAAAAAACAGACTTCCATGGTTTCAATAGTTGTGGCTTTCCTTATTTGTTTGGACTACACTGGGTTTTTTTTTGATCTACTGCTTTTAAGCGCCTAGTTTATTTCCCCACCAAAAAAGAGTTTGCATATCAAACCACTTAAAGACTATTCGGTTTCAGCTGGATGTGCTATAATTTGGAAGGGGTGTAGAATTCAGATGAGTTGAGTCCACATGTTTTGGAGTTTTTCAATATCCATTTCTAATTTTTATGTTAGGTTCTGCTTACAAAGTGGAGAATGTAATCTTGGCATTGTCCCTTCTGCGTTGTAATCTTGGCATTCTCTCTTCTGTGTTTCAGCTCAGTAGCTAACACGCTGCAGGATGGGATGCATAGCACAGGTCCATGGCATGTGTGGGAACTCTTAGAGTTCATTCTTGCTCCAAGACCCACAGCGAGGATTTGAATTGCTTTGTGAAGGTCTCTTCCATTGAATTTGGGATCCGTAGTGTCCTTAAACTTTTCCAAGTTATGTATATGTGATTTGCTTTTTATAAGGTTGCCGTGAAACTCGCATAGAAATCTATACTGCATGGTCTCAGAGAACATAACATGTTGATGCTGACAGGCTAAGTGAGAAAGTCTTTTTTCTGAAAAATAGGTTGTGAATCATTTAAATTACTACAACACTGAATGTCAGCAGAGCTGGCTTAAGATAAGCCACGCTGAATGTTTAACTTATGATCCTGATACTTTTTGAGAGAGAGGGTGTCACAAAGAGCAGAATGGAGAGCAGCTCCTTTTGTCTATTCATGTGAATGAAGTAAAGTTGCATTAAATACTTTATAATGTATTACAGCACAGTGAAACAAAGAAGTGTGCTTGATGGGTGATTTCTCTTATGGCAAGGAACATTTATGCTCAGGCCTACAATTGCTGCACTGCAACTCAATTGATTTTCTGTATCTCCAGAAAGCTGAAGATCAAATAAAGGACACTGCATTAGTTTTCTTAACTCCCAGCTAATTTCCTCCTAGAGGTGATTAGACATAGCAAATATGCCTATAGCATTTGTTGAAGCTGCCCCCAAACTAGTGTGGACACCAGATTTTCCTGTGTTCTGCGCTGAATACTTCAGCTGTGACCTCAGCTAATGGTGGAATTGCATCTGATTTTGTGCAGCCCAGAGTGTGTGTGCAGCAGCTCTGACAGGTTCAGGACAGTTCAGGGGATCTCAGCTAAACAGGTTGGACAGCAGACAGATGTCAGCCTACTGCACCTTGAGTACACCTGGTGTGTTTGCATGTGCCATAGCAAGGATGTGAGTGAACCAGAGCCTGGGGGAGCCACAGCCTCCTCTCTGCTTTACGGCGGTCTTGATGGAGATCGCTGAAGAAATGCTCCAAAGAAATCTCTCCTAACTGTAGTGCTGCTACATGCTTTGGCAAGCAGTGGGAAAAGCTCTTCAATCTGGTAGCTACATCACTCATAACCTGAAGATTTATAAGGGTTTATAAGCTATTGTCAAGTTTGTAACTCTTTCACTACTAAATTGACTCTTGAGATGCCTTAAAATATCTCTACCAGTGCAGGCAGAAAGAGAAATAACTTTAAGCATCTGCATCTATTAATTTTTCCTTATGTTTACTATTACTTACTGGCCTGAAGAATTTTCAGTGTTTTTGAATCACTGACTGAAACCATATCTACAGTTTTTAATGTTGCAAAAAAAAAAAAAAAAATCAATAGGATTAAATACATCTGTACAGTTTTCTTAGAAGCCTTAACAGGAAATCATTTGATGTAGTGGAAAGAAGCTCTTCAAAGCCAAAGAAGAGGTGGAATACCTTTTAAAATATCTCTTGAAGAAAATGTTTATGGGATGGATTTTTTCCTGTTTTCTAGAGGAGTTCTTTTCTTAGGGTTAGGAAATCAAATAGCTCTTAGAAATTAAAAGACATAAATGAACTCAGTAAGTACTTGAGTACCAGTCAGTTATTTGGGGTTTTACTCCACCGTTTTTTTCATTCAGTCATCCTTGGAAAGGGGTAGACTTTTGCAGTCAAATTGATTTTTTAATAGCATAGCATCAATAACTCAGTACTTTCTAAGATGGAGAAAAATAGTCCAAGCAAATCCCACTGTACATGTCAGTCTTTCTTAGTGCCTATTTTTCTTTTTTCCCCCTAGGATTGTAAAATACAATTAATGGCTACAGTGTGTCTTTGCTGCTCCTAGGGAGCAAACAGCGCATGTACTGACTAGTCCCCAGTCATCTCCAAGATGGTTTGAATTCCAGGAGTAGATAGAAAATATGCAATGTGGAGTCATTGCCAACACCTTGGTCTATAAACTGCATAAGTGGTTGAGAGAGGGGAGTTTGAAAAAGATTTTATTATCTCCAAGCATAAGCATGAAAACAGATCTAGTTTGAGTTTAAAAAGCAAAGATAGTTTTAATCTACCCAGCCTTGCAGTTAACAGTTTCAACAGCATCCTGCCTGGTTGCAGTAGCTGAGGCAGTTTGGGGTCTAGTGATTCAGGTTGCTCTGTAATTTTGGAGATTTGCACCAAAACTATTATTGTTGAGTGAAATTTGCCTGATTTCGGTCAAGAACACTAAGAAAGAACCACTGCATAATCTGATTTTTTTTTCTTTTAATAAACAAAGCTATATTTAGAAAGAATGCCTTTTCCAACAGTTTCAAGAAGCTCTTTTCACAGTCTCTTAGAAGTGTCACAATAATACTTAGTGGATGTCAGTGTAGGCAGATTACTCTTTGTGGGTGTTAACCTGATGAATGCTACCCCAAGTTAATTAACCCACAGGCACCTTAAACATCTGTGGGAGCAAAGTTAATTGCCCAAGTTGAATTGATGAGTTTGATACCAAAAGTCTTGAATCATACTGGCATGATCAGTGGAGCAGCTGATACACTGTGAGACACTATCATCCTACATCCCTCTAAATTGTCAGTGAGCTTTCTAGAAGGAGAAAAATAAATGAGAAAATATTTCAAATTGCTTCTCCTTCTCTTAGAGACAGTTTATGTTACTGTAGAATGTATATGAAACTGGTCTAAATCACTGAGCTTGAAGTAGTAGAGCTAGCACTTTGTATTAGCAGAGTGCAAGATAGAATTGAATTTACACCAGATATTGTGGATATGATTGCCTCAACAATGACATTGGTAGAGGACAATATGAATCTCTCAGAATTTTATAATTAGAAATATAATTTTAAGTATATTTGGAACTTAAGTATTTTCTAATGCATTTTTGAACCCTAGGCCTTCGACATTTAACTTCCTATACTGATTCAATTTCTGGTGTCCTAATTGCCCTTCATCACTTTCCCCAGAGAAACTTCTTCATTACATTTCCTAACTGTAACATGGATTTAAAAAAAACCCCACAACCCTAAAAACTCACCCAAAAAGACCCCTTGAAACCAGGATTTTGAAGCATTTGGAGTGCAAATTATGAAAGACTTGTGAAAGAACATAATGTACTTATGCAGATTAAGCCAGTCCTCAAAGGGATTCTTACAAGTTAAAAGAACATGTAAAGATAAAATTTAAAAGGCTCTTCAGTCCATTTCAAATTAAATTTGAATTGCTTTCAAACTTTTAAAACCCCTTCTTTGTTTCATTTTCTGAAGTTTAGTTATCTCATATACTGTTTAAATTGCACGTTTTTCCTTCAAGATATAGTGTATTAAGAATCTGACTTTTTCAGATGAAATGACCTTGATTTGCATTGTCTGGGAAAATGAACGACCTTTGATATGGGCTCTCATTGATCCATTCTAGCCACTGTACAGTCAGGTATTCAACCTATTCCTATTTTGGATATCTTTTTCACTTTCCTTACTAATCCAATAGAATGTCAGGAGTCCTCCACTGCAGTAAAACATTGAAATAAAATAAAGTATTACTGTTTCTTTAGCAAAAAGGAAGTGGTATATTTTGCTTTGACTGTCCAAAACAGATGGAAAAGCTGAACAGAAATCTGATTTTGAGACTTGATTTTGTGCAAAAATGTATTATATGTTGAGGAAAAATAATAACTAAAACCTGTATGTAATTGGTTTGTTTTTAGGTGTTGATGTCTGTTTTTGGGATTTATTATAAGTAGTAGTAGTAGTGCAGCAATTAACAATTGTTCAAATGAAATATCTGAGTGACTTAGAGGATGTCCAAAACAAAGCTCTCTCATAAAAAGGTGTGTTTTTTTACTATTTGCATATATGAAGGCTGAAATCCTAAAATATTTAGTTTTATTCTTAGACATAGGTTTATACTTTATTCATAGGTATTGACAATCACTTAATTTACATCATAGCTTACCTCCTACAAAGTCCTTTTCTGATTATGTCTTTCCTACAAGAGTGTTTTCTGGTCTAATAGAAAGACTGTCTCTTGAGACATTTAAGAAAAACTTTCTACCTAATTTTTGGAAGAAAATGAAGGAGTGCTGTGACATTTACCTATAAGTAGCCAGATATTTTGGTAGTAGAGCAATTGCCAGTCTAACAGCCAAGAGAAATTGAGAAAATATTGAATAATTAGAAAGTTATTTGGGTTTTTTTGCAGCTGGGGTTGTAATAACAAGATTGGAACTTGCAATGATGACAGAGAGAATTTTTTCATCTGTTATTTAACAGTCTTCACATATGAATATCTTATGTAGGTTTACTCACTTATACTGCCTCATATTCTCTGGGAGCTGGGAGCTTGTATGTCTGACAGATCTTTTGTTTTATTCTCCCAGTGGCAAAGCTTATGCAGATGACAAGAACCAGCTTTCTTTAAGTCTCTCAGAAAAAAGAGTTGTGATGAGGTATCTCTGCACGAAATTGCTCTCTGCAGGCGAAGAATCAGTCTAAATGAAAAAAATTATAATCTAGATGATGTGACATTTTAAGCTTTTCAAAGATTAAGTTTTGAAAATGGGTGAGGTTTTTTTTAGGAAATCGATTCCTGCTGTCAGAAAAAGGCAAAGCAGGTCTTTATTTTGAAAGGAAAATAAATTTACAGATATAAATATATAATATTTTTAATGTCAAAAAGATGATGATTTTACTTCTAATGATTGCCATTCTTATCTAGAAATTGTGCAAAGAATGAGGAAAACATAAAAAAGCACTTTCCGATAATTTGAAGTTACTGCTCCATTTTTATTATTTATTTTAAATGAAGAATGACAAATTTTATTGAATTTATGAAGATTTTAAAAGAGATGCAAGAATTTTTCATGTGTGGTTATACTGTGTTCCACTCACATGTTATGCATCTTTACATTCTCTTAACCACTTTTTTGAGTTAGTTTCAAAAATGACAAAAAAAATTCATTTATTTTTCTAAAAGCTAAATTTTCCCACTACACTTATGTTGAATTTCCTGTTACAACAGATTAATTACAGTTTTTTTATCCTTCTGCTGTAAATGGAAGAGTTTTTCTTAATCACATGTATTTGATCATTATTACCTTTACTAATGTGCTAATATGCTAATTGTATAATAACACTCATTATTATACAATTGATGGATGAAATATATCTATCTGAGATGTAACTACATGCATAATATTAATTGCTAAATTGTAAATATTATAGTAAAATCCTCTTATCAGCCACTAAAGGTATGCAAGCAAAGTCAGGATTTAGATAATATTGCAATATACTGTAATTACATATTATAATCTATTGGGTTTTGGTCAATGTACAGGATACATCTGTAAAGAAATCTGCAACTTGCAACAACCAGATAATTAGAGAAGAGTAGATTCTATAATTTTATCCTTTCCTATGGTTTAGAATTCCACAATGTTAGTTTAAAAATAAATTTTAAAAATTGATTGCAGTTTTTAAAAATATCACCCTTTCCTTAAAAAAAAAATAAAAATTAATTCATGTTTGCCTGAGGTTTACAACCACCCACAGCACTGAAGTACATGGCTCTACACTATATTAAATAGCTTTGTCTGGTTGAATATATAACATCCAAAACCAA
Source organism: Setophaga petechia (assembly GCA_024362935.1). NCBI lineage: Eukaryota > Metazoa > Chordata > Aves > Passeriformes > Parulidae > Setophaga > Setophaga petechia. The sequence goes on from JANCRA010000008.1 coordinate 35,970,910, forward strand.
AAGAACAACTTAAATGTGTATATTCCCAACTAAAAGACAGGGAAAAATCAACCAGTTAGAAATCCCACTCTGCACCCATCCCCCCCCCACAAAAAAAAAAAAAAACCCTTAAAATTGAATAGAAGATAATTAATTACATAAATTGTACACCCATTTGATTGACCAGCATTCCATCTCCTCTGTAAAGGCAGCCAAAGAAAAGATTGCAAGTTTGGATGCACAGAACTAAAAAATAAGGCAGAAATCAGAAGGATATTGAAGTGATGATATGCAATAGAAACTTTATACAAGAGGTTTGCTTTTGCAGCTACACTAATGAACTGTCAACAAAAATGACCAGAAGGGCTATGGGATATCAACAGTTTAATACCTGGCATATTACTTACTTACCACATCATACACAATATAAAGATATTCTTGGAACTAAAGAAGAAAAGGTGTATTGTGCAGTTTCCATTTCTTTTTCACAAATTAGTTCTGTAAAGAAAATAGGAAAGCCTAACAGGGAAAAGATATCTCTTATTATGTATGCCAAATGTAAAAATTTGAATTAAAAGTTTTGCTTGACTAGGATGCTGTTCATGCTGATTCTGCTTACCCTTTTCTGGGTAGTACTCAGGTGACCTTACTGTGCAACTCTCAAGCTTAGACTCACTGATTGGTACAATCATATACCATCAACTCTAATTATTAATCTTTTTTCACAAGTTGCTCATTGCCTTTCTTCTTTTGCAGATGAATCACATAGCAAAAGTTTTAGCAAGCTGAAAGAGATGTGCAGAATAATAGATATTAATATGAAAAATGAGCTTACTGCACTGAACATCTTTCCAGGAAAGATGAAAAAGGAAATACAGAGCTTTGATTACAGATCTGTATTTCTCAGAAATAAGGACAGAAGTAAATTCTTAACCTGAGGTCTTTTTTTTGTTCAATTCTTTTGGTTACTAAAGTTTTCTTTTTACTTATTCCTTATGAATCTAATTATTAGGCTCAATGCTATTATCACATTACTCAGTCTTGGTAAGTTGCCTTACACCATTCTTAACCCTTCTTTCAGAGTAATGTAGATTGCACAAATGCGAGTGACTTTTGTAGGCAAGAGTCTACTTCTTTTATAGGATTACAAGTTTGGTAGAGCAGACACTGAAGTGATGAATATCTTGCCTTCAACTTCATACACCATGCATCTCCCCATTTAACCCACTGTGAGATTTTTTGGTTCTGCTAGGTAGAATAAGGAGCATACCACCTGCCTCAGAAGACATGCTGAAAGCATTTATAACCTTTGTCACTCTTTGCAGCATTTCAGAGCATATATGAGGCTTTTGTGCATCCGAGATGTTTTTTATGCTTCAAGAAGAAAAAAAAATTCCCTGTAGTTCATTCCTTAGCTCTGAAGCTCTGCTGAAAGATTCTGTGTGAATGCATTTTATATAGTTGCAGTCCTTGGAAATAATCTAAAAGTTTCCATACCGGGTATAATTTCCCACTCCTTCTATAGTGGTTGAGAAGTTACCATGTGTTTGCTTACTGTGCTCTTAAATGCTTTAAGGTGAGGGTTGTAAGAAATTTAGTTAAAGGCATCACTACTGCAAAAATATTATCATATACCAAACAAGCAGCAAATTGATTGTGTCTAGGGTCATATTCAAAACCAAATAGATCATATAACTCCTCTGAAATTGGTAGACCAAAGTGATTTATATTGTCTGAGTATCTGGCTGCTCTGTCCCTGATTTAATTTACTTTCACTGCATTTTCAGAGCATATGTCCTCTTTACATATGGAATGCTTGCATGGATGAGAATGGAGATGATGTTATATTTAGAAATACTAAAAAAATAGGTAAAATATACGTATTTTTTAATTTATAAGTATTTTTCTCTGTGTGTACATATCTTTCCCCCCAAAAATATTGTACAAGAAAATCTGCTTGATTTTAGAAAAACAGAGAAAATTTTGAGCTTTATTTCGATGATACTTTGATTCTGGTGGAAAAAAAACTCTGCAAAGAACACTAAGACAGTAATAGAAAAGCAGCTTGTCTCAAAATCTTCTTAATAACATGTCAGGACAGCTGCTTTCAAGGATGGCACACAACCAAGCCCATTACTGTAATTCAGCAGTCATGTTTTGATAAGAGTTGGGATAACAATCAGTTGTCCTGAAATGTGTTAACTGAGCAAAGTTTTTATGGAATAACCAGAAACCTGTGCTACATCACAGGAGGCCCATTAATGGAGTATTAGTACTCAGCAGGAATCAGATTGTTGAAAAAGGATTTTGTATATAGTGAAACCTGTAGGGAAAGGACATTAATATTATCACATGTACCTCTGTCATAGTATACTCTTTGTTTATGCTTACTCTGGCTCATCTTCTAAAACAGCTATTTGAGTGCCAGACGGGCACTACAGAATCATTGAAAACTTCAAAAATATCTATGGTTGAGTCAAAAATCAGTGGCAATATTTTGTCTAGATATGTGAATTCCAAGGATTTCCCTTTGACATTTGTTAAGCCCTCCAAGTTTTCAGTAGAGCTTCTAGTTACCTAAAAGTTTTGTCCAATTATAATTCCATTGATTTCAGTGCTTCAATCAATACTGAGATATATTGGACCTCATGGGAGATATCGACCTTGGCTTCACTTACTCCGTGTGTAACTTGTAGCCCAATGAATCATAACAGTTAAGAAGGATTTTGTCTCTGTAGGGTCTTGAGAATATTTATGAGTATTTGGTTAGAGGAATGGAAAAAGACTCTACTGCCTGCATCTGATCTTGAAAGATGTAAACAAGGCAAAGTAAATAGTTATTCCTTGAATAAATAGCGCAGAATTTTTTTTTTTACTTTTCATCCACATTTTAAGTAATTCAAAAAGTAAACCAGCAAGGACAACTTTGAATCTTAGAAACATTACCTGAATCTTACCATGTTCTAGTCTGTTTTATGGGTCAAGGAGAAGAGAGCCTCCGTACAGCACAAAGTGAGCTGTTTGGCAATTCTCCAAGAAGTGAAAATCCACTTTTCCTTAGAATTAGTAAGAGAACTGTGACCCAATTTCATTCATTGCATTCTGTGCATCTTCACTCTTTCTCTCTTATCAAGCACAGGTCAACTCCTTGACCAGTGGTAAGAATGGCTAGTGAAAGGTACATTATCCACCTTTGCTCATGCAACTGAGAGAGAGGATTCTGATGTTCCAGCTTCTTGAAAAGAGTTCTTTTTTCACTGAGTTTTTTTTTTTTTTTTCTAAAAGGAAAGACTAATAGATTTTTTTTATTAGCTTTGTTTAGGTTCATGTAATCAACTGTGGCTTTTGACACTGAATAATATTCTGTGAAGGATGAATATGACAAAAAGGAAGAAGACAAGCCACAAGATGTAAACAAACATTTACCTCATTCTCTACTATTGCTACATTCTCTCACTGAGTCCTTGCAATAAATGTGAGAAAAGCATTATGATGATTTAAAGTATTAAACAATTTTATAAAGAATTTTAGGAGTATATGACAGAATAGTAAGTATTAAGTAGTGAGACAAGAGGTAATGGGCAGAAACTAATGCACAGGAAGTTCCACCTGAATATGAGGAAGAACTTCTTTACTGCGTGGGTGACCCCACACTGGAACAGACTGTGCAGAGAGGGACCCTCCTCCATTGGAGATAAATTTAAGAACTGTCTGAACACAATGTACTGCAGGATGACCCAGATTGATCAGGAGGGTTGGACTAGATGACTGTGGTTCCTTTCAACTTGACCCATTCTGTGACTCTGGGATTGTGGGATTGTGGGATTGTGTGAATATGATTTTTTTCCCTTGGCAGTAAATACTGTCAAAACACCTACAGAAACATTTAGTTCCCTGCACTGTGTTCTATTTGAAAGTTCTGCTCACTTTTAAGTATTGCTTTGAGTTGTTGTGCATGATTTGCTCTAGAGCATTCTGAGTCCTGAATCAACAGTAATGTGCTAAAACTCCACTAGTTGTGTATGATAACAGCAGCAATTGGAGTTGTAGATTTATAGCAGACAGAAACCTAGCTCCTGTTAATAAAAAAAACAATAAAACAACAACAAAGACCCCAGGTTCTGTAACAGCAGGTCCCACTGGAGGGATGGTGGTAAAACTGTGAGTGCGTGAGTACATACGCAGGTATGTTATAGAAAGAGAAGAAACCAGGCAGTGACAAATAAATCTAATTTCCTTCCATGAGAAGAAGGGTTTATGGATTAAAGACTGACAGAAAATACAGAGTGTTTTGACTTAGCTTCTTTATACTCTGTCTTGATTTCCAGTTAGGGGAAACGTAGTCTGCAAAAAGAGTGTTGCAAAATAAATTCACAAGCAGTTGGAAAGGTGCACCAGGAGAGAAGTAATGATTGATTTGCTGTCAAAATGAAGACCAGCATTATATAACCACCAGTGATTCTTTGCAGTCATGTCTGGTAGGCTGGTTTTTTTTTTTTTAATTGTTATTTTAATTCATTTTATGACTTCTGATTGAATAGGAGACACTGCTTGAAATGCTGATGTGAGTGAGGAAGAGCAGCAACCATAGTGGCTAATAAACACACTGGATAACTCATTACTCAACTAGAAGTGTTAGAAGAATAAAGGTACAGTCCTGTATGCATGCAGGTAGGGATAACCTGGCATACAAGTAGAAAGGCAAGACACAGCTGACCTAGGTGCAGCCTCTGGAAAATAACATAATGGGGAAAGTAATTAAGAAATTTTATCTTAGCCACTGGTACATAACAATAATGATGTTGTTGCTAAAGAGATAAACATTCTTCTGAGCTGTATGAATAAGTGCATTTTTTACACACACATGGAAATTATCTTACTCTTGAATCCATAATGGCAATGCTTGCCTCTAATATTGTGATATTGATATCCCGAGAAAAATCTGGATCAATTGGAACCCCTGTGATAGGAATGACAGAAAATCTGGAATTATCCAAGAAGACAAACTGAAGTAACTGTGTGACAGTGTTCACAGGGGTTCTTGGATGAGGCAAGAGACGAGAATGTTGACTCCATGTTCAGAAGGCTTGATTTATTATTTTATGATATATATATATAAATATATTACATTAGAATGATACTAAAAAGAAATAGAAAGAAAAGTTTCTTCAAAAGCTGGCTAAGAATAGAAAAGAATGAAATAATAAAGATCTGTGGCTCGGACAGAGAGTCCAAGCTATCTGGTCTGTGGTTGGCCATTAACTGTAAACATTCAAGATGGCCTAATCAAAAATCCACCTGATGCATTCAACAGCATCAGATAACCATTGTTTACATTTTGTTTCTGAGGCCTCAGCTTCTCAGAAGAGAAAAATCTTAAAGAAAAGATTTTCACAAAAAGATGTCTGCGACAACTGAGGATGCCTAGAGAATAGGTATTTTAAAAAACAACCAGATAATACTTTTTTATATACAAAAAAAATTCTTCACGAAGATAGGAAATAAGCTGTTCTTTGTGTTGTCTTTATCATAAAAAACCACAGGGTTTAAATGACAAAGAAGAATGATTTCTTGATTGTGCAGAAAAAAAGCTTCTAATGCTAGAGCAGACGGATTAGGAAAACTTTGAAATATCAATTCTTTCAGGGTCTTAAAACAAATTTATATGACATGACCTTGACCAGACCAATAAATTTAGACAGGATTTTTTTTAGGTCTACTTTTCTAGAATTCTGTGGTTATAATCATCATAACCTCAAAGCAAGCATTCTGGACACTCTGAACATGATGGGTGTTGTGGTTTAACCCCAGACACCAAGAAACCAAGCACCACACAGCTGCTTGTTCACTTTCCCCTGGAGGGATGGAAAAGAGAATTTGAACAGTAAAAATGAGAAACTCCATGGGCTGAGACATAGACATTTTAACAGGTAAAGCAAAAGCCACTCACATGAGTGAAGCAAAACAAGGAATTAATTCACCACTTCCCATGGACAGGCAGATGTTCAGCCATCTCCAGAAAAACATGGTTCTATCACCCCTAATGGTGACCCAGGAAGACAAATACTATCACTCCAATGTTCCCACTCTTTCTCCTCTTCCTCTGGCTCAATATGCTGATCATGATGCCATATTGTATGGAATAATCCTTTGTCAGTTGGACACAGTCCTGGCTGTGTCCCCTCACAACTCCTTGTGCACTCCCAGCTTCCTCTGTAGTGGGGTGGGGTGAGGGAGAAAAGGCCTTGGTTCCGTGTGAGAAGTGCTCAGTGATAACTAAAACATCCCTGGGTTATCAACCCTGTTTCCAACACGGGCCCAAATCATAGCTCCATATTAGTTGTTGTGAAGAAAAGCAGCTCTATCCCAGCCAAAATCAACAAAGTTGCCTAGACCTTCTGACACTCCTGAAATGTGAACAATGAGTGTTGGCAATGGATAATTCTAGGGATCAATGCAAACATATTTTACAGTCACTTCCTGAAAACCAGTTTTTCACTCTTTACGTTCAGATGCTCAACAGAGCAAATCTAAAAATCTCCAGAACTCTGTGGTAAAGGTTATGCATTCTTAGCCTTGTTTAAAAAGAATATATAGGATGAAGACACTTTATTTGATTGTAGATTGAGCATTGAAGTTTAGGGAGAAATTGCAGTCTTTGTTTTCTTGTCTAAAAATATCTTGCCTTTCCAAAACTTGAATCAGCTCTTCATTGCAGATGTTCATACCCCCATGTTAACTCTTGCTTAAAAGGCAGTATCATAGCTGTTTTATTAATCAGGTGGGCTTTATTTTAGTCTGTTACATATTGAGAATGTTGCCCCATCTAATTTTTATTTCTATTTCTTCTAACTTCAAAAGATATATCTTTTCTTTGCTTGTTACATTCGTTCCACTACTCCTCAATGTGTATCTAACTTTGGTTATTTTAAATGTATGTTTTTTCATAATTTTTTCCATTCCTTTGGAAGTGCAGTTGCTGTTTATAATTAGACCACGTGTGAGAAAAGTCAAAGCTCAAAATCTATCTATTGCTTGTTTAAATAGCAAAATATTGTTTAATGAAACAAAAGCAATCCCTGTCTTTTTCCTTTCTCAAACTCACTGTCCAAGAACAGTAATTTGCAATTCTAGCACAATGATATTGGGTCTCTTAATTTTGCATATTTCATTAATTGAAGCTAATGATCAACATTTAAGCTAAATAATATGCAAATGAAAAAATCATTCTCTAATTGACTCATGGTGTTTATTGACTTATCCTATAGGCATAGGAATTATTATTCTATCAGAAATGGCAGGACAGTCATGTGGGCTCTTGACCAATTCTTTTCACCCCTTATTCCTTCTTTTGTCACTAAAACCAGATACTGGAAATAGACTGATTAGGTCTGTAACAGAGACAAGAAACAGACATTCCCTTTTTGTTTTATCTGAGTGTAAATTCAAAAGATCAGAAATGTATTCTGCATCTTACATTATTCTTAGCAGTTTTCAATAATGCAGAAATGCAGTAACTTTTTAAAAATTAACACTATACTTGAAAGCAACTTCCAAACCAGATTTTTTTGCAGCCATGATAGTCACAATTTCAAGTGCCATTTTAAATAGTGTGGTAAAATATTGGTTTACAAACTATGAATTATGATTTATATGTGACACTTATATAACAAAAATGGCAGTAATGAAAAAGAATTGTAAATACTGAAATTTCATTTTAATCTAATAACAGTATAATATCTTGGTAAAATAATGCTACAGAAGCTCTGAACATTTATAAGATATTCCAAGTGCTCATTGCACTAATTAAATGTAAAATTTCATGAAGAATTTTAAAATATAATATATAAATGTTTATAAAAATCTGAAGGTTAAATTGAGGATTTCACAAATATTTTGAAATGAAAAATTTGGACTGTTGTGCATCTAGTATTTTATTTTTCAGTTTTGTAAAAGGTAACTTTAAATGGTTTTATGTTGATGATAATTGTTTGTATGCCCCCTCTCTTCCTTCAAGGCTTTGATTTGATTTGGGGGTATGTTAATTGGGGGGATTTTTAATTTTATTTTTACCCTGACTTTTCCCCTTAGTTTTCTAGCTGCACTTTGAATTTACCATACATCTGTAATTTTGCTGGCATGACTGTCTTTTCTCATTGAATGAACTCATATTCTCTGGATAGTTGTGTTTATTGACTGCATTTTATGAAGCATGTTGTAGTCTATCTCTGCTGTTTTATTTCTAAGTTTATTTTTTTCACTTCAAAGCAAATTAGCTCTCTGGGCTGACTTGCTGAGTTTGCTGCTGCCAAAACTTGCAGTCTTGTTTTGTTTATCACTGAATTCTCTGAGGCTACAATGTTGTGCTACTGTATTTACATCTCAGTATAAGGTTTGTGGTTACTACTTTGTTGGATCATTTGCCAGGAACTTCATTCAAATAAATCTTTGATAGTGAGCCCAATGTATTTTTGACAGTAAATTCATTCTTGCTGTTGACTCTGTTTTCAAAGAAGAACTTTCTGCAGGATTTTGTACTGCAGTCATGCAATTGGTTATTATTATTATTATTAAATTATTATTCTAGAAATAGAACCTATGCTTTACTTTCTTGATTTATTTGAAAGTATTAATTAATCTCTGAATGAAAGTATGAATCAGTCTCTTCACCCTTATAAGAAGGGCATGGAAATAAGAGTATATGGAGTTTTGCTGTTTATGATAGAGTATTATGGGTGGCATTTTGTTTCCATGTAAGGTTTCTGTAATAGATTTTTATTGGGCTAGAATGTGTTTTCTTCAGAGTTTCTGACTACAATACTGTGGAAAATTTACTAAAATTTTACATTTTTGCTCCATTCATGTTTACATGCAGTATCTTGCCTTGTATATTATCAAGTAATCTCTAGATCACCACTAATAGACATTCAATATATGCACATTCAACACTTATTTTCTTTTAGCTTGCTGGTGAAAATAGAGGTTTGAATTTTTTTATTATCTTGTAGCTAGTATCTTTCAAGCTCTATATTAGAGGTTGAAAAGTCTTATTTGCCTACTTTTCCTCATGGAAAGTAACAGCACCATGATTAAATTTTCTGCAGTTCATAAGCTGCTCCAATTGAGGCTTTCTCAGGCATTTATGCCCTTCACCACTTCATTTATTTAGGGCATCAAAGGGATCATAATATTTTATAAAAAAACAGTGAAAAAATTGTGAACTTTGCTGGTGAAACATAATTATTAATTTTAAATATGCTCAAAGTCTGTTTTGTGGGGTTTTTTCCCTTGAATAAAATTTTCCAACCAAAGCGTTTTCTCTCCCTTAACATTCAATAAAAACTGTGATCAATAAGCTGCTATTAAAAATGTGAATTAAAAGTTCATATATCTACATGATTTAAAGAACAGTTTTCTCAGCTGTTAGTGACTGGAGCCCTTCCTGCGTTAGTGAGGCACCTGCTGAGAAGGTGTGCTGGTTTCTACTACAAAAATGATTAAATAGTCTTCTGACTGTTCTCTATCTCAATATCCTTGCAGTGAGTTCTTGTCTCAGGGTGCAGAAAGAACAGAAATGTCTCTCAGCAGACTCTAGACTTCTAACACTGAAATGATTAATTAAAGATATTTAAATTTAGGCTTTGGGCAAATATGGAATTTTTGGCTACCAGCAACAGAGTTTAGTTGAACTATGTTTCCCACTTCTCTGTTTTGTGTTTATGCTTTCATTTAAGGATAAAATTAATTTATATGAACTCACGCTATAAAGGCTCTGTCTTTCATTGGGTGAAATTAGATATATACATTCACTTAATTGCTCAGAACCCTTTTATCTTATTTTCTTCCCTATCCTGTAGCAGAGGGGCAGTGATAGAGCAGCACTGATGGACACCTGGCAGCCAGATGAGGCCAATGCACCACACAGTCCAGCTAAGTTAAATACAGCAAATTTGTCACATTTCCTCATTTGCTGCTGCACAGATATCAGCAGCAGCATGTGTATGAGGAAATAGAATGTGAGCTGGTGCATGAGATAGAGCAGATCTGGTGGGGTGCTGTATCAATCCTCCTGTGCCCAGGGATACAGAAATGGTAGAGCACATCATGTCAAGGGAAATTATGATAAATGTGATGCCTTCCTATCTTGCTGCCATGTAGCCAGGCTGAAACCTGAAGAGAATGGAATGTAAGTTGATAAATCATAGATATATGGACATTCAGGGTCTGTGCAAGTAAATTAAACAATCCTGGGGAACCTTCCTGGACTCAGTTGTTATTGATGGTAAGATGGTAGAATTGATTCCAATAGATCCAGCTTACACTTCTCCAGGCAGAGTTTTAGCCTTGCTTAGGAGCTGATGTGTGCTCCAGAGCTTCATATTTCTAATTATTTTTACTCTTTCTTTAATATCTAATTTGCTTTCAATGTGGACCTCAGCTTCAGGCCTACCTGCATAACTTTGGGTTGCATTACTTTTGTCTCTTGGTTTCCTGTATACCCTGCTGTAAGGAGTTAAAGAGCACCATTGCCTGTCTCAAACACTGCCAAGGTCATGGAAGGAATTTGCCATAAGATAAATCACCAGAGTGGGAACTTGAGATGAGCACAGAAGGGAGGAATTTGCAACAGGAAGGTGCTGATCCCTGCCTGGTGGGGGCAAGACCTGGTAAGCACATCCTGGTTAACACATAAGGACAAAAATTCCCGCTGTGGCAAACTGTGTGAGAGGAAGCAACTCCTCCTACACATACCACCAGTCAAACAAAGACCACCATGTTGTTCCACACTAATCAACCCCAAGGGATCTACTGTCAAGAACCTCAGTTACCCTGCCTCAGAAGTGGCTCCTGACACCTGCCCTAGCCCCTTTCTACCCTTTTATCTCAAGTATTTCACTATATTTCTAAAGAAGCTTTAGAAAATGAATAAACATGAACCAACACAATAATTGGGGATCTAACATTGCCATGTGTAATATCTCTCTTTTTCACCTTGTGTTATGCAGCTTGTAAACTCTGAGAAAATCCTGTGTTTGCATAATGGGACTTCAGTCCCATCAGAAGGCACATGTGTAATGAAAGTGATTAATATAGTACATCACTGTTAGAGGACATCCAATTATGCAGAATAATAATGAAGGTGCTTTTTTCAGGTCCAGATTATTTTATTGGATTTGTTTAAATTTAGTAAGCATTACAAAAGCTGCAAAATGTCACTGATTTGCATTTCAGAGTGGTGAGAAAGCATAACATTGGGCTTTTAGAAGTGTAAATTTCCTTAGTGTCTTTATCAGAGGATATTCTTGGATGACAGACTCAGACTTGATTCACTACCAAATAGAAATACCATTGCTCTCAGAGAAATTTACATGCTTACATAAGTCCTATATTATATGAAAAAAAAATTGTTTCATTTTACCTTTTTAGCTTATGTTTTATCTCAGGACTTTTAAACTTTATTTAAGACCAGAAAGGTAAAAAAAAATTGTATTAATATAGCTTATGGTCATGTATATATTATTAAAAGTACTATATACCACTGTATTTAATTTTGTAATTGTGTTTTTCCATTCATATTAACATTTACAGTGAAGATTGGTTTTTTTAAGACTGCAAAGAAATTATCTTTTTCTATACCTGACTTAAATTTGTTCTCTGGTATATTAAAAAAAAAAAAAGTAGCAACTTTGTTCTTTGTCACAGAATTTCCCAAATTCTAGTTTGTGAATGAGATGTGATTGACCTTGATATATAACAACAGAGATTTTTTGAATTAGAAGATTGGAGGCATTTCCTTTTAATATGTAATGCCTTATAGAATTTTTTTTTAATGTGGTCTTTGGTATCTAATATTATCCTATTTATGTTTTTTCCTTGAAGATTAAAATTTTCTTAAGGGACCACAGAACTTTTATTGCTGATTATGCAACTGGAACTCAGTGTTGTTGAACTAGTATATCAAAGTTAAGCAGATAGTATTTCTGTGGGTAATAAAAACTCTGAAGTTCTTAGGGAGATTGATTCTGAATAAATCTCTGATATCAGGAAAAAAATGTAGCTTGTTTTTATGCCTGCAAAAATTCTTTTCTTTTAAATACAATAGAACTAGTTTTTCTCATCTTAAAAAAGAACCCTAAGCATTAAATTTCAATATTAAGTCAGAAATACACTCTCAAATGGAGTTTCTCTCTATAGCAGAACTCAATCACTTCTGCAATCTAATATCTCATTCCTATTGCATTAGAAATTGGGCTTTAGACAAGAAAAAACTTATTCACTGCTGATAGTATGCAGTACAAATAAACTGCTCAAGATTGAATTCATATTCATTTTATATCCAAGATGAAATCTAAAACTTTTCTCTAAAAGTCTTCATATGAGGCTTTAAAATTACGACTGCTGTGATGTATCCAGGGTTTTAATTTAGCTTTATGGTTTAGACAGTGATGAGACATGAAGGGGAAATATAAGGAAATATGTTTCTCTTTTTTCTAATTTTTAGTAAATATATGACCTTCTGATGCATTTAGCTTTCATTTAAATCTTGTAAAATAATGAAAATACATGATTAATACAAAACCAATACACCCACACAAGTTTTTTCATGCAACCCTTGTAACTTGTTTAAGGACTTCACCTCTTTCCTATAAGACTTATGACACCTTGGGGCAGTTTTTTCATAAATAGCAGTTATGACCTTTTGTTTCTGGTGCCATTTCTATAATGGGAGGCAATTTCAGTTTTATTGCCAAACTCAACATTTGTTATGAGGTTTGGCGGCAGTATTTGGATCATGCGTTTTGTGGCTGTGGAGACGCTGTAAAAAAATTTGGTGGCAGAAAGTCTGCTGGCTGCTCTTCATGTTAGTGTTAGCTTTTCATGTGTCTCTGATTATTTCAAGGATTAGGTGATTTCTAGTCCTATCCCCTCTTCCCAACCCCTGCCTGATGTCTCTCTCTGTGGTAGTTAATGGAGATCCTATTGCTACATTAATGAATACTGGAACTCATTGCCAAAAAGAATAGCCAACAGATATTTCTTCGTCATGATTTTGGTGTGGAGTTTTCAGGAGATTGACTCATATAGTAAAATATATGGAAACCCAGCATGCTTTCAGATCTCATGGTTTGCATTTAAGTTTGGAAACAGTCTTAGGTGTTGGAACCAAGGATATATGTATACTCTAATTACCATAGCCAGAACAACATGGGCTGTTGATGCCTAAAGATTTTTAGCCTTTTTCATATTCGTAGCAGTGCAGATTCACAATATATAGTAATATACCTTACAGTACTTTCCTACCCTCTTTCATATTTTACCTAATTCCTTATTAATATATTCCTGAAATTCTGTTAAGTCTTGTTCTTAAGCAGACAATTCCTGACAAGGACATCCCTTTTTTTACCAGAACTTTAGAGACAAAACAGGAAAATAGGGCAAAGAAGACTCTGGACCCACTCCGAGGGGCTGACCTAGGGGTGATGTATCTGGATGTACCTATTGGATATATCTGTATCTGCTAGATATACTAATTAATTAACCCTATAGAATATTAACCCTATTAACCCTATAGCAATATTTTGTAGAAATACTGTATCACATGTGCATATAGCAATATTTTGTGCACCTGAAAGCTTTCATTAAAGATTTATTTGGTTTTATGCTGTCATTCTTAATGTTGTTTGGAAAGGTTTCATATTTTATACCAGGCAACACTGTCACACAGTAAAAAGCTTCGGCTGAAATTTCTAAGAAATTTTATCTGAGCATTAGACGTAAGGGGAAGTCTGAAGCATCAGTCTGTTGGGCTGCAGCACATATATTGGGGTGTCTTTTGTGCTGTATCATTTTCTGATGGATTTTTTGCAGTTGATGCAATTTGACTAAGACCTACTTTTGACAGAATGCCTGTTTGCTGCGGGGAATCATACAGAGGAGATGTTGCTTATACTTTTTTGTTATTTAGTGCGTCTTTTTTTTTCCCCCTGCCTATTTGCTTTCCAAATTGTCTGAACACAAAATTAGTAGCTTTTTTATTGCTTGAATTTGAGTACAACATTGGTTTAGAAGACTTTTCATTAATACTTTATTATAAATCACTAGTAGGATTTCATAGAACTGAAACCAAAATTGTTTTTGTAAGATCAAGAACATTTCTATGTGGATATATATTCGTTTGAGACAGATAGATCTATTATGGTAATTAAACTAAAGACAGACAATTAAGAAATAGGATTCATTTTCATTAGAGCAAGTGATCATGTTTTTTCAGTTTTTATGAATTTCATTACATAAAAATAAAATTAATGATTTTATTATCAGGCAATTTTTATGATTGAAATCCTCATGCTAGAAGTCTCTATCTCAAGGCAATGCAACTCTAAATCAAACAAAGGTTCTCTTCATTAAGCAGAGCAGAGCCTTAGCAGAATTCTTAAGACCTGTGGCATGCATGTGCCATAAGCAGGAAGAAATCAATATTAGCCCTCCACTCAGGTGACAATTCCAATTTGCTAACACTGGCTCCTTAGACAGTATAGCAGTTTTAAACAGTAAGAGAAAATGAGTTTTAGAATATTGAAATTTTTCAAGTAGCTCCTCTGATCAAGCTGATGGTAATGTGTTCAGTGCCACAGCACAGAGATTAGAGCAGTGCCTCTTCCTCTAGAGGCACTCTGCAACATGCTCTTCATTCTCAGTGATAGACACATCTCTCTTCCATAGCCTTAGTGTCTACTACACTGTAGAGTCAAGCTGCTTTTTCACAGTCAGCAAATCAATCCCAAGTAAATATCCTTTCTGTGATTCATTCCTTGAATTTGCAAACTTGAATGTAAAGTGCCTATCAGCAACAAATGGTAATATATATGATGACTTATGCACAGAGTGCAAGGAGTAATGGCCCACAAATAAATTCTCCTCACTGCAGCTGCAACCACGGCCCAAATGAAATCTTATCAATATTATTTCTTACCTTTTGAAGACTTCAGGAGTTGAATATATTTACTTCCTTATCTTTTGGATGGAAATTGCTCTGGACTGCATGTAGTCTCTTTCTAGAGAATTACTCAGACAGAATAACGAATAATATAATTCTGTAGATGGAGTCAAACTGGATGTCAGTGAGAATGTTGCAAAAAAATTATTCATTTTTCATTCATAAAAAAGACTGACATTGGAAGGAGAGATATATTTGGTTTTCATTATTTACCTCAGGATGCAATATGATATAACTAAGAATAAAATTGCAGGTAGCACTTGCTGAGGTAACAATCCAGATGGTGGGAAGGTGAACTTGAATATGTGACCTACTGGAATTTGATCTGAATTTCTCCTATTGAATGAGACTATTTAAAAAACCACAAAACCCATAACAGATTATTCTTCAGCCATGCCTAAAATAATAATGCTACAATGTTGTAGTTATTTATCTTATAAGCAAACCCGCAATGATTTCTCTGCTTAGTGTAACGCAGGTAATTAAATGTCAGTTTGACAATAGTGAACACATACAGTCTTTTTGCAGCACCAAGGATAAGCATCACGATCCATGAAACAGCAATCAGTTATGTCAGGAATCTCAAGAGAACACCCCGGGAACACTTTCTTTTTTAGAGTCTCCTTCAGTTTCATCAGCTCCTGCTATTCTGGCAAATATCAAATTAACACAAATTTAAAGACTCCTTAGTTGACACTACAAAGATTGGTGACACCAGAATAGGTAAAGCTGAGATTTTGGGTCTTGGTTACTATTAATGTTCCAAAGAGTGGTATTAATTCAATCTGAGATGAGAAAATTCAAATTTTTTTTTCAGAAATATAAAGAAGTTTTAAATCACCAAGAATGTCTCTATGGCCCACTTTTCCTAGATTTCAAAGAAATGGCATAATTATGGCAATACAGTTTGCCAAGAAAACACTTCAGAAAAAATAAATAAGATTTTGAATGGCTGGTTTTGGTGAGTAAAGATTATACTTGTTGTGTGTTGCTGTCATGGAAACAATTATGAGAAACTGCAAAGCGAGCAAAGATTTTACAAATAATTATTTTGGATTACAAAAATTTAATAACTTATGTGAACATTATGAACATTACTATTTAAAGCTTCAAGGAAGCTTCTTCAAAATTTTTACATTTTACAGAAGAAAAGTATGTGGAACAAAAAGAAAACTAAACAAGTTCTGTGGTGAGATAGCTCGAAAACATCCATGAACTTCTGGCATTTACAACTTTAATATTAGAGAGTTGATGCTAATATATTGAATGATATGAAAGTGCAGCTGTCACTTGCCAGAATTGTGTGATTGAGTAAAAAGTGAAAATACACATCCATAGCTTATGGTGTTATAGGTAACAGAATTGTCTTTGTCCATTTCTTTTAAATCCTCTTAAAATTCTGAGCGTTTTTTGCCGGCATTTTCTTTTACACAAGAAACCATGTTTGGTGTATCACAGTAAACCTCTTCTAGACAGTGCAGTGTTTTTTGATGAACCCTAAACTTTTGATGGGTCCTTTTCATGAGCCCTTCTTAGTGTACTTATAATCACAGTCTTGGAAAATACTGCTGTAGTACTAGAAAACTATACAGGCATGGTCATGTGGTCAGTGGCAATGTTCATTTTTAGTGCAAGCACTAACTAGTCTCGGCCTATGTCAGCTGCCATTATTCTGGCTGATTACCAGGTGTGATTTGCAATTTGCAGAGGTCAAGACAGGCTAATATGAAAAACCCACATTGTTTTGAAGGACAAAATTCACCTTGACTCCTTATAGATGATGAATTTCCTATCCTGTGACGGTTTAAATCCTGTTTACTGGTTAAGCTGGCAGAGAAGCAATGCATGTATATCTGTACATTTGTAGCAGTTAATAATTTTGTTTGTGATATTTAGCAGGAGCTAAAAATAACATTCTGACAAATTCATCTGCATTTTTTTATGGTAAAGGATAATTTAAACATCATGGCACAAATATCTTACAGATGTGTTTTATGCAAACATCACATCTGTGTATGCGTACATATATATATATATATATATCTTAGAGCAGATTTGATTTCTAATCCAAAAAACATTTCTCAGGAAGAAACACATGTTTTGTGGTGTTAAGTGACTGTTGCGATAATCTACAACAGGTAAGAATTATGCTGCAAATTGTAACAAAAAAAAAAAATTAGTTTTTAAAACCTTGTAAATTCAAAGTAAAACACACAGACACAGCAGCAATGAAATGGATGTTTATTGTGAAATAAATGTAAGACTGAGACAGAATAGGAGTATAATATTTGTTACTTTTTCCAAGATATTCTGGAAAATTTGTGTTATTAGGTGTTATTATATATAGGTATTTTTTATGCATCTTTAAAACAGAAGAATGAAAACAAGACTCATCTGAAATAAAGAAAGCAATGTCATGGGTATGCATTTACTATTCAATTAATTTTTGAGTATATTCCTCTAAGAATGAAACAAAGTGAATTATTTTTTCATTAAAGTACCTCTTATTTTTGCACAAATACTTTAAATTTCATTCTGGTAGTATATAACTTAAAGCAGGAAAGCAGGATATTTAGACATTTTATTTTGTTAAGAGAGGGATTTTTTTTTCCCAGAAGTACTATAACATGAGATCTCAGAGCATAAGCAGTTACTTTGCCTATCCAGCTGTTTACTAGAAAATAAAGAATTTTTTTTTAAGGGGGAAATGTATTCAAAGGTCTATCTAAATAATTTCTTGGTCTCAGTTTATATTTAAAGAGGTCTTGAATATAGTAGTCTTTTCACCCAACATTTCTGCATTCTCAAATTTCAGACTCTTAATATGATGATTAATTAATAGGAACAATTAGGAAGATGCACCCCAAGATTTTCATGAATCCTTTTTTTTTTCTTTTTAAGGAACAGATTGTGCCATGCAGGGCAATTATAGACTGCATTAGCATAGTAGTGAGGCTAAGGGCAATGCTGCATCTCCTCTGAAGAATACAAATAAAAGGACAGTCTTTGTATCTAAGCAACAGTCCTGCCTGATGCTGAAGGAGAACATCATCTCTCATGCCTAACTATTCCTTTAACATGAATGAACCCCTGGAGGCACTTGTATGAAGACTTGCTCGTGCTCCAGGGCTGCCATTCTGCAAAATTTAAAATGTAGTACCCTATTTCCTAGGTTTAACACAGTTCTCCAAACAATCACTGGAGAATTGAACTAGCTCAATAAATGACTGCATTCTTATCAGTTGCTGAGATTATTACCACATAAATCCCTGCTTCAGTCAAAACAGTTGGGAGTTTCTCTGATGTCAGTGTAGAAATCATGACAACCAGGTTGTGATTCCTACCACACAGAGCTCTCTGCTGAGAGCCAAAACTAATTCAGTCTGAAGGATATAGAAAATTCTACAACTCTAGAAAAATAGCAATAAAATTATACCGCTGAGAACAAGAAGCCATCTTTATAACATTTCTATCTTTTTAAAATTTTGAAGAGCAAGATGGTGCATCAGTACGTTTTTAATAAGCTCTTTCATTGTCCCTATGAGTTTAAGATGGACTACATACTGTTCTTTTTGACATAAGAATGATGGACTGCAGAGAAAGCTGTCCAAGACAAGCTAGAAGTATTGCCATGGACCCAGAAAAGGATGCAAATGGAAAATGAAGTGGTAACTGTGAGTTAATATTTGCAAACAGAAAGTGTGAACATGCAGTTGTGTTGTGTGGATCTATGTATTGACAAAATGTTCTTTGAGATTACAGTGCTTTTAGTCCTAAAAGCAGTAATCATTATGCTGTTCCACCTTGCCTCTTCAATGTCATAAAACACTATTTTTGAAAGCAAATTTTGTATTAAACCTCAGAGTTCCTTTTAGATTATGAGCAAACTGCAAATTACTGAAACCAGTGTTAATCTTGCTCACTGAGGAAATATAGAGGCTTAGTGGTAGAAATAGGGGAAAAAATGTTCTCATTTACTAAGTTTTGAGCTTTACTTTGAGTTCTGGACATAACTGCAGAATGCATGTGAGCGTTAATATATTAACTTATAGAGTAGGGAGATATTTGTCATCGTCCTTCTTGGAGTTTTGAGAGATCAGGGTACTAGAATCTCTTGTTCTCATAGATCAAAGCCATGGTTACCTAGCCTGTGTATTATGTCAAGGACAAGTTTTGCTAATTCTTAAAATGTAGATTTATCTCATTTTTGCTTTAATATCTAAGGAGTAATTACATTAGGTGCAATGCTCTTGAAGTGAGAATACAAACAATTGTCTGAATGAGAATAAACAGAGGAGCGGAGGTCTTGTTTGTATATGCATTTCCCCAGCAACAAGTTCTGTGTAATTCTGTTAATTAAACCACAGAAGTCTGTAATTTTTAAAATAACTAATGGATCTCTCTTTAAAAGCTATATAATCTAGGATAAAATCACTATCTGTAGGATGCACTGATCTTCCTTTAATTTTTCTACTGTAACAATACATCTTGGGAGAACAGCAATCTTGCTAAGTCTGACAGAGAAGGAGGTGGTTTTCTTTCTGTGGTTGCTGGGCTAGTCTGAACACCCGCTCTGCTCCTGTGTAATTTCTCCACACACGGCTTCAAATAGTGTTTGATGATCACCCACAGCATTTGTAATAAAAACTGAATAAAAGCTCCACACAGACAAAATAAATGCATCTCTAGTGAGCTTGACTGTGTGTTTGAGGTATGGAAAAAAATATAGTTCTTCAATATTGAATAAGATTTTTTTCACAGAACTAGAGGTAGACACTGATCTTCAGTTCTGCAGACAAAGAAGAAATAGAACCAAGTCTGCTTTTATTTTGCTGGAACTGGCAAAGGAAATCTTCAAGAATGAAGACCAGTCACAGGAAAACAAAGCACACAAACAAATTTTTTTCCATTTGGCAAAAAGACTGCATCACACTGTTCTGTATGTGGACTTTCAGTGGTAATCTGGGTTTTGCAGTCCCTGAGCTCAAATGTAACAACTGCTCGGCTTAAGAAAGAGTTGTCTTCCTCTGGAGAGTTCAAGAGGATGAATGCCAGCACAGTGAGTGTGACCTGCCTACCTTGTGCCAGTTTGTTCACCTGCCTGAAACTGAAGGATTCTACTGATTTCAGTACAGCAATATTAATCACCTGTGATCCTGTGCTTTATTTGGTTTGTCAGTCAGTCCCTGCAATCAAGTTCAAAGTTTTTGTTTGAACCTTATGTTTGTTTAATTCTCAACTGTCGCAGACATCATTTATGAAATTCCTTTCTTAAGATTTTTTTTTCCTGAGAAGCTGAGAAGTTCCAAGAACAAAATGTAAACAATGGTTACCTGCTGCTGTGGAATGCAACAGGTAGATCTGTAATTAGTCTCATGTAGATGTTTAGATTTAGTGACCAGCCACGGCAGAGCTGGTTCTCTCTCTGTCCTAGCCATCTGCCTTTGTTATCATTCTTTTCCTTTCTATTCTTAGCTTAGCCTTCTGAGATGAAACCTTTCCTTCTATTCTTTAGTATAGTTATAATGTAATATATATCATAAAATAATAAATCAAGCCTTCTGAAATATAGAGTCAGATCTACATCCCTTCCCTCATCCTGAAAACCCCTGTGACCACTGTCACACTCAATCCCTTGAGAAAATGGATGATTTTTTCAGAGGTTGGCCTTGAATAGTAATGGAGCTTTGGGGCATACTTTTCCAAGAAGTAGTTCAGGAGTGAGGGAGGAATACTGTTGTCCTATGGATCTCGTCAAAATCATTTTTACTTGTTGATTTTGGCAGTCTTGGTTTGGTATCACAAAACACTTTCCTGGATATCTCATAAAAATTTACATTATTTAGACGTGGTTTGCGCACAATGTTTTTTAAAACAAGATATCTCTATCCCATAGTCAAACTCTGTTTAATTTCTGAATTTGCAAGCTATGATAACACTATGCTACAGTATTTAAAGATATTTAGTTCCAACTTCTATACTCAATGCCTGCCTCTATAAATGATGGATGATATATTGAAAAGCAAGTAAGTGTGAAAGAAGAGTCCATTCCTATATCAAATTCAGTTCAATGACATTGAAAAGCTATAATTTTTTTTTTAACAAAAGATTCTGTTTGGTTTTTTCTTTAATAAGAATTTGCTGAAGATAATATTCTTAAATAAAAGCACTGTCTTCAACCAACCATGTTTGAGTTTTGCTGATGACCCTTATGAGAAAAACCTCCCAACAAAATCAAAACAAATAAAAAGCAGCAAAAGATTTTGCTTACAGAAGAAAACTATGGCTGTTATAAAACTCTGTTGGGTCTGATAATATGTATTTTAAATCCCATTAATTAAATGCCTTCAGCAAAACTAATTTGCCTTGTTGGAGTTTGTGTTAGTCTATCTTAAATGTCATCAATATACAGAAGAGCCCTCTGAGCTGTTTGTGCAGCACATGGATTATGCAGTGCATCATGGAAGGGCACTGTCTCACCACAGTACCATCTGCTTGAAAGTGCAGAGGGAAATGTTGAACACTTCCCTTAGTTTCATGCCATAAAAACAGTGAATTGGAGCTCATTAGCCTACAGCAGCTCCCATTGTAATCACATTATATTCATGCAGAGAAAATTGCCTGCCTGAACAGTAAGTCCTTCCTATTGTTTAACACTGGTTGGATGCTTCCTGCCATTTCTGCAGCCCAGATCGCTTTCATTGTTTTCACTGCTGGAGAAATATTTTGTGGCCTTTCAATTTGAACAGCATTCTGCAATGTCTAGTGAAAGTTATCACTTTATAGAGCAATAGTCTGAATTGGAACTTGACTGGAATTTTTCTTGTGTTATCATTTTTTTGTTAATTTTTTTCAAGGCAAAATTAAATTATCTTGATAAAAAGGAAAAACCACTGGTTCAGATATAAAAAAGGCAAATTGTGTAAATAGTAATCAAGTAGATTGCAAGCTCTCTGAAATATTGCTCCAGTACTTTTCCCTCTTACAGCCCAAGTTGCACAATCCTTGCAAATTTTTTTTTTTTTTAATTTTGATGATTGGTATGAAAAGAGGTAAGCAAAATATGGTCTATAGCATTTGAGTTTCATGCTGAAAAAGGTTAAACAGAAGCAGTAGATGGAGTGAACCTTTTGTGTTTCACACAGGTTTCCACTGTTGTCCATAGGGTTGTGCTGCTTTGTTGTAGTGGTAAACCTCAAACAAAATTATTACCTTCTTACTTCTACAGGGTTAGGTTTAAAAAGTACCTCAATCTGTTGCTCTTCTAGCAGAGCATACCAATGAATGAAAAGAAAACCATCAAATATAATAATATTTTTTTCCTTTTTTTCTGTTTAAAACCTTAGCCTATTTCTTTTACTGTGCTGTGTGTGTAAGGCTGGGCATTGTGAAGCACAGTTTACTGTAATGTATTTTGCTGCATGTACACTAATATGTTTCAGGGAGGTAAATTTGGTTCTAGTGTCAACTATTGCATGCTAAGTCTGCTTCCCTACACTGTGAATTCAGTGAATACTGACAGTTAGTAGCTTGCACATTTTGCTTGAATGAGGTAATCAAAAGGCAAATATGTAGAATACTTTCCAGCCTCTGAGATCTTTCACATTTTTAATGAAAGCTACTTACCATGAAGCCTGCACTCAGGTTTACCAAATGAAAACGTTTAAGTATTTCATTGTTTTATATTTTTTCCCATCTGTCTTTGCATCTCAGTTATAACCGAACTGAGACACAAGAAAGCTCCTCTGTAACCTTGAAAAATCAAATGTGGTGATGATGATATCAAATTTGGTGCTTATGGTGATGTTAAAAAAAATTATTTTCATTTTGTTTTCCAACATACTCAGCCTCAACACCATGCTCGGGCTTAACATCAATCTTTGCCTGAAAGGGTTTTTATTTTTTTTTTCTATGCTTCCTCAGTAAAAATAATTACACAGGGAGAATTTCTGGCCTTATTCAAGTGAAAGAGAATTTTTACTGGTTTTGAGACAGAGATTGAACATCAGTAATGTGATTTTTATGCAACTTTGTTTATGTTTAGAGTTTTGGTATAACAAAGAATATGAAGAGGTAGAATATATTTCAAACAGCCCATGGTCTAGGTACTGTATTTCTCCTGAGATACAGGTGAATTAAAAAACTTTATCCTTTATCTTGTGGTGTTATGAGAAACCAAGGGGAATCTTTTGACTTATGCATTTTTTCCTTGTGCTTTGTATCTTAATTTGCTTTATTTAACCCTGTTTTCAAAGAATTTTCATTTTATTTCATATTATAGCCACCCAATTCCTTATGACAAACATTTCAGATTGTCTGGAAATAACCTTGGAACTTCATTTGGTAGCATTGCACCATAGTTTGGCAACTGGTGAACCCAGAGATTACATGCATCTCATACCTGGGGCACTGGAGGAGAGCAGAAATGAAAAACAGCTTATTTCCATTAAAAACTATTGTTATTTTTCTTTAAAACTATTTTTATTTCGAGTAAAAGTCACTGAGACTCATGTAGTCCTTGAGTTTGAATTTTATGTGCATGTTTGGCATCTAAGATACAAATATAATGGAAATACCTTCTCTCTTCTTAAACTTCAAAATTTTGTCACATGATAAGAGAATTACCGACTTAAGTCTATGTGGGGAAAAAATGTTGAATATTCCTCAATATTTTAAGATTTTTTTGAATAGTTTTTTAAAATCTTCACTATATGATAAAACTGTAGAACCCAGATTCTTGCTTTTACAAAATTCTGGACTGTCAGAGTTAGTTATGAGAAATTTTAGCTATTAAAATGGTTTTTATTGTTTTTTCTTTTCTTCATTTTTTCCAAGGAAAATATTTGTGCTAATTGATAAGATTAATCTGAAGTATTATTGTAGAAAATTTAGAGGTAGATAGAATATTTTAATTTTTAAGTGCTCACTCCTTACCCATTAATTTTATTTTAGCAGATAGGCTGGTTTTCACAGCACTTGTGCATTAGATTTGTTTACAGTCCAAGCTTGGCTAATTACAATTTTAAAATATTATTTGTTGTGGGTAAGGACAGAAAGATTTACAAATAGGTAAATGTTTGGAATTAATATGCTATTTTCTTTAAGGTTGAAGCACTTCTAATCCCCTAACTTCATTAAATCTGTGAAATTGCTGTAGTCATCATTTATGGGTATGCATGTTAATCTTGATTATAAAATAAATGGGGATGTGGTTTCTAGCACCATATAATTAAGGAAACAATCATAATCTCATGAAGGATACTAAATACAAATTAAATTCCATAAGTCTTAATTGTAAAGTCATATCAGACTGAAATGTGATTTAAGCTTGATAAACTAGAGATTTCTGAGACTGTATTTTTGGGAGTTGAGGGGTTTCCAAGTATGGATCCAATACAACATGCTTCATTTATTCAACAAACACTGTGCCAGTTTCCCTCCATGTTTTGCTGGTGTTTCAGCGTGTTTTCTAGGGAAATTTGTGGAATACATATATTCAGAGAGAATAGATGTTTAGAAAGATGGTTCTTATTCGAGCTGAATCTCAGAATTATGTTGTCTGACGAGATGAACAAATGTCTTATCAAGAAGGCATGATGTTTCTAATCCCTCCAAAACACCAGCTGTGTAAACTGTATTTTTTTTCACATTGTTTTCCATGCAGACTTCTGCCAGAAGTTTGTTTTTATAACAATACAGGGAAAGATGGCTCACTAGTCACCTGTGGAAGTCTGCAATTACTTCAGTTTCATGCTGGCTTTAGAGATATCCCAGCCTCATCAGTAGAATTTCAAATTTTGCTCTTGTTCACCACACTGCTTTCACTTCTTTTCATCTTAGTGACCTCCAAGAACTTTCAAAGTGTATTCCTTACTCTGTCACCTGCACCATCCATATATGAAATAACGATGGCTTTAGAGATGCTCAGGCTGACCTTCGGCTGCACCCTCTTGGATTAACAGCAATTCATGTTTGTTAATTACCTGCAGAGGGTTTTGGTTTGTTTTTGTTCAGCTTTAATAAACATTGTCTTTATGATAAATTAGATAGATACATTTTTAATTATTATCTTCACACATGTGACAGTGACAAAGTATTGTAGAAGACAGATCCATGACTGCTTGGTGTGAAAACCTCCTCGCACGCTTTTTGCTCTTTTTGTAGGTAGCTTTTGGCATATCTATTGGTAAAAATCTTGAAGTGCAAATGTATTGCCTCCTTCTTTAATTATCTGTTCTTCTAATTATTAATTTTTAAATAAGAAAGTGATCTTTTAACTTATTTTCTGCATTGCTTCCTCTCTTCCAGCACTTCCATTGGGGGGAGGGCGGGGGGGGGGGGGCTGTGTATGTTTTATTTTACTGAATGAATTTTGTTTGCTCTAAGCAAGCTGGTTTATTTTTCCACTTCTAGCAAGGAATTAGTTGTGCACAGCCATCTCTAAACTGAATTAGTTTGCAGATGGTCCTCTTATTTGTATGCTTTAGAAGGATTAAAATCTCAGGGTTCAGAGTACTGACTGACCTCTGCAACTTTAAATTTTTCCTTCTTCTTTGTTTTAAAGCAATTTATTTATCAGTTCTAATGCCCAGGGTTTTATCCATGAAGCTTTTAAGCTTATTAGGAACTGGCCATCTGGAACAGTATATTAGGAAAAGCTTCTCAGAGGAATCTGTTATAATTATAACATATTTGTTTCGATGTGTGTGCTTAAAATTTTATTTCTTCTCATGAGGGCTTAGAAGTCAACTGAAACTCATCTTTCAGTCAAATATGCATATAGAGTGAATTAAAATTTGAGGGGGCAGGATAGATTATCTAAATGAAAGTAGATATTTGGAGGTGAAGGCTGATCTTGATTTTTGTGACACATGAACAGATAGGAAAACACAAGCTCATCAAGCCTCAGCAAGTACTGTTATGTATATTCCACTGAGTATAACTTTAGAAATAATAAGAACAGGTGATTAAGGTTTAATAATATCATACAACTCTTCAGGTTTATTTATCTATTATAATCCAAGTAATACTGCTGCCTATCATTAATTCAAACTAAAAGGTTTTTTGAATACAGAGTTAATTTTAGCAATTTTCTAAATTTAATAGGAAAACTAGAAGCATAATATTTTATACATTTTACTGTCTGCAGTTATTTCTTTTAATGAAGAATGTTAGTTGCTGTTCAAAATGCATTCATTACAGCAGTTATGTTAGAAATGCAAACATAGGAAGCATAAAAGGAAATGTTAAATAATATACAATATACACAAGGTGCAATAACATGAAGAAATACCAGATTAGTTTGTAGTAACATGCCGATATATTTTAGGGTGGTACTGCTCAGATATGATAATTCCACAACTTGGAAATCAACTAAAAATGCTAATGTGGAATTGAACCCAGATATGTTGACACCGATCCTACTGCCTCTGGAATGACCTTGAAGCACTCTGTACTGTGTAAAGTTGGCTTATCATTTATGTCTTCAAATTACTGTAACTCAGATCGGTGACAAAGGGAGTCACCTGGAGTGTGTTTTCATTCTCTTTTTCACTCCTGACACTGTCCACAATGCAGAATGCTGATTCCGGGTTTCTGAGAGTCTTCCATGTTAAAACATTGCATTTCAGGACCCTGTTGTCATCACAACTGGAGGATTTTTGTTAATGGCTTCATTCTTGTTTTCGTGGATTTCAGGAAGAGTATCTTATGTTTATGTCTAAGCATTTTTACAAAGGCTCAACTTAAAAAAAAAAATCATGTAGCCTTTGTATATGCAGTCCATGAGGAATAAAATAAAAGGCAAGAAAACCCTTTTTACAGGTTCAATTTATAAGTTAATTGTTTCAAACATGATACTTAATCTTAAGTGATATTATGGATTAAGCAGGAATTTAATCATTATTTCAATATTGTCTATGTGATTTATTTATGTGAGTATTTTGGGGATATT
Source organism: Setophaga petechia (assembly GCA_024362935.1). Taxonomy (NCBI): domain Eukaryota; kingdom Metazoa; phylum Chordata; class Aves; order Passeriformes; family Parulidae; genus Setophaga; species Setophaga petechia. Next base: position 35,997,840 of record JANCRA010000008.1, read on the forward strand.
CTATTCATCAATTTTATAGCTTGTTTTATGACACTAAATATCCCATATTCATCTTTAATTATTGGCTAGTTACTATATTATGGAGTTGAAATTCCTGTTTCTTCATTAAAATTTACATTATTTTTCTTTTGGGAAACTGGTTTTCAACCCCTTCCTCTTATGAGTCTTTCAACACAAGTTGATCACTGGAGTTCTGCATTAGGAAGTCTGATAAAAATCTAGAACTGTTTCATAGCTCAGGGATCCCTTTCTTCGTCTGACTGGAAAGAATAAACATAGAGGATCAGGAGGTTGTTGGAAGTTAGTTTCTAGTGATGTCTGAAGTAGTCCCTAAATTTATTTGGTTTATGTTGAAGAGATTTTCAAGAAATTCTTCCAGCTGCTGGCAAACTTGGACATCCTGCCAGTCCTCTCTGGATGAGTGAGAAGATAGAAACTGTACCAATGAGCTCTGTGTTACTGCAGGATTTTCCCATCCCTGAGGGAGCAGCCACAGGAAAATATACTTTTTTTACAATTATGTGAGACTGGGAAAACTGTATGAACCTCATTCACACAGCTGTACATTTTTCATAGCTTCCATATGAGGTTTTCTCATTTGAAACTCTCCTGGTATCCTGGAGTGCATGAGGAAAAATGTGGCCAGCAGGCCAAGGGAAGTGATCCTGCCCCTCTAAACAGCTCTAGTGAGGCCACATCTGGAGTGCTGTGTCCTGTTGGGCTACCCAGTGCAAGAAAGACAAGGAGCTACAGGAGAGGGTTCAGAAGGGGTCACACAGACGATTTGGGGTCTGGAGTATCTCTTGTATGAGGAGGGACTGCAGGACCTGTGCCTGTTTATTGTGGAGAAGAGAAGACTGAGAGGGGTTTGAATTTAGGCATATAAACATCTCTAAGGTGGGTACCAAGAGGGTGTTGCCAGACTCTTTTCACTGGTGCCCAGTGACAGGACAAGGAGGAGATGGCCATAAACTAGAACACAAGAAGTTTCACCTCAGCATGAAGAACTTCACACTGAGGGTGGCAGAGCACTGGAACAGGCTGTCCTGGCTGATTGTGGGGTCTCCCTCTCCGGAGACACGCAAAATCCACCTGCACATGTCCCTGTGTCACCTGCTCTAGGCGACTGTGCCTTGGCAGGGAAGCTGGACTAGATGATCTCCAGAAGTCCCTTACAGCCCCTAATCATCTTGGGATTCTGTTACACTAGTGTATTGTGTGTACAAAATGTATAATTCTGTATTAATGTGAGAATAGATAGAGGCTTCACCTTCTTCCTTAGCTACTTCCAGGGTCTTTTTTTTGTAAGTGCTAATTTGCTAAATTACTTTTGTTGCTTAAATACTTATGAAAAAATGGGAGAAGAGAGAAAGGCTTTCAGTGCAGTTGTTCTCCAAATTTAAGCTTGAATGATGGTACTTCAGGTAAGTTACAAGTGTGGAACTGTAAGAATTGAGTCCTTGAATTATGGTGGGGAACAAGAGCATCTTTGGTAATTTTTCATCAAATTTAGGACAAAGAAGAAGCATAATGTCATGATGATATGACCTCCTGTAATTGCAAAACTTTAATTTTCATCTAGTCAAACTGGACCAGGATTTTAATATTTTATGTCATAAAATTTTTGTTTGATAAGATGATGAATCTGCTACTCCAATTAGCAGCAGTTTTAGTGATTAAATATTCACATTGTTAATACATAAAACCCTATGCATTTACTAAAAAAGAAATGGATAGCAATAGTTATCCATTATATAAATGGCAATGGAATTTATTTCTAATAATAATAGAAACAATAGAACAATAACAAATCAATACTGAAGAACTAAATTTTAAAAATTATATTAATGATTGAGAGACAAGAAAAACTTGAGAGGAATGGATAATTTTCTGTCCAAAACTAGGGAGAAAGTAAAAATGTTTATTAGAATTCTCTTAAGCCAGGAATAGTCTAGTTGCTCTCATCCCCTTAGTAATATTTTTCTTGCTTCATTCAGTGAATATAAGGTTCTCAAAAGTATGTCTTGTATTAAAAGCTTCAGTGTTTACTTCTTTTTTGTTGTATTTACTTTGAACTGGTACTGCACAGGGAATCTTGAAATATTTTTTAAAAAAGATTTTTTAAAAGTGCTGTACACAGCAATTCTTCTTTGATCATAATCAATTATGTTCAATATCACTAAATTCTGAGTAACCAATAATCCTAATACAAAACTAATGCTACTAACTCTTTCTTATGCACTTTTTTATTTTTATATATATATTTTTTATATATTAATATTATATAAATATTTTATATATACTTATATATTATTATAGCCTTAAAAGATATAAAGATATTAAAAGTGCATTAGACAATCAAATTGTGCAGAAAGATCATTTTACTGTTGCAAATTTCCCTTTTTTAATTTTCTTTTTTTTTTTTAATTTTGTTTTGTTCTGTTTTTTGTTGGAAAGCACTCTTCTTGCTTTTAGTTTTACCTGCTGGTTGATGTTTTTTTTGGTTTTCTAACTAATAATCTTTTAATATCTCTCATTCAATGGAATTTTGCTGTACAAACCCTCATACATGCTAACTAATCCTTTGTCATATATATTCTGCTCAATACTTTTATTGCTGTTATTTTTTTAAATGATTTCATTGAATCCTCAGAGCAGCTTGAAGATGAGTCCAGCAACATTCATAATCACCACAGTGACTATGATAGCCTCTGAAAATATGAAAAAATTGCACCAAATTGAATTATTTTTGAATAGATGTTGTTCTAGATAATTAAATGATACATTCCTTTAAATTTGGCTATCTTTACAGTACTGGGAATCCTTTTTTTTTTTTATTTTGTCCTTTTCAGACATAAGTTTTAGCATCTGGTAATATTTGTTAGTCAAAATGGTAGTCAGGTCCAGTGATGAAATTTAATTACTCTTGGATAAAAGATAAGCATCAATCATAAAGTACATGAAATATATGAGAATTGTTGTTCTGCTAAAAAAATGTTTTGTAAGCCACATGCATGTTACTGAAATTAAGTTTGTGTATAATAGAGGGTAGAATTCTAGATGCTCTCAACCACTTTCACAAATCAAATTATTTCTTCTGACACAAAAACATCTGCAGTTGAGGTATTTGCCTATTTGCCCAAAGTAAAGAAAGGATTTCATGCTGATAACAAGCACAATTCTTCATTCTTCTGGAAAATACTATATGCCACTTCAAATGTTTTCCAATATTATGGTGAAATCTGACTTACTTTTCTGTTGTTTTTTTTTTTTTTTTTGAGTTCAGAGGTGCCTATCAGTGTGAATGCAGATGAGATGGATTTTAATTAAATTCTGCTCTTCATTCTGTGAAGCCTGCCGTCTGATTTATATTGGTTTTCTAGACCTACACACATTTTCAGAGATGGTGTTTGTGCCAAGTGAATATTTTTGAGACTATTCCTGCAATGACATGTTTTTAACCCTGCTGTCACATTGAGGGTTTTCCCAGTAACTTCACTGAAATGAAATGAGCCTTTTCATGCAGTGAGGATGAAACAGAGCTTTCTCTTCATCTAGACATAAACATCTGTCAGTGACCAATTTCAATAAACACTGATCCTTAAATTTCCCTTCCTATATTAAAATTTTAGATATCCAGTACCATTAAAAAAATCCTTTTATAAATATATACATGCATATATATGCACACACACATATATGTATTATTACCATGTATCACTATTTAGATTTCTAAAGTTAGAAATTATTTTTGAAAGTAAAAAATTCAGAAATCTATGTGCAGACATTCTGGGTTACAGAAGATATGACAAAAGTGAGGACCAATGTGTGTGTGTTGACAGCTCCTGATCAGTCTCTTTCAAAAGGGAGCAGCTTAAATGCCCTTACAATAAAGCAGAGAATATCACAGTATGAGAAAAGGGTCACAAATGTCTCTATTTGAACCAACTAAATTCACACTCAGCTGCAAGCATCACAAAAGTTCATCCCCTCTCCAGTCAGCAACTTTGATTTCCTTTTACCAGTTCTGTCTAGTAAGTTAGTTTCCTTCCAGATTAGAGTGATTTTTTTCTCTAATTTAATCTGTTACGTCCAGATTTCTTGTAAAAACACATCTGAAGGTAACAGCTAGGTTTTTTACAGCCAAAGATGAAGGAAGAGAGGGCATCCTCTTACCTCACTGTTGTGCCTGGTGTGATTGTTGTGCTGAATGGTACATATCATTGCTTTATTCCACTCCTTAATGAAAACAGTACTAGCAGATGCTTTATTCCACTCCTTAATGAAAAAAGTATTAACAGATGCAAAAGATGCAAGGTCTGACCTTTTATGTTGGAGTTTGCTGCAAAGGTCTTAGCATAGCACACCTAACTTTGAAGTGATTAACTGAAAATTCCAATACTGCCTGTATTTTTCTAATGTGTTATATAGTACTATGTGATATTTTTATACTGATCACATTTCATCATCTAGATCAGCACGTTCTGTGTCATCAGGAAGATTTTTTTAGGCTAAAATTCTGCATTAGAAGCTTCTTGACTTGATAGAGCTTTCTGCCAACAGTCAAAAAACTATGGCAGTGACCAGGGTCACCTCCAGCAGAAAGTTGCAGGAATTCCATGACAGCTGAAGGGATGTGTGTTTCCATCAATGCAGTAGTGCCTTAGTAGTGACTCAGACTTCCTCATGCCATATAAACTCAGATATACCTCTTCTGATGCATCTAGCCAGGTGGGAAACTGTTTGTGGCCAGCTGGACAGAAATAAAGACACAGCAGGGAACTGTAAAGGCTGTAAAGAGAATACCTGAAGGGACTCTGCCCTTCGTCTTTATGATAAGGCTTACATTTCTACATGAAATCACAGCATGTCTGATACCCTCATCACATTACCTAGGAGCACATGTGGAAATAGAAAAGACAGGAAAGACTGGGACACATTGTCAGGTAAAGAGCACTAGATTGGTTTTTTTATGTCTGTATTCTAATATCAGTTGTCTTTAGCTACATAATCAAGGGCCTTCTGAAATTACACTTCAATAGCTGGATTTCATAATTCTTACTTTTCTGTACCAAGTCTTATAAACAACTATTGAATTTGGCTATTTTTATTTGAATCCAGAAGTAACCACAAAATAAAAATTCCTTTTTGTTGACTGGATATAATGGGATCTAGTGTTTTGAGTTTGTGAACAAAATTTCAGAGCTTTGAACTGATCTGGAAATAAGTCCAACATATTAAATACCTAAACTATAATGCTAATAAAAATAATATCAAAACTCTTAGGTCAGCCAAAAATTATGCTGTACCTTATATGATGAGGAAAGAAAAATGAAAGTTGAATGTAAAATTAAACCAGATACCTCTTGCTTTTAGTGGGCTATAAAATTTAATAGACATCCTTTTAAAGGCAGTCTCCCATATTATACTGACCACAACATGAACGTTGAGATGTCCATATTATAGAGTTTAAAAGAAGTTCAGATTCACAATTCATTTAGAATCACAAAATACTTTGTGTTGGAAGGCACCACCAGAAATCCTCAAGTTCAACTCTTAAGCCAATGGTGTCCACAGGGATCACACCCACAGTCTTGGTGTTATTGGCACTGCACTGTAACCAACACCTTGTTCAATTTCATTGTTTCTGTTTTCCCAATGAATTATGATGATTTATGTGTAGTACTTTTCTCGGGAAAACTACTGTTCACTAGAGATTTGGTTGAGCTCAAAAAAGTACATTTAATTTAGAACTGCACATTTCACTAAAATAAGATTGATGTAGCCCAACTCCATTAAATATAAACTGAGAGAATGAAACCTATTTTCGTCAAAAGTATTAGAAAAACACTAAAGAACATTAGACACAGGACTGTAAGCCCTGTCCTGTTGCGACAGATAATGCTCATTACCTAAAGAAAAGGAAATACAGAAGTTGTCCTACTGTGCTTACAAATGCAGCCTCAAAAGCAGTATATTAACATGTTATATTGGATGTTCAGTTTATTATGCTGTTTAGGGAGTAACTGCTTTCAGAAAATGTATTTTTTTGCCCCTTGCAAAGAAATGTACTAGAGTTGAGGTAGCAATGAAAAGCTTTTCTTGATTAGCCTATTTTAAGTTTAAGATGTCTTCTCCAAAGTTAACATATGAGAGATTCTATTTGGAAATAAGTCGTCCAGCTGTGGACTCATGATTTCTTTTCAAATAGGTACTGGTCCTTGGTTAACTCATCTAAGCTCAGATCATATTGGTACTTCTGTCTGAAATGGTCTGTGACAAGCACATTTCCTCTCTGTAGAAAACAGGGAAAGCAAGAAAAGATGGAGGAACACAACCTTTTGATGCTTTGATGTGAAGAGAGAAATCCATGGGAGAGTGTGCTATGCTATAAAAGCTAATTTTTGCATTCCTGTTGATTGTGTATGTTCCTATTAATATTCCTTCATGCTTTGACTCAGCACTGCCCCAGGAGTGTAACTAAAGTTGAAGTAAAGAAGAGAACAACTTATGTTATGTCTCATAGTGTCTTTTCATCACCACATGCTCATCCAATAACCTACCCATGCATGGGCAATAAACTGTCTTCACAAATATAAGTTTTGCTGTGGCCAAAGTGTTCTCTATTGGTTTTTGTGAGTAAGTGCATTGCAGATAAATTCTACGTATTTTCACAATTCCCAAAGTAAAACTAGAGGGGTTTTATTAGGAAAGAGAGAAGAATCTTAGCCTGTGACTGCTGTGAAAATCACTAGATATACCTTCCTAGATGTAAATTACCTTCTGTTTTAAGATGATAATTTCTCTTTCTCTTAACTAAGTCTCTGCAAAAAACACAAGGTAACGAAATAAAACATTTACATGGAAATTCTAAAACTACACTATATTAAAAGGTGTTGCATGTATTTTGAGGTATTTGGGGTGATGCTATTAAATTCCAGCTCCATTTGGCACAGGACATTGATGTAAAAACAAGCATACTTGTTTGGACTGGAAAAAATTCCATTGAAAATAACTATAAATTTCCATTTGTTTTGGAGTTGGTGAGGCAAAAAATACAATCAATGAGAGTCATTAACAACCCTGTAAATACACAGTTCAGAACTGGATGGTTGGAAGTTGTGTTCAAATAGATTCGGAAGATGAGAAATTATGACAGTTCAAAATTTCACAGTTGAATTCAGCCAGTATATCTTGAAAGAGCCTTTGCTTTTGATAAAAAGTACAACATTAAAGAGATGCTTCAAGCATTTTAGAGGGGATGTTTTAAATGTATGAAGTTAAAAACAGATATGGAATACTTTTTTCAGCGGCTCAGTTCTTGGATGAAAGCACCAGTACTGAAGAGTAATTAATCCTTAAGGACTATTAAAAAAAATGGGGCAAGGGGATGTCCTTTACAAGCTTAACCCTTCAGGTGAGTTAACATGGATCCCAATTTGGGGGAGACATTTCTCTCCATACTGGAGTAAATAATAAAAATCTGGGTTTACTTTGATTCGTAGCATCTGTCTCAGGCACCTCTGCTACTAAGATCCCTGCCTAGAGTGACACTTTCTCTTTGGTGATTTAAACTCCTCCTATACATTATGGACAATTTGGATGCCTCTTCAGGAAGCTTTTACAGAATTGGAGACCCTGCATGCTTGGGGGCATCCTTAAAAGTCAGGAGCCCAACTCTTAGATTCAGCATGCTGTATATGTCTGTGCCCTGTGTCAGAGCCGATACCTTTCCTCCAGAGAGCAGTTGCCTGCTGGGCAGGATCAGGATCAGAGGCTGTAAGGTATTCAGTTCAAGGCAGCAGCCTGGAGCCTGGCTGTTCTGTGGATATAGTCTCTTCCAGCCATTTCAGCTCACAAATGAAAGAAGCATTGCAGTGTCACTTCATGTGGCAAGAAATCAGGATCTATTTGCATATCTTCTCCCTGCAATGAAACGAAGCTGTCTAAAACATTTTTTGGATTTTTTCTCCCTAACTATGCAGGTGCTGAATGGCTTCCCAAGTATTCTACACTTATTCAATTAGTCAGATGGATTGTTCTGTTGGTTAGTTTTTCAGTCTCATATTGCAGCTGGCTGTTTTTCTCAATCTGGCTGCTAGCATCTTTCACTCCAGACTGGTAGTGCTGCTGATTTAGCCAGGTGCTGGCTGATTTTGCCAACAGAAGCATCTCAGGGATAGCACTGTGCTTTTCAGATGTGTACTCTTAATTCTGAATTCTGAGAATGTTCCCTTGGAGCCTTTGGCATTGCTGCTTTCTCTGTGAATTTGTTGGCCTGGATACAAACTCTCCCATTCTTTCCTCAATGTGATCTGAGAAATAGCATTTTCATTATCCTCTCCTCTCTTATCTGTGTGTAATGACTTGGGAATTGTAGTTTTCCCCAGTCAGTTTACAGAACACATGATCGTGGCATTGCTGTGGTGTGATGACTTTTATGGGTTTCCAGCTGTTAGAGTTCTTGAGGTAAATTGTCAATAAAAATTGCTGGTTTTCTGTGTTTGTGCTTGATGCTTTTTTCCTGTGCATGCAACGGTATATTCTCACCTAAGTATTACTTTTTCAGGCTGCTAACATTTCAAGTATGATATGTAAGTGGACAAATATATTTTTCTAACTTAAGACATCAAAGTCTCTTTTAATGAAATAGCTTGGTCTGGGAGTTAATCTCTCTTGTAAATACTGAAACAAATTATGACCTACTTATTTAGAGCAACTAATGAACTTTTGGTCTTTCATATATTATTATTTCCCTATCTCTTTATAATGTGTGGTGAACTTTTCAAATATTGATTTGATTTTTTTTCTGTAAAGCAGAAAGCAGTTTAGTCTTCTTGACTTCTTTCTAACAAAAATAAGTGATAGGAAAAAACCTATGCAATCTCAAGCTAATTTAATTTGTTTTCTCATGTTCTCTGAAAAACAACATAAGTTACTTATTGAGACACATAAGATCTCTCCTGCTCTGTTAAAACATTCTTTAAATGATGCCTAGAGATCTTTAGCTTTTACATATTTTTATATTTGTAGCTATGTAGATTGTAGCTAGTACATGGTTATTAGAACTTGGCATCTAGAACTTTTCGTAACGTTTTTCCCTATATTTTAGCATATTACAGTACTTTGTAATTCTTCCATTCCTATGAAATAGTTCAGATATGGAAGATTAGCTTAAGAACACACTTAAATACTGATTTCACAAATCTAACCTTTCATTTCCTCACAGGCATTTCCAGTCACACAAATGGAATTGCATAATAACACTCAGGAATTTTATGTTTGAATAAAGAAACCCAGCACCCTAGTATTATATCTTTCTTCCTGTATTTTCAAAGTGCATGAGTCCCATTTATTACTTCATCCCTACTAAGCAGGTTGAACTGAACTTCATATTCTATACCAGATTGATTTTAGGTTATACCAGCTTAGTCAACATAACGTACCTAGATTTTATTAAGTCTGGCTACAAAAGATAAGAAGAAAACAAAAAATAAAAATTAATTAGACATTGTCCTGATTCCAGTCAGGACAGGTTTAATTTTTTGCAATAGCCAGGAGGGATCATGGCTAGAACCTCAAGGTTATTCCATACCACCTCACTGTTATGCGTCCATCAGTACAAGAAACCTTCTAGGTCATCAAATCCTGTTCTTTCAGATTCCATCTGTTTGCAATATTTTCAAAATTGTTTTAACAAAGATTAAGCAAGATTTACTGTTGTTAGAAAGGCAGATTGGGTTTCTCAATCTTACAGACTGAGGCCTTTAAGCAATACTTTCTGTACAAGATGCTCTCATCACAGACCTGAAAGGGGCTGTGCTAGATTCTAAGTCCACAAGAAAAATGTAATTGTTACTTTATCATTTTAACATCATAACTAAAGTAGATCTTGTGGTTCAAGAGAAATACAGTAAAGAACAGTTTTTCAATCTTTGTGTGTATGTATGGAAATAAATCATCAGTTTTCATGCCAAATTTCTGGATCATATACTTTTTCTTAGAAACAAAGACTATTTCCCTTAAATGCAATTTCAGATGCTGTTTCTTTAGAGTATCTCTGTTATCTATTTATCTATTGATAATTGATCTATTTGTCAACTTATATAATCTTCAACATTATCAGAATACAGTGTTTGGTCTATAAATGCTACAATTTTGTTGATGAATGCTCAAGTGTTTAATTAACTTGTGCAGATATTTCAAGTAATTTTGCTCTGTAAGAGTTATACAAATTACTTGCCTCAGAGGGACAAAGAGTCTTCAAATTATCTGTGATAATGTTGCCTTAGATGTATGTACACTTGTACGGACATTTTTTTCTGTCTAGGAGTGACTTGAGTGAAGCTTCTTATGACATTATTCTGCTTGAAAATGGTATTCTATGAAATTTCAACTGTATAACAAACAGTCAGTCAGATTGTTGAAAAAGACAGCAGGCTCTGAAAGGAGTGATCCACGGCAATATCCAGCAAGCAGACTGAGGCCTTGAATTGTAGCCTTCCTTTCTTTTTTTTTTCTCTCAGCTGTCCAGATTTATAGTCACCAAATACAGACATTGAAAGCAGGGGACTGTCACATTACTTGTTCCCCTACGAATCCACATTGCCTAGTATAGGTGAATAAGTGATTATGCCAAGTAATAGAGTGGAGATTGCTACAGGGGTGGCTTTTCTGAGGAGCTGCCAGAAGCTTCTCCCATGTTCACCAGATGAGGGACCCATACTGAAGCAATTTGTGAAAGCCTGTGGGAAGAGCTCACATTGGAGAAATTCACATGAGGAGTCCTTGTCAGGAGGCAGAAGGAGTGTCAGAGACAAATGCAGTGAACTGACTTCAACCCCTTGTGTAGCTTAGTGTGAGGAGGCTGAGGAAATCAGGGGTGAAGTTGAGCCCTGGAAAAAGGGAGAGGTTTGGGGATGGTGTCTTTATGATCTGGTTTTATTTCTCATTACCCTACTCTGATTTGATTGACAATAATTAACCAGTATTCCTATGTCATAAAACAGAGGTTGTAGTGAATTGGGGCATTGATGGAAGAGTGTTGGTCAGTCTGATTAGAAATGTCTCTTAGGAAATTTAAGAAACTGTTTGGGGCATAACAGCTGAGCAGTAGTGTCAAGATTCAAGAGGCAGAGACAACTGATTGATGATCAGACCCCGACTTATTTGGGCCCAACATGGCGTTTATATAGGACCTCTTAACACTGCAAGCATCCAATGACCTTAAACATTGCCTTATTTGGTAACATACTGCTCTTCTTGCTTAACCAATTCATCACAGTTCATCATATATGGATATCCCTACCTTTCATTTACCTGAGTTACTGTTTACTTAACTCTGCACTGGTCATCTGCTAACACATCCTGCTCCTTTGTCCTGTGTGTTTCATCTTATATCCTGTTTCCACAGCCTGCATCCACAGAGTGCCTGGGTTCTGTGACTGTGAATTTGCTGTGTGGTGGTGGGAAAATTACATAAACAAAGTGCCTGCCACAAGTCACTCTTGTCTTCCATATCTCTGTTTATGGAACTTGAGTGCTGGAATGCATGAATAATTAAACTTATTTAAGCATTCACACTAAGAACATGAGAAGATTTTGAGAACTTTTAAAATATCAGACGGCTTAAAAGCATAGTAACGTTCAATGGTTTTAACATAAATATGTCTAGGCCCATCTCTGATATATTAAATTGCTCCAGTGATGATCTCAAGTAATCTTTGTCTCAGATGGGAATTGTGGTGATAAATGATGTGATAGGAAAACCACAGAAAAGCCCATGACAAAATTAATATAATTTGGATAATGTGCAGCTAATAGTGGATTGGTCCACTCAGTGAGTGATAAAATAATCCCCAACACCAACAAGAAAACCCAAAACCCCAGCATGGAATAGCTCCACAGTCTGTGAATATCATCCATTTCAGGAACTGAATTAATTGGGGATGGAATGTTGGTGACAGTATTCAATCCATGGTGTGAAACACCGTAAAACATAAAACATTTAAACGTAGGCTGTAATTCTGGCATTTTCTGGCTCTCAGATTTTCAGAGTTAATTATGAATTTTCATATAGTTTTCATGTGCTTATAAAAAGGAGGTAGTTATGTTCTAATTATATTCAATTACATATTTGGAAATGGGAGGAAATTACTTGGAGTAACTAAACATGTATTCCAGTTCTCAAAAGACATAACACAATATGCTTTTAATTCAGTGGATCTCATCTAACGTTCTTGCAAGACTTTTCGAATAGATTTATATTTAAGAAAATGAGATATCAAGATAAAGGTTAAAAAAACCTAGAGGTTTATGACTCAGTATTCTTTGCTGCAAAACAATGAAACATCCTTTCAAAAGATAAAGCTATGCAGCTGGTTTGGATTTTTTTGTTTTAAACCATAGCTCACTTAGCAAGCACACTTTCATCTACAAAGATGTTATTAGGTAGAATTTCACGTAACAAGAAAACAAGCACTTGTGTGTGAAAATGTTTACTTTGTGTAAAGGATCTATTAATATATGAAGTAATATATCTGAAGAAGGTAATTACATTCACCTATTGCTTGCTTTTCATTTTGAGATATGTTTGTTTTCTAGATTTTTTTCCTAAAGCCTTAATCAGAAAATTGAATTTCTTCAATCAGTTTTTTCTCCTTATATTATTATATTATATTAATAATATAATATTATATTAATATATTTTAATTAATGTAATTTATTATTATTTAATTTTTTTGGTTTTTACAATGCTATATTGTGAGGATGATAAAATTTAGAAAATATTTTTTATAGAATAACATAATATTTCATCCATTGTCCCACTTCTGTGCAAAGAACTGTCTAGTCTTTAAATCATGATTTAAATAGAAGTTCTATTGCCCTTTTATAATTTCAAGACTGCATTTATTTATAAGAAGAGATATTCCAGAAGTATTTAGGATGTCACTCTGCTTCTGAACATGCCTCATCATCCAAGAGGGAAAAAGGGACAAAATGAGGATCCACTAATTCACAAGTCCCTCAAAATCCCCTGGATGAGAATGGTGAAGAGGAAAATTCAGTGTGGCCAGTCATGGTCCTCTCCTGAAGCTGGAGGTGAACTCAAACACAGAAAATAAATTTGAATAGAAATGTAACTGTGTCCATGACAGCTTGATGCAGTCCCAAGTTTGACGTAGTGCCTGTCAACTCCTGTCCCAGGAAACATTATCTATGGCAGTAGATTGGCACAGAGCGTATCATGACTACTATAACCTCTGCGATAGTGTGGGCATTTTGGGGGTGTGGTTTTTTTCCTAAGCAGTTTTGAGACACAGCCATAGCCTACAGAAGCATCTCCATTTCAGCCCATCAAGTGCAAGTAAAAGTTTTCAAAGAGTTTCCTGATATTGCTAAATGTATTTTTGGGGTTTTTTTTCCTTGAAACAGCTAAGAATTCTTTTAATGTGGAATTATTTTAAATTTGCTACATACATTTTGGATAATATAACTGTTATTTTTTATGTTATTTGTTCTGCATTTCCTGCACTACATGAGACACTAATGGTTGTTCCCATACACTAATTAATTTCTTCTTTAGATGGCAGTGCACTTTTCAAAAATTATAAGTTATTTTGTAGTTATTTTGTATACAAATTAAATATTTGTACACAGTTTTGGCTTAAAGAATTAATATTCCTTCTGTTAGTACTTTTAAAGAAATATTGCTGCCTGTCAATGCATAAAAATTGATGAATTACATTTTTACTTTTCTCATTTACAGCAGTACAGGTATAAAGACAGAATTTCAATGTCTCTTTTTTCCGACCCTTGAATCTACTTGGAGATTAATGTCATACCTAAGTAATGCTAAGTTATCAATCAGTCATGCTGCTAAATGTCAAAGGCAAAGGAACACACTGTGCAGCGACTGAACTCTTGTTCTGAAGAAAAAAAAATTCTGTTTCTACAAGAGAATGAAAAAAATGTTTTAATTTTTTGATGATGTTAACTTGGAAAATGGTAGACAGTTAAATTCCATTGTTAAATTCCATAAATTGTGTTGTTGAAAAAAGGTTATTTTTAAAAAATGAACTGACTACGGTTGTGCTCCTAGTCTGACAAAAGAGGAAAACAGTCTGCTACCTAATGAGAGAAGGCCATTAAAACAGGAGACTACTAAGAGTGATGACTCAAAGAGGCTGTCAGTGAGATAACAGATGAAGAGGCAGAAGTTTGTAAGGCCAGAGGATAAAATATTTCAAGGTTTCTTTGGCTGCAACACAATCAAAGACGCTGTAAACTCTCATGTCTGCCTTCCACTCCCTCTCCTCATTCTGGCGTGTGCCTGATTAATGCAGCTAATACAGTTTTTAATGTTTAAAATAAATGTTCTCAGGCACTTGCACTTCCTGTTGTCCAGGAGCTAGTGGAAACATTAATTGAATCACACATGGAACTAGGAAGGAAGACTCTGAAAAGCATAGTACTTTCTTGGTACCACTGAGAAAATACTGCTGCTCATATTTCTTTTTTCCCCCTATCTACTGTATTGTTACTGCTAAAACCTTTATGAAAGAGAGCTCAAAATAACAGGAAATACTTTCAAGTGTGGAAAGCTCAGTAATTTCATGATCCCTCTGGATTATATACTTCAGAAAATACATCTTTACTGATATTTGCTAATTCCAAACTTTTTGAGGGTGTTCAGGATGTTAGTGTCATTTGGAGTAATCAAGTTAATTGCTCTTAGTGATGTTAGAAGCACAGCCCCACCCTCCTCTCCAACCCCCTTTTCCCTGACACTCTCCAAGTTCACAAGCACGCAGAGGCAGGCAGATCCTGTCAGTACCACCACGGATTCTGTCTGCCTGGCACACCTGCCCTGATCCTGGCTCCTTACCTGCTTCACAGTCCCTGACTCACCAGCCAGTCTAGCTTGTTGCTTGCTGGTAAATTTGTCTCTCACAAGCTCCACATTCTCAAGTCCTCTGCAGCACATGGACCTCCTGCTGACCTACTGCCCTGGTCCAGACCTAAGGGTCCCTTACCTGTTGTGGAGTCCAGATGGAAGTTTGAGAAGAAGCTCTCCAGACACAAGCCCACACAGAAGTGCACATTCAACTGGTTTGGGTAAGAAACAAACTCTTGTCAGCCCCCAGCAGCTGGCAGCGGGCACACAGTCTGTGCCCCATGGTCCTGCTCCAGCAGCCCATGCAGACACCCTCACTCAACTCAACCACAGAAGTCCTCCCTGTTGCAGGATTTGGGAGCACACACCCCATTCCAGTCCCTGCAGCTGGAAGTTAAAAACCCCAGGTCATTTTGGTTGCTGTTGCTAAGACCTCACTTGCTCATCAGTAGCTGACACCACAGGCCAGCGGTGCCCATATGCCCCTGACGCCCAGTCCACTCAGGGTCACCTGGGTGTGCATACAGGGCACACATACACATGGGACAGAGACTGAGACCAGGCAGTGAGGGAGCTGAGGAAAGAATGAATGAGATTATGGAACAGACTGGTGATCAGTCACAGACAAGTGAAGCTGACCTCTTTAATACCCTTTTCTGTCTATCACCTTCCCAGATTCCCTTCGCTTGCACATTGATTCATCAGTTGTCCTAGTCCCCTTGCCCTCCCCACCTGGATTATCCTCTTTGCCTCCTTACCAGCTGAAAAGGTTGACTGCAGTTTCTTGGTAGCCCATGAATTAGTGTGATGGAACAGGTACATTTCTGCTTATTATCTTCATTAGGCTAATTGTTCAGGTTTTGTATCTCTGTTTGTCGCTCTCCCTAATCATCCCAATTTTGCAAGGTCATTAGTCAGACAATCATACTGAAGAAAAACAAAACCTTCTCACCTCCACGCCAATTAGTATGATTGACTGGGTTTATTCTTATCATAACTTCCCTTATCAATTAACACTAAGATTTGCCTATCTAAGTTCTTGTTTATGGCTCCTTTGACCAGATACCCTTAAAAGACCAGCTACCATTCTTCCACATACCCTTGTAGATTTTTTTTTTGTAATAAGTAAAATGATTTTACATATAAATTTTCATTTACAACAAGCTTTTATAACAATGGGTTGGTGGTTGTTAAACAGCTCCTCCTTTGGACCTCAAGATTTGGTTTGCTCAGTCAATCTAGTCAGAATAGACATTAACCTGAAATACTGTATTCTTTGCAACAATTTTGCATAAATATAAACACAAATGTAAACATAAATATAAATATAAATGTAAAATTGATTGAAATGTTGTCAGTGATATATTGATTTTGGGAGTACAGGTCACTCTGGTTTATATTTTCTTTTTTTGCCATGGGATAAGTCTAGAATTATGTTTGTAAAATGACTCCAGATTTATGAAATGTTTCTGAAATCAGGCTATGCCCAGTGTTTTTGACCATAGTAATTAAAAACTGTAACTTTTACAGATTTGTACTTCATTTAAAAAATAAAGGAACTTTATGCTTTCATGCTTTACACAGTAGTTGCATTGTAGGCTACAAGACTAATGGGTGCAAAAGTGCTGTGGAAGACTATTCAGCATTTGTATTGTGAGCTACAAAAATATAAGATAACACTGGCTGAGAAGATAAAAAGATCTCTTAGCCTGGTAATGCTAGAATTAATTACAGCTTTTGAAGAATGTCAGAAAAACTGCCACAGCGAAAATGTTGACTGACAATTTAATCACTGATATCTAAAGAATCTACAATTAATTTTTTGTGTGCAGTTCAAGAAAGTATTTGCAATGAAAAAAGTCCTTATCTTGCTGAGATACCAAGAGAGACTTGGATAAGAATAAATCACAAATGTAGTTAAAGAAAATAGAACAAAATACATCCCCCAAGAAAGAACACCCCCCAAAAAACAAACAACCAATCAAAAAACCCAAAACTCCAAAGAAACAGACACCAAGAAACAGAATATCAGAAGTTTAAAAGAGTTTTAGTTTGTAGACAGAAAGAGGGATAATGATATACTCCCTCAGAAGTCACAGATAAAATCATCATTTCTTCTTTTTAGACTTTTATCTCCTCTCAATTGAATTTAGCCTGCCTTTTTGTCCTGTTCAAAGGGCAGACAAAGTAGATAGAAGGAACAGACACCTCTCGGCTTGCTGTGAAGTCTTTCTGCTTTGTACACAATGCACATCTTTGTCCATTCCCATGTTCTGTGTGAGCCTGGGCTGCATTTTCCTGTCCATCTCTTCTTTTGTGGATGCTTTTGCCTGACGTGTGCAAAAGCATGATATAATGACTGCTACATAAAACATGAACAGAAATTGCCTGCTTATATCTAAACAGCTCTACTTACTTCATGAGTATGTTCTGTGTGCTTTTTTCTTTCATTGACTCTATTTATGATACTGGAAAAAGGAATAGAATTCTTTTCCAAAGTAAGATACCATGAGTATTTGGATAGTAATCTAATTTTTTATGCCTAAGTAAAACCTAAGACTAAATTAATTTCCCCAACTACCCCACAGCTAGATGTTTCAGATCTTGAATTACAGTTTGGAACAGGTAATTTGCTTATTGGAGTCCTGGATATATGTTACAGCAGGAGTTTCATGATCATCTACTTGACAAAAAAGGAAGCCAGTTTGCTCTTCAGTGAGCGAAAGAAGATCCTTAGTCTTTACTGCTGAGGATTCTAAAGATTTTGTGAAAGTCTTCATCTCATGCTACACTTTGTTCAGATTTGTTTCCATTTGACTAATTAAGATAATGAAAGAGGCAAGAAATAGAATTTGTGGGATAAATATGACTGAATAACACATTGGTAAAATTATAAGGTGTTATATCCAAACCCAGTTTTTCTCATTGGATTCCTGTTTGTCTAAAGGAAATGAAACCCAGAGGGATAAGTTTTTTTCAATACTCTTCAGAGAATAATTTAATATCATCAGGCTTTTGTACTGCCACTCAGAACATCACCTGAAAAAATGCCTTTTCCTTTCAGAAAGCTTGGAAAAGCTTAGGTGGGTGGTGGCTTCAATGCAATCTGCCTAAACTAATAAAAACAAAGGAAGAAAAGAAGGTGATATCTGCTTTAGCTAGTAAAAAACCAACATATTGTGCTAATATTTTAGAAACAATATTCTTTTGGAAGACCTGCTTTCTCTATTATCATCTGTCTGTGTACAACAACAGCTACTAAGTTTTGTCTAATGTTTCATTCCTCTGATGTGAGATAAGAGGAAAAAAAGCTATATGCAATAATTAGATATTAAAAGTTGCTTACTTTGAATTTAAAAAAGGCTTTGCCATGGTGTCCCACAGGGGTCTGTGTTGGGAAGTAACAGTCTGGAGAGGAGTAAAACAGAATGAATGAAAACCTGGCTGGACCGTCAGGTTAGTGAACTGAAGTTAGTGGCTGGTGCTTTGCCTGGTGGTCAGTAAAAACTGGAGGATCTCTGGAGTGTCTCCTTGGAGTTGGCCTGTTTCTTTTCTCTATTGGTGACCTGTAGGAAGAAGCAGAAGGTACCTTGCTGCATTTTCCAAGTCTAAGGAGGAAAACGAACAAGAGGCAGCAGTTGACAAGCTTGGAGGCAGGACTGCTGTACAGAATGTCCTGGGCATTCTCCAACCCGGAGAAATGGGCCAACAGAGACATTGTAAAGTTGAGGAAGAATAACACAGTCCCTCACAGTCACATTTTTTGTATTTATATATGGACAAGAAATGGTGATCAGGATCACAGAGCAAGGCTCTTTCTTGTGGGCAGGAGGTTAGAGCTGCAGAGACCACTCAAAGTTTACCTGATCAGCATAGATTATTTTATGATTTTATGAGCTCCTAAGGTACCTAGTAACACTAGGTATTTGGATTCTAGGAAATCAGCATTTTTAGGCAAATTTGTGTGCATGACCTCTTGAGCTTAATACACGGATTATAGGACATCCATTTTCAGCCACAGTTTGGAAGATTATTTCTGTGGGATTTTTTATACAGTGATAAATTTCACCTAGATTATCACCTTTCCTCCTCCATCATGTTAATCACAACAATTCTTGATATGTGTGGGAATTCATATCTACACTTCTGCACTGTTAAATTTTCTTTATAAGTCTTACTTTTTCTCTGTTGCCTATTGACATAAATTTTAAAGTATGAGGAATTTTTTTTATAATTGTAAATAGCAGCCTGTCAGTAGGGGTATTGTAATTAAGTAGGTGTATTTCATGACCAGGTACTTTTGTCCTTTCTCTTCTTAAGAAAGACCAAATCTTCTCCTTAATGATGACAAGACCACGATTGATTTCTGACAAGAGAAAAAAAATTACACAATACTTTCACTGCAGAATTTTCCTTTGAACTAGAAAGTTCTTTAATATAGATGAGAGCTGTTCTACTGAAGCTTTAAGATAATAATTTTAATTAGGGTTCATTTGAATTTTTAGTGGCTACTGTTTGAATAAGGATGTAAATGAAGGGAATATTTTTCATATTTTTTAAAGGTACAAGTATGTATATGACAAAAAAAGAATATATTTGCTTTATTTAAGGACAATTTTTCTTTCTATTTTAAAAGTGATTTAGATTAGTTTGAAAGTAATAAAATGTGTTAAGATTTTCAAAGGTGTATTTGTCATACTAGCCCTATAAAGCAATGTGCCATAAAAAATTTTAACAACAACAAAAAAAAAGAGTTATGCGATACTCAATATCGGAGACGTGGCCCTTAAAACTGATCATAGAACTAGAATAGAAATGTACAGTTATCTTTGAAATTCAAGTAAGTTAGTTCTTCAGCACATTGTAAAAGAATTCTGTAAGCCTGTGGGCGTCTTGTCTGTTATCTTTCCTTGAAAAAACACAAAAATGCAACTTGGTGATAAATTGTGTGCAATAGCTTGTGTTTAGTGGAAAAAAAATCAAATAATTTAAAATTTAATTTATTAAGTTTTTCAAGTACTGGATTCATCAGCACACCCTGCTGCCAAAATCTTCTCCGAGTATCCAGATAGTAAAAAGCCTGAAAACCCAACACTGTTTCCAGAATTTAGTTCTTGGAAGCCTTGAAACTTGTTCTGCTTTTCCATGATCGGTGTATGCTAATATATTAGTGAATTACTACTTTAAAGCCTTGCTCACCCTTTTGTTTTGACTCCATTCTCCCTCTCCTTTTCTTCCTCATGCCAATCCCTCTCTTTTACTCTCCTCTCCCTTCCAAGCATGAGTTCACACACAGTGAACTGTGTCAGGTCTCGGACTTGTGTAGCCATCTCATGAGATCAGCTGGGTGTTCCACCAGTAGGTCTAATGGAAATGAGTGTTTGTCGTGGGTTTACAGGAAGTAAGTTTTCTGGGAATGGAGTGGCCAGAGGCCAATAGGTGTCCAGATCTTAAATTGACACTAGGCTTGGCCACTGAGGGTGGATGCGCCTCTGAGAACACAGGGGTTAGAAGCAGCACTCCCTTGGGCTTGCTCTCTTTTGATTTCCGGCCAGCAAAGAGGCAAGGCCTCCCCTGCCCGGCTCTGAGCTGGGCGGGGGAGGGGAAAACCTGCGGCCCGGCAGAGGTAGGTCCTGACCCCTCAGGATGGAAGGGTGGTGGGGACACCAGGAGGCGTTGGGCAGCCCCCCCCCCCCCCAGGAGAGACAGAGGGAGAGAGAGACCCCGAGAAGATTTGGGCAGCCCCCCCCCCCCCCCCAGCTAGAAGATGAGAGAGAGAGAAAGCTGGTACGGGCCTGTGGCCTTGAAGTGATATCGGCTGTGAAGAAGGAGGGGGAAGGGGGAGTGCAGCAGGGAAGGAGCCTGGCCGCCTGCAGAAGTTTGTTAACCCCTTTCTGGACAATGAAGACCTCACAGAGCATTTGGACCTTTCCTGGAGGGAGATGGAGTGGATGATAAAGTGGAAATGGGCAAGAGAATGATAGTCGGAGCAGTGAGTGAGGTTGGGAGAGTGAAGAAGAGGCCGGAAGGAGATGATGGAGTAGCTGGTTGCTGGACTCTTTTTGGTACAGCCACGGACAGAACCATGCTTCCTCGCGACACAGAGGCTGCATGCAGGGGGGAGGCGATGGCTCAGAATGAGAGGGTTCAGTTTTGGAGACCCCCCGCCCCAGGGGGTAGACAAGTATGGGGGGGACAAGAGGTCCCGAGATGAGAGAAAACTGTGCCTTTTTTTTGGAACTGGTCAAAGCACCCTTAAAAGGATAACCCTTTGAAGTAGCTCTGTTCCATGTCCAGCGGTGAGAGCGCTGGGCATGCAAGGAAGAGGTCACCATGGCCCCAAGAAGGACTCCTCTCCTCTTGATGGACTGGAATTGAGTATTTACTGGGTGATGGATGGAGACTTGAAATTTGGAAGATGTATTGGAAATGTGGTGGGGGGAGGAGGAAATGTTTTTGTGGAGTTTTCATTTTTCCAGGTGTGTGTGTGTGTGTGTGTGTGTGTGTGTGGTTTTTTTTCTTTCCTTTTGTAGTTTAGTTAATAAACTTTTTTTTTCCTAAGGTAGAGGCCTGCTTTGCTTATTTCCTGGTCTCATCTCACAGCAAACACCAGGGAAGTATATTTTCATAGGGCATTGGCATTGTGCCAGTGTCAAACCATGACAGTGTTCCTTTCTGGTACTGTCAGAGCTTCAGGGGGACTATGACCACAGAGTTTTAGCATGGCTTACTCCATCCTTGGACACTTTTCCTGGAATAATTATGTAGGGCAAATATAATCCTAGAAACAAGAAGTTTCACCAAATCATCATCAGCATGACACAAGAAATTCAGGGCTAGTTAAAGAAAGAAAAGAGCAATAGAAAAAATATCAAGGTAGGTTTTTGTTTTTTGTTTTTTTTTTTTCCCACACCAGCTGTTGTTGCCGGTCAGAAAAACAAATGAAATTCACATACACACAATGGAAAGTGATACTAGATATGCTAGCATGGACTGTAACATATTTTTTACTCTGGGTAAGCATCAGATGTAGATCTTAATATGGATCTCATTAAAGCAGTATAATTTATTTACACAGTCTCATGGTGCAAAAATTTGGCTTTATTTGGGAGGATATTGTCAGTTTACATCAAAGTGTGTTTATTAGAGGAATTTACTTCAGGACTAAGGATGTTAATTAATGCTGCTGCAAGTAAAGTAACTGTTGTTGACTGCAAAGATGCAATTTTGCATTATCTCTGTAAACAACTTCTGTTCCTGCTGAAAAACTCTCTTATCTCAAAAAAGGATATTAAAAAACCAAAGAAACAAACAAACAAAAAATCTGATTAACTAACTCTGCCACAAACCAATTTAATTAAATTATAATCCTCTTTATTTTTAATCTAATTCTGTTATGATCTCCCACTTCATTTCTGATGATATTAACTGGGTATCTTTTTTTTTTTCTTTTTTTTTTTTTTTGTTCCATTTCTCTGTGCTCCTTCCATTTTTCTTTTTAAGTATGGAGGATTTTTTAGGGTGACTGTTGGATTGCTGGAAAAGTGTCCCAACTGATTTAATTAGTGTCCAGTGTAGTGCAGTAAAATTTAACTTTCAATTAGCCACCAGGGCCAAAAATTGTCCTCTTGAGCATGAAGAATAAAATTTCAATACTTTACTCTCTATATAAAAAGATTCTCTTGAGTTATAGAAGGAGATTAAAAATTTTGCTATCAAAGGTGGTGAGTTTGCCAAATGTTACTTTGTAAGTAACTCTAAAATGCTGGGAATATTTTCAACATGTTATGGAATAAAATGAGAGGTGGAGATATCATACTAACTGATTGACTTGGCATTATTGCAAATGGAAATAATCCTTTATTTTTCTAGAAAGATCCTTTTGTATGTTAAATTTGTTTTCAGTATATTTTTAAAAATGCTTTTGCAAGAATTGTTTGTTCTGCTCACATCTGCTCTTTAAAACACGTTCATTAAGGCAAATATTTGATGGCAGATAAAGAAGAAATGTCATATTTACTGTCTTATTCACTGTCTAATATGAAAACACATGACTGTTATATTAAGATGTTCTTCCTCTGGAGTTAGTATTATGCAGGAAAAACATGATTGTAGCATACCAGTAAACCACACAAATGAACCAAAGAAACCCCAACCAACTGATCAACCAACCAACCAACCAACCAAACCAAAAGACCCAAAAAGCTTAGGGGGTTTATCAAGTATTCATTGAAAACTATTCTTATATAGTTTGATTTTACACCTCTTCCTGTACTCAGTGTGTTTACTTTTTTGTCTAATTTTTTTCTTCATTCTAATATTGTGTACCAGAGCTATGCTCCTTCCTTCCTCCCTTCCTTCCTCCCTCCCTCCCTACCTCTCCCTTGCTCTCATTCGTCAATTCATTGCTTGGTTTGGTGCTGGGATTTTCTCTCCAGGCAGGTTTATGGGCATGACAAGTAAATATCTTCATCTGTGATATTTGGTAAATAGCCTTATAGTAGAGAATGGAGTAGAGTTTGGTTCAGAATTTTCAAAATCTAATAGCTATGGGCATCAAGTTTCTCCAGACATTACTGATCATGTAGTCTTTGTTTCTGTGCAAAAACTAAGGCAGGCAATCATAGGATGTGAAAGTGTAAGACTTGTAAAATATTCCTGCTTTGAGTACAATTATAATATGTGCTGAGGCATCCTAGATAGGGAAAAATTACTGTTGAATAAAGATTTCATTTCTGTTTTGTGATAAATTTAGCAGTATTTTTATCTTCTGAAATGACTGGGAGGTTGAGAGATGGTAGTTATATCTAGACTTAAAATAATATTCAACTAGTAATATATGTTGGCTCCATTGTCACAAATTAGATTTTGCAACCAATATAGAGAGCATAAAGAACTGTGAAAGGTATTTTTATTTTGTGCTTATATAGATTTATCTTTCTTTTTTTTTTTTTCCCCAAGGGGGACATTTAGCCTTTCTTATCATTATCTGTAGAAATCATAAAATAAAATCATTAAGTCCTTAATAAGAAAGGATGGTGGAAGCAAGATATTATACTGTAACCAATAAATCATGCATTACTAACTTTTTTACAATTTAGAGGATGACCATGTCTCAGAAAGAGCTTTTCATAAGACAAATTTTGTAATGAAAAATAGTTTGTAGAATTTGTTGTCATGAAATTTTAGAAAAAAAGTTCAATGACATTTAAAATTGCTTGAATACTTCTTATAATTTGTTTTACGCACTATTGTGAGTTATAGAAAGATTGACTCAAAACTTTGAATTTTTTTATTTGTAGCAATACCACTTAAAGCTAGAATATTATTGCAGTGCACCACTTAAAACTAGGATATTATTGCAGTGTACCAAGGTCTGAATGCTTTTCCTGCCATCAGTGGGTGACATATCCTACAACAGGTCAATGCAAAAAAAGCATCTCTTGCTGATCATTTTATCTAGATGTGATTTCATACTTGTTTTAAGAATAAAAAGTGTAAGCTGTCGATAATATTTTTTGCTCTTCCCAATTTTCTGACTTAAGTCTTGGTTCTTGTCAGTGAGGTCAGGTACAAAAATTATAAATTTCTGTACCACAGCAGAGTCTGGAATATCATTACAGCTTTTGTTCTTTTTCTTCACCTAACCTTTTTGCTCTTTGAATATGTTACCCATTTTGTTTTTGTACTACAGAAATATTTACTATCAGAGAAAAATCTGCCTTCAAATACACATATTTGAAGAAATGCATGTAGAAAGTCTCATTCACATTAAAAGATTTTCTTCCTTATCTATGTGGTGACCTCTAAGTCCTCATTCTGGAGAAAGAAAATAGTGAAATGTATTTGTTTTAAACAGGGCAAATAGGTGTCCTGAGTATCAATTTAGAGCAGGCTTTTAAAGTATCAGTGCAAAAAGGTTTTCATGCATTATAATTTTGTAAATCTTAACAGAAAATTTTGATAATTTCAAAATTTATGGCGGCATATATAAGAGTGAGAATCAAAAATAATTCTTCCTATATCAAAATAAAATTAGTATCTTTACCAAATTCTACCTTTGGCAATCTGAGACCTTATTCATGCTTTGAAAATGACAGCTGGTAATATTGGGTATTCCTTTATCTGCAGTATTAATGGTGACTCAATTTTCTTCTTTCTGTGACTGTAATATATAGTAATATATGCTGTGCAATATTTAGTGATGTATTACATTATATGAAGTTATTCTGTGAAGCAGGATTATTTTGATGGAGAGACAGCTGGTAGAAACAAAAAGAGGCATAAGTAAGCAGAAAAGAAAATTCTGAGTATATAGGATTTCTCAATGAGTTTCTGTTATTTCATTGTCCCACTTAGACTGAATTGATTAGCAACAGTAAGTACACCAACACTGCCTCTTCCACCTCAAGCTCTATTGACAAACCTACATAAAACAAGGTGAGAGACCATTCTCTAGGTTTAAGGCCAAACTATATTACTTATCCTTGGATTGTCTCTTGACTATTTGGTAAGATAGTTTCCTTAAGATATATGAATATAATTTTTGTTTATATTGTCTCCCCTTATCAGAATGTCTAAAATAGGGTGAAAATGGAATCACAGGCTACTTTCTTACCAAGAAATGGGCAGTACATATTGAAATCCCTCATGTGTGGCAATTGAGCAAATGTAGTGCAGAGCTAGTGATGTAGAAGTCTGGAAGTTCAGGAGTAAATTTGAGTTGCATTGACCAGACAAGCTTAAAGTAAATGGAAAGTTGCAGTTATTTGTGCAGTCTCTTGTATATTATGGCTCACTTGATGATTCACATGACTTTGATGGAGGTCTGAGTTGTGAAAGTAGAGTTTCTACTTCCTGACCCCTTCCAATCCTTGCAGAGGTTTTGTTGGTTTTCTTGTTATTAAGCTTGTATTAGCCTAATCTCAGAAAATAAAAGTTCTATTTAAATAGAGGTCATGAGAAACAAAACAACCAAAAATCTATTATGGATTTTTAAGGATGCTTATAAGCTCTCTGTGAAACTACATGAACTTGGTACTTCTGCACATCCTTATTTACAACAGTTCTGTACCCACAGAAAAAATTCTTATGTGTATGGATTTTTCTACAACAAGTTTATTCAATCAGGTCTGAGACACTGAATTTAAAGCATGCAATATATTTTTTTTCTGCTGGTCTGAAGGAAAATGAACAGAAATATTACTTTCAAAAATATTAGTGGTGTCCTCCATTCTTGGTAGAAAACAAAGTATAATTTAATATTCTTTTGTGTTTTATCTCAGTCATATATGCTTGCTTTTAAAAAAATATTTCTAACCCTACTTTTTTTTTTTTTGGTGGGGTTTCTAATTCTCACAATGCTTTAAAAGTCAGCTGAGCATAAATTTAGTAGAAAAGATTAGGAAAGCCACTAAAATATTTGACTGAGATCTATAAAATTATTCTGCCAAAAAGAAGGTGACTCTCTAAGGAAGAGGATAACAATTCTATTTTACATTAGCAGTAAGAATTCTTCTCTAATCTAATTCTTCGTAATCTTATTATTTTGATATGTATTGCTCTGAAGATCTCTCTGTCAGTTTATGTATCCTTCCTAACAGTCTTCTACAGCATTACAAATGTGTAAGGCTTCCAAAATCAAAAGAGTTTTAGGAAATTATTATTCAGGAATTGAAATATGATGCATATGCAAATGTAAAAGGATAGAGGGTATGCAAAAATGAAGCTTCATTTTTAAAGGAAAGGAATGATAACCCCCCAAAAGGAGATAAAAATGGATTTAAAATTTCAATCTCTTCTGCTAATCCTTGATTTTGCCCTCATCTAAAAACAAAGGATAAAAATAGAATATAACTTCATATTCATGGTTAAATCACAGGACACAGGAAACTGTTCACTGATCAATTTTAAGGTCGAAATTGATATTTTTGTTATAAAGTTAATTGAATCAAAACTTAATGTACAATAGGACTTAGTATCTGAATACTAAGTTTCTACCTGTTCTTTGTCTGTCTTTCTGTACATGTTCATTAAAAACTTAGGAAATGGCTGTGAACTGGTACTACAGGGATCATCCCTGGCTGGTTGTGTACATCAGAATCATGTCAAGAGAAAGGACCCCTTGTCTGAGAGCTCTAAAATCAGGAAGATAATTATTAACATCTGAGAATGAAAGTTTTTTCATCAAAGAAAATACAGTTGTCTTTTTCTTTTTTCAAGTCCTTTCTTTATTTCTAATTTTTCCTCTGGGTATATTTTGGACATTCAGGATTTCTTAACAGAGGAAAAAAAAAGTAACTTGTGTGAACAAAATCAGGCCATGTGCATGGAAGAAACCAGTTTATTACTTTTTGTGATATCCATACCTTTTCTCTGCATTATGTACAGAATCAATTGTAACTAACCTTTGGCCTATTGACAGTCAATAAAGATATTTGTAAAGAAGACAAGTGCTTCACTGTGGTTATTTTGAGAATCTGTTTCCAATGTTTTGAAGTATGTTTTTCTCTGCTGCTATCATCTCTCCCACATTAGAAGAGTTCATTAAAAACCAGACCAAATAAAACCGAAAAGAAACAAAATGACAAAAAAACCCAACAAGACAACAAAACCCCCAAACAAAACAAAACAATACCAAAAAAAGAGCAAAAGAATACTCCGACCGAAAACAAAAGAAAAAACAAAACCAAACCTAAACTCAAACACCAAACCAGATTTATCTGTTTTAGTCCACTAACCAATGTATAAATGATAAAAAGCTGCATAGTTGAAGACTGAGCTACAAACTGTTTTTCTGTGTATTTGGAACCTGTGCAGGCCTAATAGCATCAAGAGGAGAGATGGAGAGGAGTGTGCACTCTGTCCCACTGTTTTAAAATCATGTCAGTGTCTCTGGTTTACTTTTTCTCATAAGAGCCTGTGAAAGTCCTGTTATATTGGTGTTGGTTTCACAGAGTGACCTCTTAGAAAGGTTTAAACTATCTTTACTTCTGTACTGGGATCAGTTCTGTGATAAAAGTCCATTAGTCTTTAGTTTCACATATATATTGCACATCTTTCTTATTTCTGATAGGAAAATTTAGCCATAGAAGGAACAATATTTCCTCTCCTCAGGAACATGGTAGGAACACTTTATCTGTCAAATTATATTTTCGTATGGATTCTTCTTTTCTGAGCAGCTTGACATGAGAAGATTAGGGTATGAAATCTCCTTTATCTCTCATCTCTGAGAAATGGTATTGCTTGTACATGCCAGAAATATTTCTAATATTGCAGTTGCTATATTTGCCAAGCCTAATGTAAAAAGTATGACAAAAATCCAGAAATTACATTTTTTGTGAGCAATCTGATTTATTTCTGTTGTTGTGACTTACATATTTTATGTATAGATACATATATATTGCTATATGTAATCAGCCACAATAATGTAAAGCTTAAAAGAGACCAACAACTCCAATATGTCATGAAGTACAAAGTGCTGCAAACTAGTAGAATATATGAATGGAACCAGAAGATAGGCTGAGGAAAGGACTGCTGATAGAGTTTCCTTGCATATGCTCTACCAACACACCTTGACAAAACCAGAACAGAATTTGTGATCTTTTTTTTCTGATACAATCTCTGCATTCTAATTATTCTTCAAAGTCTTAAATCTTCTCTTCCCTTTCTCTTTTCATTTACTTGAAACTGTATTTTTTCACCCTTAACTCCTACTGTATTTTTTTTCTATTTCACGCCCTACTCTATCTCATTCTACCATCGCAGATCTTTCTCAGTGATCAATATCCTCTCCCAAGGTGTATCTTTTCCGTCCTAAGGCATTCATCACTCTGCTTTAATCTTCTCCATCTGGTGGGGTTTCTATCCACACATCTATTCAATGGGCCTGTGGAGAGCACCAACATTTCTTATTTCCTGCATCTTCATTACTCTGAGCAGCGCTGCGTAGGTGGAACGTTGGTGAGGAGCGGGACAGCACCACACTGATGTGCTGTGATGTGCCGCTGAGCGAGCTTTTATCCCGTCCTTTCCTTTATGTTTCACCTGGTCCAAGCAGAGCAACATCCATCAAGGCCAGAGACAAAAGACAAAGCATCAGCTAAAAGATCTGTCATTGGACCTGGCCTTGCTCAGGGATTAGAAAAGGTAGGAGTGCTTTGCTGGAGTTCTGTCTCTAGATGGCACAGTACGCACCACATAACAGGGCTGTGCTGTAAACATCTGTGTAATAACACACTGTATACTGTGAACAAATACCAGCTATGCCTTACTTTTAAAATATTTTAAGACATCTCAATTGAAATGTCTTTTCTTGACTGCCTTCTCCTCTTGACAGAGGCTTTTGACATTTTAAAATGGTTTGTGAGATATTCAAAGCCTATCAGATATATAGAGAATTCTTTTAACCAGCGGATCCCTCCAAGGATTTCCAAATTTCTCAAAATTGCACTAGAAATTAGATACAAGGCATTGTCAGTACCCACTGATAATTTGTATATTAGTGTCTGTGAAACTCCTCTGTATACTTAAACATATTTCTTCTATACCACACTGCTTTAGCCAAATAATTGTGTTTCAAGAAATAACATCTGCCAAGTCCAAAGGCTCTCATCAGGCATTCACTGGCCAGTACATATTACCTTAACACACACATACATACATAAATATTTCCTTTCACTTACAAAATCATAATAATTAGTGGTTACTCTTAAATAAAAATAATTCTAAACAGGCTAAAAGGAGAGGGAGAAAACACCTTTAAGCCTGTTATTTCTTAAAGTCACTGTTCCTGTGAATCTTGTATTACTGTGTTTACTGTTAGGCTTGTCACCATTTATTTTGATTAAGAGGTGTTATACAGACTTTTTAAATGAGAAGAAATAAATCCTCCTGTCTTCATCTCTTTCTACCCCACTGTGTAGGGAATGGTGGTATAAGTTTCATTATATGGAGAGAGAAGTTGATCTTTAATAGAGTAGACATTCTCTGCAGAGCTACACTTTACAGCTTTTTCTCTATATTTTACTCTCCATTTGGTAAATCTAATTTCAGATGGGAAGCTTCAGATCAAGAAATAATCATATGGTAAAACATAATAAATGCAGAGTATTTATCACAAAACGTTATTTGGTTTTGGTACATAATTTTTCCCCTACTGCTCAGATATAAGAGACTTAATAAGGAACAACATGAGTTGAAGAATAAGAGGAGTATTGAAGGAACACAGAAATAGTTGATGCTGTTCATTAAGCTGCATTCTCTCAATTTTATTTTTCATTCTCTTTTCTCCTTTTTTGCTTTTATTTTCCGGTTTTTTTTCTTGATTTTTTTCCCACTTTAAACCATTGCAATGAACTGATACATTTCAAATATGTTTGTCTACTAGGGAAGTTCTTTTTTACTAAATTATGATTTATATAGTTATAGTCACCCTGAAGTGTACCTGAAATAAAAAAGTAGTTTTTCAGAGATGACACTTAGAAAATGGATGGTCCTACAGTGTTGTGTACTTATATTCTTTGCATATGGAAGACTCAAAGAAAGAAATAGGGAAATAGCTTGAAGAAACAATCTAGAGGATGATACAGACAGACAGAAAGCTAACATGTGAAAATGGGAGTTCATAGCTATCAGTGATGTGTTCAGCATGCCATAAATCACAGATATTTATGTAACCATTTTGCCCAGAGCATCTCTTATGACGTTGAGCAGCACTCAGTGTCTTATAACAAGCTTACAATCTTTAGTACAGGGGTGGGTGAACTAAACACATTATCTGCTTTTGTTCAGCTCAGTTGTTCATGTAGTCCTTGCAGTAATGCCAAAAAGACCCAGATACTGCCTTGGGCAGATGGTACTGGTGCATCATGGGCTTAAGAGTAACACCTTTTGTGTTAGGCTAATACGATTACACTGACACTGTACAATTACTCCAGGAAACCACGCAGAAGTAATCATCAGGCAAAAAAAATTAATATTAATTCCAGATTCTGAAGACATAACATCAAAACCTGAATGAGATAGATGTTACAAAGTTTTTTTTTTTTATTAGCATCTTGGTGATATTACACTAAAAGTGAATTCTTGCTTTCATCAGGAAACAGAAATGGTTTGTGAGATGATTGAGAAAACACTTTTTTTCCTTCTGTGATTATTGATATTTGTGCTTTCCCTTGTAAAAATGTGCTTGTATTTTCTAATATATGGGTAAAGGTAACTATTATGTAGATTCTGACTTTTTACACCTCACTCAAAATTCCAAAGCTGTTTCAAAGAACAAACTTCTTTCAGTTGAAAAATACAAAGTTTTTTTTAAAAAATGACGATTATCTAGATCCCGGTGAAAATGGTTTGATGTGCTTTTCTCCAGATTTTCTTCATTTTTCATCTATAAAAAAAATACTAATTCAGAATATTCCTCAGAATCTGTTACTGATAAAAGTAAGAAGCATGTGGTTTTGTGTATTACTGTCATTTCTAGTGTTATAATTGGGCCATCATATTTAATATACTTAATGTTTATATCTGTTGACAGAACTAATTTTTTTATCTGTGTCCAAGTATGTCTGTAGGTATGTGTTAGCCACAGTTTCTAAGCTAAAGATTCAATTTTTATTTCTCCTCTCGATTTCTTTATTTTGGTCTCAGTTTTGATCTAAGATGCAGTCTGGGTAGTGAAAATATTTTCCTTTAACTGTTTTCTTTAATAAATAACCTTACAGATATTTCAGTATCTTCTTTTCACTCACCTGAGAAAATAAGAAATATTTTAATAGGTCTACCTTTAGTAAATCCACTTCTAATATCCTGGCATTTTTCAATACATATCATGTGATGCTGTTTTCATAAAAGGATAAACATGGTCTGATAGACATTCAAATGAGTTAATATAGTTTGATGAAATATTGTCTCTTATCTACTGATTTTGTAATTTTTTTCAGTTCTGTGTTAGCTATAACTATAATATGTATCAAAGTCACCTTTCTTAGTGTTCTTTTCTTGTCACTTAGAGCTCTCTTTTTAGTTTTCCAAAAAAAAGACATTTTCACAGTGTAGGACAAAAAATTTTAAAGTCATTATAAAATGCAAATGGTCAAAATACAACAGGTCAATTTAAGTTATGCTGAAAGTTTTGCAAATGGCACTCTCAAATACCGTGATGAGATCAGAAATTGCTGTAGACAAATTTATGTCATAGCTAATAAAACAAACTTGTAACTTGTTAGAATTTTTAGATGTACTTATGGTACCTCTATTTCATGTAGAGATTTTTGAGGGTTTTTTGGGGGTCGGTTTTCCTTTTTCATTTTTGAGGGTTTTTTGGTTTGTTGCTTTGTTTTGGTTTTATTTGTTTGTTTGTTTTTTTCTTTAAATAAAACTACCATCTTCTTTTCCCCTCTGTTTGCAGCGTGCCTGGTTGTTATGAAAAGAGCTAGACATCTCCATGACAGCCTATAGCACAGTCGTGTCAGGCAGTGTTGTTTTGCTCTTTAGTCTATGAGTATGATGTAACTCAGAATTTTGATCTAATTCTGAAATAGATCCTGTTTTGAGCAGAGAGTAAGGCCAGATAACCTCCAAAGGCAGCTTTCAACCTAAAGCATTTTGTCGTTCTATCTCACTTATTTAGTGATGTGCTATTCTTCCTCTTCTTTCTCCTCATTTTCTTCTTTCCCCTCTTCCTTTTCTTATTCTTCTTCCTCCTTATTTTGATTTTTTTCCTACAATCTCAGTCTCTAAAATAAGGTAAGTGCATCTTGTTATCTTTGTTTTCCAAAGGAATTGAGACCTTAGAGACATAGCTGTTATTTGTCTTAAAAAACCACTAAAGTTAGTCATGATGGTTTGGTAACTTTACTGATTTAATGTTACAGTAAATTTACTGATTTGACTTGCCACTTTTAGTGCAAATGTTGCACAAAAAAGTTGCAAATCTTGCATAATTCAGCTTAAATAATAAGCCATAATTAGAACAGTCTTGGTTGGAAAGGAGCTTCAAATTCTCATTAATACCTTTTGATCAAAATTGAGTTCATACAGTCAGTTCAAGTAATATAGCCCTATGATTTCTATTTAAGTAAAAAATTTTTAGACGTTTTATCTCTGAATTTGTTTGTGTAAAATGAAGATAGGAGAATTCCACACTCAAAGTGTTATGGACCAGTTGGTATTTTTCTTAAAAACAGGCAAATTTTTGAGGTCATATAAGATCATATAAGGGAAAAATTGTAATTTATGTTCAATTATTAGTTAGAATTTTATATATTTTGTAAAACAAAATATGGAAATGATTATAGGAAATTATTAAGGAAGAATAAATATTTTCTACTTCAAACTAATCTATAAAATACTTCAAAATTCAAAATTTTGAAGGAACTTTCCTTCAAAAGTACCATATTGAGAGTGGGATTGAAGATGCACAGAAGAAATGAGTTATGGTACACAAGATGTTCTAAGGACAGGATCTGCAGGTCATGTAAATTTAGTGTGATAACACTAAAGTGCTCAAGGTTGCCTGAAATAATAGCAGCATAGAATTATTAATTTACAGCAACAGACTGTAGATGTGAAAAAACCTAAATCTACAATCTGAACTGTCAGTAAGCTGACGGAAAAAGATAACTTGGTTAGTGTGTTTAGTCAACTATGATACATTTTTTCTGGTATTCTTATCTCCAAGCAACCAGAAAAAGTCATGTAGTTCTTTATGAATTCACTTGAACAGAATTCTGGCCCAGACGCACTCAGAACACTTTATTCACACTATCATCCTTTCACTTGCAACTGTGCTTTTATAAGAAATTGCATAAAATATATTAATAATAAAAGAATTAGTCACATATTTCTAGGTGAAAATTTCTTTTTTCCTTACTTTCCCTATCTCTTTAAGCTTTGATACATTCTTTTATCTATAAACGCTATAAAATATCATTGCCAAATATGTGGATAGTATTATAAAAGAGAAACTCAAAATAATTAAATTGCAAGTTCAAATGGAAAGATTTGGGTTGTTCTTTGATGCCTTTTTTTATCCTACATTTCTTTGTTTTCTTTCCTTTTCCACTTGTGTTTTAGCTACTGTTCTATTTCCTGTGTAATTTAATTTCTCTTTTTCTATGTTTTATTTGTCGCTACTACTTAAAGTGGTATGTACATAAATGTCTTAGCTCAGACCAGAGTTGTGCATGGGGGGACTAGATATCCTGATAATTCCACTTAACTCTCTTTGGTAGCTTCTAGTAGTCATGAAGAGTGAAAAGCAGATTTTTTTTCAAGGTGTAACTGAACAGAAAAATGTATTGCAGAAGCTGATAGATAATTCATTCATGGGATTGGACTGAAGATACTCTAATGTCTGAATATATATGTGTTGTGCAATAAGTATCATCAGTACATACATGTCGGGACCCAGGACATCCCTCTGGCTGTCCTGAGCAGCCAAGACCCTTGCCGGGGGGCTCAGAGACCCTGGCACAGAGCCCAAAATGCCTCTGTGAGTTTAATTATGGCCTGTGGAGCAAATTACCAACCTTACATGAACACCAGCAAGCCACAACAGTTTAAGTAGAATATTAGTGAAGTTATCACAGGGTGAAATATGCATTTTGGGATTTTGGTACAGGGGGGTTATGGAGACAAGATGGAGGGAACTGGGTGTGTCCAGCCTTTCTCCTTCTTCTTCCTAGCCTTCATCTTCCATGGTGATGTTGGCACTTTTAGATTGGTTTAGAGCAGAGGTTCACTGTCTAGCATAGGTGATGGGCATTGGGAAGTAATTGTAAACATTGCACACGTAGTTTGTACTATAAAGACACAACACCACCCCGGGGGCAGGCAGAGTGCCTGTGGCTGCCCTGCTGAGCAGATCTCTGCTGGGCAGAAAGAAAATTTTTTAGATAAGAATTAATAAAAGACCTTGAGACCGAGAGATGAAGAGCTCTGACTCCTTCTTTAAGCGCCGGGCTGGGAAAAGAGACTTTGGAACTTTTCTCAGGGTCACTCTGACAAACAAATGATCCCGACACATACACTTTATGCCACAAACCTGCTCCAATTTTGCCACACTGGTATAGAAGCAGATTTAGCCTTAGCCTCTTGAACTAGTATTCAATGAAAAATAGCTCTCCCACCCCCTGACCAGTTTAAGTAACTTTTGTCAGCTAAACCATCACTATGAGGATGGAGGAAAACTGACAATTTGAAGAGGTGTGTGTGGGAATCCACAAAACCAGAAGGTTTTGGGGAAACTGCAAAAGACAGGCCTCAGAGACAGCAGAACCATAATTAGAGCTAAGCAGTAGCCATAAAATTGGTCAGCAGAAAAATTATGTAGAAGAAGTAGAAAAGTAAGGACAAATAGAAAACTGGTCTGTGTATTAATACTTGTCTAGAATGACTCCCTCAGCTGCTGAAAATTATATCTAGCAAGACATTAGGAAGTTCTAAGCTTAATAATGGAGCTAGCAGTCCCATCCTGTTCATGATTTGTACATAGCCCCTGGCTGGAGATAGTGTGATAAAAAGACTGCCCTGGGTTCTACCCAGATAGATATTTCCTTTTAAGGTTGTTATTCATATTCTAGTTTCCTGATTATTTCTCCATGCTGCCTCATCTAGAAATGAGAGAGATTATTTGTTATTTCTTTCATCCAAATGCAGAACACATGAGTTGTACTTGCTTTCTTTATTTTTTTTAATTGGCTTTCTTAGGTGTTGTTGTGGTTGGTCCTGTTTCAGCTATCAATCTTCCCAAGTGTCTACAGAACGAAACTGCTGGTGGTGACATATGTACATGTGTGCTTTTACAAAAATGCTATAGATGGGAAAATTCAAGCATCTCAATGGGAAAAAAATGGCTGGGCAGGCAGGTTTAAGGTGATAGAAGTCTTGAATAATGGTGACTGGTAGAAAAATTTCAAGACCTTCTATTAACAAATTAATAATTTCTTTAAAATATTGCACACAAACATTATGTTTCATTATGTAGCAACATAATGAAACATAATGTTTGTGTGAAATATTTTAAAGAAATTATTAATTTGCCTATTCCATTAGGAATTGAGGGCATAAATTAAAAGCTCCCTGCAATCTCTCCACTAAGTGAAAAAGATGGTTTTTTTTCATTTCCATTCCAGCTCTGAGTGTAGTATTGATGTATGTGTCTTCATTTCTCACTGAACAAATATAAATTTATGGGCAGTTGAATCAAATTTCTAAAGTGGTTTCACTTTGCAAAGTTCAAATATTTGTATGAATTGATTTTTATATTTACTATAGTAACCATCCAGCAATGAAATATTTGCTGCTAATATATATTTGTAATTCTTGCTTGCCTAGTGTATCCATTACCAAATAATAATACTGTAGTTTTCCTTCTTCTGTTTATTATGCAAACTCATGCTTATCAGGTTATCAGGTATTTTTCTAGAAATTTAATCCTCTTCATCTAATTTCTTTCTTAATGAGTAACTGAGAACATTTTTTTCTGTAATCTCAGTTAAATGCAAAAAAAAAAAGCCCATCTGTAAGGTTATGGGAGAAAATAGCAAGGTGAATGGGAGCAATGGTATTGGTTTGTCAGATGGCTCAGGAATATCAGACAACACCACCCATGAAGAGCCTGATTCC
The DNA here is from genome assembly GCA_024362935.1 of Setophaga petechia. Lineage (NCBI taxonomy): Eukaryota > Metazoa > Chordata > Aves > Passeriformes > Parulidae > Setophaga > Setophaga petechia. Next base: position 36,034,366 of record JANCRA010000008.1, read on the forward strand.
ACTGCTTTCCTGATAAACCAGTGCTCCAGCATTGGGTAGCTTTAGGATACAAACAGCAGTTGGTGACTAAAAATCTGGCTTAGTGTAATGGAAAAGTCAGCATGTAAATTTATATCTTTTTGTTTTTTAACTTTGAATGAACAACAAAGAGGGATCAAAACCAGCTTGTCTAACGTATGCATGGGACAGCTTGTTCTAACTCACGTTACAATTCCAATCAAAATTAAGATTTTTCTTAATTCAAAATATATTTGAAAGCATTTTCTCTATTTGAACGATGAATAAATCTGTTACAGCAGAGCAACATCCCAATGCATGCAAAGACTCTGGAGGAATTATTATAGAAACTGAGTTGAAGACCTCTGATTCATAAAACATAAGGTTTTTCTAGTGAAAGCCCCATTTAGGTCAGGGTAGCATGTCTGCTATTACCATCATGGGCAGAGGCTATCTGCTAGGGGGACATGACAAAGCTACATGATGTTTTGCGGAGTGCACAGTTGCCCTTAAGCATATGGTCTTCTGCTGGTGTTTGAGGAAGCTCTGCTGGAAAGATAATTAGAAATTTTGTGATAAAGTCTCTGCTCTTCAGGCAAAATAATCATAAGAGTGGTGAATTAATACAAGCAGCAGAACATCAAGAAATATTTAATGTTCTAGAACAACTTACTCTACTTCAAAGTGAGTGGTAACAGTGAAATAATATATTCTTTGCCAAGGAACACTGTAATACTACCATTTCTGATGCTACAGAGAGAAATGTGCTTCTCTCCTTTGAATAAAAGTGATTCTCCACTTACTGGGATAATAATGTTTATGAAAGCTGGAATCAACAGTGCTAAGTAGCTAGAGATGTTCTAAGTTTGTTCATGTGGCATGGTTTGTAGAATATTTGTGTTTGTATATGAGATTGACTTGAGAGTCTTAAATCTTAGGTACATATGTTACTTTGTTCTCTTCTTAAAAGAAAAGGAGAAAAAGAGATAATAAATGTGCAATTACTAAATGAGTGCTAATGAGTAAATGAGTGTTCCTCTCATCAATATTGTAATCTTGCTCTAAAGCTCTGTGTGCACCACTGATAACTGAGGTTACTATTGCTTTCCAATGAAAAATGTCTTCAGTCTCTTACTGTGCCATAAGAAGGAAGAAAATATTGCCACACTGTCTGATAATATGAATTATTTTCTCTTTGCTGAAGAACAGAAATAAGCAATTTGTGAAACATTTGCCTTTCTGCAGATTTATATTTTTCAATTGTATGCAAATAGAATTCAAAACACACCACTCGCAATAAGCTGACCGCAACTGCATCTGTGGTTGCAGTTTACACCAGCCTTTTGTCTGAGCATGTTCTAGTTTAAATGAAAAATCAAATGTGTATGTTTTGCTTACACCTGGGCTTGTATATAAGGAACCTGGGTGTTTCTGTGTCAATGGTAAAGTTGCTCCTGCATATTCCTTGCAAGCAAAGAGAAGGAAAATCAGCTTCTCTTAAAAAGTGTGGCTGGAAAAAGTAAAATTTTAAAAGATGGATGAGGGAGTAGGTACTGCGAAAGAAAACTTAATGGAATTATATGAAAGTGAACAGAGAATTATAAGGGAGAATATGTCCTTGCTGCTTTATATAAGCATCTCCTCACCCAGTAAGAGATAATTAACTGCTGAGCAATAGGGAGGACAGTAGCTGTCTGACTGGGGCTATGGTAATACATGCAAAGGAAAACACTTAAGAAAGATGTCAAGTGTTTACTATGTCTCGAATAAATAAGCCCGATTTTAAATAGCTGCTTGTTAAGTGAATTTTTCCCGTTTTACGACTTAAGCAAATTGGTATTCCTGCTGGCAGAGAGACAAGAAATACTGAATTTAATTATATGGTTTAAGGAATAGGTCTTGTATCTTTCATATTGGAATGTTTTAAGGGCTGGATGTGATAGGTTGACTCAATTCCTATAGAGAAAATGTAAAAACCTGAAACATAGAAAAATCTAGGATAAGGATTATAATTTGGATTCACACAGAACACTATTTTCAAAAATTATTTTTATAGGGTAAATAATTAGGAAATTACTGGGCAAAAGATACTCATATGCTGCTTCTACTCATGTTATATTAAATGAAACAGTTCAACATAAGTGGTCTTTATAAATTCCAAAAAGAGCACTGATATCTCTCTACTGGAATATTTTATATTGTTTCCTTTTAGGATGCAAGTTTATCCTTAAATTTCATTAAGTACTCTCTGATTTCAGGGATTCCTAGTATAGTCCCTCTTACAGTGCATTTTCCTGAGTGTTTGCATGTGTAATCTGAGTAAGAAAATGTAAAAAACTTAAACTACAGTTTCAAATATAAACATTCAATTCCCCGAATGTAAAGGTTTTATAACTGCATAAAAAATGTAGCAAGGTTATAGGTACATTGGTCACCTCAGTGCCTGGGAAGGTGATGGAGCAATTCCCAGGCACACAAAGGTCAAGGCCATAAAGAATATGATCTTGGATTCACTAGTGAGAAGTCATTCTTGCCTGACTTCACCTCTGTGACAAAGTGTCTTGGTAGAAGAAGGGAGAGCAGTGGGTATTGTCTACTTAGACTTTAGGAAAATTTTCTATTCTGTCTGCCACAAAAGGCTTACAAAGAAGCTGATAAATATGAGCTAGATGATCAGGCTGTAATGGTCAATTGAAAACTTGCTAGCAGGGCTCTGAGTAGTGGTGATCACTGTAACAAAGTCTAGTTGGGAGCCACCAGTGTACCGCAGTAGCCAATATTGGATCAAACCCTACTAAAATTTTCCATTAATGATGTGGATAAAGAGGTGTGCATACTCAGGACCACCTGGACTTCTGTCTTAAGTTCTGGGCTCCCCAATAAGAAGTCTCAGGAGGAAGTCCAGCAAATAAGATTATTTGCTTGCACAAGCAATCTTTTAAAGGAAAAGAGTTGGTGTTTCAGGGAATGAAGATCAGACATAGGCAGGGAGTTTCATGAAACACTAAGAGAGGGGCTAGGCAGCTTAGGAGGAAGGAGACGAAGTTATTAGCTGAGAATAAGGTGAATTCATAGGAAACCACTCAACTGCCAAAAATCAGTAATCAAAAAGGAACTATTAAGAATTAGAAATACAAAATGAGCCAAGCCCACAGAATGGGTCTCTGGGAAGTAACTGCTCAGCAGCTCAGGCCGTGCAGCTACTCTCTGCTGTCAACGAGTGGCCCATGGGGGCAGAGGCTGCCAGCACCTCTGCTGCTCAGAGATTCAACTTCTCTGTCCTCTGGTCCTCTCTTCTCAGGAGCCTTACAGACACTGCATTTTCTGTCTTCTTGGAAGCTGGCCTCAAGCCCTGCCTTTGTAAATCTTTGTCTGCCATCCTGCACCATTGCTGCACGATGGGTGCTCAAGGGGTGAGTAAGAGCTCCCAGCGAGCAGCTCTGAGCGAGAAGCAATCAGCAGCACTGCCAAACTGCACAGGTGGCACCAGGCTGAACCCATCACATTTATAAAGAGCTGCACTTGGCAGGAGCAGGTGCTGTGCTGGCGGGGACTCCGTGTCAGATTTAATTTACTGGATGATCTGGCTCGGCAAACATTCAGCATAGATGCTTGCTCCTGTCTAATGTTAAGTAGCTGAGTAAATGGGATAGAAGATCTCTACAAGTGTTAAATAGCTGCTGAAAAACACAAGGTCTTGAAATGTACTAGTGCACAAGAAATATTTTTACTCGTTTGCCTGCTAATATGCCTAATTTGTACATTATATCAAAGCACTATTGCTTCCATATTACCCAGGAGCCTGAAAATTTCTCAAAGGTCTGTGTATATATTCCCCAAAAGTCAATTTGTAGAGAAAGCTTTAAGTATGAGCTTCAAAGGCAAGAGTTTGAACGAGATCTCAAAAATTTCCATTTTACTACTTTCCAGGATTAAAAAGCAAAATCTGCTCCCACGCAGATTTTTATGAGTTAATTATTTTGATATGTTCTCTTATTTTTTAAATTACTAAATATATTATCCTTCCTCCAGTTGCATTTTCAGTGAAATAGATACTGATATGAGAGCTAAGGGTCAAATACCATTTTTAAATCATACTGATGCTTTGAAGAAATGGTTTGAGGATGGTGAAGGGGATAGAAAATTACAACAGATTTGAATTTAAATAGCTAATCTTGACAGCCTTCTTCTTAATTTCATCTTCCAATACATATTTGTCATTTTTGAAGAGTGAAATTTAAGTATGATTCACCTGTATTGTTAGAAATCATTGATTTTTATTTGAACTGGTGTTATATAAGAAAAGTATTCCATCTATTATATCAGTGTAGAAGACTTTCACTATTATAGATTGGGATGTTACCAAATGTACCCAATTACCCACAAACCTAATTACCTCACAAACAATCCATGTTTGTGAGGTAATTGCAATGAAGATATTTAAAATATATCATAATGCTAATAAGAAAGGCATTTTTAGACTTTGTGTTATGATCAAAATAGCAATTTTCCTCGTGTCTGGCTATTGTAACACTTATTAATGAGTCAGCTTTTGAACAGTTAAAGTAGATTTTTGGCAGTTCATGTGTTAATGTGTGGACACATTCTCTTCCAATCTCCTCTTGAATAGCAGCAATAACAACAGAAATAACAAAAATGTAAGCATTTATAATTTTTGCTACTTTTTTAATGCCTTGAAAAGAATCTTTAGAGTGACACAGTTTAATGCCATGAATACTTTTCATTAACAATGTATGGTTAGGTACTTGCCATTCTGCTATAGATGATTAGAAAATTCAGTGTTGTGATTATTGAAGTAAACAATTGGATGACTTTGTTTTCCAGTGTAAATGTGACACATTATGAAGAGAAGGTTGAGAATCAAGCTATTATATTATGCTGATACTCTTTGAAATGTATAAAAAATTAGAGTTCAGTTGGTTTCAATGTGACTTTATTTTTTTTAATTTTTATTAACAAAATTTTATTTTTTCTTTATAGATCCTTGGTTCATTGTCCTTAACATTAATGTAACTTTTGCCTGCAGCAAGTCATGTTTGGTCCAATATCCACCACAGACCCATTTAACAATTAAGATACTCCCAGTCAAGTATAATTGGCAAAATAATTTTGTTTTACTGCTGTCCCCTTTGTAGTCATGCTTCTGGTGGTCTGTAATAAATGGCTGTTGAAATTGCAATGATCAAGTTATCAGCTTTTTCTCTTTGTATGGAATGATTAGCACAGATGTATTAAGGAAAAAGAAAGTTTTTAGATGCATGACTACTTTTACCCACAGCATTAGCAAGGAAAACAGCCCTAAGGTGTTAAAAAAAGTCAGTCCTTTAATTTATACTGCAAGTCATTTTCACTCATAAAAAACCCCTCCAGGGCAGTTGCTTGGGTGTACCTACATATATATATATATATGTATATGTATGTATACAAACCCATTAAATTATATATTTTGGGGGCTTTCCCCCACCCATGATGGATCAAGATCAAGTGACCATCACTTCAACCAACACCTCGTTGCTGGATCCAAGGGTGGTGATATCTTTCTACTCTTATCCTTTCCTTCTCTTCCTTTCTTTTCTTTATGCATTTTCCAAAGTGTTATTTTCAGTCTTTCATATTGCTATATTACCATAGATAATAACCAAAACAGCTACATACCTCCTTTCCATTACAACCAAATTGTTCTAAAATAAAACTACTACATTTACAAATTCATGAGAGAATTATAAAACAGGGATTTCTGCCTCTCAACAGTGAAACCTGCTTTTTCTTTTTATTTAAAGACAAAACAAATGTAGATGCATTTTGCAGTGACATGAAAACAAGCTAGCTTTTAGTTTAAACTGCAAACAATTGATTTGCAGCACAGGCTGGTGTATGAGCAGGTTGAGAGCAGCCCTGCCAAGAAAACCCTGGGGGTGCTGGTGGGTGAGAGGCTGGAGGTGACCTAGCAACATGTGCTTGCAGCTCAGAACACCCAGAAAGCCAAATATGTCCTGGGCTGCATCCAAAGCAGTGTGAACAGCAGGGACAGAGGGGGGATTTTACCCCTCTGATCTACTCTGGTGAGACCCCACCTGCAGTGATACATCCAGCTCTGGAGCCCCCAACATAAAAAGGATGTGGAGTTCAGAGAAGGAGCTTGGAGAGGGTCAGAGGGCTGGAGCACCTCTGCTCTGAAGACAGGCTGAGAGAGTTTGGACTGCTCAGCAAAACAACATACAGTGGAACTGACAGAGGGATTATTTACAGTGACAATATTATGTATTGTGACATCTGCTTGGAAAAATGAAAAAAACCCCAAACTTCTGGTCTCATATTCAGATAGTTTCTTGTGTTCTTTTTAAGTGTTATAGAACTGTGCAGTTCCATTACTTTGTTGTTGTTTTTCTTTCTTTTTCACATATTTCATTTTTACCGCATGCTGTACAGAAATTGTAGCTTGTTAGAAACTCGTTATACAGGAACAACACACAGAGGTTATTTGTAAACACCTGGAAAACTGAAATCTTGTCTCGACTAGACAAACACTCTGTTTGAAAGATTTTTTAGAATATAGTTCTGTCCTTGTTTCGGCTTGAATAGAGTCAATTTTCCTCCTAGCTGGTATTGTGCTGTATTTTGAATTCAGTTGAGACTAATGTTGGTAATCCACTGATGTTTTGGTAGCTGCTAAGTGATGCTTACCCTAAGTGAAGGACTTTTCAATGTTGCATGCTCTACAAGTAAGAAAAAGCACTAGAAGCTGAAAGGGAACATAACCAGGATAACCAGCCCCAACTAGCAAAAGGGATATTCCATACCACAGAATGAATGCCGTGCTTAATATATAAACTGAGGGGAATTGGCAGGAGATGCCAACTGCTGCTGAGGAACAGACTGAGCATCTGATGAGCACTGATGAGCAATTCCATGTTTGTCTTAGACTCTATTTCTCTCTCCCTTTCTTAATTTCATTATTCTTGTTTTATTCTTGTTCTATTTTATTTAGTTTCAATTATTAAACTGTTCTTATCTCAACCTGTGAGTTTTGCTTCTTTTTTTTTCAATTGTCCTCCCTGCTGTGTCAGAGGGGTGAGTGAGAAACTGCATGGTGTTAAGTTGCCAGCTGGGGTTAAACCACAAGGGTTCTATCTCTATCACATAGCTTAAGAGTCCTAGGGAAACTGACTTAAGTAAATTTTCAGTGTGCTACAGATATTCTTACACATTACTACACCATATTCAAAGGCATTTTGAGACATTGAATTCTTTTAATGTGATCAGAGGAATAAATAATCAGATGAAGCAGAGTCTTGAATTTAATGATGGTATGTTTTCTCGTATGTTGTTTTCTGTTTATTAGACTTTTTGTATCACTTTAATTATTGTCACATTGTTGAATGAATAGTTTATGTAGCTGTGACAGAAAAGATGCAAGTTTAAAAAGAAAGATTAGGGACTGAGGTAAGAAGCTGAGTCCAAAGCCTGTGATACTTGATAATTCATATATTACTGATAATGCTATATATCTTGATGTATTTTCTGTTAGGCTGTATGAAAAATGGTCCTTATGTTTGTATTAGATCACTATTGTAACAGATTCAGTCAACTTTATGAGGTAACAGAGAGAGGTGATAACAGAACAAAGCTCTTTTGTTTTTGAACTTAATAGCTTCTATTAAATCTTTCACCTCTACTGCTTCCATGGGCTGTTTCTGCCTTCCTAAAAGAAAGATGTTACAGTAGGTGTAAAATAAACAGATACATCCTTTCTCCTCTCCTCTTCTTCCTTTTGTACAGTGGAAGCTAGAGGGAGAAGATCTGTTGAATTTCTGAAATGGAAATGTCCTGTTAGTAGAACACTGAGTAGCATCCTTTCTTCTTCAGTGCTCTCAGGTGCACTGGGAGGAAGTCAGCTCAAAAGACAAAGTTTCAAAGCTTCTATCACACTGAAAAAGTTGTCCTTCAAGGTTTTCCAAAGAATATGATATTATCTAATCACTTTCAGATGTGATTCATTGCTGTAGATTACCTTTGGTTTGCTACTTATAGGTTTCTCAGGACTTCCTAAATATCTGTGTACTTGATTATTTTCAGGGCTGGAAACACAATAAACTAATCTCTATGTTTTCCAAAATTGTTTCAAATTACTAAGAAGCCTCTGGATGGTCATGAAACATACATAGAGATGTGTGTATCTGCCTCTCTGAAAAACAAGGGTAAAAATTATTTTCAGTCAAAGAAACAAAGGAAATCTTCTGATCCTAATTAATGGGAACTGCAAACTATAAATGTTGAATTCTCAGATTATATAAATGGGTTTTTGGTCTAAGTTTCATTGAAAGTTCAAAATAAAAGTTTGTTTTTACTTTAGTTTTAAAAGGTACTTTTATCTTCCTTTTTAAAGCATTTTCCAGTGACAGCATCCCTCGAAAAATATTCTCTCAAATTTTCTTTATCTGAAAAATTTCCATCTCTTGGATTTACCTGTTCCTGCAGTTTTTCCAAAATTAAGAGCAGTTGAAGAAAGAGTTTATAAAAATGAAAAAGCTACAAATTATTTTACGTTATGAAATTCTTAAGAGACTTCATTTGAATTTCTTTCTTGAGCTACGTATATTTTAAAAATACAGCTGTTTTACCAGATATCATTAGTGATGGCTAATTTAAAGTTGTGCCTAACCAGAAATTCAGAAAGGAAGCACTCTCCCTTAAGTGATTTCTCACTCATATTTCTTTCTACTATACAGGAGTCTAACAAATTTTTCATGAGAAGGTCTTCATAAAGGCCAAAGGAAAAGTTTAAGAAAAGTGAGGAGTCTGTATCTTAAATAAAATATATTTGCTTGCTAGTCCTGCAGCATATTAGTGATAAATATGAGGGAAAAACTAGGACTTAAAAAGTTACTTGTGTTTATTTAAAAGATACTTATGTTTATTTCCCTCCCTGTAAAGATTCTTTTTCTCCTGAAATGTGAAGATCCAAGAAGCTACAAAGTCAGTCCTTTACTCATTTATTAATTTAAGAAACATGGTGAAAAAAATAGGAGAATAATATCCAGATGTCCTGGTAGAAGCATGCTACTGTCAAGGGGAAGCACCTTCATCATAAGCATTAGGAACTCTGGCATTCATGACTTCAGTGAACATTCAATCTGGGTAAAAAGTATCTGAAAACTACTCTGTTCTATTCTTCTTCTTTTTATGTTTTCTTTTCCACATGAACTCTATGCTTATCCCAGATTAATGTCTTATGTCATTGCTAGAGGATAATGAGTTCTTGTGGGAGCCAGACATGGACTGGTATAAACCAAGGCCCAGGCTGTTTGTGTTTAGCACACAACACAAAACAGTATCAACGCTTTCTGTTTACCAAATATAGAGCTGCTAAGTACTTACAAAGCAGAACGAGTTGTAATTAAATCTATTTACCAAAATTAGGCTTGCATCAAGTCATGGATTTGTTTTGAATTGTGCTATTGACATTTCTTTTTGCATAGGTGTACTTGCAATTTCCTTTCTAATTAACTGCTATTTTTAAAAAGCAATCACTTATGCTAAGGGAGGAAACCCTTGTTTCTATAAAATCCTTCTGCCAGTAGAGGTGACTTCCTGAATATAATGTACAGAGTAATTTCATTGCTTTTAATAACTGTTCTCATGGAAAATAATTTCATTGACACAGGAAATCCAAAGAAAGTATCCAAATTGTTGAAAAAGGAAGATGACAGATTAATAACCTTGTAACACAGGCATAGAAGAGGAAATAGGACACTAACCTGAGAAGGCTAGATTTTATTCTTGGTTTGGGTACATTTTTCTCATTATCTTTTTTTCACTGCTCACTTGTGTAAAATTTAATTTCCTGGGATGATGTAACACTCATTACTTAGAGAAATTTTACAACATTTTTGCTAAGAACTTTTAGATACTAGCTCTGTTGATTGACTCTTTTTCTCACACTAGATTCATTTTAAAAAATCTGAATTCTGTAGCTAAATGTGGATGCTTCCAATTTTAGAAAATAATTACTTTATTTCTTTATCTTGGTGCATATGTTTAACACCTGGCGCTTTTTTTGTATATTTTAGCAGGGTGCATGTACAGTTGTGCATGTTTTGTTTCTGTGCAAAAGACTGATGTTATCAGAGTTCATTCAATTAGTGAACTGTAAAATCTCTTTTGTGCTTCTGCATAAAAATTTTTTTTCAAATTTAGTTCTCCTATCTGAATCTGACATCTATGGGACCTATTTATGCCTATCTCTGCATGACTGTATATTATACTGCATCACAAAAATGAAAAAAGAAAATAGCCATATGTCTCCTCCATTTCCCAAATCTGTAGTAATTTCCTTTCAAGTTCTAATACCTCTTTTCTTACAGCAAATAGTTTGCTTTGATATCAATAAAAGCAGAAGAAAAGAAGGAATGAAGCAGGAATAGAAATTAAATTTAGCATAACTTAAGCTGTATATGTTGATATTAATATTGCATTATGACTTTTCATATTTAGTGCTTTAAATTATTCATTTGATATATATAATTACAGTTTTAGTTTCAAGAAATACCCATTGCCAGTGATATTCTTACATTGAACATATGATTTGCAATTCACAATGTGAGACTTCAGTAGATCAGCTTTCTCCTAGTAGCTGTTGCAGAAATTCTGTATGATTTTAAGCAAGCATTGCAACCTTTCCATGACTCCTTTTTCCTGCATACAACAAAGTACATTGTAGTGGTAGGGATTATGTAACTCTGCCGTGTCTGTACTATCCACAAAAGCTGTAGGAATCTCTAATCTGTAGCAAAAATGAATCCACCTGAGTTGTCCCCAAACACTACAGGGTTAAAAGATGTTTCAAAGCCTGGTAAAATTGCACCTCAGCCCTGCACTTCCTGGGTACCTCTCAGCTCTGGCTTAAGCATACCTAACAAGAGGAAGGTATACAGAGAAATGAGCACTGTCAAAAAGAAAGTTTGGAGTCAGTATCAGCCTTAGGTAGAAACACAGAATTTAGGACATGATAATTGCCTTTTTCCTGTTTCTGTTCATATAAATATATTCATGCATATGCATATACACGTGTTTATAGACACATAAAATGCGAGTTTAGAATACAAGGATGCTTTTAGGAACCTATACTAGTATTGCTCATTATGATCAGATAAATGGCAGCTATTATGAAGATTGTAATAATGTTTAGTGAAATTCTTTACTCTGCTATACTATTGTGACAGCTGTATTTTTAATTTCTTTACGGATTTTCTTGTTTTTTATTTTTCTGTTACTAAAAATATAAACTGTGTATTCTTAGGTTGGTTTGTTCACATTGAATTCATGTTCCTTGACCATGACTTTTATTTTTAACTAAAGTATGAAGAGTTTCCAGGTTGTCTTTTTCTAGGGGAAAGGATAAATTGAAGGAATTCTATTTCCACATATAGTTAGGAGACCAAATCTTAAAGGGCAAAGAGATTTTTTTCAAAATATGCTTTGTCACACCAGGCATTCTGTGGCCTTTTACAGAAATCCTACCACCATAGAATATTAATTGTTAAAATACCACCAACAGGAAACAAGTGCTTGTAGGCATTGCTCTCTTGCGATTTTAAATTTTTATGTAATGAGTATAATAAATGTTGTCATAAAGAAACTTGGTTTTTTTTACAATTATGCGTTCCAGTTAAGATGCTCAGAAACCTTTTGGAAATATATTCTCTTATTCTGAAAAAAATCCCTTTTAATTTAATTTAAAGTGTACAAGTGTATACTTAAAATGCACTTTAAGTGTAAAGTGCATTTACACTTTAAAGTGCAAATGTATGCACAGGTTTATGTATATTTATCATCAACTAGGTCATACAAAACCGGAAAATCCTTTGTGCACCCCATCCAAATAATTGTGATCAAACAGGCAAATCAGATGTACATTTTGGCTATGTCAATTTACATTATTTTTCTGTAAATTTACTTTGGATAAATGAGACAAGCCTATTTCTAAATGCATCCAAATATGAGAACTGAAGTGCAAATCTATAATTCCCCTTTCCATTATATCTATGAACAAGACTTATAACAGAAGAATCCAAAGAACCAAGTGTTAACGTTTCAATTGAATAGTTTTTAAATTCCTATGAACCAAGTGGGAAAGGCAAGCCCACATCAACTTCTTCAGTTCTGCCCTGTCAAATTACAAAATCTTTCGTGTCAAGTCTTCATTGTCCCACTTTGCTTCATACAGTGAAGTTCCAGTCCCAAAAACTATTTAATATCATGTTTAAAAAAACCAGTTAAATTTACTGGATCTTGGAATGCATTTAGGAAATATAGGGTAGATTTGGACTGTACTGGACAATGTTAGTTATTGACAAGGGCTGTGTCATTTTACACCTTGATATATGAAAACACAGTTATAATAGCAGTTCTCTAGAAGGTTTTAATTTCCTACTTTACAATTATTCATCTTAAAACAACTGTTTACAGTTGCCTACTCTATGAGAATAACACCTTTCCTATCAATGAGATTTTTTTCCTTCCTGGCTGAAAGCCAGATGTGCTCATAAAAATATCTTTAAAAGTTAACTGCCAGCAGCCATGAAATAACTCACAAACCTTAAAAAATATTACAATTATTTTTTCCCTCTAATTTGAAGAAAGAATTATGTATAATTCTTTCTATTTTGCATGTAACATAAGAAAGAATAAGTGATCCTACATGAAGATTTCCTGTCACACTGACATACCTAGGGGATAAATTCACCTACTGAGAGGCAGTTGCAGACTGATGGCCTATTTAATTGCTCATACTAAATAGCCAGGTATATAGTACAGATGTAAGAGATTTCCATCAGAGAAATATATACAGAAGCTTTAGAAGAGTTTGTAAACTGTCACCATCAATTATTGAAAGCCCTTAGCTGATATGGAGGTGCTACATCTATTTAAGGTGAGCAAATAGGGTTGAGCAGCTTTTAGTGCATAGGACATGCACAAAAAGCTGTGTGGAGGACTGTGTCCATGTTTATGAGAACCTGAAGTGTTGCTCAGTGTTTACTTTACATCCTGGCACTGCATTTGTCAGAGTCGTTTGCAGTTAGAGGAGAGGTAATAATCTGCTGTTAATAATCTGGAAAAATAATGTCAAAGGGGAAGCCAGAGAAAGTTAAGCTTTCCTTTGAGACCAACGACATAAGAATTCCCAAACTCATAGATTTACAATCTTTTTTCTCCTAATTATTTGCTCATCATGCTTGTCCAAATCTTTGAAAAACTCCATTATTTTTGCTAAGTACCTTACATAATTTTATTTTCTTGTTTGGTTAAAATGTATGAGAAACATATAATTGTTTTTAATTGTTTCATTGAAGAAGCCATGTCCAATGAAATCTGCTGGTGTATGCATATGTAACACAGGCTTTTAACAGACTTAAGAATGCCTGTGAAGTCCAGCATTCCTCAGCACCTGGACAAAACAATGAGAACCTGGTTTTCATACTGTTCACCCCATATACAGGTAAAAACGTGTGGTGGATTGACCCTGACTGGACATCTCACAATGGCCTTCACCACAGGATGCAGGAGAATCTCTGCTGCAGCACCTGGAGAACCTCCTCCCTTTCCTTCTTCACTGACCTTGGTATCTGTTGTTTCTCTCACATATTCTCACTCCTCTTTTTCTTGATGTGTGGGTCTTTCTTTTTCCCTTTTAACTATGTTATCCTCAAGGTGCCACCACTGTCACTGACAATCTCAGCCTTGGCCAGTAGCAAATCCGTCTTGGACTATCAGACACGGTCCAATGCAAGTTTCTCAGAGAGGCCTCCTTGTAGCCATCCCTGCTACAAAAGCCTTGCTGTGCAAATCCAATACAAAAATAAAATATTTTCAAGAAAATCTTAGAAATGGATTAGGCTGCACACACAACTAGGATGATATGGGATATTAACTGCACGTAATTTGGTGTAATCTTGTGAAAAAAATAATTTAATCATCAGTGTATTTTATTTGAAAGGTCCTTGTTGCACAAGGAAAAAAGAAATCTGAGTATCTCTGCCCAAATTAAAATTGTTATGAATGTTCCTATGTAAAATAATTTTTCTATACCTATTATATAAGACATTTTTGCTAACAATTTATTTTCTTTCTACAGGTACAAAAACAGAGCACTTTTTGTTTTGTTACCTAAACTTCAAGTGTTCTCTGGTATTATCCACTCTGCTTTCAAAATAATTTGCGTTTGCTAGGCACAGATATATATTATTTTGATATCTTCCCTTAACTTGGACTGCTGTATCTTTTCTGATGTATTTCTCAACTGCCTCCCTTCTGGACTTCTATATTGTGGTATGCGTGATAGCTCAAACTTGTTTTACTTGTGTATTTCAGTGAATTCAGACTCTGCCTTATGTTTGGAGTAACTTTTAGAGAAAATTTCCTTTCAGGTTGCGATAACTTTGATCCAACATTCTGATGTGTGAAGTGGCTTTAGTGATCTACAGGGTTTAAGCTGTCCACTCTTTTTCTTTGTTTTATTCTTATCTAGTTAAGAATGTTGAGATTTTCTGAAATTATAACATATTTCCTAGCACATTCTTCCTCTATTCAGTTTGCTTTCTAGATATATATAGAAACAAAACTCACTAGTGCTTAGCCTTTTCTGGTAATTTCCACTATTTTAATATCCCAGATAAACTAGTGATTTGAATTAGAATGTACTTTTCTTTGCTGTGATTGGTGATGATGTAGTTATGAGTGGAACTCCAGATGTTTGTGCTACTTCTGATTCCTCTTATACAAACCAAAACAAAAGTAGAGCAGGGAAAAGTAACTGTGCTTACTTCATACCTCAGTTATTAATACTACGAAGGCTTGAAAAGTATATTTAGGAGTTTTGAGTTTTGTTTTGCCAAACAATTTCAGCACAGAAACTGATTATCATGTCAAATGTCATAAGTCTTGCACAAATCGTGCAGTATTTTGCATTACTTCTTATAAATTATTTTTGCTGATAGCTCATTAATTTATTTCAAGATGATTAATTGCTAGATCCAGTAACACTCCAGTTACACCTCTGTTGCTAATGTGGAGATTTAGATACATACTTTTTCTTAATGATACAGCAATAAATAGAATCTTAAATGACTGACAATTCCAATTTTCTGTTAATATTATTCTGGTGTATTTAGGGATTGTCATGTGAAAAGTATGACTAAGCATAAATTCAATTTATTCTTATGTATACAGTTCTGTTTCTAAGCTGGGAAGGTTCAAACTCTATTAAAGATAAGAAAAGAGATTTTAAGAATTGTATCTGCTTTGTGAGTTTTCTCTCTGGGTCATTAATTCCTTTACTGAAATATTTCTTTTCTGTTAGGTAGAAACATGTGTATTCAATGGCACTTTTGTGTGTATTTTTATCTTTGTGTCCTGAAGTGTGTGTAATCAAGCACAGATGTGCTGTCTCAAGTTTCTCAGAGTTACGGCTTGGCTAACTGAACAAAAATCACTGAACAAAAAGTGAACAAAAATCTTCACTTTTTGCTAGAGTTGTTTAACTGCTGTGCAAATCAAAGAATCATATTTCAAAATAGTTTTATTTCCTTCCATTCAATTACTAAGGACAGTACTTCTTTAATTTTTCTGCTTTGTTTAGAAATATTAGCTATAGAAAGCATGAGTGAATAACTCTAAAGGTGACAATGGAAGAAGTGCTTGTCTTTGAAACCTGTTGAAAACATACTTATGCAGAAGCTAAAAAAAATTAATTCAGTTGAAAAAAAAAAGCCCAAAACAATAAGTAA
This sequence comes from Setophaga petechia, assembly GCA_024362935.1. NCBI lineage: Eukaryota > Metazoa > Chordata > Aves > Passeriformes > Parulidae > Setophaga > Setophaga petechia. Next base: position 36,050,169 of record JANCRA010000008.1, read on the forward strand.
AGATAATTGACTAGCTTACAAGAATTTTCTTTGAAATATCTACAGCTTTCAATGTATTTAGTCTGTAAGATCAATTTGTTGTTAAGCATGTCTTATGACACACATTTGAATATAAACTTCTCCAATGCCTTTTAGCTGGTGGAGATTTGCCTCCCTCCCACCCACAGACAACCAGAGTCCAAGTACAGATTCCTCTTGTTCTGGGGAGTATTTCATGCTCTTGTGTACCCTCCCTCAGGGTGCTCGTGGTGTTGGTAAATTGCCACTCCAGTGCAACAAAGAAGCATCACTCAATTTTACTGAATTCAGGGAGGAATGGACTTAAGTGTCTTCATGATGAGCACCACCTTCAGAAAAATATGCATGTTCTATTGACAGATCTTCTTTGGTGGTATAAAATCACAGCACACTAATAAATCACGTCATTTCTGGCAATGTAAATATTACTTCAATGAAAAAGACAGCAATATTGAATTTCTAAACCTTTCTGTTCAGCCAAGGGGAAACAATTTTCTTTATGCAACCCTTTTACTGATGGCCTATTTTAGTTCCATTTTTCCTGCTGTAAAACATCTGTGTTTCAAGGAGCTGTTCTACAGAGACAGGTTGCTGTGTGATAGATGATCTGATGATGTTTCTATGAAGGCACTTCTTCTAGAAATACCTTTCTGCTTTCAGCTCAGAGAAAGCTGCTACAAAATACCCTGACTTCATTCTAAATCTGATTTCACACTCTCCACTTCCTATTCATTGTTTTTCTTATTAGCTTTAGATAAGATAAAAACACAAGCTGGAGGCACAGTATTTTCCCTGAGATTCTTTCCTATGGATGTAATTTACTAAGTTAAAAAAAGCCAATTGTGAGAAAAAAATTATCATATGTCTTTCTGTTATCAGGTCATCAGAAGTATCTTAGAATTTAGCTTTTCCCCACTGTATACTCCAGACACTTTTTTCAAAATTTCTGTTCTCTCTCTGTGATACAGAATGGGCTTGAACAGAACAGTGAAACTGCAGAGATGGACCTGAAGGTTTTCCTTAAGGGATGTTGACATCAGGTGATAAGACCAGTATTGCCAAGGAACAGCATACTTGCTTGTGCAGGAGGTTGATGCATGTATTTCACAGAGAAGGGAGAATTTTACTGCTCTACACAGGGTGCTGTGGGCAAACTGGTACACTGTGAATTCATTCTATGTGATCATTAAGTCAGGTCTCTGTTGTGCAGTGTTGCTCTTCTCCAAAGGAGCAGTCTCTCAGCAACACATACAGCCAATTTCAGCAACATCTTTTTGTACTTTTGTTTCATTTTGCCTTGCTCATGCTGACAAATTTTTCCTAAGTTTTCTCCCAGTGACAGTCTGGAAGCATGATTAGAAAAATCTTGCTTAGGCTCGTGTATTGGACTAGCATAGCTCAAAGACCACCCCGTTCCTCATTTTCTCATCCTCAAAAGTAAATCTAGGCCATTTCAAACACAGCATGCAGAAAGTACCTTCATGAAAGTGTATTTGAAAATTCAGAAAAAAATCCCAAAACATCCTTAGATGTCGCATGTATCTTACTATCTGGACAAAAGTCTCTATTTGTGTTAATCTCACAGCATCTATATGGCTATCTATCTTTCAAAAAACCCCTGCTGTCATGTGCATGTCCCTCTTTGTCAAGACTATCTTTTCTACCTTCCAAAAAGTAATGGAGTCTCATGAAGAGCCTCTTTGCAGGAGTTAGGATTTTCTATTTCAGAGCCTCAGGTAGTCTCAACATCATTGTACTGAATACATGAACAACAAAAGGGTTTTTGTTTGCTTGCTTTCCTTTTGGAGAGCACCAGTTGCTCTTTTCTACCATGTTCTTTTTTGTGTCTTGTGTACAAAATGTACACTTTCCTTAGGAGGATTTTTTTTCAAAAGATACAAAATACTTCATAGGAGTAGTATGATGATTTATTCCACACACTTAGTTTAATGCTGCTTCCATACTCAAATTTGATCAAAGTACTAATTTTGTGAATTCCTTATTTTATTTAATAGCTATATAAATCTTCTAATTTTTTTTTTTGTTTTTTACAGCTTTATTATTCTTGCAGCATTTATTTTCCTGGCTATTAGCTGAACACTTGTGCTGGCAGCCAAAGACTAGTGGATTATGGGAACAGAGAAGTGGAGAAAACCTTCTGAAGAAGTCTTTAGCAACCCAATTGTAAATAGTTCTCATAAACTGAACAACTTTCAAATTAGTAATAAGCTTTTAGGCTTGCTATTTTTGATGGGAAGCTGACACAAAAACTCCCCTGTCTGTTATTAAACCAAACTTACCAACGCCCATTCACTCCAACCTTGCCTTCAAGTGCAGAGAAGTGTTTCATACTGTTTCCTGTCTCCTGATAAGGAATAATCATACCTCTTTTAAAAAGCTCTGTTTATCTCCATGTGACAACTGTAGCAGTGTGTGAGGTAGCCTGATGCCAGTGACCTGTACCAATTGCTTCTATCAGAGGACTACTAGCATGACCACAGGACACAGCATAGCTACCTTCTAGCACAGTACAAGTTTTCACAGACATATCTACAAGCAGAGTTTCTGTCATACTCAGCTGTCAGCATCTCTGATCCCTGACTGCAGGCTCATTGCAGGCTGCTTTGTTCCCTGTTTCAGGGCAGCACAAGAATCCATAAAAGATTTTCCTATCCCCATGTGCTCAATGACCTCATTAACGCTTACGCCTCATCAAAAGAAGCCAAGTAAATAAGAAGGAAGAAGGGATCAGTGGGAAAGGTTTATTTGGCCTCATTGCCAGTTTATGCCAGGTTAAATTGACTGTGAAACTATGACAGTAAGACTGAAATCAACTGAGACATTAAGCAGGTCTGATAGCAATCTGTGGCCTTCTTTTCTTTTCATTGTGCAGTAGTGGTGAGGGTGGGGTATTGTAACCTCCTAAACAAGTAATATGTGTTTGTTATTCTCCTTTGGTTTTTCCAGGTGGAAAAATGAGATTTTAAGTAATTTATTTGTATTTGATTTTACCTGACAGCTCACTGTTCTCTTCCGCTTAGCCAGAAGAGAAAATAAATAGCACAGAATCTTGCCATTTTTAAGCCAATTTTTTATAATCTATCGCTGGGGGATTTTAAGCCCAGAGGACCTAAATCAGCCTAAAATTAATCTGGGTCTGGTAAATAGGACTGAAACAATGATTTGGAAAAAAAAATCTAGTTTATTTTATGACATTAGGTAGTTGGTTTTCTCTTTTGTTTGTGTTTTCATTTAAAAAAGTTCAAAAAGCAAGGCATTCTAGTCTGACCTGTGTAAAGGTGACTGATTTTTTCTCTACTTAATTTTTTTTTCAGTCTATGAGTTCTGAAAAATAGTAAAATGTACAGCATGGAGGAGAAAGTGAAAAGGGTCTGAGCACTACTAATCTGACAGTTCTATTGCATGCTCTGCAAGACCCTGGCACCTTTTTTCCTTTGCCTTAGACTTTTCAAATGCCTATTCTAAGATTGCTTCAAGAATCACTGGCAAAGGTATCAGCAAAAACAAGTTTAATATAAAATTGAAAGCATGACAAAGTTTACTGGCAAGGTTCATCCTATTACTTACTAAATGATTAAAGTGCATCAAGGAAAAGCAAATAAAAATTCAAAATCAATGAATCCAAACTGAAATAAACCCCAAACTGTCTATTTGGAGGCAGGGAGGGTGAGGGGGGAAGAGAAAAGGATAGGAAAGGGTAAGGATAAAAAGGAATACACAAGACCCTCCCTGCTAAGTCACAAGGTACAGAGTACAGCATTGTGCTAAACTGAGCTTGCACTTGACTAAAAGTTTACGCCTAAAGGCCCAACAGAACTTAACAGCATTTAAACTTAACAATACTTAAGTGATAACTGAAGCTAAGCAGTTTAGCAAAAAATTCATATGGAGTTTATTTTATCACAGTAGTAACTCATTTACAGGCCTGACTTACTACAAGTGTGAAGTACTTAAGAATCTAGGAGAACAGCCCTCGTGGCATATTTGCTATAACATGTTCACTCTTGCATGTGCACAGAAGGAGTCTGTACCGGACACATACCTGTGAGAAAAGCCCCCTTGAATTCAGTGAAGTTCTCGCTTCAGATTCCTTTGTTCCTTCTCAGTGGGTGAAGGGTGGAGAATTGAGGAGTTGGGAGTATCAGCCCAAGGTCCACCATGGTCCTTTGGTGATTCTCTGAGTATAGCCAACTTGAGAGTTTGCTGGCTCTGAGAGGCCCCACTCGGAGGGAGAATGCTGGTGCAGCCTGCTGTGGTTGGGAGAGCTCCAAGGGTTTCACTTTGGACTACTTTTACAGGATTGCTAGAGGGCGTGCTTTAGTCATAGTAATTTTCCATCCTGGTCACAATCTAAGTCACTACCTTTCTCTGAAGGTTTGATAACAAAAATATTATTCCACTTGATTTGTTATTCAGGCAAGACAAATAAGTTTCCAAGTTCATTAAAAACAGGAGCTTGTTAGACAGCACTAGTATCTGGGAGCAGGCAGTGTTTCTGCTAAGACCAAGAGAAGCTTATCCCAGGTGCTACTCACCAAGATTGAGCAAGCATCTCTCAGATGATAGGGTGACCTGAGGAGGTGGTTGCTGGTGATGGTGATAAAATGCACCACCACAAGCTTCCTACCCATTATCTCATGATATTAAGAATTTTTGCACAATTGCTCATTCAGGATTGCCTTTCCGAAGAGATGCTGTTCTCAAGTTCTGAGTCTCACAACTTATGAAATGTGAAAAATTGTAGTTAGGAAAACTTCATGAAACAGAGTCACTTAGAATCATAGAATATGCTGAGTTGGAAGACACCCATCAGGATCATTGAGTCCAACTCTTGGTGCTATGTGGGATACCTCAACAGTGATGCTGTGTGCCTGAGAGCATTGTCCAAATGTTTCTTGAACTCTGTCAGGCTGATGTTCTGATCACTTCCCTGAGGAGCCTGTTCCAGTGTCCAATCACCCTCTGGGTGAGAGACCTTTGCCTGATATCCACCCTAAATCTCCTCTGACTCAGCTTCATGCTGTTTCCTCATGTCCTGTCACGGTTCACAAGAGAGGAGAGATCAGTGCATGTCCCTTTTCTTCTCCTTGTGAGGATACTGAAGACACCTCACTGCCTGATGAAGAATTAAAAACCCCAAGATACTTAAGACGGTGATTGCCACAACAAACAAGCTTGTGAAATGTTATAGTTGTCTTGATTTTGCAAAGGAAATAAAATACATTGTATAATTATGACTAGAGCTAAATTTGCCACTACCATGAAAAGGCTCTTTATTTGTTTCAATCTCCTAGCTAAATAATGGCTAATGTAAGACTATGTATTTGCTTCATGTCTGAAAGAAGATTGAATTACAGAAGTGAAATGCACATTGTGAGAGGTTTTTAATCTTATTGTAAAATGTTCTTTCTCAACTGAAGAACAAAGACAAAAGGACTTTATACAGCATTTCTCACCTCTTTTCCACAAGATAAAAGATCCTAAGGACTTTGCATTGGTATTTTCCATTAAGATGGCAATCAATATAATTTGCTTGTTTATCAAGACACAAAGCAAGACAGCAGATTGTTATGCCCTGTAGCACACAAGAGCATCAGTAAGATTGTGATAATTGCTACGAAATAAAGTGGATTGTGTAAATTGGATGGATTAATGTAAACTACTTAAGAATGACAGATTTGCTGATTATTTGGATTGTTCCCTAATTTCTTTATGTCCATTGTGCCTTCATGTAAAATCTTTCATGCTGGTGTCCTTGTACTTGCTTTATTATAACACAGTTGTATAGTTATGTCATAGATTAATATACTTAATCATTAGCACATAGCCTTGGACAGTAGGCTGTCTTTGTTATCAAACTACAAATTTGATTACAGAATGGCATTATTTGTAAGGTTTTCAACAAAAAAGAATATAGAGATCGATGATGAAATGTAATGCAACCATAATTATCATCATCATCATAATCTTTGCTGACTTTATAATACTTCAAAATATGAAGACTTTTCAGAAATTATATAAATACCTGTCTTTCTAGAACAATTAATAAAAGAGAAACTTCAAGCTACTCCTTTGTGAGGTTTCCTGACAAGGTAAATAACACAACCACCTATGTGTAATTTGTTTAGGATTTAATTTCAAGATCAAATGAAAATGTACCAGTGTTATTGGAAAAAATTCACGTAGATATATAGACAGTTATACTAAAAAAACCCTGAACTGACAGATGAGTTTGAGCAACTGGACTCCTGCCCACAGCCTGCAATGCATGTCCACTGTACTGTGCCAGCATGTCTTCTCATGACACTGGAGTTATCCAGGTATGAAGAAATACATTCTTCTGAGTGTATGTTTTGAACATATTATTTGAGACTAATGTTTTGATACTGTGTGATCTAAATTGCTTGTATAAGGAGCTTTTGAACAGCACTTGCACCTAAAAAAAAATAGCTTAGGTGACAAAATATTTTCCTGATGATGTGTGCAATATCAGAAGAAAGCTCTATCAGAACAGAACTCATCAACTTTTAAAATAACAGTTTGACATGCAGGATACTTGCACAGAATGAAGATTTCTGACAAGTTTTATAGTTTTGCAAAAGCAGCAGTCACCCAGAAGCATTTAGGGCCAAATTCACAGATGAAAGTTTCTCACTGCATGTAATACCTTAGAATCATAGAAAAGCTGGGGAAGAAGGTACTTGTAAAGATTTTGGTGAGGATATCTCCTGATGTGCCATGAAGGTATAGTATGCTTTTCTAGACTCTATTAAGGCTCCTGAGGGTAACACATGCTAATTTGCTAGGCAAAACTGTTCCTTTTGAGAAATGTCACAATTTCTCTTCAATCTGGGACAGGTCCATAGCAACATTATAACTTTCCTTTATGTATACAGGTATGCATGCATATGCACAATCATTTTGGTGGGATTATTTTCTTTCTTTTGAAGCTCTTTGGACACATATTCCTTATACATCAGAACCTGGTAAATTTATTTTTTGTTTTCTATGTGCTTTTGTGTGGAAATATTATTAAGCAGTTAGACTCATATCTGCAGGTATTTTGACTGTATTTTTTTTTTCTCCACTGTAAGGATAACTGTAGGAAGGGATGAGAGCTGGTTCAGCTTTGTTTAGTTTTTCTTACTTTTGATCTCCTCTTTATTTGGAAGAGAAAACCCTGTGTCTCTGGTCTGAAATGAATAGGACTAGATTATATTGTGTTATCCCTCTTTCACCACTTCATGTATTGTTTCATTCACCACAGTTATGGAAACTATCATTATAATATGTTGCCATTTCAAAGTGTTGGTATATTGTGAGATAGAGATAGAAAAATCAATGTTGCATTCTGATTTGAAATAAAGTTAAAAGAACCTTTTATTTTTAACAGAAATAAAATTATTTTGTTTGCCACAACTTGCCAAAGGCAAAGTATTATTATTATCAGTAACCATGAGCTGAGATGACACATTTAGAGCTGTGACATTGCAGTGTAATTGTGTGTGACTTCTAAATGATAAAGATTTTCCTTCTCTGCTCTGTGCCCATTTTTTTTCCTGTAGCCTATTCTGTTGACCTAATGTTGCAGAAGTCTCACTGCTCAAGAAACTGATTTTGTTACTGCAGCCTCACATGGTTTTTATGGGAAGCACCGTTCTAAACTTACTGATTTTTTATTATTAGTGATACATCATATCCAAGACTATTGGAGTTTTACAGTAGCTTATCTTTTAGTATAAAGGGAAATAAGTAGGAAATGAAGAAACCTGGTTTGGGGTTTTTTGTTGGTAGTGATGGGGGGCTTTTTTGGTATTTTTGTTTTAAATAATGGCAATTAGTACAATACCTCATTAGCAGTCTGTGTTCTCACCTGCCACAGTATGTTCTGTCTTAGAGCATTTGAAAATGAAAGCTGGGACTACTAAAGTAGCTGGGAGGAAGAAGAGTTAGAAAGTATGATTTCTTAGAGGGTGGAAAGAAAGCTGAAAACCTTGTGCTGAAAGAAATCTGAGAAGAACATCTAATCAATTTCCCTGCTCTGGCACTGTGAAAATATACCTAAAATTTCAATGGAAAGGCTTTCTCAGTGTAATTTATTGCAATTTTTTTTCTTTTCTAAAGTTAAAATATCTTTTTCCATATCACCTAATTTCTCCTTCTCTTATGTCTGAGCTTATGCAATCTCATTGGTGACTGCAGGTACAACAACACTTTTATTTTCTCCAATTTGTAGCAAATTTATTTGAAGACTTTTCTGCCTCCTCTTTCTCATGAGATCTTTTTCAAAACCTGCTTATGATTGTATCCCCTCTGCTTTCTCCCAGATGTAATATATATATTCTTATTGAAATGTAATGAATGCCTCAAATTGGACACAGACATACTGAGAACTTGTGTTTTATGAGCAAAGTGAATTATTTCCTATGTGTATCAATGAGAAAATCAATATCAGACATTGTTTTGCTAAAGCATTCCATTATAATAATAGTTGTCATTTAGCAGTGATTTCTTATCCCTATTTACTATTTTATTCCTACATTTACACATTTAATTTTCAGCTTCCTCTCTTCTCGAGGGCTTGATTTTATATAGAATTTATGATGGTGCTTGTAGGCTTCTGCTGTTGTGCCCATCCTTGCCCCAGTAGTGCAAAGCAGCATGAAGAACTGAATCAGACAAGATTCGACTTTGGGATGACTCCCCTTTCCAGCTGAATCCCCTTCTTACAGTCTTCCTTTGTTATTCTGTTTCAAAAGAAAAATGCAATGACAATGTAACTCAGAGACAGCACTTTGTGAAAAATCACTCTGTAGCAATTTTCCACTGATTTTTGTTTGTCTGCTTATTTTTATAACAAATGTTGAAATGCATTATTATTATTATTTTCCACTACAAATTTTCAGTCAAGAATTTCACCAACTGAGAAGCCTTATAGCTGGTACTGCAATCAGGGGACTGATTCTGATTTTATCACCAACCCTTCCAAAGTTATGACTTTTAATCCTGATCAGCTCACTCTGCAGCCCTACACCTAGCTCTGTAAAACAAGTGGAAGATCAACACTGACTGAAGCGAACAGACAAGATTTAGTAATTGCTGAAACTGGCCCTGAAAGAAATCCAGACAGCTAAGCCCGAGTGTAATAACTCCATGCTTGTCTTCATTGATCTTGGAATGAAGAAACTTATCTGAAACCACTAAATTTTCAAGCTTTTCCCTGTTCTACTGGCCACTCTCAAGAGTGATCTGGCACATACCAGGTAAAACCAAGTTCTGTTTTGTTTTATTACTTCACTATGTAGTATTTAATTTAGAAAACAGTATAGTTTGTTGTTTAGAAACTCATTTCAATGTGACTCACTGAAGCTGCAAGAGCAACTTTCCATTACCACATGAAAGGAAAAAAAAAGTCTTCTTATACCATCCTCTTTTGTTACTATTACAAAAGGGGCTAGGTAAATATTTGATGCTCTGTAAAGCTCTATATGGAGAAAATATACATAAGCCTTGTTGAATAATCTCTTGAGAGTAACCTATTAGGGTTAAATTAGTGCAAAAATTATGTGGATATATTTATTTAAATCATCATTAGAGTGAAAAAGGAACAAGAACCTTACTTGTAATTTAAGACGCACCTCTTTAAAATTTCCTTGCAATACTGGCAAAGATGCTTTACGAGGATTCTCTACCTTCAGAAAATTTATTACTTCAGTGGTTAGTACCTATGAAAACTATTTATAATGAAATACAATAATATCTGACTATTTCCTCAGAATAAATGGGAACTAATGTTTCAAAATTACCTTTGTATCGTAGAAAAGATGGCAGTCTCTGAAGTATTGTTACCAAAAAATCTTAAGTAACTGGGATAAAATTCTAATTAGAGTTTGGGGAAGAAGGCTAAGAACATGTCCAGACACCAGTATTTCCTGGTGGTAAATGATGCTAAAAGAAGGCTCTGAAAGTAGAGCCTAATGTCATGCAGAGTTTTGTTTACAAACAGGTGTGTATGATGGGTGGGTTGGGTTTTTTTAGTCGGGGTTTTTTTGTGGAGTGCAGACATTTTACTGAAGACTGATATAAAGATGGAGAATATATAACATCACAAATGCCCATGAAAGAAATGTACTGGAGTAGTCATTGCCACCTATGGACTAAGGTATAGAACAGCAAGAAAGGCAATTTAAAACAGAAAAAAAAGCAGTACTAGACAGTAGCAAGAGATACAAATATTTAACTTTAGATTCACAGAATATTCTGAACTGGAAGGGACTCACAAGAATCATCAAGTCCAAGTCTTAAGCAAATGACCTGTGTGGGATTGGACTCCAGGACCTTACTGGAATTAGCACTGTGCTCTAACCAACTGAGCTACTCAAAGGATGTGTACTGTAAAGTGTTGTTTGCTATTTATCTGTGACTTTAAGAGGAATACAGGCCAAATTTTGAGGCTGGCCAAGAGTAGGGATGTTATTTATTGGTGTGATTTTGTCAGTGTTTCACCTATTAGATTTCCTTACTTGTAGACCAGATATCCCAGAGGATTGTTTCTAAGATAATGGAAGCTATTGACTCCAGGCTGTTTGATCCAAATTGCTAAAGGTCAGCAGAACAGTGATGGACAGTACTTGGACTCTATGACCTGATGACAGCCTAGCAAACTGTACTGGATATGTTGTTAATGTCCTTGTAGCAGGCAGGTATTAAGGTGCTAAGAGTTCAGAATCACGTTGTTTTATACATCAGCCAAAAAGAACACGAAGTTATGAATCCATGGACTGAAGCAAAATGATTTTATTTAATTCAAAAAACAGTATAGTTTGTTGTTTAGAAACTCAGAAAACTAGAAAATATCTTGGATTCTCTTTTGAATCCTAGGTTTAAGAGGGTAAAATTTCCCTACTGCTTAAAAAAAAAAAAAAAAAGTAGAAAATATTTCTGTGGTATTTTTATGCTGTAGAGGTAGAGTTGTGATAAATCAGAGAATGATTATTTGTTTATTTATTGGACACGGCTTCTTTCTTCCTATAAACTGATAAGAAATTTCATTGTGTCCTTAAATTTGTGTTTTTACTCATTGCTGCTAAAGAGAGATAACACTTTTATCCAATCAGCATTTATTGTAGAAACTGCTGAAATTATTTTAGTTTGAATACCCCTGCTCTAGTTTAAAGTACAATATTTTATAGTGGTAAAACAAGAAACTGCTGACCAAAATAATTCTGGAACTTGTCTGAAGTTATAAGTCCTTGACACTGGAGACCACAGATTTTCATGAGTTTATTTAGTTTTTGTGGAAGTGTTTTGAGGTGGGGGGCTACAGGGATGGCGCCTGTGAGAGGACATCATAAGTTTTCCCCATGTCCCATATGGAATTATCCTGGATCAGGTTTTCTGGTAGGACTTGTGATCCTGCAGAGGAGCCACACTGGATCAGCCTGCTCCTGAAGGACTGCACCCTGAGGAAAGGCCTGGAGCAGTTTCTGAAGAACTGCAGCCCATGAAGGTGGACTTATGTTGGAGAGGCTGGTAGAGGACTATCTCCCCTAAGGAACCCCACACCGGGACAGGGGAAGACCATGGAGAGTCCTCCTACTGAAGAGAAAAAAGTGCCACAATACTGATTTCCCATCCCTTCTGTGCTGCTGGAGGGGATAAGGCAGAGTATTCAGGAAAGAAGTTCATCCCAGGAAGAACTGGTTTTATTTCTCATTGTCCTATGCTGATTTGATTAGCAATAAATCAAATTAATTTCCTCAAATCAAGTCAGATTTGCCTGTGACACTAACTGGTGACTGATCTCTCACTGTCCTTACCACAATCCATTAACCTTTGGTTACATTCTCTCTCCCCTATCCAGCTGAGGAGCTGGGCAGTTTAGCCTCTTTTGTTGACACTGTCCATCCAGCCTGGGTGAACCTACCACAATTATGTCATTAGAATCAGTGCAGGGGAAATGAGAAGAGGTGTCTTTTTTGTATGTGATAGATTTGAATTATGTGGATTCCTTCCTGCAGAAATTCTATGGCCCATGTAAGATGAAAAGGTAATTTACTGAGTAGAAATCAAACTGCTTATTTTATACCTACTCTGACAATGTTGAAGGTTAAACACACCCTAAAGAAGCACAAGCCAAGTGGAGAATTTGAATAGACATGTGGAAAGAGAAAGAGCATTTGCCAGAAACATGCTTTACACAGAGGTTGGCTTCAGAAAATATGGATTTTAAATGAATTCTGTAATAATAGGAAAATTTGTTCCTTGGCCTCATAGAAATCTTTCCACAAAAATGTTTTCAAAATATAAAGTCTATTTTTTTCCTCTGAAATACGTGCAGAGCTTCTTAAAGTCTTGAAAATGTGAATTCTTTTTGTTTTCAAACAAGCAGAAAGAAATTTCATGTTTTATTTTTAGTCAAAAATTTGTTGTATCTGGGAAGGGACCTATCTTTTCTGGTTTAAATTTATGTCAAATATTGGCTATTAATCATCCTGGCTGCCCAACATACCAGTGCTTTACCAGTGCTTGTATGCTAAAAAATTTAGAAATCACTTCCATTTTGTAAGAAAGAGGAAAAGTAAAAACATATGAAAGTACTACAGGTAAAGTCTTGCTGACATTTAAGGTTTTTTCTTACATAAAGCATGTCCTCTAGGATCTTAGAGAAGAAATGCCTAAATGTCAATATATATAAAAGGCAAAAGTACTTACTACAAAGAGCCTGGTCAAATATAAAGTAACCAAACCCCACCCAAGACAGGGAGGACAAAAGCCTTTTTAATAAATGTTTGCTTCTCCTAGAAATTCTGTAGGTTTTTTGTTTATTTTTAAAGTTAGACCTAAATGTATCACATGGTTGGACACTGCTAACAAAAATCAATAGAAAAGCTTTCAACTAATATATTCACAACCAAAATGGAAGTGTAAATCAAATTGCTAAAACACCATAATACATCATTCTTTCACAAGATTCCTCAGTCTTAATTATATCCTTAATATTAAGTATTGCCCTCTAAATATATCCTAAAGGAGCTGCTGATGTCATTGCAAAGCATCTCTCAATGATTTTTGAGCAATTTTTGGAATCCAGAGAGGTCCCAGCTGACTGGAAGCTGGTCAATGTTGTCCTGATTTTCAAGAAGAGCAGGAAGGAGGACCCCAGTAACTAGAGACCAGTCAGTCTCACTGCAGTCCTCACTGAAATCATGGAAAAGGTTATTCTGGGAGGTATTGAAAAACACCTGGAGGACAACTTGGTCTTTGGTCACAGCAAACTTGGCTTCATGAGAGGACAGTCCTGCTTATTGAACCTGATATCTTTCTACTTCAGGATAACCCACCTAGTTGATCTAGGGAAGCCAGTTGATTTATTATTTTTGGATTTAAGCAAAGCTTTTGATATTGCCTCTCACAGGATCCTTCTGGATAAAATGTCCAGCATACAGCTGGATAACTGCGTTAAGTGATGTGTGAGCAACTGGCTCAGGGGTCAAGCAAGAAGGGTTAGTGAATGGGGTGACATCAGACTGGTGACCTGTCACTAGTGGGGTTTCAGAGGTCTCCATCCTCCGTCCTGTGCCCTTCAACAGGATGCAGGACTTGAGGGAATACTATATAAGTTTGACAATTAAACTAAATTAGGAGAATCTGTTGACTCTTCCCAGGGGCAGAGAGACACTGCAGAGATGGGCAATCACCAACAGTATGAAGTTGTACGAAGACAAGTGCTGGATTATGCACGTGGGACAGGGCAATCCTGGATGAATGGACAGACTGGGGAGTGAGAGGCTGGAGAACAGCACTGCAGAAAGGGACCTGGTGGTGCTGGTCAGTGGCAAGTTGAACCTGAATCAGCTGTGCCCTGGCAGCCAGGAGGGCCAAGAGTGTTGTGGGGTGCATCAGGCACAGCATCACCAGCTGGGCAAAGGAGGGGATTTCCCCCCTCTGCCCAGCTGGTGATGCTGTGCCTGCACTGAGTGGCCTCACCTTGAATTTTGTATGCAGTTCTGTCCAGGTTTAGAGCAGATTTGGGGAAGAATCCCCTGAAAGGAGCTCTGGTGGGAAAAGCAGATCAAATCAGCCCCTCCCTGCAACTGGTCCAGGAGAAAAAATACCTCCTTGGAGAAAGGTGGAAAAAAAGTGTTTATTAAACAATAAAACTAAAACAATATCAAACAATGAGACCCTTTGCCACTCTAAAAGAGATGACAAACTGAGAAAACCCCGTCCCCGGGTTGCAGCTCACTCAGTCTCTGATCAGTCCCTCCAGTGCTGGAATTGTCACAGGCTGGGCCCGGCCCGGTGGGCCAGAGATGTGAGCTGCCGGTGCTCCCCTGGGTGTTCAGTCCAGAGCAGGTTTCAAGACGTCCAAAGAAAGGAAAACAAAAACACAGTCCAGGGAACTTCTTTGCCTCAGCTAGCTAACACTAACTAAAAAGCAAAAAAAAAGCTCTGTCCCGCTGTCTGTCCGCAGAAAACAACAGTACAGGAGGAGGAATGTGGGGGAGTCAGAGCAGTGCATGGAGGAAAAACTGTGCGCTTCTCTTCCCCCTTCACTCTCTGCAATAAGTCTTAAAGGTGCAAAACTTATTATTCAGCATAAACAGAACAAGACGATTGGGGATAAAAGCATCATACAGCCAACCCAGGACAAGTTCTGGGCACTGCAACATAAGAAAGACATTAAGCTATTTGAGACAGTCCAGAGGAGGGTAACAAAGATGGTGAAGGTTCTAGAGGGGAAACTGGGTGAGGAATGGCTGAGGTCACTTTGTTCTGTTTATCCTGGAGAAGGGGAAACTGAGGGAAGACCTCATTGCAGTCTTCAACATCCTCACAAGGGGAAACGGCAGGGCAGGTGCCAATCTCTTCCACCTCGTGATCATTGAAAGGACTAGAAAAAATGTAATGAAGCCAAATGAAGGGTGGTTTAGATTAGATACCAGGAAAAAATTCTTCACCTAAAGGAAGACTGAGCACTGGAACAGGCTCCCCAGGGAAATCATGCAAGCACCAAAACTGTCTGAGTTCAGGAAGTGTTAGGACAGTGATCTCAGCCACATGGTGTGACTCTTGGGAATGCTGCTGTGAACAGCCAGGAGTTGGACTCATTGATCCTAATAGGTCTCTTCCAACTCAGCATATTCTGTTATTCTGATCCTATGATGTGAGTGTTAGAAGACTAAAAGTTTTTAAGCAAATTATAAAGTAAAAAAAAAAAAACAACCAAAAAAACCCAAAAAAACAAAAACACAAAAGAAAAGAAAATCAATGTCTTGTGGTAATCTTATTTAACATTTTGCTTCTAGTTTATTTTCTTTTTTTAAACTGGATATAATCTAAAGAATTTTGCCAGGTATAGATCAGCATTTTTGCACCATTTTGTGTGATAACCCCTTTCACAGTATTCTGTGACACAGCTTCTGGTTTTACCATGTCCTTTCCTTAGTTACTGGTTAAAAGACATATAAGATATGTAAGAGAAGTGCTGCTTTTTAAATTTTATTTTTGCATTAACCCTATACTTCTTCTCAGTGGAGAATAGCCTTGAAAAGGGATGTCTTTTTTTCCCAATGCATTATAGATTACTGTATCAGGAGTCTCTAAAAACCTCATGTGGAGAACCATGTGGATGGAATTGACAGTTTTAGTATGCTATTGGACTGCCAGCTGCTCTTCGTGCCTTTCTTGCTGGCATGTTGTTTTACTCTCAGCAGGAGAGGACTTGAAGCAAGAAGCAAAGAAGTGTTTCAACCATGGTTTTTGAATTCATTCTAATAGGGTGTTTTGTTCCTCAATTTAAATTTTTTACTAGCTCACTTCTGGCTCAGCACTATAGAGGCAACTGTCTTCTGACTCTTTTCATCCTGCTGGTATTATACTCTTTTTTTAATACCTTCTACCAAGTTAGACTCAATAAGAAGACCTCATGTCAGGGTAAAAATGGACCTTGATAAGATACTTTTGATTTCACTGACTTTAAACTTCTGTATACTATATGATTCTTTGAATTTGATTTATAGGCAAATACAGTTTATATTTTTCCTCTTCCTTGTCATTTTATTGCAGATAAATTAGGTATTTTATAGCCAAAAAAAAAAATTATTTTAATCAAGCCAAATATTGGAAACTACAAAATTGGGAATTTTCATTCTAATGTAGAATTTCAAATGAAAAATCATTGTTCATTTTTATATATTTTATATGGGTTTTTATTTATAAATTATTAGATGTACTCATTTGAAAAAAAGGCAATTGAAAGAAGATATCATCACTATGTGCCTAAAAATGACTTTGTCCAGTATTCATTTATGTTATCAGCTTCCACCAGAGGGTAGCTTTACAGAGGCTAATAACACTGTGCCACAGCAAGAAAGGAAAAATCATGCAATTATTATAAAAACATCTGAATCTACTCAACACAATAAAAGTGCTCATTTTGGAAAGAGAGAAATATCCCAAGAGGTTCTGGTATAAAGCATTCACTATAATTAGAAAAAGACTGAGCATCGTTATACATGAGGGATAAAAAACCCTCTTGTTAACTTTTTATAAGTGAATGTATTCCAGTAACTACATATCTGCATCCTTTGACATCCAGAAGCACAGAATAGATTAGAAGAGAAAAAAAAAAGGATTAAAACATAAAGACTTGCCTACCAGTGACAAAAATACTTCGCTGTTTTATACTTCTCTTGGTATCTGAGGAGTTGTGTAAATTTGAGTCTGGCAGGTCTGGCTTACAGATCTGGATTTGAACTTCTGAATTCCAGAGAATAGTTGTGCCGATCCCTATATTTCAAGCACTGGAACAGGCTGCCCAGGGAAGTGGCAGAATCCAAATCCCTGGAGGAATTTAAAAGATGTGCAGACCTGGTGCTCAGGGACATGGCTCAGTGGTGGACTTGGAAGGGCTGAGTTTACAGATGGACTCGATGACATCGTAGTTTTTTTGCAACCTGAACAATTCTATGATCCTGTGATGATTCTGTCTAACATGTCTTCTGATAGTACTTAGCTAAATGCCAGATTATTTTGCCACTCTAAGAGATAGCTCACACAAGGCTGAGTCAGAGATCATGTCTTTGCTGCCAAGCACACTGTGTCGTGTTGCTGCAGGAGGATGGATGACATCTGCTTCAGCTGAGCCCCTTATTTCTGTTAGACCTGCTGGAGTGGGTTCCAGAGGAGGGTCACAAAGAGGATCAGAGGGCTGGAGCACCTGTACTATAAACAGAAGCTGAGAAAACTGGGATTCTTCACTTCTTCACTGTGGAGAACAGAAGGCTCTGGTGACACCTCACTGCAGCCTTCCACTAAATATAGAAAAGAAGGAGAGTGACCATTTACATAGGCAGAGAGTAATAGGATAAGGCAGAATGATTTTAAACTAAAAGAAGACATATTTAGAATAGATGTTAGGAAGAAATTCTTTGCTGTGAGAGTGCTGAGGCACAGGAAAACGCTGTCCAGAGAAGTGGATGCCTGTTACTGGTGCTGACCAGGCTCCACTGTCTCTGTATTTGACTTTTTCATCACTTTTTAAAGCAGTTTTCATCCTTTTTGAGCTTTTGGTTGGCATGCTATAAATAATGTTTACATCTCTATGTTAAGAAATATATACACTTCAAAAATCAGCTTTCTATTAGGGGGTTTCAGTTTTGCTCCTGAACAGTAATTTGATATATCTAAAGTATCTCATTTGTTTTCTAGTACTTTGAATTGACTGGGTTTCATTATGGCTTGCCTTCCTTTAGCAAATGGAAGCAGATGACTGCAAGAGCATTATTTACTGTCAATTATAAAGTCTGAGTGGCCATACTGGCTAACCCACACAGCGAGTGAAGTCCCCAAAGTAGGAGAACATTATATTAAAACTGGCATCTGCTTGTACTGAATCTTTTCTGTTCTACCCTTCACATTAAAAATACAAAAGCATAGATGAATCCAATGAATTAAAAATAAGCTGCTCATTTGGAGTCAGAATGCAAATCCAATAGGTAATAAATTTCAAGCACAATTAGATTAAATTCCTTTTAAAACCTTATGAAAATATTCCATGTTTATGTTTATATGGCATCTTAACTCCAGCTGCTGTCAGATTAATCCTCAAAGTACCTTCTTCAAGAGAAAATAAAACAAAAAATAAGTTGCTTGTTTATAGAAAGGCTTCTTACTTTTCTGTTTGTTTTCCCCTTATTGCTTCAGTTGCATCTGAAGTATTACCATAATGACTGATTTGTCATCAACAATCAAACTTTATATATAAAAAGTCTGATTTTTCAGCTATAGGAAGGAAATAGACCATTTGATAGTTCAGGCTTTTTTTTTTTTTTTTTTTTTTTTGATCAAATCCCAGTCACAAATTTCAGAAAACTATAAAATGGAAATACCATTTTCTTTTTAAATAACCGCAAACAACTCAAAACACTCCTCCTTCAAAAAAGCCCCCAAGCAACCCTTCCCAACCTCAAAAAAACTCCCACCAACCAAAAGCCAAAGCCAAACCCTACACCAACCACCTCCCAAAAACAGAGCCTGCACTGATTTCTGAAGTCAAGACAGTGGTAGCTCCACTTGTTTTTTCTCTTATCCTGATAGTCAAGGAAGTGCCACGAGGCTGGCATGTTAGAGAGATGCCATCAGAACAGTTAGAGATGCAGCTTGCCAGTGCATGGGCTATTGTTTGTTGAGGTTCATAGTCAACCAAGGAAAGTGCACAGCACTGGACACATCTGATCAGTCCCACAGCCAGTAGGAGAAAGCTGTGACATAATTTAAAGGACAGTCCCATCAGCAACACTGAACCTAACACTGGGCCATTGACACGGCAGTGATCAGATGATGAATCAGATGCTCTATTCATATTTCTGGGGCTTAAGCACATGATAACAGGTCATCCTTTCATCATGGAATGATAATATCATAGTGAAATATTCTAAGAATAAGAGCTATTGAAAATTAGATTGTGCTTGAAGGAATAGTATTTACAATTTTAAAACTGCTTTAGGATATTTCAGCTCACTTCTGAGTATAAAGCTGCACAAACACTAAACTTTAATTTCTGTGTGACTGAACTAAAAATTCAGACACTATTTTTAAAATAAAAAGGATCCTATGTGTTTATCGGATTACTCCTGTATTACGACATCTGAAGCTAGAAAATAGACTTTCAAAAGCTGAATGTAATCTGGGATCAGGTTTATACTCTAAGGACATTTGCATCACAGGCCACCTTTTCTCCTTGAAATTTTATTACGTCAACATGAGCAACTTGCTGTGGACTGGAAGCAAAGCTTAAACTTTCAGTTATCTTATCTGTATCTACTTTTACCTTTTTTTTTTTTTATGGAGGTCAACTGTTTTATTAAAGGATTCATGGAAGCAAGAAGTGTGCCATCATTACAGATAATAAATGTAGGTAACATCTGTAAAAAGAATGAAACATGCTGAGATTTTGTCACTGAAGCTGAGATTTTTTTTTTCACTGATTTCCTGGTCCTGAAAACTTTCCTTGCATACTAGAACTTTCTATATTTCTGCCTGGGTATTTTCTTCTAATATATTCTAGAGAGTCAGATAAGATGGAAATACACAGTATTTAGAGATACTTAATTATGTGTTTGTCAGTTAATACCTGAGAAGAACTCTTCTTGATTTTATTTGTAGAATTCTGAAGTAATTTTTGACACACTAAAATTAGTGCTTTTAAGGTCATATTCTCTTTGACTTGGAAAAGTCAAAAGATGAACAAAGAAAGACCCATAGATAAATTCTAACAGAATCAACAACAAAGTTGAATTCAAGCAAACACAAAGGCTGTGGGTTCAATAAAAATGTGTAAATATTTTTTTTAATTTGAAACCTTAACTTTGGAATGGAAAAAACCAAAACTTTAGCTTTTGTGTTTGATAGACAAGCCCTTCTTAGGGATTTCATAAAAATTATAAGGCAGAAGAAGGAAGCAGTCCTTTGTACCATATAATAATATATAAATGTGGAGCACAATTACTGTATTTAAAATCCTGAGTGAGGAATGAAAACTGCACTGAAATTCATAAGTCAAGAAATAGAAATTATGGTGTATTCTTTATCTCTTGAGATTTTTTTTAATTAAGACTGATTTAAAAGATTATATTATTCAGAAAAGAAGCTGTGCAAATCACTATGGGCTTCATAACTGCAGAAAGTTTAGAAGATTATAATGGTCCCTTCTGGCTTTAAAATCTGTACTCATAAAAAAGAAAATAATTTTTTTAATCTGCAGGATTCCCTTATTGTCATTTATCTGTATAAAATATTCCAAATGGATTCACTGAGGCTAAAAATTTGGATTAACATTTAAAAAAAGCTTCAGTGTTTATATAAATCTCAGAAACATCAAGAATTATACTGAAAGTTAATAATGATAAGGAAATGTTAAATTTTAGAAACACATTATGTCTTTAACTCTGGGAGCTCAGGATATAAATAAATTTAGACAGCCAAATATATTTATTCTTTGCCTTGAAGAGCAGCCAAAGAACAGGGGCTAGGAGCTGCAAGAATACATATATGCATATATCTATTCATTGAGAGGAAAGAAAAAGAAACAATCATTTTAGGATATAGCAGAGTCCTTAAAATATACTCCTTTCCTTTCCTTTCCTTTCCTTTCCTTTCCTTTCCTTTCCTTTCCTTTCCTTTCCTTTCCTTTCCTTTCCTTTCCTTTCCTTTCCTTTCCTTTCCTTTCCTTTCCTTTCCTTTCCTTTCCTTTCCTTTCCTTTCCTTTCCTTTCCTTTCCTTTCCTTTCCTTTCCTTTCCTTTCCTTTCCTTTCCTTTCCTTTCCTTTCCTTTCCTTCCTTCCCTTCCCTTCCCTTCCCTTCCCTTCCCTTCCCTTCCCTTCCCTTCCCTTCCCTTCCCTTCCCTTCCCTTCCCTTCCCTTCCCTTCCCTTCCCTTCCCTTCCCTTCCCTTCCCTTCCCTTCCCTTCCCTTCCTTCCCTTCCCTTCCCTTCCCTTCCCTTCCCTTCCCTTCCCTTCCCTTCCTCTTCCCTTCCCTTCCCTTCCCTTCCCTTCCCTTCCCTTCCCTTCCCTTCCCCTTCCCTTCCCTTCCCTTCCCTTCCTTCCCTTCCCTTCCCTTCCCTTCCCTTCCCTTCCTTCCCTTCCCTTCCCTTCCCTTCCCTTCCCTTCCCTTCCCTTCCCTTCCCTCCTTCTCCCTTCTCATTCTCTGTTCTCTTTTCTCTCTCCTTTTCTTTAAAGAACAGAGTCAGACACAATGTCAGCTCCTAGCTGTGATTTATCCTTGAATCTTTTCCAGCCAATTCATATTTTGTGTGATGTTCCATTCATTACATAACAAATGCAGCAATCGCTGTCTAACCCTGACTCCAGTGATTTTAGTCAAACTGATTAGAGTTAAATAAATCAGTCTTATAGGATGAAATTTTTAATTAGTCATAACCCCCACTTCTTTAGTAAAGGCTGTAAACCTCTTTAGTCCAACTAGCATGACAGTGTATTTAAGGCCTTAAAAAGGGGATGAAGAACATATTTTAAAAGATCCCAAAATCTACATCTATAATAAAGTCAGTCATTCATACTATTTTTTCCCAAATAGACCATAATAAATACATCAAAATTAAATGTTAAAGCAGTTCAGAGATATTAATTTTTACCTGAAATAGCCATCAATAAAAACCTCTGAAAAAGTGTATGATGCTGCTGCATTAGTGAGCTAGAACCTCCATATATGTATACTTTTTTTGAGAGGGAACTTTTGAAACAGAGAACAATGATCTCCAGGAAAGAGAAGAAAAATAAAATTATTTCAAACCACATCTATTCCCTGTATAGCATATCCTCTTCAGGGTGGGGACCTTCACATCACTCTTACTCTCATCCCACTGAATTCTGTTAGCCTTCTGAGTTGCAAGAAACTTTAGAAAATCCCTCTGGACAAAGCCTTCTGACAGAAGTCACATAGAGGTTTTGATAATGCTGCACTGGAGAGCAGTCTGGGCAGAACAGGGGGGTAGTCTTCTCCCCAGTTTTTATGAGACACAGCCTGGCAAACAGGTTGGATAAAATAAGACTGGCAGGATTTGTCTGATAAGCATTTGTCTCATTGATATTTCTTGTTTTTATCCCTTGGTTCTGTAATATTGATGGATTAAGCATACAAGCATCTTTTTTTATTGTCCTGCTCAGTTTGCAGATGGGCAGCTCTCCACTCAGAAGTAGTGGCCTTCTGGGCTGAAACAAAGAATTTATTTATCTGGATATCAACAGTTTAAAGTGCAGGTAGAAACATTTTGAATCACTCATTTTCTTCACATATGCTTATAAAATGTTGTTCTAGGCCATTGGCTGGCATTATAATGTGTAACATTAAAAAATGTCAATATATATGATTTTTACCTTGAAATGACTGGATCAAACACTTTCTTCTATACCTTTTATGGAAATATTAGACTCTTCAGCAGAAGTTGTTACCATTTTTCTCCTGTTTTGTCTCAGTAGTGGCGAGTGCCATGACTCCCTTTGCACGTTTCTACTGCGAAATCCAGCCTGTACATAGCTGGAGTAGGAAACAATTGAGTTTCAACAACAGTTGAGAAAGCAGAAGGCATGAGAGTCAGAACACTAGAGTGTTTCTGATAAAGTCAGAGATAATGAGGGAACATATCTGGGCTGGGGATCAGCCACGAGTAAAATTGAGGATCTTCATCTGTACCATGGAGCTGACAGGCCATGATGAGCTGAGTCTGGGATCCCCTTGATCTTTCCTCTGACTGCAAGGAATGAGCAAGAAATCAGCACTGCCAGTGCCATGTGCTATAAACATCGTGCTGCTGAAAGAGAAATGTATCTTTACTGCAGTGATTTTTGGGTCTGCCTCTCTGTGCAAAAACACTTAACTGGATAATGCACAACCTTTCCATTAAACTGAAAAAAAGAGCGTTCACAAAGGAATGAAGTGGTTGTTGGGCTGTTTGGTGCCACAAATATTGTGTGTGGAGCCTACTTTGTAGGCATGATACCAGAAAGGATCCCCTTACAGGATCTGTAAGCAGAAGAACACCTGGTTTATAATCCCTCCTAAGGCCATAAGGACCAAGATGCTTGTCAGGGATTGCATATTTTGCCTTTGGATACTCAAAAGCTGACACATAAAACTTCTCAGGACTTTCTTCAGTAGTGGGAAGGAAAACAGAGGTGTCTTTTTCTTGAAATATTGAGAATCCATTTTATGAATTGGTTATAACTGTTGAAATTACTCTGTTCATTGATATTATGTTTAGTATTCAATAAAGTATCAACACAGCTTGTAGAGCTGTATCCAACCTTTAGAGCAGTGTGTGGTACATGCCAACGTGCTTCTACATACTTCAAATCTTTGTATCCAGCACATCAAGCAAGCAGGACTCCCTAAATCTGGATTCAATCAATAGTGCCAATGAGGAAATAACAAAAATCAAACAGATTCAAAAAGAAACTTTAGGGCTAATTAGAAATTCTAAGTGCAAAAATGTGGTGCATACAAATAGAAGAAATATTTTTGACTTTTCTGTAAGTATAATTATTTTTTATTTAATGAGATAGTGGTTAAAAGACAGCAACACAAAAACACCTACAGCTGTGTTTACACTAAAAGTTAGTTTATATATAGTAGTTTAAGTATTCTTTTATTTGAAATTGAAAAATGTATCCTTTTTCAAACAAAGATATTTATGATTTTTTTCATTATTTAAAACAGGTTCTTACATTTTATCAGAAAAAATATTAATATTTTCATCTTCTATTTTAGACTTGTTCAGATTCTTTTTTTTTTTTAATTTTTAGAGTGATGATGATGGAGCTATATTTTCACAAATTAGGCAATGCTCTGAAAAGATTATTTTTGGGATCACTATGCTTAGTGCTATAAAAGGAACATATGCTTATTAAAATTGCTCATGCTTAGTCTCAAAATTAGTAGCTCCCATATAGGGTGGGAAGAGTATTGGTAGCAAGCAGATTCACATTTCTGGGAACTGTGGTTGCATGAAATGAATGAAAAGAGACTGTGAAGACAGCTGAGTAAAGACATATTAACACATTGGACTTTGATGACAAACCCCATCCCTATATTAAGCTGTTAGTGACTGAATAGTAGCATTCCAAGTGTTTGAATATAATGATCTGACGTGTTTGCATTTCATGACGATGTATTAATGTAAGTGAGACTCTAACCAGTTGGTTTTGAGTTTATATTGCTCTGATTTAGGTAAAACACTTCTTCTGTAGCTCTGATGCTGTAATAGTGTAGAAGAGGGGTCAGTGATAGTGTAGAAGTTCTAGAACAAGATATTCCAGTTGTATTGTGGAAGAACTCAACTTCCCTCAAGATGGGGGGGATAGATTTTCAGATGAGTTTGGTTGTCATGTTCTTGGTCAAAGATGATTCTCCGAGTGAAGAAGATTGGATAAAAATCACAACAAGCTTTAGCTTTGCAGGAATGTTTCTGTTATTTTTATAATAAAAAAAATACAAAACTCTTTGCTCCTTGGTTTCTGCTTAATATTCCCATAAATGTGGCTGTATTTTTTGAGCAACTCAGCTGCTTCTTATTTGATCTTACTGTGAACCATCTCAGGAGGCTAAATAGCAAAAAAAAAAAAAAACCAAAATGAAAAAGTGAGTAATTTTCTGCTGTGCCTGGTTTTTTTAGCAGCAATCAGATGTGCACCAGTGCAAGAAAGAGGAAAAGACCATATCTTTACCACAATAATTCTAATGTGACTGTTCAGTCAAACATAACTAAAGTAATAAGCAATAAATGGACCTTAAGTGTTTTGATGCCCAACTGCTTAAACTGGTTTTGAGCTAGAGTGATTGATGAGTTTTTGAAAGGGAGCTGTTGCACATTTAACATCAAGAAAAAATATTTATGTTATCCATTTTGTTTGTCTAGAGATTAAATTACTGCACTATTTTTAGTTCAATATTAAACAAAGTATAACTCTTGATACGGATTCCTAGTAGTGCAATAGGAAATATGGTATAAAAATAAAAAAAATCTCTAAGACAGAGATTATTTGGGTGAAAAGTACAAAAATCAATATAGAAATATTTTTCAACTGAGAATTAAAGTAGAAACTAATATTGTTATTTAATTTTCTTTCACAGTAGTAGCAAGATGATATGGTTTTATTTCTGTTTTTTTTTTTATTTTTTATTTTTCCTTTCAGTGAAATCAGCTTAATTATTATTGGAAGAAGGAGCATTAAGTTTCTCTGTTTTCTTTGGCTGATATTTTTTCCATTATAGGAGCTTACAGTAGGTTTTACCTTAATGGCTTTCCCATGTGTCTGGGCATTAAAGTTGTAATTTAAAAAAATATCATCATAGGAAAAAACTATTACATTAACTGGCCATTGAACTTAAACTGGTCTTGTTTTAGGTCTTCTCATAAAACAAATTGGATATTTAGAATTGTGTATTAGTGTCTGCTCCTTCTGAGTGAGCCACTGACTGGGAAGGACACCACCCTGTATCAGATGGAATTACATTGGCCTTGAATTTACACACAACTTGGCTTGAACTGCTCTGTCATTCCATGATTCTGTGAAATTGTTCCATTCATTGATGGAGACTCACTGGCTTTTATATACTGGGCCAGAAGACTGATGTCTGTCTTTTTTCAGAATTCCCTGCATTTTATGCACAGAACACAAAAGTTTATAAGTTAAGAGTGAATTACATATCGGTATTCTTAAACTAAGCAAACATTTTTAAAATAGCACAAGTAAGTTTTCTTACTGTACATGTGCTACTGCAACATTGTCAAATAATTACCAAAATCCTGACAGCTTATGCACACCTTTTAGAGGGGTGAGAACTGAAAGCAAGTGGTTAATATGTTTTGAACATTCTGATTTTTTTTTATATAGTTACCTGCACTTTGTTTCCCCATATGAGTGTGCTAACTAACGTTTAATTTTGTTTCAATTTGATGGTAAGTAAGTGCAAAAGATCATTTATTCAGTCCTAGGTTACCCATGTTCTCAGGATTCAGGCATGCATTTGGGAAGAATCAGGGGATAAATAATAAAAAAATGCACAAATTTCTGCACTAAATTTGCTTAAAAGGGATAGATTTTTCATCTGTCAGAGTTGACAGTGACTAAGGTTCTCCAGGACTTTTACCTAAGAGAAAGCTTTTCTTCCTACTTAGCATTTTCTCTACCCTTACAAATAAATATATATAAGGACAGGCTGAAAATATTATTGGATAAGTAAGTATTTTTTATCATGGCTACTTCTTCCTAACAGATGTTTGTAAGAGAAATTTTGTAGCCAATACATGAAACTCTCTTTGCATTAACAACAATAATCATAGAAGTCTCTCAATAAAGACAATGCTTGCCTAAAATAAGATCACAACCTATTATGATATCAACTGAAATGAAAAAAAAAACATGCTATGAGCAAAGATTGAGATGCATTCCTTTCTTTACACAAAATCCTATCTAACTTATTCATGTTCGACTGTGGAATGAGAAGCATGGTTTTCCTGGTTCTCAGCAATTAAAAAATGAAATTATACATATTCAATTAGAGGCAAACCTATAGAGTCAAAATTCGTACATTATATCAGTATGTCCAAAAGTGTGCGAAATTTTTTACTCTTCTCTGTGAAATCCAAGAAATCCACCATATCCAGGAATTTGGAACTGCACCAAAAATTCTGTAGCCTTTAATTTGAAATTATTTATATATGCTTACTTGATTTACTTCTACTACCTAGAAGTAACAAAGAGTTTATCTATTCCTCATTATGTTACCTGAGTCAATACAAGTCATTATATTCCATTGTTATGGCATTATAATATAGTGCCAAAGAAATTATTAGCAGCAAAACTGAGATATTTGTTTATTGCTCATTTCTATTTTCTTACTGCAAAGAAAAGTCCCAACCAGACCAAGTGTTTGCAAACCAGTAGCACATTGCATGGCTGTCATGTGAAGCACCTTCCCTGCACCACAGCAATACTTAACAGTCCCCTGGAGAGGCTTTCCTATTGACATAAATTTACAGGGTCTTTTTCTTTATCTCCCCACAGTATTTTTTGACTCAGCTCTTTTTGTCTTTTAAAGCCTTTTACTGTGCCTTTGTTCAAGAATAACTACTCATTCTGTTAGAGCACTTCAGTTTGAGGAGAATTTCTTTATTTTCACATAATTTATAAATGCAATAAATTCACACAAATAAAGATCTTAGAGCCTATAAATGTTAGAGCTTCATTAAGCTGCATTTTTGAAGCCAGGAAAAGCCACTGAGTAAAAAACAGAAAATGCCAACTTTCCTGTGACATTTCTAAAGCCTATCAAAGGATTTGAAAATGAAATGAAAGGTTAGATAAAGTTTTGTTTAATAAAGTTCTATTTTCTTCACTTTTCATGTATTCACAATATTCAACAGCACATACAATCCAAAGATTTCATGTTTGGTTTTGTGTTTCATTCCTCTGGACAAGACAATATATGAATAGATACGCGCCAAAAGTTTTGCCAAATCATTTTCTAGACTTACTTTTTCTAGAATATATTCGCTATCATTTATTAAACGTTATGCCTTTCTTTATTTTTGTCTGTCTATACAAACACATACCTTAAGCTGCTACCACCATCTGTGAGTCTGACCTGATTCCAGATTCTTTTTTGCCACTTACATGACTTCTGGCTGGGACAGGTCCATGCCTTTCACCTGGCTTTTCTTGCTTACTGAGGTAGATTTTTTCCCTAATATTCCTACATTGCATATTTCAGTGCTTAATAAAGTAAAAGAGTATTGAAATAAAATTGATTTCTGTCATCATTCAGATGTGGATTTGTAGTGTTCCTAACTGTGGAACTGTTGGTTAACTGCATCCTTTACTTGAGGCTTTAATTTGAGTTTTCCTCTTTAATTGTAGACAAACACTGAGTATAAGAGCAGTTAATCAAATCAATAAATATATTTGATAGAAGTTGTGTTGAAAGCATTTCATGCCAGTTCTGCACATTATTCCAAATCTATGCTTCTTACAGAATACTAGACACAATCAAAAAACACCTGCAAACACCCTAGCTTTTTCTCTAGATGAAACCTGTTCCTAGATTTTAGCAGTAAAAATATCTTAGTTAGAAAAATGCTACTTTTAAATGCTTAGATTAATTTCTACTTAAAATAATTATTTCCAGGAATGGTAGAGAAATCATATATACTACATATATATATATATATATATATATATATGGTACATATGTGCGTAATGTGTATATATGCACACCATATAAAGCATACCATTTATTCTTTTTCACTTTAGAATTAATGCTGTTAACAGCGTGTGTATATTTATTTTTTCTGTATGAATCCATTAGAGTATTACTTTGATGTTCCAAGATAAGGACAAAATATGTGTATCGCACAGATTTGAAAAAAAATTGCAAATGTTATGTAAAGAAACTTTTCTACATGACCTCTGATTCAGATTTAACTCACATTGTTGCTAGGATTGTGTGGTCAGGTCATGTGTAAAACAGTAAAAGGAGAAGGACATTTACCAATTCGTAGCTAAAACTGTCTGGAAGTTTAAAGGCTCCTTAAACTCAATTTTTTTTTTTTTTTCATTTTTTATTATATTACTAAGTAAAATAGACAATGAATTTGATGGGGAGAAAAGAAAAAAGAAAATAAAACATGCCTTACATCTTAAAGGCAATCTGTCATGCAGAGTGCCGTATCATTTTCATTTTAGGTATTAGTCTTGACAGAGTTTTCCCTTCTATCTCATTAGAGACAGAACAAACCTGCTGAGATGCAAGATTTTGCATCTTATAATTCTGTCCTAGAGGGAAGGAATGAAAAAGATCTCATCAAAATGAAGATCCCCTGAAAATCAGTTCTGTGAAACTGATCTCCCACTGTTAATATTCAGTGCTAGGAGCAATGACACATTACTGTATTTGCTTTTCTTTTAACAAACGGCCTCCTACATTCCCTAGGGATGCAACGGTGTTAGAAGGCTCCACCTATGCCAAAGCTTCTGACTTCCCTATCATCAGCCAATAGGCACAACCTCCTCTGCCTGCACATCTGTCTTCCCTTTCCCATTCTTCTCTCAGTTTTAGTTTGTTCTTCCATCAACCCTTCTTAAGTGTCTGCCTGCAACTTAAGTCTGTTCTTGGTAGACACATAATATTTATCCCAATTAAAAATTAAATACATTGGCACCAGAGTTTTCTTGGCCATTTCCTGGACACTAGAACTATATTTGCTTATACCTAGAAATTTTATTTTAATTGATGTGTAGGGTCAGGGGTTGATCTGAATGCTTCTCATGAACTTGCCTTACTCAATTACCAGAAAACTAAGAATTTTAAGTGAATTTTCTTTATAAGTTGAATACTCTGATCTGTAGCTCCAGAAAGTAACTGAACTTGTGGTAACAGAACAAATAGAGAACACTAACATATGTATGTATATGTGTATATAAAGCATATCTCTATATATATTTTTAGATAAATATTTATATGCATACACACACACATATCTATGTATCTACATCTTTTATGTAAAACGTTTATATTTATAATGTATATATGTTTTACATAACATACATACATATTTCAGGGCTCCTTGGTAGAATGAGGACTGGCCACATGGTTGTAGTTACAACAAGAGCTTTATTATTAAATAAATATTTTAACAGTCAGCAAAGCTTATTTTTATGTACAGCAACATATTGCTGTACAGAACTTTTACCAATAACCATGGCTTTCAATTATGCAGAATTTCTAGTTAACTAGACTTTTAATCACTTGGATCCTCTACACATTAGGTCAAAATTCTTAATACAATAATTGCAGAACTAGACTCAAAATATTCTTAACAAGAGTCACCATTTAGTCCTTGGAGACTTCCATTTTGATGGAAGTGGGCTTTGTGGGCTAAGATTTGCAGATAGGAAACCAGGATGATTTCCTTGAAAAGTTGTGTTTTATGACACGAGAACATGGAATTTTGGGAGCTTGTTATGGCAAAAGCCATAAATGATCATGTAAATTACGTAAATGATCATGTTTTCACATGAACATATCCTCCTCACATTCTCTGGCCTTCCCATATTAAACCAACTGAGTTCACACAAAAGTGAGCATCTTTGTCATTGCTACTACTGGCGTTCATGAAATTGTGATACATGATGAAATTCTGGATCACTCTACAATTTTTGCGTGCAATATTTTGTTGTGTTTCTTCGATGTTAAATTTGCATCCGAACTATTTGAATACATCTCTTTTATAGAGCTGTTTTATGATGTATCTTCTGTCTTCAGAATATTTTGCTTGTGACAAATCAATAATAAAATTATTAAGATTGTTTCCAGAAAAATAAGTGTTTGTGTCAATGAATCATAGCAGCTTCAAATTTATTCTGAGTTATGTGCATGTTCTGAAATAATTTCATAATCTACATGTATCTTTATCTCTGATGTATGAGGGTGCATTTTTTTCCACTTTGATTTGTAC
The DNA here is from genome assembly GCA_024362935.1 of Setophaga petechia. Taxonomy (NCBI): domain Eukaryota; kingdom Metazoa; phylum Chordata; class Aves; order Passeriformes; family Parulidae; genus Setophaga; species Setophaga petechia. The sequence goes on from JANCRA010000008.1 coordinate 36,080,744, forward strand.
TTTGTTCTTTGTACTAAGATGCTGGAGATTAAATTTTTTTGGATGTTTTAAAGCAAACACTTCATTTACAAGACTAATTTGAAAAATATCAGTATATATTTTTCATGATGTTAGCTATTTTTTTTCCAAGAGCTTTTTTTAATTTCCTGCTATATTTGATCTGCCTTTAAAAGAGAAACAGTATAGTAGCAGTGGTGGGGGGGTGTCACAGACATTCTTCTTGAAAAATCCTTTCTTAGGATTTTTCCCTGCTGGAGCTCAGAGGCTCAGCAGCTAACGTAAACAATTATTATCTGCTGCTGTGGAATGCAACAGGTCCACCAATGTTTAGATCTGCTGATCATTCACAGGCAGGACTGCTATCGCTCTGTGCTGAGACACAGACGTTGTTATTCATTCTTTCTATCTCTCTCTTAGCTTAGCCGGCTTCTGAAGAAGCTCCTTTTCTTTTCTATAACTATGTAGTATAGTTATAATGTTATATATATATCATAATACAATAAATGAAGCCTTCTGATAATGGAGTCAAGATCCTGTCTCTTCCATCCATCTAACAAACCCCTGTGAACACCGGCAACAGGGGGGTGAGGAATTGGAGTTAATATATGGAGCTTTTCAGTGATTTTAGGTTGTCTGTCTTTGAAAATGGAGGCGTTGATGTGACTGGGAAATTCCTGCAGACATAAGGTCTAAGCCACAGAGTGGTCAAAGGGCAGAAAAGTTACCTTGTGTAGTGGAAGGAAGGGGACAACAATGGCCAAATGGCAGCAGAGTGGAAACACCGTGCAGCATGAGGGTTCTGAGGTGTTCTTAACATTAGGCTTGGACTCTGCTCTGGCAATGTGAACTGCATGTGCACAATTCTCTGTCCACACCTAGAGACGAGTACAGGATTAAGTAATGATTATTAGTGTTGAGTTTGTTTGTTAATAAGCAAAATTGTTTATGTAAGATTTTATTTTATGTAAGATTTACAAATTTACTGCATAAGTACTGCATGTGTAATTATGCTTATATCGCAATTGACTTTTTATTGACAGAACTTTGGATTCTGGTAACAACTTCCTTAGCCATTCATTTACAACACACTTAGTAAACAAATCTAAATTTCTAGGCATTCACACTGGCGATGTAATTGTCCATTTATATATGATTCAGAATCAATAAAATTTTCTAGGATTAAATTTATACTTAACATTTTTTGATTTATGTTTTCTTGAAATGTCTTACTGTCATTGTTAGATTTTTCTAAAAGTTCAGTGTTTATAATTACGAGAGGATCAATATAAAACTCAGATGAAATCACTTCTAAGTTTCATTAAAAAAATTGCATTGTTTTCTAAAACATTTCTTATTTATGCTTTTTCAAGGACATAAATCTTAGCTTTTGGCTGCAATATAGTATTATGTGTTTTCTTATTAAAGTACCAATGTAGAAATAAAGTGTGTCCCTGTGCAAAACAAGTAGTTCTTTATGTATTACATTTAATAAGAAAACATGATAGTTCTGCATTATATTTTCTTGTACTCTAATATGTACTTCTCTAATGAGCCAAGATCCTTGGTCTGAAAACATACCTTGAATTGAATTGATCCCTCAAATGTGACTGTGATGAGTACTGTGGGCATCGATTACTAAAGGAAAGGTTGTTTTCTTAGTTTCTTCATGTAAATGCCTCTCAAAGTTGTGTGTCCTCTCAATAGGGGGCATGACTTCAGTATCAGGGACATCTCCTGAACCATGCTTTTGCTAAAAGAAGAGGTTGCCATAACAGCTGTAGGTTAATGTCAGTATTAAATTTGCAATTCTTCTCTTTTTTTTGTTGCAGGAAAATAATTTTCAAAAGTAAAGTTCTGAAAGTTGCAATTTACTCTAAAATTGCCAAAATTACACCAGCCCACCCTTCCCATGCCTTCTCTGTCCATTCATTTTCACCCATTTCCCTTGGGGAATATTTCAAGTGACTCTGGTTGTGAAGCTTATGGTGAGAGAGCAGCTGAATCCTATTAGAAAACTGACAAGCTGTTTGTCCAGACGGGATGCCCGTCAAAGCAAGTTTGTCCAATCACTGACATTTGGGCTAGGGAATGTGATGGAAGGTGATTGATGTGTGATCTCCACATTCTCTCCTCATTCTGCCCAATGAGTCAACAACTTGTCAGTGGGGGAAAATAAGCTTGTTATAGAGTAAGATGCTAGTCCCAGAGATAAGCAGGAAGAATTTGGCTGTCACCTGAGGCAACTTTAGTCTTTAGGTAGGTGAATGAGATAATCACAGCTGTCAATTGCCTTATATTCAAGGAAGAAGCAGAACCTTCTAAGAGAAGACTTTAAACTGATTTTATATTAGCAGTTACCATCGTTTTCAGCAAGAAATTTCTTCAGGTAATTTACAACTCAGGGTATAAAGGAAATGAGCTATATACTGTTGAATTAGAAAGGTTTTAAAGAAAATTGTGTGAATAGCTGTATTAACTGAGTTCAGCACCAGGATTTATATTTGAAAAAAACCTTTTATTCAGACAGTTTGTTAGCAAAGACAGTCCTCTTAAAGCACAAGTGATAAACAAGACTAATGGGAAGAACTGGAGGGTGAAGCAGCAAAGTTTGCACTTTCTTTGCATTTTGTAAAAAAATGTGTGAAATGTAAACAAGTAACATTGCTTGTATCTTTTTGGTTCATCCAAATATATTTCAATTATTCATTATGCATAAATAACTGTAACATTGCAGTGCTAAGAATGGTGTCAAAATAAAGCTTCTTCAATTACCAAAAATCAAACATTGACAGTTGGCCAGAAGGACACACAGAAATATTGATCTTTAATCACCTTGACTGTGCCAAAGTTTTATAGGATATATATTGCCTGTGTTTAAATACACTTATCCACCATTTGAATAGTTTAGGAAATTATATTTTTAAAAATTAATTCTTCAGAGGAGTATGAAAAATCTAAAACTCGTAATTAATGTGCTAATTTCTTCTATCTTCCTTATCATGTAAATTTTTAATTTAAGGTAAAATCAGATTAATTTTCATTGTTGCCCTACTATGAATGTACAAATTAATATTTGGACAACAATAATTTCCTGTGTGACTTAACAAGGGTGGGAATGAAGATAAAGCATTAAAAATACTTGATCATTTTAGCATCACAGGTAGATTTAGAATCAGCTTGTGGAACTGCCATTCCAGTTCATTGACCACTGCACAATGTAATTTTAAATCTTCTACATGGAAATAATAATTTAGTTTGGTATCCCTCATCTCCTTCTTTGAAGAAAAAGGTGAATTCATAATTTCAAATTTTTTCAAAGATAAAAATTTAAAATGGGTATAAAAACAGATGACTCTTGGAACTATCTTCCCTCTCAGTTGGGAAAATATGGGAAAATAACCTTCCCATTGTTTTTTTTTCTAATTTTTTCAGCAAATTCTATTTGTAATAATATGCAACTTTCTGGAAGTAGGATTAAAAACTAAAAAAATTTTAAATCCCCAACAGGAAAAAGTGAGTTATGCAAATAGAACAATGCAGAAATATATGAAAAAAAAAGACAAGTACAATATTGTAAAAAACATATATGGTTAGTACAGAATTAAATTTGTACTACTGAATAACGAAGCAGCATAAATAAAATTTCTGATATGACACATAAAATTATTTGAATGACGTGGTTGTCTAGAGACAGGAAAATAGTATGAACCTAAGAACCTATCCCTGAGGGAATATGTATGTGCTATTTTTGCAACCTGTCAAAGCAATTAATTCTGTTTTCCTTATATCTTTCTTTTCATTTACTACTAGCTGCATATTTCTGAGGAGCTATGCAGAGTAACATGTAACAAAAGAATTTTTTGGAACAAAATTGAGAATTATTACATCAGCCCATTAACATGGATTTATTAGTACAAAGTGTTACCTATCCTACCTGTTAAGTGACAAGTTGAAGCTCTCTCTTCTTGCTCGAGACGAAAAAGAAATTGCTCTGCTTGATAATTCACTTTCTTCAGTGCTGCATGCTGAATATACCTGAGTATATTGGCCACAGTTCCTGCAGACTTTGTTCAGAGGTCAGCCTTTTGTGAAATAGAAGAAACAAATTTCAGAGAAACTTAGGAAGACAGCACTTGTATCTTAGGGATATTAGGGATATTGGGGATATTGTGACTCTTTTTTGTTTGGTTTTTTTTTTTTTTTTTTTTTTAGTACAAAATTTTATTGCAAAGAAACTTGCATTTATGTTTTCATTAAGTTTTGACAAATGTCAGTTGAATGAATGATTTAAAATACCATTGAAACACATTAACATAGTTTTTTATAGTTTTGGATGGCATGCCATTTAAGGAAGAGTAAGTAAAGGTTACGACTGCAGCTTGGTTTTCACACAGCTACTAAGGAGGAAAATATGTCCACAAGTTTTCTGGAATTGATGAAAAATTCCTGAGGAACTTGAAGGATATGCTGAGCTGGAAGGGACCCATGATGATCACTGAGTCCACCTCCTAACTTCACACAGAGCAACCTACATATTAAACCATGTGTCTAAGAGCATTGCCCAAATGCTTCTTGAAAACTGACAGGCTTGAGGCCACGACCTGTCCCACAGGGAGCAGTTCCATTGCTTGATAATAAAGTAAAGGCCTTTTTCCTAATACCCAATCTGAAATTCCCTGATTCAGCTTTAGCATTCCTTTAAGTTCTACTACCAGGCACGAGAGGAAGTGATCGGCACCTCCATCTCTGCTCCCCATCATGAGGAAATTGTCGACAGCAATGAGTTCATGACTCAGCCTCCTTTTCTGTAATCTGAACAGTCATACCCTCTACTCCTTTAACCGACTTTCTTGCCCACCTTGGGACATAGTCCAATATTTTTTATATCCTACTTATATTATGTGGACTTCAACACTGAACACTTATCCAAAGTGGGGTTGAATGTTTTGAGCAGCAGTAAAACTGATGAAGAACTGACAGGGAAAGACAAAAACAGAGCATTAAAAGTGCTCATGGGGTTAACATTTTGTCATATGAAAGTTAAGAATATTTTTTAAAATTCTTAGAGTTTTATTTTGGTCAGTAACTGCAATTGTCCTCTCTCATGTGTTCGCAATTGGTCAGTGTTTCTTTCCAGATATTTTATCTTATAAATATATCAGCCTTACAAGCTTCCTTGTATTTGAAAAAGTGACAAAAGTCATTGAAAGTGACTTACTCTCTCCTAGTACTGGTACTGGGACTATAAAATGTTTCACATTAAAACTCAATAATTTTTTCTTTCCTTTTCAAGTAGAAAGCCTCTTTTTTTCTCCTTTTAACTTTATCTGATTTCCATAATGCATTTTGCATCTTGAATTCTATTTGTTGCCAGCTGGCAGAGACACTGGAAATTCAAAGTCTGCTTTTCATACTTGTGGTAGGATGAATTCTCAAATTAGTGTTTCAGTCTTTACTGCTCTTGAACAAAGCTGTGGGTCATGAGGTAAACGGTGACAGTGTTACCTGGTGTGTTTCCTGGCATTCTGGCAAAGGGTGCCTCTGCTTGCCAAAGCCTATTTGGCTAAATCCAACTGTACAAGAGGACTTGTGTCTGGTCCTGGTGTCCTGATAACACAGGCTGGAGACAACCCAATCTCTGCTCACCAGCAGGGACCTCCTCCATTCAGAAATTTTGTTCCAACTCTGGATTTTTCTCATTCTTGGTTTGCTCTAAAATTATTTTTGTAGCACTTGAAATTAATTTCATTCGTGAGGTTTAAGGCTCATATTTTTAAAAGTTACATAACTTTTAAAACTCACTGACAACCTTCCAGGGCCCTGATATGGTGTTTGTGTTCACTGGCAGATACTTCTCTGCAGTTTACCACTTTTTCCCATCCCAAATGTTTTGTTAAATGTGGATAAACAATAAACTCATAAAATATGGTTTTCTGTGGCCTCTAAACTCTTGCCAGTAGCACAGCAAACTCTCATTAGAATGCTTACAATTTTGAACAGCAAATGCAGATACATCCCTCTTGAGAGGAACAGAAAACAACAGAGAGAACTGGGAAACTGACTGATTTTGCCTACATCTCCTCAGTGGTTCATTCATTTCATTTAATTACCCCTCTAATGCCTTCACATTGTTTCATGTTTGATGTTTTGGGATATGCGAATCTCATCCCTACTTGCTATTTTATGTCCTTCCAGCAATATCCTCTCTGGAATCTGAGTTCAGGATTGTGACAGGGTTACACATCAGCTTAATACGAGGTGTCTTGGCTGGGAAAGGGGTTCCAGCACTGGGTTATGAAATCACAGCCCCAGTGTAACCTTTCCCGTTTTCCCCATGTACAAAAGAAACTGCCTGCAGTACATGGAACATCCTTCACCTTGGTGGAGCAGCACCTGTGATCAGGCCTGTAGAAAACAAAACTTTTAGAAAAAAGCATCAATATATAATAAGGATTGCAGCATTTCTGATCAAACTTGGGATAAGAATTTTTTTTTTGTCATTGCTTTGTATTACAAAAATTTTCTTAGAAAATGTAGAGGCTTAAAGTCTACCATTGCTTCCCATTTTATTTTGCCACAAACTGAGTTCTAGTTATAAATGAACTAGAATACCATATTGGATATTCAATCTGCATAAGGAAAGTTTTCCACCAAAATTCTGAAAGTATTTTTTTTGTCCACATCACATAGATTATGAGACTAGCTTATTCTTGAAAAAATAAAATAAATTTGAAAGTAAAAATTTTAGCAGGATAACAATACCTTCTTTTTCTTCTTCTTCAAGAACAAGACTTATTAAAAATATTGTCTCTAAAAGATCCAAAATAAATTTAGGTGTTCCAAAGCAATAAAGAATATTTTAATTGCAAAAAACAAACTTCTCTTGGATTTTGACCAATGACAAAAAAAAAAAAAAAAAAAAAAGAAAAAACCTAAATATAGATTTCTTTCTTTAGCTCCGAAGATTGATAATTTCATTTTGCAGTTTTCAGATCTAAGTTCAGATGTGACTTAATGTATTAATTTTAAGAGAAAAGTTTTTATGATGGAAATAATAAAGTTCATGTTTGGTTATAGTGGCATTTAAAAATGTGTTTACCCTTTGCAATATTTGAATGCCAAGAAAGATTTTTTCCTTCCTTGTAAATGCTGCATATCCTTGTAATGCTTTCCAGTACAGCAAAACTGTGATCCGGCTGATACTGTGGCATCTCCTATCTCATTCCTGTTTCCAGAGAATCATTTTGCCTTTCTGCTCCTTCCTCTAGTGGCAGATGCAAAAGGTGGAGGCTTTTGCATCTGCCACTAGAGGCAGGAGCAGAAAGGCTTTTGGTTTTCCTATTTTTGGCAGTATTAAATTGCTAAATACCATTCCTAAATAATGACATACATATGAGTGTGTTTGATAAATAGTTCTGTCACTTGGATCCCTTTTACATAAACCCACATTTACAGAAAACAAACTTATCTGAATTCATCTTGAATGAGATGCCTCAGTCCCATCTATCACCTCTTGATGCCTCCAGAATCATGTGGACTGGTCACAAATTCCATACTGGCACTGATGTTTAGGGCAGCAAGTTATTTGAGGTAATGCCAGCGAGACAGAGGAGAGATAGTTGAGGTGAGCACCATATGATTTTTCTGACCAAATGATTTGGCAACACTTACCTCAGCTGCCCAACTTAGATCAACTCTATGGTTGCTGTATCTACCCTTACTTTGATCCTCTTACTTCTTGCAAGGCAGCAGGAGATTGGAAAACACAGAAGCACATATTTGTGTCAAAAAGTCCACTTATAATTTCTTTTCATCTCAAGATATGCTTATGAATAGCTATTTTTCATTCATTTTTTTATAATGAAATACTAATCAGTAAAAGCTGAATGGAAGTGCCAATATGCAAAAAGCTAATATATTTTTGCTGAGTCAAGAGCTAATAGAGCATTATTTTGACCAGTGCAACATAATTAATGAAGGTTTTAATTATTTTACTAGAATTAATTTGTTCTGTAGAAAACGCTGGGATTTTGGTTATCTGTAAATTAACTCACGTAGGTCCTCACTATATATATAAATGATCCATAGGAGTAATATCCTGTAAAGCTTTTTAATTATGAAATAAATCCCCTAGTAACTCAAATAGCAAGTGAATTAATATAGATTATGCAATTAATTTCTTGGGTATAGCCTTATTTTATAATTTAAAAGCTTTCTAGTCATACTACTGATGCGTAACATTTCTATAATTAATGCAACACTCATAACTAGGTCTAATTAGTATGCTTTCAAAATAATTTGTTACATAAGCAAAAAAATCTCCCAATATTTAGCAGTAAGGTCAGATCCTCTTATGGTGTATTCTTTCAATGTCTACATAAACAGTATTAAAAACCATATAATGTATTTTTGCTCAAAATTGAAGAACCCCAGTATTTATTGCTTTCTTTGGTGAAAATTTAAAGACAAAATTGCTACCAAAAAAAAAAAATTCTGTTCTTTTAACAGTCTTAATGATATTTAAACCATTCTGGAAGGACAAATGTGTGACTACAGCAGAACCCAAACTCTGATATTATCTCTGTTAGGACTGGCATGACTGAAGACCTTCTTTCTCAAAGCTGAAGGAAAAGCTGATTTTTCAGTGTGGTAGTTCCTCCTCGGTAAGTAATTCCCAGAAGCATACATTATCATTCTAGCCCTTAGCCCTCTTTCCCAGCGAGACAATCAAAATTCCTCTCTCCATCAGGCTGGAAAAAAAAAAAAAAAGTATATACTTGTAGATAATAGGAACGTGATTGGAGTGGCAGTGCTGTGTGCATAGCCAAGGACCAAGTATCTGCCAAAAGGCCCTTGCCCATAAATGGTTCATTGGGATTTTCTGGACAGGTTTTTGTGATTTATTGGTGTAAAACTCATTAGCAGATGTCTGATCTTATGCAGACTTCAATACCTGGAGCACCTGGAGAGAATGTGAGTGTTGTCCAGCTAATCCTGGAGTATTACTTAAAAGGGGAGGTGAGGGTACAGATGGCAGGCAACAGCAGGGAGGAAGGGGAAATTATTAGCTCTCAGATTTTGCAGCAATGGTTACATTCCACTATTATTTATTAGTTCTGATAGACTGAGAGATTTCTTTCCCTTGGATAAGAGGTTTGAAATACCTTGTTTCCTGGTCTACCCCCTAATTTTTATGTGTTATCCATCTACTGTGAATCCACACGATGAGGAAAAATCAGTAAAAGCAAAACATTGTTTCTTTTCCTCTCTGAATTCAACTGTATCCAGACTTTCCAGTACTGTTGCTTGCTCCAGTGTAGGGTCCCTCCCACAGGAGACAATCTTTAATGAGCACCTCTAATGTGGGCACCTTCTCACAAGATTCAGTTCTTCAAGAATTGCTCCAGCATGTATCCTTTCCAAAGGGTGCCGTGGAATTCAGGAACTTCCTAAGTATTTCAGGAACTGCCTAAATGCTTTAGCCCATAACTTCAGAACTTAAACTTCTGTCATTATCCCCTACTTGCTTGGAAAAACATGGTGTCTTTTGGGAAGATACACCAAGTGTTTGTGTAATAGAATTTGATCATGCAGGTGTTGACAAATTTGCACATACATACTTTTTTGCATATGCGATGTGGGGTGAATTATCAGGGAAGGACCAACATCAGCAAAGAAATCCTTTTGTCACTTGAAGGGACCAACTGAGCATCCTTCTTCTCAATATTTGATAAAAGAGAGCTTTTGGTTAACAAATTTGAAGGCATCAAAGTGCTTACTGGCAGGGATTATATTCTGATTTGTTTACAAGACTAATGCTTATCTCACTTAAGACTATATAGTAATAAACTTGTTTCAGGACATAATGTTTTGGTAGGGCAATATGTCACTATGGCAGGGATCTCCTTCCTGCTCTATTCTGGCTGTGGTGTTTCAGCACAGGCAATAGGGGCCCCTACAGCAGTGACTGAGAGCTCACAGTGGGATGTGTTGCAGGCAGGAAAGAAGAGCATAACACCATCTAGTAATTTAGTGGTATGGCTGCTTGGGGGTTTGATGCTACATACCAGTAGTATGTAACTAGTCACTGCTCTGCAGACTGTATCATGAAGGGAATATCTCCTACTTTTAGGGTAGATAAAATTTTTCAGTGCTTGACAGGAAGGGAAGGGAAATGAAGGTAAAACTGGTCCGTCGCCACAATTTAATCTTCCAGATAGTACTTAACAAAATACATTTGTTGAGTTGCCTTGTCCATATTACTGATGTCCTCATGTCCTCTTGCTTGTGACTGTGGGATGTTCTGCTTGTGACCTCTTATCAGAGGAAGTGCACTAGAGGAAACCTGCTGTATCTTTTCTTGGGGAAACAATTTACCTCATTTTGCTAACAAAATTTGAGATGCTTATTCAGAACTTCCCTGCCCTTGCAACTGCCAAGATACTGATGTTTTTAATTGCAAAGAAAATGATACTAAAAAGAAAAAAAAGAACTCTCTGTACCACTAATTAAGATAATAGACCAGAAATAGAGAACTTCGATGAAATGCAGGACCAGCCTCCTGATGAACCTGATAATAATTTCTTCTGCAAAATGAGTATGTAACAAGGAGGAGGGGGAGGTATTTGTTTTTATGTTTTGGAGGGGTTCTTATAAAAAGATTATATTAGAGGAAAAGAGAATCTACTTTATCTAAAAACCAAAAAAATCCCAAATAGCACAGCCGCCTACCATTTTCACTATACAAAACAATTCTTATATTTCAGAACTATTTTTTTCTATTTTTCTCATGAGGGAGGTCTATAAAACTGAAATACTATGTGTTTACAGTCTCTTAATATTAAAATGGCTGAAGAGAAAATGTGATTGTACAGGGAGTTTTTTTTATAAGAAGCAAAAGTTTTCCTGCTTTGTTAAACAGAAGATTTTTAAAATGTATTTACTTTTTTCATTTAGCTGTCTTTTTAAACTATGCATTCTCATTTGCAAAGTTATTGCATTTTTCATAACTTTTACAAAAGTACTTTTGGTAAATTTTATTGAAAACTTGCCTTTTGTTTTTCAAAAAAGCAATTAGAAAAAGTATGCACAAATGTGCTTTAAAAATCTTGAGGTTTTTCAGTAGAGACTTACAGTAATTGACTCATGTTTTTATTCATTGCCAATACAAGGTATATATAGTGTTAGATGCCTGCCATAGTTGTTTCAGCTGACACTTGCTTAACTGAGGAGTACTGCTTTGCTAACATGTGGAAATTAGGTCACATGTGATTGTGTAAATGCCTCTTGCTATATTATAATGAATTTTATTTTTTTTTATGAGTGACAAATATAGTCAAGGTTATTGCCAGAGATCTATGAAAAGAAGGCAGAAATGACTTCACATAAATATTTGTGTTTTACAATATCAATACCTTCCCAGTTCCCAGATCAAGATTCCTGTATAAGGTCATCCTTATATGATTGACTTCTGGTAACCTCAGTATATTAAAAAAGATGATTCTCGAATCTAAAGCCGTGAAGCAACACGACTTCTACTAAGAAATGTCTGCACTTAGGCCACACTTGAAATATAACATTCCTCATCTCAGCCACACTTTTCACTTCACTGGGAAGATAAATAGAGCACAATCCATACATATGGAAAAGAATAATTTTTGTTTTTTCATAAGAAAACCAGTTTACTTCTCAGTTGTCTTTAATAAACTTTCTAGAATCTTGAACTTGATTGTAACTCCTTTAAAAACAGTGTCATTTAATACACTTGGGAAATAGACACCTAGTAAAAGGAAACATTCATTAATTAAAAAAAAAAAAAAAAAAAAAAAAAAACCAAAAAAACCCACCCAGAAACAGAATTCATAACTATGCATGTCTATACACTCACTGTCTAAACTGGAGCATGAATGCCATGTGAAAAGACTGTGAAATTAATGTGCTCCCAAAGCAGGAAGCAAATTCCAGAGAAAATGCTGAAGGTAAAATCTTGTCAGAATTCTCCTTGACTTAACAGATTAGCATTTTACATACATATGCGCTCAGATTTTACTTTGAAACATTTTTCAGATGTTATGCTAAAGCTATGCTTAGGTTGCCATGTTTCAGTTAGAGAGGATTTCAATCATAGTCCCTGACATTTTTCCTCTTAGTCTTCTACATTACACTGACTGCATTTTTCCTGTTCATTTATGACAGGCTGAAAAATTTCTTCTCACTTCATCTCTTTCTTCTGCTCCAAGAGAATAAAATACAAAGTGTGGCAGCACTAACTACTCTTAGACAAAATGCGCATCAGGAATCGAAGTTACAAAAAGTTACAAAAAGTTACAAAAAGCCCAAACTGATGGAAGCCAATGATCAGTCTCTGTGTTATGTTGAGGTGATATTGCTGCATGCTCTGACAGTCATTTTTTCCTGACTCATAAACAGCAAATCAGTCTAAACATTTCTAGCTGCAGTGAGATTTCAGACAACTAGGGAACAATTTAATGAAAACAGGTCAATCTTTTGTGTATCATACAAATGAGCTTATTGATGTTGGATTTGTGCCTCCCAAAGGTGGTTTTCTAAGAGCTGATCTTGCTTCCAGTGCACAAGAACGGGATGGAAAGGGAGGAGGAACATGTCACTTGCAGTTCAGTGATGTACTGAACATTACATTTCAAGATGTAGTCTTGTGCGTGTTTGTTGCTGCATCCAGAAAGAAGCTTGATAGAAAAGATTATATGAATACACATGAAATAAAGGAAAAAAGATTTTCACGAAACCATATACTTTTTACTGAATTGAGAAACTGTTAGCTCTTGTAGAAGAGCAAATATCAAATCCTTCTAACACCTCATTGAGCTGTAGGTGTAGTTATAGTCCTGCTCTCCAGCTGTTGTGCTTTCAGCAGTGCCCCAACCATAATTTTCCAGGCCAATCTATTAGCTGCCTTTGGCAAGCATACATTTCATTTGCATAATTAAAATCAATCAGAGGAATAACATTTCAAAATAAACAATGCATTTTCCCTTTCATATCAGTATAAATCAGGCTTTATGCAACTAAAATCAATATAGTTGTAGTTGTGAAAGAATTGATGTCCATGAAAACATGGTCAGGTTCTTATTTTGTCTAGTGGATGATAAATTTTATACTATTCACTAACTGAATCAAATCCAGAGATGATCCCTCATCTCTGGATTTGATTCAGTTAGTGAGAAGTATAAAATCGATCTTGACTTATATACTTTATCTTCAGATTTAATTGAAGAATGGTAAGGTGAGTCATAAATAGTTCTTTTAATCATGATTATTAAAATATCTCAGGTAAATTTGGGTAGAATTTTAAACTTGGAAAATATGCGATGCATATCTTCTTCAAAGGAGAGAGTCTGAAATTCACTTATCTATGTAATTAGTATCATGATACTTCCTATGTTAGAAATTCTAACTTCTTTCTCCACTGGAAAAAGAGTCCCAGTTCTAGCTGATAGCTTATGTTGTACCTCCAAGATAAATGATTTAAAAGCAGAATTCTGTCATTAAATTTCTGCCATGAGCATTTTGTGTTTCATGCAATTCATGTCCTAATATTTATTCAGAGGTACTTTTCAGTATAGAAGTATTAAGAAATGAGGTGTATGATATTCAACCATTTTGCCTCATTTGGATTTATTCAATGAACTTTCTGTCAGTCTTTTTATTTATTGGATGCTGATTATTCTGGAAGTACATTAGGGTGATCTTGCTAAAATCAAATAATAAAAAAATTGACCTCTGTGGCACTGAGCTGTATAATTAAGGAAATTGGCATTTGTGAGTCAAATTTGGCTTGACAAAATATGCTTTCTTTCTAATTGGAAAGAAAGAAAGAAAATATCTTTCTTAATAGGTTTTGTCCATATAACAAACATCCATAACCTCTAGACTGATAATTATACTGGAAAATCTGTGTCCATAGTGTACACTTCCTAATGTGAAAGAGATCCCACCCTTTTTTCAACTAATTTATCTGACCAATTTGATAGTGCATGCTTCTTTAATAATTGCAAGGCATTAAGTAATGCTTTGGGGAGTCAAAAACCATTGTAAATTATTTAACAGGGGATATTACTGGGACATCAATTAAAGTTAATCCAGCAAGCTGAAGGGCAATTCAAAAATGGTCTAATTGACTCTCACCCTGCAGTGTCACAGTTTTTCAGTTTTGACTAACTATCCATTTATTACTCAACAAAGTGCAGAAGAGGCTTAGTAATTCAAAATGTAATTAGTTTTCACAGAGAACAAAGGAGGAGGAAAAATGGGGGAAGGTTTAGCATACACATGCTAATGTGTTGTCCTCTCCCTGTGCAGATGCACAGCTTAGCATGGCTTGATGCCAGAAAGCTCACAGCCCTTGCATTAATGTGTTAATAAATATTTATGTTTTCATACATTAGACCATATTCCAAGGTAAATACAATTTATTCTGTTTATGATAGAGATGCACTCCTTTTGCTGAAAGTAAAAAGTTTTAAAAGCTGTGACTAGAAATTAAGGAACAGTTGTTCCCAAGCAGCTTGTCATGGGACTGTTTGAACTCTGAATTTTTCTTCCATTTTTTACTAGATTGCTAATAATCTTGCACCAGCTACTACAGTTCTTTGAGGTATGGGTTATTCTGGGATTCCCTTTGATGTTCTCATTAAAATGTGAAGATAATGAAGCTTTTTGAGGCTTCAAAATTATATAAAAAGAAACAACTGGTTTTTTATTCCAAATAATTTCTGGAATGCAATGTATAATATCTGGAATATTACATGTAGACAACATGTACATTTTCTGTCCTTTAAGGCTGAGCAGTCAGTGGAATGATTCCTGTGTAAAACTTTAAGTATTTGAAGGTTTAGCCTTTGAAACCATGAGAATAATTTTTCTTGAGAAGTTTTTAGTCTCCCTATGTTTGGGCCTTTTTTTCATGGCCCAGGTAGGCACATTAGAAGACAGTTAAGGTTTTTCAGTTTCACTGTCATAGTCCAAAGGACTCTTAATCAGTAATTTCTTTATCTATACTTTAACAACTTAAGGCTCCTTTTCTGATCAGTCTGTGACAAATCTGGTTATGCATTTGCAGCTTGAATTTTATTTCTGGAAAAATACTTAAACTTCTTACTCTAACAAAATTAGGGAGAATTTTTTTTATCATTTAATGAGGAATGGTATAATCAACGGAATCAGCAAAACAATAAATAAAGTCAGAGTCATAAAATAATTAATATTGAAAAAGAGCCACAAGATTATCAATTCCAAGAGTAAACCCAGGACTGCCAAGTCCACCCCTATAAAATGTCCCTATATGCCACATCCGTGCATCTTTTAATTACCTACCTTCTGGGTGGTGACCCCATCAAGATTGTTCCAGTGCTTGATAACCCTTTTGGAGAAGAAGTTTTTTGGTTTTTTTTAATATCTGATCTACAACTTACTTGGCACAGCCTGAGGTCATTTTCTCTCATTCTACCACTTCTTTCCTGGGGGCAGACACAAACCCTGACCTTATTACGACCTCCTTTTAGGCAGTTGTAGAAAGAAATAACGTCTTCCTTGAGCCTGCTTTCCTCCAGGCTAAGACACTCCAGCCCTCTCAGCCACTTCTCATTGTACTTCTGTTCCAGACCCTTTCCCAGTTTTGTTCTTCCCTGGACAGGCTTCAGCACCTTAGTGCTCTTCTTGACACATGGGACCCAAAATTTCAACGCAGGATTTGAGGCGTGGCCTCACCATTGCTGAGTACAGGTGGAAATTTTTTTCTCTGGCCCTTCTGATCACACTGGTTTTGATACAAGCCAGGATGTCCTTGGCCTTCTTGGTCCCCTGAGCAAGGCTGGCTTGTGTTCAGCTGTTGTCAAACTGCACCCCCAGGCTCTTTTCTTCTGGACAGCTCTCCAGCCACTCTGTCCAGCCTGTGGCACTGCCTGGGGTTGTTGTAACCCAGGAGTGGGAGCTGGAATTTGGCCTTATTGAACCTCACAAAATTGGCCGCAGCCCATTGATCCAGCCTGGCCAGCAGATGAACACTCCTGACCAAGGATGTATTCAATCTGATCATCCAAATAATTGGAAAAGATAATAACCATATATCTTCGGTTTTCTTGCACAACATCTGACCAAAAAAAAAGTCATAAAATGCCTACTTGTATGGATTGATTTTGGTATTCTTATAGAACCAAGTTTCAGGACAGTTATTCTTCCATTTCTTTTTCTTTCTTGAAATTACTGCTTTTAATGTTTATTCTTCCTTTACTGTCTTTTTGCCTTACAAGCATAGTCACAGATTGAAATGGATCCCTAAAAATGACACTGTTATACTTATTTCAAAATTATATTTTCAGGTGATAAAGTATAAACAATTTAGTATAAATATTAAGCAAACCTTTTTCTCCTTGTGCATTCACTCCATTCACAGGCTTATTCCACTGAAAATTCCTTGAGCAGAATCTGTTCAGAGGTTTCTTTGTACAGCTGAAATGCAATTCTTCAATCTAAAATAGCAGTTTGCCATTTGCTCAGGAGCAGAGCTTTGTTTTTGCTCTTTGAACGTGAAAGGTCCAATGACACAGAGAGAAGAAAATGAGAAATATCCTGGCCAGGAGGAGCAGATTTCAGAAGTACTGTTTTTCTTTTTAAATGTGAGAACTAGACAAAGATGTTTATAGAACCTGAGGCAGCAGCAAAAGCAACCTGAAAAATGGAGGAGACAAAATGAGTTATGGGATGCCAACAGTGCTGGATGTACGTTGTTTTTGAGCAGCTACCTGACACGAGTTATTTATGAATGAAATATTGACAGGCAAAGTTCATGGAGAAATAGATCTCAGAAATAAAATCGCACCAAGGAGAGATGACAGAAGTCAGAAAGGGTTTCTAACACAAAAGGAAGATGAGTTATTTGTCCAATCTCTACTCTTAAAATTTACTGAGAGTCTAGAGGGCAAACTCTTAAGAAAGGGTGATGTGCTGAAGAATGTGGCCACATGAATAAGTTAGGAAGAGAAAAGAGGCAAATCAAAAGGAAAAAAGTTACAAAAGAATGAGACTACCCTAAAGAGTGGGGAAAACTTGTCAATCAGAAAGCACATTGCTACAGAGGAAGAATAAATTAATTAGGCCCATGTCATCTGATTACAGCAATAGCCGGGTGTGGAAGAAGAGGGGAAGATAACCAGGAGGTCTCCAAGAGGCAATTCGTATCCTTCTCAGACCTGAGAATATTGGAGGGACTTATATCAACCCTGAGAAATGCCCCTGTAATCAATGATTTTTCTTTTAAGAATAGTCACTAAGGTCTTACCTGGAACTCTGAGAAACACAAAGTGTTGGCCACCCCAACAAGCTGCAGAAAATATAGAATTCAGCCTGGAAATATATACGCTAAGTGGGCTGTAAGTCATGTTCCTGTGGGCTATAAGTCTTGTTCAAAAGTAATGAAAGAGGAATCATGAACACAGCACAAGGTATTTCACAGAAGAGACTGAAATATTAGGTGAATAAGTAGGATAACAGAGTATACCGATTACATAAATTACTCAAAGGAAACAAACAAATAAACACTCCCCAAAGAAGCCATAATTTAATAATCCAAACTTGATACAGGCCACATTATATTGAGGGAGCAGCTAAAAATGTTACAGCAAGGTTATATAAAGATTCTATTTAAAGGCTTGAGAGTCAGATCAGGATATGAACAGAGATCCTTTGATATTTTCAGGCTTTTCTAGGAAGAAAAAATGAGACAAAACTGACTAATGTAAAAATCATATAACTAAATTCAGTGCTCTTTAATGTAACATTTAGAGGTTTTTTTCTGTCACTCAATAAAAAGGGTTTGCTTTTTTAGACTTTGTTTTAGTGGGTATATTGAAGAAAAAAATTTTAAAACCCCCGAGTTTTGGAAAATTATTGGAACATCATGATTTCTTTAAATCAAATCTGAGAACAGACAAAAGTGGACCTATTATATTAGCCATCTTCAGTTTATAAACTCTACATTTTCTATTTGATTTTGATGTCCTGTAATGTTATTTAAAGAGGATAAAAAGTATCAGAATTATTTCTTCTGAATGATATGACTTTTTTAAAAAAATAGAACCTTGCAACCATACATACTGCAGATCTGAAATCTCTTCTTTACCCAAAAGGATGATGTTTGCCACGAAAAAATTAAATATAGGCAACCATTCAAGGCTGAAGTAATGAGCTACTCTCTGGGGAACAAGAATAAAAAACCAAAACATGTACAACAGTTCTAAAAAACTATATATATCAATTGCTTCTTGACACACATTCTGAACCCTTAAGAAATGTAGATATATTGAATTATAATATTCTCTCAACAACATTAGGTTAAATTATGGACGTGGATGAAACTCTTAAGAGTTTATATTTTAGTTTGTAGCCATATTAAGGTTTTGGATTCAGCATTTAAGAAAACAGAAAAAGATGGAAAGGAAATCCTAAACGAGGCATTTCTACTTCCTTCAAGAGTAGGGACTGTGTATTATAAGGTCAATCAAATAAAAATCTCATAGACAGTGGAAATGAATAAGTGAGATATTAAAAGAGAGAGAGAGAGAGAGAGAGAAAGAGAAGAAAGAAAAGGAAAAAGAAAGAAAGAAAGAAAGAAAGAAAGAAAGAAAGAAAGAAAGAAAGAAAGAAAGAAAGAAAGAAAGAAAGAAAGAAAGAAAGAGAGAAAGAGAGAGAAAGAGAGAAAGAGAGAAAGAGAGAAAGAAAGAAAGAAAGAAAGAAAGAAAGAAAGAAAGAAAGAAAGAAAGAGAGAAAGAGAGAAAGAGAGAAAGAGAGAAAGAAAGAAAGAAAGAAAGAAAGAAAGAAAGAAAGAGGAGAAAAAAGGTGCCCAGAGGAAAACAGCTTTAAGATGGGTACAACTGTATTTCATTATACTCCATTTATCATGTTTTGACATGTTCCTGAAAACCTGTTCAGAGGGAAACTGCTTCATAATTCTGTTATCCACTGCCTGTGATGTTTAATGTGTTACACTGGAAATGAAGAAAAATAATAAATCAGCAACTCAAGCCCTAGGTTGCAATAAAATGGTGATTTCTGAGCTTTCAGTGAGAAAGTGACTGTATTTACCTTAAGAATAGGATCCAGGCTGGTGAATGCTGGCTTACCTTGCAGTAATTTTCAGTCGGGAGTCTTCAGGACAGGACTGCTATACAGCAAAATACTTGCCATTATCACTGCTTGCATACAACTCTGAGGCATTTATATTTCAGTATAAAGCCTCTGTTGGTGTTTAGATTCCATGCAGGAGGTCACTGTCCAGCAGTTCATGAAGAGCTCCCTCACAAAAGCTGAATATGGGACCTTAGATTTTTTTTTTTCTCTTGCTGACCAGAGCATTAAACTTGTGTGACAAGATTTTGGTAGAGGAGGCTACAGAGGTGGCTGATGTGAGAAGCTGCCAGAAGCTTTCCTTATGTCCAACAGAGCTAATGCCAGCTGGCTCCAACCTGGGCACACCACTGACCATGGTGGCCAGTGGTAACACCTCTGGTATAACACAGTTACAGAGCAGCAGAGAAGTGAGAACGTCTGAGAGAAACAGCTCTACAGTCACCAAGGGCAGTAAAGAATTTGGGGAAGAGGTGCTCAAGGCAGGGCAGCAGAGTTCCCTCTGCAGCCTGTGGTGCTGACCAAGGCAGCAGTGCCCCTGCAGCCCAGGGAGGAGCCCAGGCCAGAACAGATGTATGCTCCCAAAAGAATCTGGGACACTGTGGGAAGGCCATACTGGAGCAGGGTCGTGTTTGATTTTAAGGTTTTGCTATTTGTGTTGTGGAATTTGGGGGCTGGGTAGGGGAGGAGAAAAACTTTGCCTTTAATGTTTCCTTTGCTCTCCTCTTACACATTTTAATAGCATCAGATTGTGCAATAGAACTAAGGATTATCTTCACTGTGAATGGCTTTTGTGCCCTTTCGTTTGATTGGCTCATACAGAAATCACCAAGAGGCTGCAGTGAATCACTCTGACTCATTACCTTGAAGTAATAGGTTAGGCTTTTTTGCAATTTCTTCTGGCTGCAAATGTGATTTAATTTTTTTTATATTGTCTTCAAAACATGAATTCACAGAAGAATAAAACCAGAATCAAAATCACTTTTCTTGATTCAGCTAATATTGTCTCCAACAAAATTAAAACTGAGGGGGCTTCAGCCTTGGTTTGTCTGGATTTTTTTTTTTTTTTTTTTTTTTTGTTGGGTTTTTTTATTTTTAATTTGAAGGAAAGATTTTTCTACAGGAAAGTACTGCCATCAAAATAAAGAACCAAGGCATGAAACTGACACTTCTCTGCTCCATTTTTACTGCTCTTACAAGATTTGTTATGTAGTATTTGGCATAAGAGATCCATCGTGCTTCAATTTTCCATCTGTGAAAAGGAAATGATGTGCTATAACATTGTTTGCTATAAAAATGTATTTTGCTGTTGATGTTTTTTGCAGAAATGGTTAATTGCGAGTAACCATTTCTATAACCTAGCAGTTATAGAAGTTAAAACTCCAGTCTGGAGGATCTCTGGAAGTCATCCTCTGTGTGTGTGTGTGAGTTTCTGTCTGCCTGTAACTTTCAGCATTTCTTTGTAAATTAGATATGGAAGCTTAACATCTACATCAAATGAAAACATCTGGCCCTAAAGAGATCATATTAATATGTTAAAGCAGCATTAGAGCTGGAATTAAAACCCAAGCTCTTTTTCTTCTTTGAACTACAGACCTAAGACAATGCAGAGAGGCTTTAATATGAGCCGCTACTCCAGTTAATATATTCAGTGAGTGTTAACTTCAGCCTTTGAATGCAATATATGCAATTAAGCAAACAAAAATTATGAATTTATATTATTTTCAGTAATCTTTAATTTCATGACATGTATAGCCGCTCATCTTTAAAGGAGAGTAATTTGTTTTGTATCAGTTATCTTATGCATTATGAAAAGTGCAGTGTATTTGAGCTAAACGTATCTTATAGTCAAAATATTTTTAAACTATAATATACTTAATGAAGTATACTTCTTCCTAAATCCAATTTACAATAAATTTAATCCTTGAGGTTTGAGAATGAATAATAGCATTTCTAAATTTATAATAACGATCACTGCTTAATGTGCAACTTTTAGATATCTAACTTATTTTGAAATATGTTTGACTGGAGTCCCATAGAAGTGAATTTCACAGCTTTATAATCCCTGAATATAAGGGACTAATGTGTGTGTCTCAAGCACTGATGGCTGGATGGTTGTGGAACAACCAAGGATTGTTTCCAATAACTGACTAACACACCAGTTTCCAGGCCAAGTGTGTAATTTCCTAATAAAACTTTGAATTTTTTGCAGATCCTCTGACTTTCTTTCAACCATGTGCATTTATGAATCTCGGGTGTTCCCCTTCCCTTAAGAGGAGGATGTCGCACACAGGTTAAATACACTATGCATTACATATAAAAACATTGCATTTATTGCTATTTAATTTCCAGCTTTTTTCTTTCATGCTGAGGCTATCAAAATGAAAGAACATGACTCAGGGTACTCTCAAAGTGCTTTCAAGCATCACTACTAGAACACTTACAGGGCGTACTAGAAGATATTTAAACACCATGATTTTTACGCACTTAAATTTTCTTGTTTATTTGACAATCAATAGTATTGAAGACGTGGTTCGAGAGCAAGTTGTTTTTCCTGCTGGAAATGTTATGAACTCCATGGGTGGTTTCATGGCCTTTTCAGATCAAAGTGGTGCAAATGGTGTAGGAGAAAATTTATATTAATGCCTGTGGTAGCCAAAGTGACAGAAGTAGCAACTAACTAAAATAAATTTATGGAGGAGAAAAGTAGAACAAAATGGGGCAAAAATCCTCTCTGTCCCAATGGAACTAGGGACTTGGCTCTATTTTATATAAATGGATGTGTGGAAAAAATGAGAGAGGTTTTACTGCAGATGATTCTCACTGGAAGACTGAACACATACTCAGATAATAAGATTTTCTTACAAGAAGCTGCGGTAGACGAGTCTATCATAAAGTCTTGATATGAATAAATGGAGAAAGCAGAAAGCATAAGAGCTGTCTAAATGCAAAGATAGACTTACATTTTTGGTAAGGGAATGACACTACAGAATAGTTACAAGACTATATATTTACTATAGAAATTATACACAGTGTGTAAATTTAATCAAAGGACTTAAGAAAATCAATTTCTATTTTCCCATTAATCTCTGTCGTATAAATGTCATACATGATCCTTTAAAATTTCTTAAGATATTAAATAACTTCATTTTTTACCTGTTACTTAGTAATCATGCATACCTGCAGGCACAGAGTGGCCAAATATTTCTGTGGAACAAGACTGAATAAAAAAACACACCCCCAAGAGACCGGTCAACACCCTCAAAATCGTGCTGTCAGGAGTGCATGTTGTATGCTTTCAAGAGTACTCTCTTCTCATGCTTAAAATTTCTTTCTTCACCTACCTGTAAGCCTTCTGAATAAATGCTTAGCTGAACCTGATCGATCCCTACAAACCTTCTGTTTTGATAAATCATCATTTCCCTCTGAAAGACTTTCCTTTCCTTAGATGCACATAATGAGGCATATTGAAAAACATGTATTGATCAAAATATGATATGTAGCCCAATAAAGGCTAAAACTGCCCCCCAGTATTTTCTACACAGAAATAACCTGACCTCCAACACTCCTGCCACAGCAGTATGAGTTTTATCCTGAACCAGGACAGATAGTGGCAATAAAACAAGCCAGAGTTCTGCGACATGCGCAAACACGCTGAGGAGACAACTTCCAGACAATCAAACACACTCTCCCTTCTGGAACGTCAGATTACCTCCTGTGTTGTCTCACACATGAAAAATCAGACTAGTAAGCCACTGTGTCATCTAGGTCTCTGAACAGGAGATTATAAGGAAAAGTGTGAAGATACAGCAAATAAAACAAAAATTACCCTTTCCCATTGTTTTCCACAGACTTCAGATTCTGATTCACAGCAGATTTATTCTGGAAGGTGAATTTACAGTATCTCTAGCCCGTATAAACCAGACCTTTAAGTATTTTTATTTGCAATTACTTAAGTGACACCCTGCAGCTGAGTATCTTGTAATGCAGCAATTCCAAAGAGATTATTTAATATCATGCAAATTGATAGGCTATTTCCAAGTCTTTTATGAGAGAATAATATCTCTAAAGCAGACAGGAGAAA
The DNA here is from genome assembly GCA_024362935.1 of Setophaga petechia. Lineage (NCBI taxonomy): Eukaryota > Metazoa > Chordata > Aves > Passeriformes > Parulidae > Setophaga > Setophaga petechia. The sequence continues at coordinate 36,103,989 of JANCRA010000008.1, forward strand.
AAAACATTGCTGCCAGGTCGGGTTGATGTGGTGCCTTGCATTCAGTTACAGACAATGAGTCGCAGTACTGATATTAAATCTTGCTGTAGAGGAAGAGATAAGTCTACATTGGTTATGTTTGAAGAAATGCTTACCTATATATATTGACACAAATAAATTTTTCAAATCAGAAAGACTGAGGATTGATACAGGCTTTTATTTTCCAATGGGTCCAGTAGTTATTTTTATGTTAATAGGGGAAAAAATGGCAATTTTGGGGGAGTTGGGAGTGTTTTGGATTTTTAATCAGAAAGCATATATGTTTGCAGATTATACTTAGACCTTGAATTTTTTTCCTATGGGGTTCGTAGTTTTCTTCTTGAAGCTCATTCTAACCACATAAAAAGCAATTTTTTTTCCAACTTTGTAACTGAGCCCATTCACAATATCTTCACACATTAAAAAAGAGAAGAAATAACATTTAATGCACTACATTGCATGCCTTTTTCCAGGAGCATCCTGAACATCCAGATTGCCATTTCTAATCACTAATTTTAGACCCCTAAACATGACTCATTTTCTGAGAAAGAATTTTTGAAAATTACATTTTGTTTTGAAGCAAAATAAACCTGTTTTGCAGCGAAATCAGTATAGTAATGTAAAGTCTTAGCTATAAATTGGCATTCAGAAATCTATTAATTTGCATCATTTCTTGAGATATCCACTCATCTTTGCTATTTTAAAGTGTTACATTTCTAATAATTCCTTAACTGAGCATAAGTGTCTACCAAAAATTATATGTGAAAATATGTGAAAAAGTGGAATAAGTTACAACGCAAAGGCAAAAGAATTCCTATATCTATGTTCATGCCAAATGCATTTTTCCAAAATAATCTACTGCTTGGTCAAATCTCACGAGCTATTTCTGTGTCTGAGCTCCATATATGCAATGTCTCTGCAACTAAGGAAAATAAAAAATTGTCTAAAAGGAACAAATTTTGTTTCTCAGTGATGAGAGAGAAGTAAATAAACAGCTTTTGAGGGTCTTGGCATCCATAATTCACTAAAATGATCACAGCTTTCATTTCAAATTAATTTTCTACACTGCCAGGTGGCCATGCTGGCTGCATATTATTCTTCTGGAAGTGATTTGAAAACTAAATTAATCCAAATTCCAGGTAGAATGAAATAGGAATAGTTACTTTGTTCTGAAGGATAGATGAAGAAAACAAGAAGATATTTGTCTTTCTATGAAATTATATACAAGGCAAATAAAGTTACACCTAAAAGGATTTGTATTGGCTTAATGTGTTTGGAGGTTCATTGACCTAATTCAGTTTCCCACTATATTTGAATATATCTAGGTGAAATAAACAAGGGGATTTCAGAATATTAATAAAGAAGAGGGAGTTTTTTCCCCTTTATTTCTGTTGTGGTTGGTTTTGCTGATGAAAGTGATCCCAACAAGGACTGAAATGCATTTTTATCAGCAGAAAGTTCCCTTACCCTTTTAAACAATAAACTGGATTCACAAACAGGGCACAGGACACAATGCTCCCAGCACAACACAGTGGCTCTGTTCTGTCTCAGACCTCATGGAAATCCTACAGGCTACACTTGCAATTATGAAAGTATTCTCTTACCTCTTAGTATTTGTGTTTCAAAAAGGAAGGCAAAGAATCAGAGGTGAACTATTCAGTAGACTAGGACCACAAGATCAAGAGAACAGTGCTTAAATAAATAGAAGGAAAATAAAAAATGGAGTATTATTTTCAACAACTTGGAGAGTTCTTTCCTTTTGTCTGATTTTTTTTAGTGACGGATTTTGCTAGACATAGAATAACAGTGCCTGAACTTTGCAAGTGCATATGCTAATATTTGACTTTTCTGAAAGAGTATAGAATAATTCTGAATTTATTTTTTCTGACTAATTCAGTGCTAGACAACACTACTGTCCATAGGAAAATATTGCAGCTGTATTCAAATAATGCTGACACATTCTGAAACATCCTCAAGATACTGGAACTATAAATACCCTTCCACTACTTCTAAGCATAGACATTATTGTGGGAATAAATCATAATCCCTTCCTGTTTATTTATTGCAAAAAGTGAGAGGAAGATTTTTTGCCTTTTCAATCAGCTCCTTCCTGAGAAAGAAGGGGAGTTCTAAAACAGCTTGGAACACAGATTGTCTTCTTTTTGTTTATCATTTCTTATAATCAAAAATAGAAGTAATGCATCTTCAACCTGGATAATAACAGCTCAGGGTCTTTAGTCTTCTTAGGTTAATTTGCATGATGATCCATATGTGCCATAACAACCTTTCTTTGTTTTTTTTTTTTTAATCTGCTGTTGTTTTTATAATTTTTTTTCTTTTTAAAGAAGAAAAAGAAAGCAGTTTTCCTTAAATAATATTCAGCTATTTCCCCGGAGATATAAAGTGCAGGAGGCGAAACTGGAAGGAAAGGAAATAGTGTGTTCTCTTAGCTGTTAAATTTGTTGTGATGCTTCTGTATGTTATGATTGTATCTCAGAGATGTCTAATTAAGGACCTTCTCTCCTTCCCTCCTGCCAAGTCTACAAAAAGAATAGATCATTTGAATTTTTCCTCTAGTGCCATCGATCTTGAAACAAGATTTTCATAAGCTTTTCAGTTTAAACATTAGCATACTCTTTTTAGGGAATCTTTCTACTCTGGCACAGGAAGAAAAGAAAGACTGAATTTGCCTAAGTACGGCCAGTTTGTTACCCAAGCTGAGTGAGAAATTAGCACTTGAACAGCACAGAGAAGGAACACTCACTTCTGTCTTCTCTGCTTAATTTGGAAAGTTTTGAGCTCATCTGTGTCAATGAAGAAATTGTCTGTGTTTATGTTATCTCCTATAGGACTCTTTTGAGTAACACATCAGGTCCATTGTCCTGTCTAACTGGAAATTCACCACACTCAAGGGGGGAATTAAAAACCACATTTCTTAAAGTACCATCCAAACTGAAAAAATGATGAGAAAGTTTTGGTCTCTTTAGTAACCAGCCACTACTTTGAAACCACCTTCTTGCCCTGTTAAGGTGAACCAGACAGGTTAAACTGGGCCCAGAACTACTCCATTACCAACAGTTAGAGAGTTTTAGAAGTGCAATTCAGAACTTGTGACAGGTGAAAATGTCATCAGTCTTTTCTGCCCCAGAAAAAGTGCAAGTAGAATATTCTATTGTGAGAGAAAGCCATGAGGTTAATAGAACTAATTTCCATCTATTTTCCATCACTGTTCTGATTAGCGCTGCTGTCTGTGCTGCATACAACTTTACTCTGACTTTGGACTGCTGTATTAAACCGCTTTGTCATACTCCCATATGGAGCAAAAACACAAGCATAAGTGTTGCTTTTTATGAATGCCACAAGAAATAGTACTTTAGTTATTATTCCTTAGTTTCAGTAACAAAATATGGTCAAAGATGAATCAAAAATGATGCCAGATATCCAGTAGTGTTGCTGAAACATGGTGTCATTAAAGGTGGAAGAAACTCTGCTCTATAGTCTTCATCTGATCAAATTTTGTGGTGTGTTTTTTTATACTTTATTGCTTGTTCCCCCCATTTTTACCATATGAGTTGCTTTGTACATAGTGTTTTAGCTTTGTTTGCCCTGAATACAGCTTTGTCTGGCTTTAAATGTTCAGAAGATATTCTCAGTGTTTTGTGCTGGGCCTCTGGTGTCCCTGTGGTGTCATTTTGTGCCTGTACTCTCAGTGTCTCTGCTATCAGCCTGCGCTGGTTTTCCCTGTTTGCAATGGGTGTGATCCAGTGCCTTGGAAATGTCTCGTTTTGCACACTTGACACTCGTGCCTTTGCACTTATTCTCCTTCAAACTCCATCTGCAATGCACACAGTTTTTTAGAGATGGAATGTTCTACTCTAAAAGAAGGCAAATCACTTCCTTGTCCAGAAGATTTAGCTGGCCTATGATCCAGCCATGTATTTGGCCAAATATTTAGCTAAAATGTTTTCTACATTGTGACCAAGCATATAAAACTATTTTACTGTTAACTACACTAGTAAAAGTTTGTATGAATGAGAGTTTAGTGTAGACATTATTTTATTTTATTTTTCAGATGATTTTTCATACTGAATAAGTGCATCTTGATGCCTGTTTGCTATGCTTTAACTTCTAATTAATTTTTTCCCCAGGATAAATACTTGCTGTCAGGGTAGGACATGCATTTACTGAGTAAGTATGATGCAAAAATTGACTTTCTGATGCTTGTGAGCTGAAGTTTTTTGAGTTCAGAGAAGGAATGAAATAAGCCCATGACTAATGCATTTTCAAGGAAAAGCAATTCCTGAAACTGTTCTTGGACTCTATTCTTCTATTCTATGGAAAGACTGAAATTTTTCAGAATTCTGCTGAGTTGCATATTTATTTGCACATTTAGCTAGACGAGGCTAGTGGCAATATGGAGGATAAAAGGTGTTGCAGTATAGCTTGTCATAATTTCATGAAATGAGAAAAATAATGCAAGACCTGCTATTTCAATCTTTTATTTTCTTATTTTTTGAAAGTAGTGGTTAATTGCTTTAAAATAAAAATAGTTTTTTTCTTTTTTGACACTGATGAAATTCAGAGATTAAATAAGCACTTCATGCAAATTGCACATAGGGACAGGAAAATAGCTGTACCCATTCTTAGATTTTAGCAGCGTGTCTGCCTTCTTAGAGATAAGGGAAGAAGTAGTCAAAGTGAAAGTTGGTAACTGCCTTTGCATGAGATCATTCCTGTAGTTGAACCAAAATGCAGTTGAGCCCCTAAATTTTAGAACTCTCTTTCATCAATTCTTACTTCTTAAACCAGCTTTATTATCTGCCTACCAAAGGGCTGGATGCATGAGAAACAGAAATAACTGGCAGTTCTAGAACAGACTTTAAAAAAATATTTCTTTATCTTTTAATAGATAAATTCTCTTTTCATCATGATCTTCTTAAAAACTAAAATTAAATGGGATACTCTGGAAGAAAGGATTGAATTCCAAGGTGCTAGTATAGTTACTGAGTAATGTGTTGAGAACACTGTCACATACCTAAAACTGTCTGGTTCACCACTTCATTTGTTATGAAAATTATCTTTCTGCGGTAGCTGAAATATTTAAAGAAAAACTTGCCCTAGGGTATAAATTTTGAACCTTCACAGGTCTGTTCTGACTCTTTTTCAGGTTGGGGGAGGTAAGAGGTCCGATCTTGTTTCATATTTCATCTTTCAAATATTCTTTTTCTTACTCTAAGCTTTAGCAGAAAAATCTTTCCCTAGTTCTGTCTTCACAGCAAGCCAAAAAAACAGGGCCAGATTTCTCCTTCTGCTTTTGAGTTTTTCCACAGCATGCTTCCAGATTATTGCAATGTATCATCAGTTCTGATAGAAATGAGTTCAAGTTTGGGTCATATGTTCTTTCAATAGGACATAAAAAAATTGTTAATAAACCATGCTGAGAGAACGTTTTTGTTAGTGCCTATGCATATTTCATTGCTAACCTTTTTTATTCTGCTGCTTTTCCAAAAAAGTGAAGTAAATATTTTTTCTTTCAAGAGCTGTATTTAAAAGAAGTCATATATGCAGAGCCATGCATTTCAAAATTGCTATGGTAGGTCAGGTTAGACAATATGATTAATTCTGGTGTTGTATAAAACTTTCTAGTGGAATTAATCAAATTCATGAAAATGTCCTTCGCTGGTTTGCACTTTCTGATAGGAAGGAAGAGTAAGCATTTGAACATTTCAAAGGGATCTTGTTTATTGAAGCCTAAGCTGCATAATCCTGGTTTTGATTTCTAATTACAAAAAAACTCAAGTACTTGGACTCACAATACATTATATAATTCTATATCTATATTTGAGATTTACATAGACATATAATGTAAGGATCTTCACCTTTTAAAAATTGTTTTATACTTGTTTGAGCTACTGGTAAAACCTAGAATTCTTAATATCATTATACAAAATGTTCAGTTCCAAATCTTGTCAAACACTGGTGACATCCTTTTCTTCTTTCTTAAGGAATCAATGCCTATTAACATCTTGCTTGTGTTAATCAATGCCTATTAACTTCTTGTATGTGTGGTGCTGCCCCTACCCCAACCTCCTGCTCCTTGGACCTGCTCTGTGGTCTCAGGAACTCCTGACAGGGCTTGGCTGAACGAGCTGAATGGTGAAGTGCCCCCTTCCCACACCAGTTGTGTGATCCCCTGACCAGATCAGGAGCTCTTGCAAGGTAAAGGTGGAGATAGTTCTGACCATACCAGCAATATCAGCTGCCCGACCAAGTGGGGAATGAAGGGTTAATGACTAAACTTCTTAGTCATGGCAAATTATTCCCCTGAATCATAGCCTGAGTGAAAGGGTACCATCATTATGAAACCTTTTGAAAAGGTCTGGAACTGCTCTACACACACAAACTCTTCCAGGTGCAACCCTTGCCAAGTGAGAAACACTAAGGGCTTGATGTGAGTGTTCCACTGCACCCAATGGGATTTTTTGATGGGTACATTTACAGGCACAAATAAAGATGTATCTTGCTGCCTGGGTGCATGCATGTGAATTGATAAGGGCAAGAAAGTCATTGTTACAACTCTAGCAAATCCAATTGAATAATTTTATAAATGTTAAATCAGTTAATGATTGTGTTGCTAACCTCTTTCGCATCCTTCTCTTTTTGTATCTATATCCTTTACATGCTCACACCTTTGAATCCCTGCTATCCCTGCAAATCATCCTAAACTGATTCTATTTCAATTTTCCTGCATATGCTTCATCTATGAAATAAGTGAGTGAACTTTGCTGCTGAACTCTGTTAAGTTTCACTTTCACAAATTTGTATTAAAACCTGATTTTCTTTCCAATTTGTTTAAAGTGATTCTTTGAGCTGTCCAAACCACTGATTCACGATAGCCTGTCAAGATTTTTTGAGAGGAGACAGAGGCTGCTAGCATATAAGAAACCAACACAGAAACAGTTGTGAAATTCCCAAGGGAATTAGGGCATGTTCCCCTGTAAAGGTGACACAGTCAATATTCCAGCTGAAGTGCCTCCACACCAATGTCCACTGCCTGGTAGGAAGTAGGAGGAGCTGGGCATTGTGACCTAATTGCTGTTGTTGACACATGATGAAACAAAATGTACAACTGGAGCCTTGCATCTGCTGAAAAAGTGGCACTGCAAACTGTAAGCTGTTCAGGACAACCTTAGAGGCAGTCAAGAATAATTTTTTATTCTGACCAAAAAAGAAGCATTACTAGGCCTGTTGCTCACAAACACAGAATAACTAATTGGGGATGTCAAGATTGGCGGCAGTCTGGGCTGTAGCCATGATATCCTGGTGGAATTCAATGTCTTGAGGGCCATGGGCCTTGTGAACAGTAGAGTCAGTATGCTGTACTTTAGGAAGAAAACTTTCTGTTGTTTTAGGCAGCAATGGATGAGACTCCCCAGGGAAACGGCCCAATGAAGGGGACAATGAAGCTGAACAGAGCTGTCAGCTCTTTAAGAACATTTTTCTTACAGCACAGGAGCTCTTGATTCCCACATGTATTAATTTGGACAAGGAAAGCTCAAGACCAGCATGGCTCAACGAGGACATCCTGCACAAAGTAGAGAAGAAGAAGAAAATGTGCAGACAGAGGAACCAGGAATGTGTCCCTGGGGAAGAATATAGGAACACTCCTCATCTGTGTGGGGATTTGGTTAAGAAAGATAAAGTGCTGTTGGAGAACAGAAGGCTCCAGGGAGAATTTATCATGACTTTTCACGATATAAAAAGGATCTTATAAAAAAGATGGAGAAAGATTTTATATAAAGAAGAAATTCTTTACTGTGAGGGTAATGAGGCACTGGAACAGATTGCCCAGAGATGCTGTGCATGCCCTCTCTCTGGAAATGTTCAAGGCCTGCTTGGATGGGGCAATGAAAAACCTGGTCTGGTGGAAGGTGTCCCTGTCCATGTCAGGGGTGTTGGAACTAGAGGGTCAAACCATTTTATGATTCTATAATTCATTTGTCCTCATACATTTTTAGCAGTTAATTCAGCCACTTTGAGAGGAAGAAGAGCAGAGAGGAAGAAGAGCTGAGAAAGGTTTGTATCCTGAGAAAGGCTACTATGCTTTAAAAGATTCATTCGTTTTCACAAGAAAATTTTTTGTGTCTTTATATCCATAAGACTAACACCTCAGGTTGAATATGCACACAAAAAACAATTTCTTTGTAGTCCTTTTTAATTTTTGATAAAATATCAGGTTGATTTTTTATGGTTTAGAGTTTTGTAATGGAAATTATATAACAGACTTGCTGTCACCTTGACCTGTTTTCTAAATCTCCTGTGAAAATCTGTAAAATTATACATACGCCCACACAAAAGTTAATAGCATAGGGTAGGCAGAGAACATTGTTGTGTTTTATTTCAAACAGCTTATTGAGGACATTTGAAAAATCAAGTTTAAAACATTTGAGACTTTTTTCTGTGATTCATCCTATGAAACTTGTTTTATCATTCACTACATAACCATTAATATTCAGAAAGTATCAAGTCCTGATATGATAAATTGATTTCAATATCTCTTTTTTGCGGATGGTGATAATTGATAAAATTGACAAAATTTATATGAGACAGAGAGAGAAAATTGAAGTTATATTACAAGAAAGGAAGAGATGGAGCATTCTTAAGAATCTCCCCTATATTATTAAAATAGAAAAGTAAGTAGAAAAAACATGTAGGCATAAAATATATGTTCTGATATTTGTCTTCTATTATTGTTACTGTAAAATATTAATATGGGCCCCTAAGCTAAAAAAAGCAACTGCCATTTAGAAAAAAAATCACAATTTCTTCAACATATCTCACCAAAAAACTATTTGTATCAAATATTTGCATCATACGTTCTGAATTTTTGGCAGATATACACATCAGGGTTCAGCAGCTGCTTGTGCTTTGGGCTGACTTTTCAATGGCAGGTACAAAATGTACTGGGTTCAAAGTCCTTGTAATGATGGAGAAGGGGGGAATTCTTTTTCTGTAGAGTGATGGCTGAGCTGCTAAATTACTTATTCAATTGAGAAGGAGGGAGAAATTGGTTCTTGGGGTTTAAAAAGATATTTATGGATCACTGTGAAAATGTTCTGGAAAAAGAAAAAAACAAAACTCCACAAAAAAAACCCAAAAACAAACAAACAAAAAACCCACACACACCCCCCAAAAAAACAAAAAGAACTAAACACAAAACCCGCACGCTTTTCCCTTTGGCAGATGAGAAGGGGGAAAAAAAAAGGCTTATTGTGGGTTTATATTTCTGGGAAGTTAGTGGTGTGTTATGCTGTCCATACAGTCTTTGTTGTCTGAAATTAGCATGTTGCCAGTACTCTTTCGTATGAATTTTTTCAGCACGTTTATCATATGTGTTATTCATTGCTCTTCTTCCTATAGATTCTATGGAGTAGTGGAGGATTTTAAAATTTATGTCCACCTCTAAGTCCAAGATCAGGTGTGCAACTCTACAAAACTTGCAAATGCAAATAAAGTCAATTTTGGTTCATTAATGAAGAAAGGAGATTTCTCAATGTCTGTAACATACATAGCTTGGAGTTAAAGTATTTAAAATTACAAGACAGTAGAAGAGACCATGCTGCCGGGAACATTTGACTGTTCTTTACCTGTCACTGAATATTCCCATCATTTTCAGTCATTGCGAAATTTTAAAAACCATTATTAAATGAAGAATCTTCTCAGTAGAACCAATCACCGAAAGTATTAAATTTATCTCCATTAAAGACCATAACAAATAATGGAGGAGAGGGAAAGATTTCAGAAGACTTTGTGATATCTCACTCTCCTATTATGCAACTGAAAACATGTCCAAATATATGGTAAGACAAAATGTTTTGAAGTACTCCCATGTCATTCCTCAATTCCTTTTTCTCCCTGCATTAAAGATTGAGGCCAGTATTGGACTTCATAAAAAAGGAAATTCAGATGTGGGAACATTAAAATTAATAGAGGTAGGACAGCCTTATAAGAAGAAAAGTATAATTTTTATTTTCATTGAATATCTCATGCCACATGACTGCAACTGTCTCTGGAGCACCATCATTTCCACAATGCAGAAACTTATCTTCTTTCTCTGCATCCTTTACCAGATTTTAGGCACCTATTGATTTTTATGTATTTGTGCTAGGAAAGCCAAACTAAACCAGACAGATTGATTACATGTTTATAAACTTTCATCCATTTAGACTAAAAAGGTTTAAATTTCAGTTCCTCCTCTCCTATTAATTAAGAGTTACTTCCTCAAGAATACAAAATTTTACCTACAAACTGTATTTCATAATTTTTTACCCTGAGGTGAAATACAAATAGAATTAAATATTGGAGGGCTTATTTCCTTGAGATAAAAGTATTTATAGCTGCATTCATATGGCAAACTCTTCAAGGGAAATCCCCAAAAGAACTGCAAAATATCTTCCTTTTTATTTTTTTTTTTTCAGGCAGTGATTAGTTTTCAGGTCCAGGCATGGGAATTCCTTCTCTGTGCAATCAGAAACTGGCACTAGACAATGAATGCTGGTAATTATATATTCCTGCTCTTGTTTTAGCTCCCCTACACTATCATTCATTTAAAAAAACCAAAAAGCAAAACACAAAACAACAACAGCAAAAACAAATTACGTTTATGGCACCTGAGTTTATAGCTTTGAGAGAACGGTTTCTAGCAATCCTTGAAGAAATTTAAATTCCTACACAAATTTTTACCCTTTACATGATCATTTTTCAAATTCAATAAATAGATATTTTTAATTTTTTAGATTGTTATATCTACATTACCACTAGTTTTATATGTACTTATTGAAAGAGCAAGGAATGGGAAAGTTGGTAAAACTGCATATACAGGAAGATGTTTCAATTCTGGAATTGAAAAAACTCCTTAAGACTGTAAATCTGAATATTTCATGTAGCAGTTTGTTATGCCTGACTTTCTCAACCTGGTCACACCTTTAAGGTGCATACAGGTAATGAAGCTCTCCCCCATTTCGTGGTTTTCTGATGTAGGCTCAGTCAGTGCTGCATTTTGGGAGAATTTATTCAGTAAGGTAGGCACCTCTTTAAGCAAGAAAACATCTGATGTTTAAATTTTCAGCAACAGGAATCAAAAATATTCCCTTTGAGGTGTCTGCTTGTAGATAAGGTGGGAGAGAAAGGTGGAAGATAATTATATTTCTTTTTTATTGTAAAATAAAAAAAAAATTGTAAAGGAGAACAAATTCCAAACACACATTTGACTAAGCAAATAACTTTTTCTTTATTAAATTAAGCAAATATATTCTTTTCACTAGGCTTAGTGTTTGCCTGTTTTGAAAAGACATTTAAATATCTAGGAGACATTTTACAACACAAGTTAACAAGACAAAGCAAAGTACTTTTTTTCTTTTTCTTGGGTGGTATCTCTTATCAGTTTATGAATCATACCAAGAAATCCAATATATCGCCAAGTATATATCTTTAAGGAAACTATGTTTTTATAACTATATATATACCAAAACAGGAAGTGGGCATTGGTAAAGTAAATTTTGTTGAAAGAGCATGTAATTCTAAAAATTATTATTTTATTTCTGGCTAAAATGTTCTTTACCATTGTTTGGTTTTAATAGGTGACAACAGTGGTTTTTTGTTTTTCCATAAAAAAAAAACAACTATACTTTGCTTCTTATAAGGCCTTCCTAAGTCCTTCAGACTTTCAAAGTTTTTAAAGTTTATTAATTTGAAGATAACAACCCTTATAAAATTGAAAAATCATTAGAAGAACAGGATGGGTAAGAGAAATTGTCACTATTTTAAGCCTTTTGAAACTTTGGCTCTTATATTCCAAAAATGTAATGTAAGGGAAGAATAATATGTATGCATGGCTTAAATCCTAACCTTATACATCCCTGAATTTCTGTTATGGTATCTCTGAAGTTCGAATATAAACAAAAAACTTGTAAATTATGTGTTTGTAGTATGATATGAATTAGCAAAATGCTGCTTTCATGGCAGAAAAAAACTCAAAGCCAAAACAGTCTGATTTACAAAATACTAAAATACTTAGACTCAATATATTTGCATTTATACTAATTCAAAATTGAAACTTTTTTTCAATTTCTCGTGCATAAAAAAATTCTACATCAAAAAGTCATAAGAAATTGAATTTGTTTCAGCTGAGATGGAATTCAGGAGAGGAAAATCTCTAGTTTTAAGTAGTTGTTTTAGCTAACCTAACATTTAAAGGTTAATGTTTAGCTGGGTAACCTAACTAAAGAATACAGGAAAGAAGGAGAAAGAGGTAACATAGGCCATTAAAGTATTATAAAAAAGCAGAAGGAAGCATTAAAAAAATACAGTAGATAATCGGCTTGCCTTCAGTAGTAATAGCACAATACGTAAATTTATTTCTCAACAAAAATCAAATGCAAGTATGAATAGTGGTGTCAGGCTGTGGATAGGAATGACATCAATAATTTAAAATTAAATATCACTTTTATGCCTATTTTTAGTCCTTTATTCATGTCAAAGCAGACAAGCTGAAATACTCTTTTAAATTTAAGAATATCAATCTGTTCTACCTTCTTATATTTGTGAGTCACTTTCAGCTTAATGCCATTCAGCTAGCAAAATAATTCAATTCCAATGTTTTCTAAAAAAATGTGGGACTTGTTTTTAAATAATTTTTTAATACTAATCTAGAGATCTGCTCAGCCATGGAGTGGCTCAATTCTTTCTTCTGGCTATGTTACTGTGCTGGTTTAAAGGCCAGCAGGAAAATTAAACCATTTCTGCTACCCTGTTCCACTTTTGGCCCATTATTCCCCTGCTGAAACCATACTCCTGCCAGGATGTGGATGGTATGGAATTAAACAGTGGTAGAAACTCCACCCCTTTTTTCTCTGACCACAATTGTTACTTTTCTATTTCTACTAATGCCTGCACTTATCCCTTTTCTGTAAGAGAGAAACAGAAACAACACAGAATTGCTGTGTTGCATTAAAAACAAAACAAAACAAACAAACAAAAAAAGCTTGTGTGTGATATACATAATTTCTGTTATTCCAGCAGTTTTGAGAATGGAAAACAGAGGCAGATGATGTTCTGTACGAACTGCCTAGCTTTTGGTTTAACACAAACCCAGCTGCAAAGCCCCTGGGTCTCCCATTGCTGCGGTGATGGAAGCACTGGTGGCCCTGGATCTGTCCCCCAAAGGCTGCCACCTGCTTTCTAGTGCAGTGCTGCTGATAGCAGAGTGGGGTTGTGAACATGAAATAAGGGTGACTGCACGTATGCTCAGATGATCCCAAGGGATCTTCCTTTGCAAGTTTATCTATCACAAAGATATTATCATGCAAGCAATATTTGCATCAAGTTTATGTTCATGTGTAGCTCGAAGTGCTCTGTCCTGAAGAGAATTTCTGTTCTCTGCTGCTAAGAATGAGAGTAACTACTCTGGAAGATATTGTAAAAATATCTTTTGGTTGCCTTTATCCCAAATGTCCAAACTCTACTAGCCCAGTTTATTTGCCAGCATTGCATTCCCTGGTAAATATAAGCTGCAGTTATTACAGGTTTAAGACTTCTCTGAGAGATGTTTTCTCTGCTGACAGATCATATTCAGGAAAACTTTTTTGCTTTTTAAAACTTGGGGGTGGATGGTGGGGTGACAATTTTTCAAGCTTAGAAGCAAAAGAAGATATAAAGGTGAAAACCCCAGAACAAATCAGCTGAAGCTTCATAAGCAATGCTTAGATTTGTCAGACTTCAGAATTGGGCATTTTCCCTTTTTCAATGAGCAGCTCTTTGTTTAATACATTATTAAAGGGTATGAGTTGTCAAGTTTTGTATTTCTGAATTCCCTCACCTGAACGAAAATATCTTACATTTATAACACTTCTCTAACCTCTACTTTATAATTTATAAGATTCTCTTTGTTTGTGCTGTTGGCTTAAGTTTGTTTGTGCTGCTGCTGTTGATTTTGGAAAGTTTTCTTAAATGCTGTTTGCACAAATGACTTTTATCCTACTGTTTATCATACACTCCTGACCACTCTCTCCTGATTCAAGAGCTCACATTGATTTAAGCAGTGAGCAGAGATGTAATACTTGAACTCTTGACACAGAGAACAGTTTGTAAGCTAAACTTTAATTCACTCTATATGGCACACAACTCACATTTCAGCAATGCAAAACTTACACTTCCCATTTCTACTCTCTATATTTCTATATGACTTGCTGCTTTATATTTTGCCTCATTTTTTTCCTCAGAATTTCTGTTTCAAGCTGTCTCTCTACAACTCTATTGTGGAGTCTAACTCTAAACAAGTTACTCTATTGTTTCCTATGGTTTTGGCAGCTGTACCTTTTGCCCTACCCCATCTGTCTCCTCCCCGATGCTCACTTCTACACACTTCTGGGTTTAGGTATTAAAAAAAATTACAAAATTAAATATCTTTGCCAGCTTTTCTAATGATGATCCTGGCCCCATCTGCCCCTCCCTTATCACCAGATGCCCAGCCCTGTCCTGTTGTTTTCTGAGCTGTCTCTGATGATAAACTAAGAACTCCATTTTGTCATGGATATTCATTTTGCAGAATTTTAGTAATCTGGTTTCTTTCTGGTATCAAGATAAACAGTCAAAATCTCAGGGAACTTGTTCATTCTCTCAATGACACAGCACCATGGAGGAAATGATTGTTAAAATACCTCAAACAAATGGGAAGCAAGAGTGGAGCTTCTGTGCTTTTCCCAAAATACTGATTGCTGCCAGGTGTCAGTTCATTTCTTACCTGGCTTGCATTTGTGCAGTGAGCAGGAAACCTGGCTTCCCAATCCAGCACACCTAGCTATACATTTATAATCATCTAGCTACACAAAAGCATAAGAAGTAAGAATTAATTCTGGAAGATTAACTTCCTAGTCTTATTTTGTAGGCTTTAGAACATGTTGAGGACTGCAATACTCTGTTTAGACAGCTGTTCATCTCCAAAAATGAAAGAGCACTTTGTAGAAGACTTCTTTATATAGTGAAGAATTTCTAGGTGAGGTACACTCATAAATAAAACCTCCCTCAAAAAATCCATTGATTAAATCTATCTAAAAAACTTTTATAAGAATTACAGTAATGAGAAATTATATCCCAATGCATTTCATTACCAAAGGGCAATAAGTACACCAAAGGATGTATCATCCAATCACAGAGTCATTGAATATCCTGTCTTGAAGGGGACCCAGGGATCATCACGATCCAATTCCTGGCCATGCACATGACAGCCCAAGAATCACATCATATGTTTGAGAGCATTGTTAAAACACGTCTTGAACTCTGTCAGGCTGGTGCTGTGACTACTTCCCTGGGGAGACTGTTCCAGTGCCCAACCCTCTACAAGAAAGAGGGTTTCACCCAGAGGGGAAACTATCCAACCTAAACCTTCTACTATCCAGCCTAAACCTTCCCTGACACAACTTCAAGGCATTCTCTTGGGTCCTGTCACTGGCCAGCACAGAGCAGAGATCAGTGCCTGCCCCTCCTCTTCCAGTCATGAGGAAGCTGTAGAATGCCATGAGATCTCCCATCAGTCTTGTCCAGTCTGAGCAGCCACTGATACAGTTCCCCTCCAGAACCTTCACCATTTTCACTGCCCTCCTCTGGACCTTCTAAGGGCTTTATATCTTCCTCATTTTGCAGTGCCCAAAACTTCCCCCAGCACTTGAGGTGAGGTGCCCCCAGCTCAGAGCAGAGTGGGACAATCCCCTCTGTTGCCTGGTTGGCAATGTTGTGCCTGGTGCTGCCCACCAGGACAGGTTTGGCCCTCCTGGCTGCCAGGGCATGGCTGACTCAGGTTCAACTTGCCATTGACCAGAACCCCCAGGTCCCTTTCTACAGCACTGCTCATTTCTCAGTCTGTCTGTTCACCCTGGGTTGCCCCATCCCACTTGTGGCATCCTGCACTTTGTAGAACTTCATACATAGGGTGATTGCCCAGGCCTGTAGTTTATCAAGGTCTCTCTGCAGGACCTCTTTGCCTTTGAGAAAGCAAAGAGCTCCTCCTAATTTAGTATCAAAGGCAAACTTACTATATTAAGTATACTGAGTACAATACAGTATACTGTAGGACTAGTAGTTCTAAGTCATGAACTAGTTGTAAATATACAAGAAATGTGAAAATATACAAGAAATGTACAAGAAATGTAGGGTTTTTTGTTGTTGGAAAGGCTCCTGAGGTATTAAAAAGTCTCTTTTCCCAGCCTCACCCTCGAAGAAGACGGGATTCCTCAGCTCTGGTTCTCAAGATTGTTTATTTTCTGACCGCCTGACCGCCCTCAGGGTGGAGTTTTCTTTTTAAACTAAAAACTACATGTACTTTATTTACAATCATTTTCCAATACCTATCACCTATGTTAGATAGTTTGTCTCTACTCTAAACCAATCCAGAAGTACCACCACCACAGCAGAAGATGGAGGACAAGAAGAAGAAGAAGGAGAAGAAGAAGAAGAAGAAGAAGAAGAAGAAAGACAGGATATGCCCAGATTCCTCCATCTTGCCTCCAGAACCCCCATTCTAAATGCCCAAAATTCTGCTTTTTCACCCTGTGATGAATTCACTAACATTGTACTCAAATCCTTGTGGCTTGTAACTCCTCGCACAAAGTTGGTAATTGTTTCCATGGGTTAAAATTGAAGGCACAGGGGTCTTTGACTCCATGCCAAGGTCCCTGAGCCCCCTGCCAGGGTCTCGAGTCTTTCAGGGCAGCCAGAGGAATGTCCTGGGTTTCGACATAGAAATACAAAACAAGCCTTTTCTTTTAATGTTCTGATCTGAGCACTGATATGTCTTGAAAATTCAAATCTTTCCCTGAATCAGGTTTCTTAGAGTGGCAAAAGAAGGGAGGAGGTGTGAAGACAGAGATCATCTAGATGCACATTCATGTTTGTTCCTTCTTTTTCTAGTGCCATAAGGTTTCAAAAGTTGAGAGCAGAAATCATTATTTCAGACTAGCAACATGATTAGCTAATTAGATATGCTTTTGGACACTCTTAAACATTTTTTTCTCTTTCTTAGGAATATTAAATTTCTTCTTTAGTAATAATTTTTGGAAATATTCGGAATGGTGTTGATTTAAGTTATTTAAAATGCCTTTGTGTCTCAAAAAAAGTAAAACCTAAATTTTACTCCCTTTCTCATTCAGCAGGACATACTCCTAGTAAAGCTTCTGTTGCTCCTCTGCCTGGCACACTTTACTAAATTTAGGGAATCATACTACCAAACATGGACTGAAAAAGTTGATAGCAACACGAAATTCTGTTATAACCTAAAAGTGATATGAAAATGCATTTTATTTTTATTTAGGAGAGAGATTTTGTGAAAACAATGGCATTTTGTGGATTAGTTTTCTGTCTGTAAAGATTATCACAGTAGACAACAGTTGGCACATCTTTGTTTTCTGTCTTGTTAGATCTCACGAGAATAGCAATAAAGAAAGTTGCTGTAATGGCTATTTACATTAATATATGGGTACTGGATTTCTGCCAACCAAGCTTTTTCACTTATATGTCTAATTAGAAGAGGGTTTTTTGTTGTTGTTGTTGTTTTCTCAGTCATTCCAGTATCCATTCTAGAATACTAATCCTTACTATTAGCTGCTGAATGCTGAAACTTTTACACATATTTGACAAACAAATAAGATTTATTATCATCAGTGTAATGATGCAAGCAATTTTCTCTTTATGAAGGGTAGTTAGAAACATTGTGCCTTGATGGCACAACTAGATAGAAATGTTATTTGATCTCAGAAATCTTAAAGACTTACTACAAAAATTATTGCTTCCTCATCACCATTTATGATTTGTCAGCACCTTTTATTTTCTTAAAGACTGCACTTTGCTGCAGCTATAACAAATTAGATGTCACTATATATTACAATTTTTTCTTGAGTCCAAGGTCCTTGCTAAAATTTCATAATGACACTCCTTAAGATATTAATAAACAGATCAGATTCAGTATTTCACAGAGTTGGAACTGACTGTCTCTATCTGTATTAATTTTCCCCAGCCCAGAAATTAAACTTTTGAACAATTTTCAGCTACCAGACCAGGGCCAGCTGTGTCAGGTTTAGTCCTGAGCAGGATTCTGGTGCCAGGTTTCTCATATATGATTACCTGCCAATCAATTCCCACAGCAGCAGTGGAGGGTATTCTGAAAGAATAGGGATGCAATCCAATCTGTCATAAGAGGTTAGGGCAAATAGATTTGGAGAAATAAACATGTCATAAAAGGGGTGCTAAGCCAGGCTGAGGATATTACTTGCAATCTTAATGTTCACAGAGCAAAACCATTTCTGTCTGCTATGCTGGTGATGAGTTTACAACATACCAGAGCCTCAGTGATTTGACAGGGATATTTTGATGCCAACATCCATTACAATACACCCATATGAAAAATTTCCTATTTTGTACGTAAAATTAATATGTTACAGGTTGCATGCAGCATAGTAATATTGAAGTAGAACATCTTTTGTCTTTGTCTCCTGATAAAATGCACTTGCATGGCTCAGCTTATACAAAGAATGCTACCATGCTTATGGAATATAGACCTACAAAATAGCATATCTTACTTTTGAAAGCACTTATCCTTCCTCATAGTTTTGGTGTGACTATTTCATTCCCTAATTTAGGTAATGAAATTACTACCTGCTATCCTTAACAAATTTTTCAACTACTTTTTGGGAGATTCAAATGTAGTATGGTAATTTATGGTTCTATTCTAAGAGTTATATAAACCTTTGTCCTTAGCAGCAAAACAAATTTAGAATAAGATCCACCTGTAAAGTGAACTGATATGGACTGATATAAATAGAGTATCAACTTCCTTGGCTATGCTTGTCACTCACAGCCTGGGAGAAGCCTACAAGAAAACTCAAAATGGTCTGATGGCTGATCATTCTCATTGTGAAAAAGTTCTTCCTTTGTCCAACTGGAATCTCTCCAGGAGTGAATTGTCATTTGTTATTTGTAGCAGTAATCAAAAAATTATACAGTTTACAATCCTAGACACCAAATTATTCACTGATTTTTTTAAGAAATACAGATTTTTTTTGTGATAAGAAGTTCAGAAGAGATTATAACTAATAGTTGATTTATTTGAATGCTAACTTCAGGTTATTTTAAAATTATTGGTCCACTATCCTTCAATGACAATCCAAGGAGTGTCTGCATACTGAGAAGATTGAATTAGTTTGTAGACTGACAATAGACAAGGTTAATTTCTGTCCTAGACCAGCATGACTCTAGACCAGCCTAAACCAATTAATTCAGTGTTACTTCTGCACCTCACCTGCCAACCCATTTACCTAGAAATTCTTCTAGTGCATGTTTAGAGAATAGAAGTTTCACTTTTTATGTATCAGTTGAATTTGCCTTATGAATCTTAATATAAGTCTCCAAAATTATCATAAAATCCCTCTAAGGCTTCGCATCAAATACCTTTATCTTTTCATCCTGTTATGCTGTCTTTTGAAAGAGATATTTTAAACTGTTTTCTGGCCATCTCTTTTTAGCCATCTCTTTTTAGAGATAAATGAAATCTGAGAGGAACAGAGAGGTATAAGCTAGAAACACATGAGATAACACTATAGACAAATGACAGAAATAGCCTTATTTCTGGAAGAGAAGGACAGTTTGAAATTACTCTTCTGAGAATGGCCCTCCCTGCTTTCTACGGAGGAAAATGAATGAATTTCATTTTCTGTGATGAAAGGTTATTTAACAGCAAATCTTATTCTTGGGTATCATCATAAACCCTGAATCCCTGGTGTACGTTCCGTTGGAGAACTACAAATAATCATGAAGTTTTTATTACAAAAAAATCTGTGCACTCAATATGGTTAAAATCTTTAACTGAAAGAAAAACCTAAGGAATGAAAGTGGTGACTGGTTTGTTTGACTTGCATTTTCATATTAAATTTAATTACAGATTCAAATTTTTAAAATCCGTATCACTAGATAGTCACATAGCACCAGTTAGCAGCTGGGTGCTATTGCCACACTGCAGTGTAAAATCACATCCCTTCAATATTCCTGTCTATTGATTGTATAGGTTGCTTTGCTTACTAGAAAAAGAAACAGAAGAGTCTGGATTTATGATTGCATTTTCTAACTAGTATTTAATCTGACTTGGGATAGAAGAGAGGAAACTTTCCCAGCAACAACTGGTGTTTATGAGTAATTAAAAACACTACAGAATATTCTGGGGTGTTTGCTCACTGAGATTTATGCTATTTGTTCAAAAGGAATAATTAATTATATTAAAAATTGAAATAATGTTTTAGAAATTGCGTTCAGTTTCTTTCAGGTGGATAGCACATAATATTGATATTTCAGTCAGTCCACATAGTTTAATCACTGTTGTGCAGTGGGGAAACAGATAAAAAGAATACCATATCTTCTTTGAGTCTTAGTCCTTGACCATATGTAGGCTCAACAGAAACATAATTATGTTACATAAGCCTTTTTCAATTTTTAGCTTTTCTTACATTGATGTCAAATAGAGTTTTCACTAATTTCTCTCATTATTCAAGTTTTACTAGTAACCATGAATTAGCATATTGAGCTTTGATACTTTTCAACATGGTGGGTTGCAATATTATACCTAGAGGTCTCAGTAAAACATGAAATAATAAGAATTTGGGTTGCTCAGTAGAGTGATCCAGAAGCATGACACTTCAGAGTGTTAAATTTTTTAATCTTCAGCTGCAACGCAGCACAAAAGCTATTTAAACCTCTTCTCAAAAAAATCTTGTAATATCTTGGGGCTGATACTAACTTCTGTTATGCCATTTTTTAGCAAAAGAAAGAAAAGCAAGAGAGAGTTGATAATAGCTACTGTTATGGTCCTGATTCCAAATGAGCCTCCCTCATATTGAGACACAGTTCTAGGATGCTTTGAAAAGTGTTTCAAGTTTTGGTGTTAATATTTTACTGCATTTTGTTAGAGAAAAGGAAATAAAGTAGAAGTAATTATTTGTTGCATTCCATAAACCAATAATTTATTTCATATGAACTTCTGTACTATAGTTTAAGATCAGTTGATGGGACTTCAGTCATGTACTGTAAATTGTACTCTGTCTTCTTTACTTTATCATCACTTACAGCCCATATACAGTGTGATATAAGTAGCTTCGTTTTATTTTATAATTTTTAAGATTAAGTATCACACATACTTTTTTATTTTTAAGGATTAATTTAGTAGTTCTTGAAATATCAATAATATTAAACTCTATAAATTTTTAGTTCAAACTTTGCATTTTAGTTTTCAGAGAAATGAAAAATGCAATGCTGCTGAAGATCTAATTTCTCTAGAAGAACCGCTTACACTTTCTGGCAACAAAACTGAACAAGCCCTGTCTTGTCTGCTTGTCCACTCATCCAAAAAAACCAACCTTTTCCCTTGAATAAATACATTAGCTTTATTTTAAGTATGGGAGTAAATCTTAGTTTTACCTGTCTCTTTTTTCATTGTGTGCACATACTGAAAATAGTCTAACTTTTCCTTAAATTCTTCTGTAAAGATCATTGATAATTTATGAAATTATTACAAGAATAACAAAGCTATGAAAATGTGATTTTCTTCTTAAAGGTTTACAACTCAGGCAATGATTTATGAACACCATTATTCTTTTTGTGATGTTGGCATTTTATACCATGTTAGTGCTTCAAACACAGACTTCATCTTTTACCTGCGAGGGCTGTGGAAGTGGAAAAGCTAATGGAGACAGGGCTTTGGATTTGAAAAATGTTGGCTTTTCACCAGTAGGTAATTGAAGATGTAGAATAGAGCTTGTATGCAAATAAAGTGTAAGATCAACTGATTCATATGATAAGGGTACTACTGAGGTGACAGATTAAAGGATGCACTGGTAAAGGTGTTCCTAGGAACCAAGAGAGTGATGCTTTTGGAAAGTGATATGCTCTTTTGGTTTACTCCACCACCATTGTTTGTGGGACCTTTGGTTTTTTTTTTAAGGAAAAACATTAGCTTATTACTCAAAAAGAGGAGGAAATCAACTCCAGAGAGCAGTTAATCTGGGAAATTTTGATAAATATTATTTTTCTTTTAATTAACAGTATTATTATTTGGATTATGCAATGACTTTCATCAGGCAGCTGGGTTTTCTGATACTTTTATAATTACTGTTTTTCCTTTTGACTTCTTTTCAAGATTTCAAATGCTCAGGTAAGACAGAAAGAGAGTTTCCTACCTGCAATTGCTGAGGAAAATCTCTGGATTTTAGTAAATTTCTATAGAATACAAATTACCTTAACTTTTTCAGGTAGTTGTCTGGTTTCACTCTGTGTCAGTGCATGTACCTCTCCTATGCATAGCACAATTAAAAAAAAAAAAAAAAACCACACAGGGAAAGTAGTCAACATATCATTGGACAGCAGAAACAAGTTATGAAATGCATTAAAATATTCTTTTAAAATAGTCCTGATAAGATTAGAAAGATGTTAGTTATCAAAAGGGCCTCAAAAATTATTATGAATCAATTTGTATATCCCAAATTGCTCCAAATGATCCTAAATCACTGTAAAATAGAGACTCATTGAAAATTAATGATACTTGGCAGGTCTATGAACATTATTTTTCTAGCTTCTTGACAGTACCTTTAATATGTCCAATCATAATCCATCATGTGAAACATATATTTTATGCTTCTGAAGCAAATTCACCCAGGCACATTAGAAGGAAAGAGGTGAAAATGAAGTCTTCCTATTACTGAAGACAGATGTGTACTGTGTACAGAAAAGCCTGAAAGTGAGTTAGAGTGGAAATGCATCTCTCTAGTGAACAAGCAAAAACTGAAGTAGATGCTTCATGTCTAGGTGCTTTCCTGAAGCTACTTTATGAGAAGGAGCTGTGAGCTGTACCAGATTTCTTTGTGTATAGCTGGTGACTTTGAAGATTTCACCTAATGGGTACAAGCAAGTTTAAAACTTCTTTTCCTTTGTCTTGTGTATTACCAATTGGATTTGATTCTCCAAATACAAAAAGAGAGAAAGAGTTGGGGGTTATTGTTGCTACACCTCTAAAAAGAGTGCAAGAAAGCTGTCCAATAATGTAACAGAAAATCCTTTTGTTCAGTGTCTTTAACTTGCAATGGCAAAAAAGTCCCTGTATGTATAAATTGTTATGCCATACAAAGTGACATAGAAAGGAAGAGTAGGTTTTGACTCCACTTGACAGATTAATCCTTGTGCAAGGTGTTTCAGTCATGTGTTTATCTTCATAAACCACGGTTCCATGCTTTTGAAAAACAATCAGTAAGCCATTTGGCTGATTATATGTTGAACATCACCATTTTCTTTGATAGGACAGTAAGGACAGAAGGGCTGCATTTGAAATCCCCACAGGAAATCATCAGGAACTGCTCACTTTACAGAGACAGAGTAAATTTGAAAGACTGGTTTTTATACATTATTTGTGTTTTAATTCATTCACCCAAATACTTAAAATTCATTTAAACAGCATAAATGTACATCAAAGCCTTAAAAGTGAACAAACTCTCATGAAAGAATAGTTATACTGGGAATTAAAAAATCTGATGAGAGCATTTATTTGGAGTTTGTCAAAAGCCCTCTGTGTTCACCTCAAGTCTGTTACAGTGTGAATTTTGCTTGGAGCAATCCCTTATACCCTAGATAAATCTGGCCAGTGCACTCCACTCTCTAAGTCAAATCTTAATTCCACTTAGAGGCAAAAATAAAGTGTTCAACTTCTACATACAAACTAAGGAAACAAGACTCTCATCTGTTGAAAAGACATCAGGTTTGGCATGATGAGTCTAGAATTTGTTGCTATGATTTCTGACTTGACATGTTTGGTCCAGTGCCTGTAAGTCATCACCACGTGGGTATTGAGGATTGTGTGAGTGCAACTGTGTGTGCAGGCACTCGTGTGCGTGCATTTGCTCCAGGTTGGTTGCATCCACAACTCAGTTTCTCACTGTGACATGTGAAAGCAGCAGTAGCTGGTATTTGCTACTTTATAGGAGGAAAGAAATATCAGAACCTGCAATTGTTGCAGTTGTTGTTGCCCTGCTGCTGTACTGGTTGTTTTGCACTGGAAGCTTCCAATGGTCCCGAGGGAGATTCACATCAAATGTCCCATCTTTTCATTAAATGCAAGTGACCAAAAGAACATCAGCACCAGCCTGTTCTTCTTCCATTTGAGTAATGCAGCAATCATCAGGCACTGGAATTCAAATCAAGACTTCTTTCAAAAAAAGCCCCAAAAGAAACAGTTAACAATTAACATCTTATTAATTTTGAAAAAAATGTCACATGATAATTTTATTATAGTGGAGTTTTTTCCCTCAAACTAGTCAGAGATATGAATAATATTAATTTTATTATTCATATCTCTGACTAGTTTGAGGAAACTTACTAACAACCCTGATTTAATGGTACAAATGATTTTTCATAAATTGTTGGGATTTTGTGTTTTCTAGGTTTTTTTGAGAAAAGTTCTGTAACAAACAATAATGGAACTAATTAATTTTCCAAATAAAATAGATCTTTGACAGGGGTTTCTTTACAATGAAGTGGGAATTGAGTCTTAGAACCTAGAAGTAGAAACTTATTCTGAATTTTATCAAGTTTTTACTGCTTACTCAACTTTTCCTTAAAACTTAGGGTAGGAAATGGAGGCAAAAATTTGCTTTTCTAATATTACACATTAAAGACCATTAGCAATTTTTTGTTTTAATGTCCTGATGAATAATCTCAGTGAGTGTAACATTTGCCTTTTATTACAGTTATAGAGGAAGTTATAAAATACCGTTGCAGATATGCTAGAATGTGTGTATTAAATAAACACTTGTCAAAACCAAAAAATATTTAAGATCCTGAAATTAAATTAAAATAAATTGCAGAACATATAGTTAGGTTGATGAACCCCTGCAAGGCAATATTTCCCTTAATTTATTATCTAATATTTAAACTAATAAAGAACAAGCACATGTTTATCTCCATAAATTAAATGAACATCTGCTTTGCACTGAATGACCTTGTAGAATATTTGCTACAGTTTTGACTGATGACCAGTGTGTATTTTAAGACAGCAAGGACAAACAAAGTGCATGGAAGAGGTTTATGATGACAATGTAATTTATAAACATGCTGCATGAGTAATGCAGAATACATGCACGCTGATAGCACAGTAATAACTGCTTATAGGAAATATTTAACAAATCATTGTGCCTGCCATAGTTTCATGCAAGCTGATTGGAAAAGTGTTGACATTGCAGATGGGCTGCTTAGGGAGGAATAAATTGAATATGGCATTCAAAGTCAGCCCAACTCAATAGCAAGTGAAAGTAATAATGTTCTGCAGGTTATTCATTTGCCTACACAGAGAAACTTAGCACATCATACTGAGATCTTGATAAGCTAATCAAGTCAGGACTGATAATAAAGTGTTATTCTATTTATACCCTACCATGACTTATGACAATAGATAAAGAAATTATGTAATTCATTTATTGTTCCTATTTGTGCTTGTCTGATTATAGGAAGACATTGGCTATTTTTGACTGCCAACATTTCCATTCTGATTCACTTCTATCATCAGTGCAGAACTGTCTAAAGGAAATATTTAACATATTCCTTTTAAGCTTATTTTAAGAAAAATGGGTAACATTTCTGTCAGCATTGATATGGATAATAAAACCATGGTTTTCAAAGTCTTGATTGTTGTCCTACCCTTGCGTCTTGCCATCAGTAGTGTTTTTCTTTCCAGCAGGATGAGTACAGGATGGAAATAAGTCAAAGATTTATTTAACCAGAAATCTTTCATCCATTTCCTCCTGATTTTCCTTTTCAGGAAAAAGAATTTTAAAAATGGCAAAACATTTTGCATTTCAGGCTGCTTTGGGGCTGAAATTGAACGTTGTGCTTATTAACCTGAAATGAAATCAGAAGGTGTTGCTCACTGAAAATATGGTTTAAGGGAATTCAGTGTAAGATCTGTAAGTGCATATTTGTCCATACATATGTTTGAAGCTTTTGGGACACCAAAATAAATATGGAGCTCAGTCTTGTCTGCAGTTTTCATTGTGTCCTACATCCATATGTAAAGCATATGTGCCTGGGGTAAAGAACTGAGCCAAGGTGCTACTTTACCTCATCATTTATTTCAGTAGCCTATCTATTGAATTTGTCTTTTCAGCAGAAAAAGTTTCCAGAGGTTTTCAGCACTAGTAAATGTGGGGTTTTTTTTGCATTTGCATTTGCATTTGTGTGTTGTGCTGTTTTACTATTTAGCAAGTGTTCACAGTTACTATTAGAAATTGCTTAGTGGTTTTGTTCACACCTGAGAGAGGCCTAAAGCTGTTGAGCTGAGAGAGCTACCAATGTGCAGCAAATCCTTTCTGAAAAACATCCCATGTACCCACGTTGTCTGTCTCCCAGTATAATGAGAAAGGGCTTATTCTCAAGCACTGCATGCAAACCTTTATATAGCTGGCAAAACCTAGGTTTTTACAATCATTTTCTATAAACTGGTGGGAACCGTGATGAATGTAGCCAGTGGTTACGCATGTGCAAAACCTTTGGATTACAGATGACCAGAAATTGACTTGGAGCAGACATAGAGAATAAGTTGAAGCAATGAGAGTGAGTACTGGAGAAAGAAGCAAACGACATCACTTTTATTTTTGTATCTCTCTACTATTGAAAGAGGAGTTAATATTGAGTTACTATTTTTATCTCTCTCTATTCTGAAAGAGGAGTTACTATTGAAATAGTAACTCCTTTTTCAGAACCTAGAACCAGTAATGTGTTACTCATTGGTTCTTGAGTTTTTCCTAGAAAGACAAGAATGATGCCTTACTTTTGACTAATTAGCACATAGGCTAAGATCACCCTAAACAACCTCATGAAAAGCTTTTACCTATGTTGTTTCTTTTATTTTGTTACATCTAATTACACAGTTGCTGATGGAGAGCTTCTTAACAAAAATAAATTATTACATATGATGGTGAGAAGAGAAGAAAAGACAGTTTTTGCTTTACTCTGAATAATTTTTAAAAAATTGCAAACTATAAATTAAAGTGTGTCTACGATTAATAGATTTATAAATATTTGTGCTAAAAATCAGGAAGGAGAAAACCCATATGTTAGAATCCCCAAATAAGGAATGATAGTACGCAGAACTCTGAGGAATATCATTAGTCTAATCTAGCAAGCACAAAGTAAATATTTCTTCAAATTCTATCAAAATGTTTAATTGAACTGCATAAAAAAAGCAGGGTATCTTTTTCTTATAGCAAACTTTAAAT
The DNA here is from genome assembly GCA_024362935.1 of Setophaga petechia. Classification (NCBI taxonomy): domain Eukaryota; kingdom Metazoa; phylum Chordata; class Aves; order Passeriformes; family Parulidae; genus Setophaga; species Setophaga petechia. The sequence goes on from JANCRA010000008.1 coordinate 36,131,354, forward strand.
TTCAACAGAGAAAAGAAATATCTAGTAACTTGTCTTGAAGAATTTCAAAGTTGTTGTTCATTTTCTTCCTTCCATCTTCCCTTTCTTGCCATCAATAAAATAAGAAAGTTGTTTGTAAATTAAAACTCCTATCATCATCATAGGAATGACTAGAGAAGAGTAAAAATTATGAAATACTATTAATGCTCATTAAAAATAAGTTTCTAGTAGGTCCTCAGTAGTAGAAGATAAAATGACTCAGATATCAAACAATGTGATGTCATTGATGTTCTATTTATTCCCTTGATTATGTTTTTCTTGTGCTTTATCCTTTCTTGTATTTCATTCAAGTATTATCTTTTTTTTTCCTACTTTCATCTTGAAGGACAAGTATTAAGTAGTATTATTTTTCAGCCATAGGTGTATATGCATTTATACAGATACATATTAATACCTGTATGTATGTATGTATACAAAATTATTTGTAATAAGTTATGTATGCCCTACTAGACTATGCATATTAGTTATTTGTGTATCTGTACATGTTAATCTACATAAAAGTTGTTATAGTTATATAGGCTCTACAGAAATTAAAATCTTCTAGAGGGTAACAGAATAAGTGCCCAGAACTGCAATGAGCATATATTATTATTGCAGCGAGCAATTAACCTCCTTCCACTGTTGTTGGTCTGGAGGCTGTGTTCCCATGCTGCCAAGACTCTTTCCTAGAAATTTCTTGCAGCTACTATTTTACCATATGCTGGGGTAATTAAGCATATGATACCTGCTAGCTTTTCAGATGCTATCACACGGCTGATAAAATTTTATGGTTTAAAAAAAAAATCTGTAATATGCAAGCAGGTGTTTCTTTCATATCTTCATGGGGTTTTTTTTCTCTTTAAAAAAACATCTTGAGGAATTTAGGAACTTTGTTTAAACCATTACATGTGAAAATAAAAGAATAAAATAAGTCACTGGAAACTGTCACATAATGAGGTAAAAATGCTGAGTCAGTTTTTCCTCCCTCTCTTCCCAATCAGGAATATCAAATTAGTTTTTTATATTTTGAGGAAAAACAACCACTTTTTGAAAGGCTGGAAAAAATTTCTAAGGCATAGCAAGGAAATTAATTTTCCATTTCTTACATGAGAATTATTTTGGTACCTCTTGAAAAAATAATTAGATTTAACAGCAAAAAAATGGATGAAGAAAAGCCTTTTCCCTACTGTATAACATTACTACAAGCACCAGAAAAGTGTTTCTTTTTCTATGGTTGGTTCTTCTGCTTTTCCAATATTATACTTCATATAGTTTGTATAAAACAATCATAGTAGGAAACATTAAGTTTAGTAAATATAAGGGAAGTTTTCAGTTGATGCTGAAATATTTAGTATTGCCAGCTAATTTTAGTGTTGCTAGCTCAAACAAAACTGGTAAGAGAGACAATCTCTTCCAACATGTCTTTCTCCAAATGCAGTTTCTTATGAACTTTTCAGTGCTATGATCTCTATTATTATTTTCACAGGTACACTGTTTGTAAAATGAAATACTGACTACTTTTGTGTTTACTCTGTTTTTTTGTTGAGGTTTTCTTTTTTTAAGGAGAACTCCTGAAGGTTTTGCCCTTAGTGAACTCCTTTAATACAAGATTATCCTATTGCTTTTCAATTAAACACATAAAAGAATTAATAGGTGGAGATATCTTGAAGACTTCCTTACAAGAGTGGCTAAAACTGCACAAAAAAGATGGAGAAAAAAGATTTTGAATAGATTACTGGGAATGAAAGCTTCAGAAACCAGGATGAACTTAAAATATATAAAAAACCTTAGGAAAATACATGAAAGTACAGCCTGATTTGAGTCTAAGAATAAAGCTTAAAAAAATGTTTGCATTTTTGTTCTAAAGAATTTTTACCTGTATTGGGATTAACCATTACTGAAGATTTTTACCATCTGAAGGGAATGAATGAAAAATACATTGACATCTAACCTGGAAAAGAAAGACCTATTTTAAAGACATTTTACTCTTCTCCCCTTCAAACCCTGCATCTTTAAATGAGCTATTTCTTTTCAGTTTCAATCAAAGAACCTTAATTTTACTTTCCAATGCAGAACAACTGATTAATTTTAATTGGTGGCTTTTCACCCAATATTTCCATTATTTTAAGGCTGCTTGACAGCATAGCATTGGAAGTCCCACGAGAACCTGGAAGTTTATCCCCACCAAGCTGCCAAAATGAGAAAGAAAGAGATAAAGACTGGAAGAGTGAAAGAGAGACGAGAGAGAGGAAGGAAGGAAGGAAGGAAGGAAGGAAGGAAGGAAGGAAGGAAGGAAGGAAGGAAGGAAGGAAGGAAGGAAGGAAGGAAGGAAGGAAGGAAGGAAGGAAGGAAGGAAGGAAGGAAGGAAGGAAGGAAGGAAGGAAGGAAGGAAGGAAGGAAGGAAGGAAGGAAGGAAGGAAGGAAGGATGGGTTTTTTTGCGATTGTCTGGTGGATGTTGGATCATAAACTTCACCTATTTTACAAATCATTAAATGAAAAATACTAGTTTAAATGTATCAGCACAATTTCTTTCTGTTCTACAGGGAGCATTGATATTTGATGTCCTTTTATCTCAAGAAAACTTAGCGAAAATAAATACTGGAGTACAGTATGAAACATTTCCAGTGGATGCAGTGGAATATGAGCTTCTTTTATGCTGTTAATAAGGACAGATTAAAATACATATGCATTAAAAACTGTAGATTAATTTTATAGGAAACTAAATGAAATAGCCTCATTAACTCTTCAGTCTCAAGGGTAATGCTGAGGTTCTCTTCCTATGACTTTGCCTTGTCACAGTAAAAAGATTCATTGATGTAGAAAAACAGAATATCAAACCTTAAATATAAGAAAATTTTAGTTGCCATCCTAACTATGAAGACTGCATCCTGTGAAATAGTGAGAGCTCTTTCCTGATACATTAACAAATCTATTTACTCTCATTGTAAATTTAATCATATTAGGATATGATTATATACAAAATTTTAAAAATACTATAACAAGGTTAGACAATTAGTTATAGTTGCTTCCCTTTTTATTTTTGAAAAAAAAATCCTCAGCAATCATTTTCTTTCCCTGTACTCATTTTCTCCATCATAGTCAACTCACATCAACCATCACACTCACTTTCCTCTATAATGGTTTGGGGAAAAAAACCCAACATGTATCAAACAAAAAAGTTATTGGATACAAATGATGGCAGGATTTGGATTCCATTGAAATTAAGACACTGAATGCAGTTTAAATATTCTGTGGACATGTGAAAAATTCAGTATAGGAAGCTATTCATCTGCACAGGCTTACTTTAAAGTAAGCATCCTACCCTGGCAACCCTACCCTTTGACCAGCTTTCTTGCAGTATTATGACAGCATGTAGAAACTTTTATTTAGCTGCTGATCCTTCTGTCTTGGTCATATCCTCCTGAAATATATAACAAAACTTATGGTAATCCTCAATTTTAATTTTCATCTTTAATCCTCTCTTCACTGTTATCAAGGAAATGTGTCCTGGCAACAGCAATGGAAATTATTTGCAGTCAGAATCTAGTAATTTCTAACTGAAGTGATCTGCTGATTTCAGCCATACCTTGACATTCTCTTAGCTTTCTTTACATCTTTCCCTATATATTTAAAACAGAAATTCTAAACCCATCAGTAACTGCTGTGAAGACCATATCCTTACTTTTGTGCGTGCTAAAATAACACTTAACACTGGACTTTGCAGCAAAGAGATGCGGGCTGGTTGTCTTCAAGTTCCAAAATCTATACTCTAATGATAAATTAAACAACATAAAGGGAAAAATTCAGAAGCAAAGAGCCTGAGGAGTTCCTGCTTTCCATTAGATTAGCTGGGGCTCATGGCGTGCCTTGTGTGCCCAGTGCAGGTGGATAGTGCGGTTGAACTTTTCAGAGGGGCCAAGCTGGGGCAAAGCAGCTCCCTGCTGTCTTTCAGAAATGGACCATGCAGTGCTGGGATGTATGGACCATATGGACTGTGCCTGAGTGCTGGGGGGAGTGAGCTTCACTGCTCCAAAGGCAAGGTCAGAGGTGTACATTAGCACTGTGACTACTCTGGGACAATGGCCATAGAGCCAAGCAAGGAGAAACCTAGCTGGCTATTTAGAGATGGTTACAACACAACCCAGCTGGAACAAGGATTTCTGTCCTCAGCAGTGCTTCGGACTGAAATCATTTTTACATCTTCTGAAATGCAAGAAACTTAAGTAAGGTGCAAATAAAATTATGAAGTCATAGAAGATCAATTACATAAATGCTTCCCCTTTATTTAAACATATATGGAATTGTTGAAATGCATATTTGACTCTATAATGAATATACTCCTCTGTAAATCTCTCCCCTCCTCTTTCTTTCCTGAAGCTGAATACCTGATATTTTCAGTCTTCTAGGGACTTTTCTTTATTCACTGAACTCTGTAGTGTGATTGCCATTGGCTCACAAATATCTCATGTTTTCAATTATGAGAGAAATACTTTTTGCACCTGGAGGTTTATTAGTTTTCAGCTTCATAGTTTAATTAATTAGCTTTGCCTCACTAACCCTGCAGCTAGGAAGGAATGTGACTTATTCTTAATATCAAATAGCATGCATCTAGTCTTGTTTCCATAAACTTATTTATAAGGAATAGGTATAATTAAATTACATATAAATACTGAGATTTAGAGCTAGACCAAAAGATGCTTCATTATCACAAACCAACCATTATCACAAACCCTAAATATTAATGGTCAAAAACCATATTATTGGTTCTTCTTAATGCAAGATATCTAATATGAAAACTCTTATTTGCCGACATAAAATATCATCTCATAGTTGGATTTGTTAAAAAGTATAATTAGCATGTGGGAGAAAACTAGCATATGAGCTGGAATGATCATGAAGGATCAATAGTACATAATCCATGTCTTTGAAGATTTACCTTGGATGTTGGACCATCTTATTCTAAAATAAATTTGTTTTTTTCATGCTTTACAAAGCATTCAAGTACATTCTAGTCTAAGTACAAAATCTTCATAAAAATGCATGCAAATACTCATCTTTATTGGTTTCTGAGCCTCACGCTAGGCCCCTCCCTGGGGGTTCCCCCATCAGGAGAAACCCTCCTGGAGCGGTTCTGTGTCGGGAAACAGAGATGCACAGGACTTTTCGATCTTCAGCTTCTTGTTTATTGTTATCTTAGCTAAAGTTTTTCACGCCATCTATACCAGACTCTGCGCACTGGAAAAGCATCACAAAAACGGCCAACAGTCTCTTGTTACAAGGTCTTTTAAGACTAAACTATCCAATTAAGAAATGACACCTAGATTATTTTCCCTTTTAACCCTATAACTGATCCCTCAAAGCCCCCAATGCGGACTTTTCTGCCCAATTCCAGAACATCAATGAAACCCATGAAGAAGAAGGAAGAAGAAGGAGCTCAGGATCACACCCTATGCCCTCCATCTTGTTCCCATCTACAACATGCTAAAAATACCAAAACCTAAATTTCTCACCCAAGTGGCATACTACACTACTCTCTATAATCTATTTCACACTTTGTGGACTCTAGTCTATCTTGAAGTCTTGGAAGCTTTTGCCATAAATGACAGTCAAAGTAAGTGTTTTGCCGTGGCTCAGGACCCCTCAGAGCAGACAGAGAAATATTCCCTGTGCCCTGGGTTCCCACAATCTTCTTTGATGAATTATGACTTCATTATCCAATTTCTTCATTTTCATGATTCCAAAGTCCAAAAGTGAAACTCTTGAAGCCAAATGGAAGAAAGGAATATTGTATTAAACTCAGGCTTTGGTAAAACACACCAGAAATACAAAGAGCTCTTTGCTGTTGCAAAAGCTTTTTCAGCATTACTCTATCTACATAGATTTGTAAGAAAGGAAAAAGTTGCTTCCTCTCCCCTCGTCTCTTATCTTCTGAAGCAGTGTCCTGAATTTTGCCCCCCAAAAAATAGCATCTATAAAACATATAGCTTCTTTCACAAGCATATGCTTAGAAAAGAACCAAGTAAACAAAAAAAACAAAACCAAAACTAAACCAAACCAAACCAAACCAAACCAAGCCAATTCTTTTTTTGAAATATTTTTTCACTTTTTTTTCTATTAATGAATCTTAGGTTTTCCCATTCTACGCTGCTTTTTATGTATTTTGCAAAAAACCCCATTAAAACCACAACAAAAATGTTTTTTAAGACACTTGGATGTAAATGAGGTTCATCTGTAGCAAAATTGAAATTATTTTAGTTTGTTCTAAATGCATATCACATTTTCCTTATACAATCTATAATGTGTGTTTACAATTTGCTTGTACTTCTCTTTTTTTGTGATTAACATTAATTCAGTTTCATAATATAGGGTGTAGGCTCAGTGTGAATCAGCAGAGCCTTCCACCTGGAGAAAAATAATATTATTTTACATTCTTTCTTAGTACTGGGATATGCTAAGGGTCTCTTAGGTAAAATTGAAGTATTTGTGACATGTTTTCATAAGATAAATGATAAGTGATGATTTCTTTTACTGGATATCTTTATTGGGTTTTGCACTCTTTTTGGATTTAATTTTGGTTTGTTGGAGTTTTAAAAATTATTTCTTTTGCTTTTGAATTTTGTTTAATTTAAAGAGTTTTAACCAGAAGGGATGAAGTGACACCCCACAACTCCAACTCCCCCCCAAAAAATGGGTTAGTCAGAAGAAACCATCATATCCTTCAGCGTTTAGCAAGTTGTCATTCTCTTTTAGAATTAACTATAATTCCTATCACAAAGAATAATTTTAGATTGCAAAATCCAGATGCATTTTATCAATTTTTTAATGCCTTGGTCCATTTCTGATTATCCTAATCTCCCTAAAATTAAAAATCGATGTATGCCCACTAATAACTACTATCTACTAATGCAAAGTGAACTACATGTCAGAATGACAGTTATTAAAATACAGTCATTAAAATTCAGGGGAAATTCCCATCTATTTTAGATGCATTGAAAGACCTTATTATTATCAAGGTGCATAATTCATTCACCATTGCTATAACTATTACAAGGAGAGTGCAGTTTGTGATTAAAAATGACAGACAGAGCAGCATATATCATTGAATATTGACTTATTGTGATTCCAAGGTAGATGTGCAGAAGATTTCAAAATAGTCGATTAATAATAACGGAATTTGTCCTCCCATGGTAGAGCCATAGGAAAATAGAAGACAGGGAAGGTCAGCATGACACTGACAGTCATTATATATTGAAGTCTGCTGAAATAAAATACATCATGATGCTGGGATTAAATGGAAGCTCTTGATTTAGAAACTTTCTGCAAGCGGTGAGGGGAGTGATGATTACAGACTACTTTTTTCTGAGGAAATCTCTGTAAGACATGCCTGCTATTCATGACAGAAATCCAGTTAAAAAAAAAGATGTAGAATTTCAACATTAATAGAAACTTTAAAAAGAAGAAACAGTAAAGAAAATCTGAGATGCACCCTGTGACTCAGAACTAGGAAATAAAACTATTTGCAAGCATCTTTATGACTTTTCAATCTTCTGGAAGAATTCACTTTCTATTAGGAAGGGGAAAAAAAGATCTCCTACTCTTGGCTGAAGTATTGTAAGAATCTCCTATGTATACCATGCTTCTTTCAACCAGAATGAAAATGTTTATCTATCTTTTAGGAAGAAGGATTATGTATGTCAAGAGAATGATATTTTTTCAGATTCTGCTGAGATGAGTAGTACTGTGCTTACTTTCTGATTGCTCGTTATTTGATCAAGCCTTTGTATTATTGATCCACTTAGAATATTTATGCGAAAGTTTTAGCAAAACTGTTTCCTTTGTCAATAGTGTTTTGAGAGGTTTTTCAAGTCATTGTGAAAAAACAAATGGACGTAGTGGTTTTAGAACAAAACTGCCCACAGATGGTTTATGGCTTCTCAAGTCAGAATATCATATACTGTTCAGGATGAAAGTCCTGCTGAATGGTTGCACAGGTTACAGAAGAGGGAACAATAAGAAAATAAAAGCACAACCTGCTAGGAGTGATATTGGCATTGGGCATTGCCTACAGAGCATAAACCATACCAAACATACTTCAAAAGACAGATATAGAACTGTTATCTTTCAAAGTACTACTGAAATACCCATGAGTCTAATGGGGTCAATTACTTCAGATATTCATTATTTAAGGGGCTATTTTCTCCTCTTCTATTTTCTGCTTCACTGCTCTGATCTTTTTTATTTTTTTCCTACTCTAACTTGAAGGAAACAAACCAAAGACATCCTACCTCTAACCACATTGAGTCAAGATTCAGGCATGCCTTCTGCAGGTCTGAATTTTGTAGACCACCCCTCTTTCAGCTCTTTATATCTCTAATGGCATGTTCTTTTTCAAGAATGATAGTAGGGCTCCAATGTGGGGTTTTTTTTCCCTCAGCTGATTTTGAAATAATTTCTACTTTTATGTTTTCACAGAAACAGCAGATTTTGGTTTGGATCCAGACACAGTTAAAGTGTGAAATTAATTTCTAATGTGAATTTTTTTTTTTTCAGTAAAGGTTTGGGGTGAAAAGCATTTAGCTTATCCATTTTATATGAATGATGGATAGGAATAATATAATTTTCTAAAGACAAAGCTGCTTTTTATGCTAAGCAACTTTGAGTGAGTGAAATGCTAAAGTTTAATGACTCAAAACGATCAGCCATTTGCAGATGCAGCAGGCAGCTTTGCTGGGGCCATGTTTGCACATCCCAGTGGGGAGAAGATGTGTTTTGGGTGTGTGGTGGTGAAACCTCTGATCTGCATAAGATAGAGGGGGTGAGCACTCACCAAGGAGACTATTTTGAGCCAGATAAAGGAGAAGTTTGATAAAAAGCAGAGCCTGCAAGGTGGGATAGTGCTTTTTGTTGTGCCAATGTCTTCCCCTGCCCCTTGCCTGGGGAAGATCACCTTCACAGAGGAAATTCTCTCTCACACACAGGCATGAGGGTATTCATCCCTTCTGATGGAACATAACTCGCATGGCTCTGCTGACATGAGAGGCAGTTGTCATATCTCAGAAGGGGCCATAAACCATCACAGCACTCTGGAGTGCCCCAGACTCATTTCTGTGGCCTTCCATCAGATGACTGCCCATGAGTCCACAGTGTCACAACAGAATCACAATGTTACAAAGGCAGCATAAGATTCCCTCATGCCCAGGAGAGGTAGCTGGGTATTCCACCCACATCTAAGTGTCTTTTAACCCACTGAACATTGTTTTTTGCTGATTTATCCCCACCCCTGATGGGCAAAAACTGTGACCATCATCTCAACTAATGGATATCAATCAAGTCTCTTCACTGGATCTACTAGTGGTGATATCTTTCCACTCTTGTCCCTTCTTTCCTTTTCTTTCTTTTCCTTATACATTTTCTTGAGTGTCATTTTTATGCTTTTGTATTTCTATATCATTATAGATAATAATAACAACCAAAATGGTTACATACTTGTTTTCCATCATAACCACATTGTTCTATAAATATATTTAGAAACACCAATCATTCATTCTAATCTGCCTCAAGGGATCTATTAACAAGAATTTAAGTTCAGGGGAAGGTCGTAACAGTTGCTGTATGTATTTATTTAAGGATTTCTATTAGCCTATTGTTTTACCATCCACTGAAAGCTTAAAGCATTTTTTAGGAAAAATTAGCAATTTTATTGAAGACAAACTGTATCTGTCAATTAATCCACAGTCTTTTTTTGTCTCTAGAACATATATTCAGAATCTGTTAGTGACATTTTCCTTTATTTGTCTGAGACTGTATGCTAAATCAAAATAAATTTGCAAATCTTTAAATTTGGTTGCTAGGTGATTAAAGAAGAATTAATTCTCAATATTTTAAACTCTATCAATCACGACATGCCTCCTTTTCTGTGAATAATAGTGATGAAACAGTTAAGTCAAAAAGTGGGCTCTATCTCAGTCAAATAGAACAAATTTTACATACTGAACATTTAGTTCTTCTTTAGTTGAGAAATTTTGTTAGCAGTATTAAATTTGCACTGTGTTTCATGTCTTGTCTTGCAGTAAAACATAGGATGTCAGGTGAAAAATTTCCTTCTCACTGTTAACAGGACAGGCAACTCTTGATATTACACAATGACTCAGTCAACTCTCAGGCAAAAGCAGGGCAAAAACTGTTTAAATAATGCATTTTATTTATCTAGAATCAAGTGATGGTATTTGCTTGAAATTTTGGTTTTTCCTCTGTCATGTAAACTCTGTGACTTCTTAATGCAAATAATACAGATATTATTATGCACATATGCCATCATATAAGTGCTTTGTAAAGATTATATTTTAGGGGATTTTTTGTCCTTGTTAGGAATTTATCTTATTTTCAGGATCTAGAATTATGACAACAAAAGAGGAGGTCCACAGATAACTTCCGTCCTTTAACTTGAATTGCTGAGGGCTTTCTTTTAGTTGTCCATGTGGTACAAACTATGACTTGTGTGTTAAAACTTGCTTGCAAAAAAATCTAAGGATTTTGAGTTTGGGCTCCTACTGTGGCTATTAAGTATAACAGAATCTAAAATATTACATTATTTTCTGAGATTAGACTATAAACATCATGGAGCATAACTGAATCAAAACCACTAGTTAACTTGAACTTCTAAAGCAATAAATTTTATAGTGTCTTTAAGTATAAAATTACTTAATGATTTTGGTCTTCCACAGAAGTTCTAATGAAAGTATCTGCAAAACTTTTAAGATATTACTTATCTAGGCTTTTTTGTTTAAAATTACATACAATTAATGGCTTTCATGCCTCTCACATGGCAAAGCAGAAAACAACAAACTTTCTCTAAGGACAATGTTAATTCAATATGATAGCACTGTCCGAAAGCAAACTGAGCTGACATAGTGATTATCAGCTGAAAGATCAGAGGGTCAGCTTGTTGACAGTTTTGTTCCAGAAGACAAGGAAAGGAAAAAGCATGAAAATGCTTCAAATCTGCTATAATCATCAGTTTGAGGTGCCAAAAGGCATAAGAACTGGCTGGACATAGAGGCATCAGTGATTTGCATTGTCAGTGTGGAGCAGAGTTGTCAGGACAAACTTGGCACCAACCACATCCAGAATTAGCCCAGGCCATTGCCTCCACAAAGCTGGCAGCAGCATAACCCCAGGCAAGTCTGCCTCCTCTGCTCCTGGGAGCAAAGTTCTGATCGGAGCCAGCCAGGGCTGAGTCATCCAAATAATGTGAAGAATTGAATCTATTGCAAAATGTCAGGGTGTAGCTTGGGTTGGTACTTCTGGATCTCAACAAAACTGTTTGCAGAAATGTTAAGGTTTACACAAAAATGTCAAGAATATAGTTGGGACTGGTCAGAAAAAAAAATCCCAGAAAACAAATTTATAATAGATAACCAACAGAAAACCATCGTTTAACTTTGATTCATTGATTATTTGCATTATTATTACCTATATGATATTTCATGTCATTTAATGGGTTAAGTAAAAATGCTGCTGTATTCAATGTAATTATGTTCTTCCATAGTTACAAATCAAAGGCAAGTTTATTGAGAAAAAATACGGGACTCCATTATCTTTCCAGCATTTTTTGTTTACAATATTTGTTCCTAAAGATAAAGAAAATGTTCTTATCAGGAAAGCAAAAATAAAACACTAGACAGCTTTTTGTCTTGAAAGTGATGCCACCAGCATCTTGACATTTTCCAGATATTATCAATGATTCTTGTGATCACAGCTCCATATAACACACTGAGCAATAACCAGCAGTAAGCAGTTTAGGAAGACTTGAATAATTTTGTCAAATGCACATTTATACTATGTGGTAGGCTATATCTGAGATTTCTAACTTATCATTAGTTGTGTTGATCACATCCATATCATACAGAGAAGCCTTGATGCAATCTTAAGATTAATAGATTAAAAGATTAATAAATATCCCTGGAAGTCTAAAATTTGAATACTCTTTGAAAAAACAGCTAAAAATTGCTGTAAACATTACTTTCATGAACATTTAGCTGATCTTCAAAGAAAATCTATTTACAAAGACAAAAGTGTTTAAGTGTTTATTGCTTTTTTTGGGGTTTTTTCGATGCACTGTGAATTAAAATAAAGCTCCAGGCACAATTCTAGGTATAAGGAGATAACAACAGAAAAACAACCAGTGAAAAATATTGCATGTTTATATTAGTGCAGAACATAAAGATTAAAAAATGGAAGATAAGTGTGTTGGAAAACAATATATATAGAGATATATCATTTTTTGTGTGGGTGAATTTTATTTCTGCTTTTTAATGAAAGTATTATTACTAATCAAAACAAGTGGACTTTTTTAATACAGTAAGCTTGCATTCACATTATAAGAAACTAATTCTTTTTTATTTGCCTTAGCTGTTGAATCTGGTTATCCCTCTATTTGTTGGGAAAGCATGACATCTAGAAGAATTTTAACTTTATCACAAAGCCGCATAAACTAGAAGTTGAAAATAAAAATGGAGTCAACAAAAATTTTTCTTGTTATCAAGTACTGTGAAATTTAAAAATGCCTTACCAATGAGAGACAAAAAGACTGAAACATCCCACTGGGGAGAAAAAATATGGTCTCATTAATTCTCTAATAATAAGGGAGGGGTGAAAAAAACCCCTCACCTATTAAGGGCTAGATTTAATGAGGACAGTGAAATGACCCTAAAAATGCTATGGACACAATTTTTACTCTCATTCTGTTATTTCTTGCACCTGTTACATCTTTCCCTACCCCTACAATCATTAATGCACATATGTTTTCCCTCTCTCCTTCATCCTAATCCCTCAGCAATTCCAAACAGAATGTATTCAGGGACTTCAGAATCTGTCATGCATGCAAGCACAGTAATGTTGTGATGGTATTGCTAAGACTAGTAGCGCTTTTCTGAGCTGTCTATGGACCAACTCTTGCACAAGTTCAACTTGTAGCTTTCTAGCAAGGTTAGTGTCCACACGCCATCTCAGGATTTCTTAGCTGTACCCTACTGTCGAAATCATTTGCTTGTCAGAGTGACCCCGAGAAAAGTTCCAAAGTCTCTTTTCCCAGCCTGGCGCTTAAAGAAGGAGTCAGAGCTCTTCATCTCTCGGTCTCAAGGTCTTTTATTAATTCTTATCTAAAAAATTTTCTTTCTGCCCAGCAGAGATCTGTTCAGCACGGCAGCCACAGGCACTCTGCCCACCCACGGGGCGGTCGCGTCCTTTTATAACAAAAACTACGTATATCATATTTACTTTTTATTCCCAATACCTTTTACCCTTATTGACAAGTGCACCTTCACCATAAACCAATCCCCAAGTGCCAGCATCACCACGGAAGATGGAAGACAAGAAGAAGAAAGAAGAAGCATGAGGCACGCCCCGATTCCTCCATCTTGTCTCCATAACCCCCCTGTACAGGGATATAACCCCCCTGTACAGTAATCCTAAAATACATAATTCACCCTGTGATAATTTCACTAATATTCTACTTAAACTCTTGTGGCTTGCTGATCTTCATAGAAGGTTGGTATTTGCTCCACGGGCCATAATCAAACTCACAGAGGCATTTTGGGCTCTGTGCCAGGGTCTCTGAGCCCCCCGGCAAGGGTCTTGGTTGCTCAGGACAGCCAGAGGGATGTCCTGAGTCCCAACACCCTACAGTTACAGCACAAGACAGAACTTTACTGAATTCTGAATTTTTACTTGTTCAGGGTAAAGTCTGAAAAGTTTTTAAGATGTTTAGACTTGTCGTGAGGGCTGTACGCAGTCCAACACAGTGAGTATTGAGGAGAGTGAACAGATGTTTGACAGCTTTCATTACACCTGAAAAGAATTTCCATTATCATGCTGCTTGGCTTCATTAAATGGATTAAAGGAAGTATGAAAATAAGCTAAATTACATTCTATGAAATATTGAATCATTGTGTCCACCTAGTAGGTAGATCAGTTGATTTATGTTGGGGTTTGCTATCAGAAAAAAGTGGTTTAGCATTAAAAATTTGGCTTTCAAATGCCAGGTACATCCCCAGGAAATAACTGAGAATTTGCAGGCAGTGAGAGAGTGATTTTATTGTGGAGAGAAAAAAAAAACAAACAACTAACAAGAAAAATAGATATTTAAAGATCAGAAATCATAGTTTATCACTGCTCTTATGAGCTAGTAATAATAGTCACAGACAGCTGAGTATAACCTAAGAGCTAAGATGATTCCAGCAATATCAGAGAAAGAGATCACAATGGATTTAGAGGAAGAGCACAGGAATGTCAGAGATATTTTGCATGCCTGCCAAACTGCTTACATTGGAAGGTTCTAGCACTGTCACATCTTGCATAACAGATGTGCTACAAGACTACATATGTAATTTTGTTTTCCTTCTTAGGGAGCCCTAAGTCTTTGTATCAATGTTCTTACTCAGATAGAATTCCATGACTTTAGTTACTGCCTTAATCTCCTTGGGCCTTTTTACTCATGCTGTGCAATTTGCTGAGTGCTCTTCAGCCTCTCAGTACTTGCAGACTACATTCTCTTATAGCTCAGGTCATCAAGTAAAATACCTTTTCACTAGTATTTATCATGAACCTGTGCAATAAAGGCACGTTCCAAAAAGACAGCACACTTCCTTTCTTTAAAAATATGGATGTCATTGTACTTCACATGTAGTTTTCTTTCTATAGATCAACTACTCAGTTAAAAATAACTGTAAACTTATTTCCTATTTGAGTTTGTCTAGTTTTATCTTCCAGCCATTGGTCTTTGCTCTGTCTTATTCCTTAAAGAGCTCTTTATCTGTTATGGAAGTGACTATAAATTGTGATTGTCACCTTTCACACTTCTTCCTCTTCCTCTTCTTCTTCTTCCCCTTCTTCTTTGTCTTCATCTTCGTCTTCTGCTTCATCTTCTTGATAAATGAAATCCACTGAGCACAAAAGGAGTACTCCTCAGGCAGATATTCAAGCTGGTATATATCAAGTTTGATGTTAGTGATAATCTAAAACTGCTTCTTCTAACACGAAATGTCAAACTGCCTTATCAGTTCTACTTATAATTGTACCCAGGGCAAAGTACAATTGATGTCCTCTAGAAATCCCTTTTCCATACATGATCACAAGTGAATTGGTTTAATACTGATATTTAACAATAGGAATTTAATATCCTGACTTTCCTGGATTTAATTTCCGAAACAATTATGGCTGCTTATACACTAATTTTGTATATGCCTTTTCATTCTAGAACCAAAGAATAAATTTTATAAAGAAACAGAACTATGAATGCTGGAGTAGCAATATATATATATATATGTAAATATATGTAGTGACTGTTTGAATGGTTCTTAATGAAATGAGGGGAGGGCTACAATCACAGACTCAGAGATGCTGTAATACAGTGTTTTTATAATGGAAGTGACTGAATGCCTGAGGTGTATTCAAATAACTTGCAGTGATAAAATAAAGGCATTTTGCAGATGTGGCTGCAATCACTGCATAAATAATTGTATGGAAGGAATTGCATCATGTGGTCAGGTGAATGTTTTGCAGTATTTCTAGAGGTAAGTCAGAAATGTTCAGGGACCCTGATCTTTTAAATTCAAAGCTTCATTTCCTACCAGAGAGTAGGATATGAATGTCAGCATCAGCACTAATTTGATCCCTTTTTCTGGAATTAGTTATGGATATATTGCACTTCTTTGATCTATAAAAGTAAAGGTAATTGTCATGTTAACACATTACAACAAAATCCTCAGTGTATTCTTCATCCATGTCATTAAGTCATCATTAAGTAATGGTTACTCCTGATCTCAAACTGAATATTTTTTCCTCATTATTTTGTTTTGTTTTGAGTTTTTGTATTTGCACCTATGCAAGAATCCAGATCTTAATATTCTAGTTTATAATTATTAGTTAATATAACTAGTTACTTCATATTCTAGTTTATATTAAATCATGACTCTTGCACAGCTGCTAAGTCCAATACACATTTTTCAAGAAAATGAGACAAAACTTTACAAAATGAAAATGGTATTTGTTACTGTTATGAGTCACAAAAGGAATGCATTGATTGAGTAGATCTTAGAAATGCTTAAAATTATACCTAGAGGCAGAGAGCAGGCCACCTACATACTGCAGCTAATTCACTTGGCTTATTTTACATTTCTGCAATGCTCTGGGGAGAATATGTCTTTCAGAATGGTCTTGCAGTTATTTAATTGGGACAGGCAGATTCCAGCTTCTCACAACGGGGACTGATTATGGCATTATTTCAGTGGATATTGATATGTCTCAACCCCAGCCAGCAACTAAACCTCACACAGCCACTTGCTCACTCCCCCTCAGTGATATGGAGGAAAGAACTGGAAAGGTAAAAATGAGAAGAATTCATGGCTTGACATAAAGATGGCTTAAGAGGTAAAGCAAAAGCCACACAAACAACCAAAGAAAAACAAAGAATTAATTTAACACTTACCCTGGCAGGCAGACGTTCAGCCATCCCTAGGACAGCACAGATCCACCATGTCTAGAGTGTATTTGGGAAGACAAATGCTGTGACTTTAAAAATCCCCTCTTCCTTCTTCCCCCAGCTTTTCATACAGAGAATGTTACCCTATGGTACAGAATAACCCCTGGGTCAGTTGGGGTCAGCTGTCCTGGCTGTGTCCCCTCCTAAATCCTTGTGCACCCCCAGCATCCTCGCTGGTGGGGTGGGGTGAGAAGCAGAAAAGGTCTTTACTCTATGTAAACTCTGCTCAGCAGCAACTGAACCATCAGTGCATCATCATTAGCCTCATCCTAAAACCAAAACACAAGACTGTATCTGCTACTAAAAACAAAATTGACTCTATGTGAGCGGGACAGGTACCGGTGTAATTTTACAGCAGCACTGGAAGCAGCTCTGATTGCAGTTTCAAGTCCCTATTCTTTGATGTAAAATTGAGTAGCTATAAATACTGCTTATTTTGAAAGTGATATTTCATACTATAATATTGGCAGGACAGGTCCCTGTGATTCTCATTTGCATAAAGTTTATGTTTAAGCCTGTTGAGTCTTAAATAGTTTTCTTTTCATATGACTGTCAATGAGCAAGCATAGGTTAAAGTTTACAGTTGTATTTCTTATTAAAAATCTCCAAACTAATACAGACCTAGTTTTGCATTATGTCTAAAGTCAGAGTTTCCATTTAAAACTGCATGACTTGTCAAGTGATCTTGGAAGGACAAGTGAGACTTCATGAAAAGGTGGTACTCCTTTATTTGTGCCTTTAGGGTTTCAATCATGTTTTGTTTGAAAATGCTATGAGAAAGGAATGAACAATCCCCAAATGGTCTTCATACCATGTCAGAATTCAGAATAAGAATCACTAAACGCGCATTATTGGGTAGGTGCTTCAAATATGTTCTGGAAATGGTGTCCCTCAATTTTCTGCAGCACTCCAGACCTTTTCACCATAGAATAACACTTCACAGGAAATTGTATTGCTCTTCTCTGACAAGTTCTCCACATGAAAGGGGCAATTATCCTAAGAGAATTATCCTGCCCATTATCTTTCAATTATATTTAGTAAATAAGTCAGTCCAAAATTTTTGGTCTTTGCTGTTTACTTTTATTTTTCTTTGGCTGCTCATACTAGCTCTCATGGAACAAGGCTTTTTGCAATACCCATTTAGCTGATTTAAAATATAATGCAGTTTTTCTTCATAGCATCTTGTTTTGGTTTGTGGCTGTAGTGAAACCTGTATTTCTTATAAGGGCTCTGGAAGGAACTGAAGCTGCCTCAACTGCCTGGCTTATGGATTTCTTTTGCTGTCATCAATGCAGGAAGCAGCAGGTTATTAAGTTTTGCTCTGGCTTGTGCCCTCTGATTGATATGATTGTGTCAGGTTTAAAAATCCATCCTGTCAAGTCTTCTAATACTCATTGCTGCCAGACAGTTCCTTGTGTAGAGTCCAGACAAAATATATTTTAGTTTCATTTTTTTTACCACTGAAAGTATTAATTTAAAAAAAAAAAAAAAAGGTCTTTTGGAGTAAAACTGAGAAGGTGAAATCCTATTGAAATCTATATGAATCCCAATTTCAGTGACACCTAAGAATTTTACTCTGGTAATTGATATGTTCAGTGATATTTCAAGATATTTCCCCTATTCAATTCTGCTTAATTAATCTTTTTAATTTGTATTCATTTTGGTTTTACATCTGTCTTTTTTGCTATGAAACTGTGAAATTATTTACTGTGAAATCTGTTTATACATGACTGCTTATACATAATTTACATAACTAAACCTCTATGCCTGGCATATATAAGTGACTGGAGCTTCTTGAAGTGCAGTAGGTATTCCAACTTAGGGTTCGTTTATATTAATTTTGAGCTGTGCTTTGGTAAACTTTCCTTCAATTAGAGTATACAAGACTTGAAAAAATGTATTCTTTACTAAAATAAAAAAAAAGAAACTTCATAACCACTAGAATAAGCAATTTTCTGAATCAGAGAATCGAAGTAACACCTAAATTCTAATTCTCTTGTCAGTTATTAGCAGACTAGATAGAAGAATCTGTTCATCTCATGAGGTAATTCTTAGGTGCAGAGAGGGGGCTTTGTGGAAAAGATATTAAAATTATATCATATATCATATCTATTTTCTCTTTTTTCATCAAAGAAATGTTGGTCTCCCTAATGGTAAAATAGTTGAAGGACGCTTGGAGAAATAATTGAGTTGCTAAAAATCCTTCATTAGTGGAAAGACTGTACCTCCTGTTCTACTTCTAAAGGTCAGAACAAGAGTTAAGAGCTCTAAACGCTCTCATTTTAGAAGAAAAATCTTCCAGACTCCACAATGAAAAGTCCTAGAATGTAGTGGCCATGAGAAAAGTCCAGATGCACTAATAGTATCACGTTTGAAATTGCTCATGGGCATATCCAAAAGACAGATACAACTAAAAGCTTTTTAAACTTTCAGTCTCCAAGACCTTTGGAAGAAGGAAGAAGGCAGCATGACATCTCAAATCAGTCACATTACTTCTTCACATTCATGTTGTTGTGACTTGTGATTGCCTCTTAAAATTCTCAGTACTGGTTTTTGTAGAAATAATTTCCAATAGATTTGCAAAAGCATGCAATAAATAATTCACTTTGTATTGCTAACAACCTCATGACATTGAAATGCATATTCCATTTGAAAACAAAGCAAAAACAAAACAAGAAACCCACAAAATAAAACATAAACCCCCTTGCTTTCTGCTTTTGTTTCAACTGAAATGAATTTTAGAATGTATGCCATATGCAGCTGAATATTCCAATTCAGAGTCTGAAGTAATCTCTCCTAAATGATGAGAAAATTATTTGAGCTAGGTTGTGAAAAAATGCAGGATGAGATCAAGTTTTAAGAATATTGTATGTTTATAAAATTAAATAAAGGTACATACATAAATGTATATGTACATGCAAGGGCAAAACATGATTGTTTTAGAAAGTCAGGATGCATTAAGGAGCCTCTGCTGAATAATTTAGAAATCCAAGACAGAAGATAGACTCAGTCACAGAAATCAGAAGAAAGCTAACCAGAGTTATCTGACATAATTTGATATAACATTGTATGGAGCCACAGTGTAACCCCACAGGTTGTTGACTAGATTTCAGAGCTTTTCTTCTCCAGTTCAATTAGCAATACCACGAACACACAGATTATGCCATTTCAATTCATTCACAGACTTTTCAGCATTCCTTTTATACACTATGAGGTTTTGTGAAGTCATTGAATTAGATTGTACAAATTGAATATTAAACCTTTCAGACCTCTAACTCATAGCAGATTTTAGTGTTACTATGGATAAGCCTGCTTTTCTCTCCCTTTAAAATTGAACGGTGAAACATAAAAAGAAAAGGAGAAAGGAAAATATTTTAAAACTGCATAATTTGGTGACACCAGGCTCATTATAAAAGAAGGAGTTCTTGGAGAAATGAATAACATAGACTAGAAATCTCCATTATGCAGCTGGCTGGACACTGAGAGGAAATGGGTGTAAGAAAATAATTCCAAAATAAGCAACACAGCAATTTTTTTTTCTTGTTTCAGTTTGCCATATAATTCCTATAGTTTGAGTCTGCTAAAATGCATTTTACAAGGAAGATAATTATGATTTTTATGTGTTAATGAACACTTTTATTGTTTTGATCTTTTCAAGTAGATAGTCATAAATAAAAAATTTCTTCCCTCTTCTCGGCTCCTGCAAGAATATTTTTTAGGCAAAGATAGGATAATTTGTTGTCCTAATAAAATTTCTTTGGGGTTATTACCATATATCTCATGGTAATGAGCTCATGGTTTGTTAATAGAGTTGGACAGTCTTTGCCAAACAATTGCTGAAGGGTGTGCCTTGAGCAAAGGATATTGTATTGTTTGGAACACCAGGAAGAGGCTGCAAAGTCTCTATCTGCTCTTTTTCCTTTTTTATTGAACAACTTCTAATGCAGCATACTTACAAAATATTTACTGTACTCACCTATAAAATTAATGGCAATGAAAAAGACTTGAACTTTCCTTAATTCTCACCTCCTCCTCTTTTCCATACTGTCAACACAGTCTTTGCTCTTCACAGCCTCTCTGTGCATAATGCCCTGTCCGCCACTGGAACAGCCTTGCAGTGTCTTTACTTGCAGTAATGAGTTTGGCACCTATGAGAAACTCTGCTTGCTGAAACGAACTGGGATAAGTCCTTGCTGCTTAAGAAAATCTATT
Organism: Setophaga petechia; assembly: GCA_024362935.1. NCBI lineage: Eukaryota > Metazoa > Chordata > Aves > Passeriformes > Parulidae > Setophaga > Setophaga petechia. Next base: position 36,152,125 of record JANCRA010000008.1, read on the forward strand.
TCACTACCAGTGCTTATTTTCTAATGTGAAGGAAAACTCAGTCTTCAGATTTATACTAATATTGTATCAGTCCTTAACTAGGCTGCCATGCTGAGACAAGTGGAGAGAGGGAGATTTTTGCATACTGTCTCCCTGTTTTACCTAACAGTCTGTTATGAAGGAATAATGGCTTGGGACTAGCAGAATATTTTTGCCATTGAAAGTGGGTTGTGAAGGAGAAATGTGAATTACAAGGGTAAAAGAACTCTTACAGATATTCGGGGCTGTGCAGACAGTGTTAATAATCATGATCCACTTTACCATGCTTGGATTTTTGTTGCACTGTAGTTTTGTTTACTTTTCTACCACTACAACCACCACAACTCCCTGGTTTTTTTTTTTTCTTTTAATTTATGAAAAGCTGCATATTTTCTGTAGTGAAGGTATCAGTTTAAAAACCACACAATATTCTGATTTTTTTTTTTTTTGTTGGAATGGTAGTAATCTAGTGAGAGAAAACTGAACATATGAATATGAAATGCCTGCTATGTGATAACACCTATAAGAAAATGCCTGCTTTGTGTTGTTTTCTTCAGTAAAAAGGAAAGACAGCAATGCTTAAAAATCATGGAGATCAAATGTGCTTTCCCCAGAAAACTGAGCTGACAGCAGAGGAATGCTGGATGCCAACATCCATAGCAGATAGTGACAAATAAACCAAACCAAAACAAACAAAAACAAACAAACAAAAGACCACTTTATACTAGATTTTAAGAGCTGAGGTGAAATTTGAGAAAGCAAACAGCTGAAAATGTGAATAAATTTCCTTGCAATAGTTTGAGATGCAGAATTCCTGTATCTGATACAGGAAAGAAAGTTGTGTCTGAGGTTGAAGTGTCTCTCATTTGGTTTACATCTTCCTTTGTTGTTCATTTATTGTTATTAACAGGAGTCTGCAATGGCATTTTTCATTGGTTAATCTTCAGCAAAAAACTAATTGGGTTTGCAAGCACAGAGGAAAGAATTTTTCTAATCAGGGCAGAATTCTACTTTGCAGTGAGAGTAATAAAAGTAATCCATTCAATCTACAACTTGTCTGTACCATAGGGAATCAGTTGCTCTTACAGGTCTCTTTCACTGTCACTTTTGTTAATAAGCTGTGCATTCACAGTTAACAAAACTAAAAAATTTTCAGAATGTAGTCAGGGGCACTGGGGGAAAATATATACATATATATTTTTTTTTAATATTTTTATATATAGATATACACACACATATACATATATATATATATATACATATACATATATATATATATACATATATATATGTGTATATATGTTTAAAAACAAAACAACTTTTTTCATTCTCAGTAAAACATGTACTCAACCTCTGAAACAGCTTCTGGATACTGAACATCTGTAGGTGGCTGCCATCAAATAGTAATTTTCTTGCCCACTATGAGCTGTCTGCATTAAAGCCTTGTTTACAGGCTTTTTTAGCCTAAAAATTATTTTATTCTTTACTGCAAAATGGCACAAAAAAGGTAGTGTCCTATGCCCTCCCACAACATAGAAACTCAGAACACTAGGTGTAGTTGAATGATATCAAGGAAGAAAGGTGTGCAACTCCTCTAGGGGAGAGAAAAGAACTGAACATGAGGGAGAGCTCTGAATGGAGCTGGTGAATGAACAGAAGAAAAAGCTGTTCTTTTAAAAGAAAGTGGTCATTGCTGTAACATTTTACAAAGGCATGATTTGAGGTTGTGTAGCAGAGCATGGCTGTGCAAGCAAGCAGGCACATAGAAAAGGCCATCCCATAGCCTTTTTTAAAAAGTGGTGGTGTCAAATCTCCAAACAGAATGAAGACTATCTGGGACATTTGATGTGGAAAAAATATGAGGCCGCTAAGTGCTGTGAATTCAACAGATGAATTTCAAAAATAAACATTTTGAGTTAAGGTGATGGATTAATAACTTTTACATACAGGGTTTTGAAAATCAAGAATTTCAGTAGAGATGACCAAAAAAAAAATCACTGTCATACTATTAATCAGAGTCTGCAGTATTTGTCCTTTAGGCTTTTAGTTTGAGGGGTTTTTTTGACACCAGACTTTTTCTGTTCTTAAGAAGTAAGGGCTCATTATCTGAAAGAAAAGGCTTTCCAGAATTTAAAAATTGCCACATTTTTGCTCCTGTTCATGAAATAAAGACTCAAGGATTCTTTAACATAAGACAAATATTCTTTTCAATTTTTTCAAAAGCACCCTTGAACTAAATTCTAAACATCATTTTCTGTCACATTTAGCATAGATTGAAATTGTCAATAAAGATACTACTTTAGGTTAGCAATGAATATAGCTTGTGAGATCAGTTAGGGAAGCTCAGTGATAAATACTGCTTTAATAATCTTCTGAATGTCTCAAAGTCTCAAACAGAGGAGAAGAAGATCTGACTGTTGATGGTCTATGACAAATTTTATTTCAAGTGTGGATTTTTTTTAAATTTCTTTTTTTATGTCTCTATTGAGAAATTTATATGGCTAAAGTCATCACTATTAATGTGATTTTGTATTTGTTGTGAATTTCTGTGGAACAAGTTTTTGATATACTTTCTATATCTGTGTAATAACCTTTGTAATAATAATACAGGTTATGTATATTTGAGTCCAGCTGTTAAAGTACCATTTATTTGAGAGTGAATAGGAATTTAAATTTGCCTAGAAATATTCTGTAGAAGATTATTACATGGTATTATCAGAAGTGTCTAAATTCATTTTTAACTTAAAATTGGATAAGAATATTTAAGCATGAGAATCTTGACATGGTCCAAGAAAGGAACGTCAAAGAACTCAGAAAAATGTTTATACTTTAAGCGTCTCTTTTATTGAGTAACCCAATTTTCCAAAAGTAAATTCAAAAAGTGATAATAATAAAAATTATTATTTTTCTTGCTCTGGGATTGGAGTGAAATAAATAAACAAAGCATGGCAGAAATATGTGTGAAATTGAGTTTAGTAATAAGCATATTCGTTTGGTGGATTTTACAGCTGGAAGACCAGAACTTTATTTTAAGGTCTGAGTACCTTTTATCTCAACCATCATGACTTTTAAATTGTTCCTTCAGTGCTCCATGTGTTTCTGTGCCAAGATGAGATGTAAACTAGTAGCAAGTCCCAGATTAAAGTGCATTGTCTGGAACTGGAAAGGTTGCAACTGTTAATAACAATATAAAATTGAATTCTCATCTGTATGACCCATTGCCATTAAGAAACCATCAAAGGTATATTTGTTCCACAGATGATTGCTCCTTTTGAGAAATTAATAGTCTAAGGTACAATGCTTGCTTTCATTTAGCAATATATTTTCCACTAAGAACTGAAAAACTGTTAAGATCTTCCCACTTCCTTTAACTGTGAGAGCGTTTGTAGAATTTTTTTTAACATAAAGATGAATAGAAGTACTTGAATCAAGACATGTTATATTGGTTCTAAATATCTTTTCTTTCAGTATGCCTATTGCAACAAATAAATTAAGATCTGTATATTCCTCACTCAACAGCTCAGAAAAGATGAAAGTGGGAAATACATTACAGAAACCTCCAGTTTTTGAAAACTTTTCTCCTATCTGTCATGATCAACCAAAGTTTATTGCAAGTTTGGCCTCACAATGACATCAGCCAGCACCTATAGGACTTCTGGGTGAATCCCATCAAGTCCCATGGATTATACGTGTGTCCCATTTGGCTATGTCTTTCCTGAATTGAACATTTTCCATTAGGTTATGTCTTTCTTTCAGACTCTTCCCCATTTAGTTGATCTTTCTGGTTAGGTGCTCTATAGGGAACACTGACTATAATGTCACTATAATTTACATGCATTCTTTGTAATTCTAGTGTTCAGTTATGAAGTTCTGTAACTAAATGTCCTCCTAAAATAAATGAAACACTATTCAGGGTCCTTTTTTGTGCTCTGTGCTATCAATGTGCTCCAAGGATACTGATTGATATAACTGGTTTAGTAGAAAAATACAATTATAAAAGTTGAGGTCAAGTTAATGCACTTTCTCATTATTACTTAGATTCTATTTTCACTATGAGAAAGAAAGATTATTTCTTGCTTAGATTATTATCTAAACTTTAATAAATGTTGGTGGACTCTGTGCAATATAGGATGGGTTTCTTCATAGGGACATATAAAGTAAACACAATATTTCTGCTTTCATTCATATCTTTTTAAAGAAATCAAATTAATGTGTATGTATTTAGATGTCTGGTCTGAATATCAGGTCTGACTTGAAATCTTATCTGAAAACTACTGAATTTCTTAGCAGGTTAATCTCTGTGCCTCTGGATTTTCTCAATAAAATGTATGTCCCTCACTGATGTACTACTCTAAAACGATGTTTCTCTGCTGGGCCTATTTCCAGCTTATTGCTGTTCAATCTCCAATTCCTCTGTTTTTCAGCAGTGTTGAATTACAGTTGGGTTTGCAGATCTAGCTGCTGAAATAACACCTGTCCCTTTCAAATGAAATGGCTTAAACTGCTTATACTTGGTCTTTAGTGTATTCTTTGACAAAGATATTTTCATGGTTTTTGCTTGACTGTAGTGATGGAAATGTAAATAGATGTTGGGGCAGGGGTCAAGGAGGGAGCACAGGAAAATAGAAGGTAATTACTATTTGTTTGGATGCAGGCATAGCATAAAGTAAGGCTGTGAATCTCACAGAGATGTACCAGAGTCAAAGGCCTGTACACCAGTAGTTCTCTGCAACTAGGGATTATCCCTGATGCCTCTTTCACAAGCACATAATACCCCACTCCTGTAAGGTGGACATAATCTGCTTTTAGGAATTCCTAAACCTAACTGATAAAGACAAAAAAATTAAGCAAAAAACATTTTTTGTCCAACATGATTTTGGCATTTGTTACTATTCTTTCAGAACTTATGAACATACTACGTCCAAATCCACTTTGATTTTAAAAAACATTGACTGGGTTTATATATGCTGTCTCTCATGATCCCTCCCTACAAAGTAGCAATGACTCCAGTTTTTACTTTCTCTGTCATTAGGACCCTATAGAAATCATTGTGGTAACATTACTAAAAGTCAGAAGTATGGAAGAAATACTTTGAGTTTATTTTTTTTTAATACATCCCGTTTATTTTTTTTTGAACACCATGCTTCTTCTTTCCTCCAAGTCTGTCTCGGCCTTTGTAGAACGAGAACTGAGTCTGCTACCTCTGCAGAACATTCCTTAATTCCCCCCCACAGAATCATCTCATATACTATTTCCCTATGCCATATTCATGTTTCTGTCAATGGGGATCCTGCAGATGGACAATGAGCAGAATAATCAAGAGGCCTTTAATGAAAATCAGAGTGAAAAATGCAGTTACCTACTGAGTTAATTAAAATTTTCCACCTGCACTCTCAGGGGTATTCTTGTAGAGAAAAAAATGCCAAGACTTTGGTTGTACAGTTTTTAAATGTGAAGAAGTTTCAAACCTGGATGTCTTGCATAGAGTCAATATTATATCCTACATGCTATTTATCTTTGGCCCAAGAGCTGTTCAGTGACCTGAAGGAAGGTAAATTAATATCCTACGTGTCCCAGGCTCTCCATACATCATAAACTGAGATAAAATGAGGAGCATCTCCAACAGATGATTCAGGTCTCAGAACTTTGTAGGTCTCCATTGATGTAAAGTAAACCTTAACTTGTTAAATTCAACCTTTGAATATTTTTCAAAATAACATTAAGGAGCCACTTTGAATCACATTTATTTTCCAGCATGGGGGTAAATGTACAGTCCCATGGGAATTGGAGGGACTGCATGGGATGTTTATTGTATAGTTTGTCTGTTTTGATTATATTTTCCCAATGAAGGGAAGAATAAAATATACTGAAAAGCATAATAGTCGTTTCTGAATTATTTAAAATTAATATGTTATGACACTGGATAAAACAATGCACATTGATGTCTTTCTCAGTGAGATATTAACATATTACATAAAATGCAACATTTCAGGAGTAACAAATGAAAAATAAAGATTAAATTATACTCTGATATATCTGATTCTATATAATTTTATATATGCATATTAAATTATATAAAATCAAATACATTTTCCTTCAAAATTTTTTCTTCTTTTCCACTTTAAAATTTGGAAATTCGTCAAAATCGTAATTTCCACTAAATCAGTATTTATAGTGGTAAATATGCTAATTACACAATTTCTAATTATGTCTGTTTGTTTTCACCTCATTAGCTGCCAGCAGACTACTTTGCTGCTCAAGGGGAAAGAGAACCTTGACCAAATGAAATGAAGGCTGGAGCAATTCCATAATTGAGTGTTTGTGCTAACATATAAATCTATTTGTTCTGGCTTGATTTGCTTGCTTTCCTTTAAAGTATCCCAGATAAACAAAAATATCTTCCTTTTTAATTAATGGCAGTAAAAATTGAGCGTTATTTAAATTCTAAAATAAAACCTTGGCATTAGTTTCAGGCTGCAGAAATACATTTTAATTTACTGAGCTGAATGGAAAACTTACATAATTCTAGTCCTGTGGAATTTACTGCATGTAGTCTAAGCTCCTAGATCCATCTTGCAAACAGAATGTTGTTGTAGAGATTACTATGGATCCATTATAAGCATTCAAATTAATAAAGTGAGGCATTTCAGACTTCTTTCTAGACTTTAGCCATCTGAACAAGAAGAATAATGGTTCAAATTCTATCCTTAAACATATTTCTAATTTAAAAATCTATTTGCAATTAACAGATGGATTTGGGATAAAATGGGACCTACTCAAAGACATACTGACTTTATATCTAGCAGACACTGAAGGAGACAGAAGAAGGCTCTTGAACTGTGTAAAGTTAAATTTAGGATACAGCTGCTGTGCTGTAAGAGTAGACTAAACAGTAAAGCTGCAGTAAATTCAGCAAAAAGTGATTCGTAACAATAGAGAAACTAAGAAGGTTATTCAGTTTGGTTGATAGGAGAAAGCTTCAGAAAAATCGAATTGATGTAATTGAAAGACATTTTTTTGAATCTATGAAAAGTGTAGAGTCTAAAATATTTATTCTATAATTTTGCATTAACTGATGTGAAAAACTAAGTCAAAGTTTTTGGAAATTGAGGAATCAGGAGTAATAATATCAGAAATAAAAAAAATACCCAGAGAGTAAGACAGATACAGACATATTAGGGGAACAAAATGAGCAGAGGAATAATTACAATGATGAAGTTAATGGAAGCTAAAATACAATCTAATACGGCTTATTGCAAAATAATTTTACTTAAATAATATGCTGTTCTTTGACATTATAACTGATTATTCTTAGATAAGCAAACAAATCTATTTCCACTGAGACTGGAAAATACTCATGATATATATTAGTAAAAAAAAAAAAAAATTTAAATTGCAGGATTATGTGTACTCTCACCTGTCTCTTTTCAAGAGCATAAGTTAAAATAAAGCCAGGAAGTGCTATTTAGATGCTTAGAGTAAGAAAAGACTCATCATAAAAAAGCAACAGATGAGAAAAATTTGGCTTGTTCTGTATGACAGGGCAAAAGTAGAAAACAGCCGTGATTTCTCTCTATAAATGCATATGAAAGCTAAATTACAGGAAGGAAGGAGATATTGAAACTGGTAGATAATGTCATCATAAGAAAATGTACATATGAAGTATCTTGCAGTTATTAAAGGCAAATATTAAGAGATACACAACTAATCCGGTGTAGTGGAAAAGGTCCCTGGCCATTGCACACAGTTTGCAAAACCAGTGATCTCTAAGGTCTCTCCCAACCCAAATTATTCTATGATTCTATGGCAAAAGTAAATCTTTCATGATCACCTCACCAAAAGTGAGATTTGCAGTACCTGTGAAGACACCAGATTCCTTTCAGTTTCCATCCTTGTTGTGGTTTTATTTATTTTTAAACTAAATCTTCATCTTTGAGTCAAGTTGTTTCCGAACCCATTTCTCGCCTTTTAGATACTTCTTTCAAACTTTATTTGTTAAGTTAGTCTAGAAAACAGTGTTATCTATCCAAGCACTTAAAATAACCCTCTTACTATCAATGCTTGAAACTTTGGTCTTTTACTTTTCCTCTTTATGTGTTTTTAATGATAATTTCAATTTAAAAATACAACCCAAAATCCAAGTACAACATTTTAAATCTTTTTTTTTTCATGAAAATGTATGTAATTGTAGTTCTGTAAACTACAAAATTTGTCATTCTTGCTAATGTTTATCTTTTGATTAAACAAGGTTATGATTTGGTACATGTGCAGACACAACAGTGTGAATGAACATGGCATACAAAATTTCCATTTCTCCATATTTGAAGTATGTCTTTTAATTGAACAATGTTTTTAAAATATTTCAGCTAGTTTGAATTATCATTGCATAAAACATGGAAATATATTCATCTGGGACTACACAGCACATGTTGAATCTTGTCTTAGTCACATAGATGCAGTTAAGGAAGTTGGGAATTAATCCCCTAGGCATGTTAATGTGCTTTTTTGACAACTGTTATTAAATCTAACAAGACATTTAAATTGCAGATATTTTTCTGGCTGAATATTCAAAAGGTACTTGACAGCCAATCACCTGTGTCCCAGATGTTTTTCCCCTGTTGCAAGTGTATCCTGTGACTTTGGCTTTTAGCTTAGATAGTTTATTCTTCCTTTGGAACCTTGGTGTCACAGATCACAGAATGACAGAATCGTTAGGGTTGGAAGGGACCTCTGGAATGCCACCTAGAACAGGTTAAACTGGAATGCATCCAGGTGAGTTTTGAATGTCCCCAGAGAGGGAGGTTCCGGGACTTCCTTGGGCAGTCTTTCCCACAGAGAGCCTCATGAACTTCCTCCTCCTGGTCAGGCAGCCTATAGCAGATGCCCACTCATATTATCCAGTCATATTATCACCCATATTATCCAGCCCCTTACTTCTCACCCATAAGTTCTCAATTCATTTGTCTGTCCCTGGAGCTTGAGACATTCCAGATGCTCCCTCACAAAGAGCAAATCCATCACCTCACCTCTCTTACCTAAAAAGGGCAGAGCCACCCATGGCAACATTCCAGTCATGTGAGCTATCACACCATGTCTCTGTAACAGCAATGAAATTTCATATCAAATTTTAATTCTTCTAGTTTATTCCCCCTACTGCATACATCTGTGTACTCTTTACAGTAACAATTTATTTTCCTCATCCTAAATTCAGCATTTGTATTAGGGAAAACCTCATTAATTGTTGTGGGTTTTTTAATAGATTTGTGTTGAATACTTCATGTCTCCGCATAAAACTTTTTGGAACTCTGTTGGTAACATATGTTGACAATCACACTACACATAAATATATATTCTTCTTTTCTTACTTCTTGATTTAATCCACAAAATAACCTTCTTAAGCTTTAAGCATCCTTAATTGAAAAGCTTATGAGAAGAATTTTAAAAAGTAAATAATCTTGAATCTACCTTCCTAAGTGATTGCTCATGTAAGACTGCTGTTTTGTTGGTGGGCATCATTATTTAAAACACATATATAGACAGTTCCTGACTAGATAATATATCTGTATGACTATTTTTCCATTCTTGTTTTTTTCCTTTTTAAATGTATTTTCATATAATTGGCTTGATACTGAACTCTTAACCCCATGTTACTGGCTGCTTGAATTCTTCCTGAATCCATTTCTGATGGCTGTTAAACTCCTACCATTTTTAATTTTTCCTGCAGCAAAAATTTTAGGAATGGTTGTGCAATACTCTGTAGTAGAATTTCTAGCTTAGAAAATTTCAGATTTACACTTCTTTGGAAGTTTTTGCTGAACAGTAGCTGTATTTTTTCTTTGTTTTGTTTGTTTTGCCTTTGGAAGGGGTTGATGGGGGGGTGGTCTCAGCTATATGGCTTTGTATAATCCTTCCTACTTAAGCTATCTCTGACACTTAAAAAAAATATCCAGTCTTCTGAATCTTGCTAAACAGGTATCCTGTTTTTTCTTCTCATAGTAATTGAGTCTGTCAGGTCCAGTCTAAGTTTGCTAGGTCAGCCTTTCAGAGACTTACACAGATAAATCACATAAGTGGGAACAAACGCCTGGTAGTTGTGTCTGTGTGTGTGTGTGTGTGTGTGTCTATAATTAGAGAAGAGATAATGAGTTTGCAGCCTGAGATGTCTCTTGATAATTTGTTCATCCTAAGTGAAGATAGCAAGAGAGAATTGAGGAAGGCAAGAGGAAAGGATGGGACTCTTTGGGCATCAGCAATGATTTACTGATTATTAGTGAGAGCTCTCCACTCCAGTGCTTAACCAATAAAAAATATGTGAAGGAAATACATGGACCTAACATTCACTCTACTATTGAAATTATTTTAATTAGGACTCAGCACTGAAGTCCACCTTTATAGATTACTTCTAACTGCATGTTGGGAGGAATTCACTTTGGAGAATAACCTTTCCATTTATTCAAAATGTAGTGGCATGTTTACACCTAGGTAATTATAATCCAAGCTCAGTAAGCAGAGAAATAAATAAGCAAAATTATTCCATATACTAAAGGACTGTTTGTAAGTGCAATGATAAATATGTGGTGCAAAAAACTGCTTTATTTCTACTGGTTTTCTGAATTTTTTCTTAAAACAGAAACATCCCTTTATGATCTCTTTTTTGCTTTTCGTTCTCCTTTTGGAAGCCTAAAGAGAGGTCTGCTCCTTGGGTTTTCCTAAGACTTAGGGAATCTGGCATTTGTCCCAGAGAGATTGACTTTTTATTTAAAATCTCCTTTCGTATTTTTTCTGTGTCCTGATAAAGAAAATTATAATGTAAGATATGAAATATGGTTTATAAATTATCATTATTCACTACAATTATGTTTTTCATGAGAAGAAACTATTTTTATTTTGTTTTCATTTTTGGAATACTATAACTAATTATTATTATACCACACAAGCTATATGACTATTGTGAGTTGTCTCACAGATTTGCTTAAGTTAATTAAATCAATGATATAAAAAAAAAAAAAAAAAAAAAAGGCATGGTGTAAACTGTAACTCTTCCTTAACATAAAATTTTTGCTCAAACTTGATGCTCTTGTATATACTAAGAGCATACTGTTTCTGCTAGTGATCTTTTTTAAAAAAATAAAGAAGAGCTGACATGTCAATGACACTTGAAATTCCTTTAAAACACATCTTAAACTAGAATCTCACAGTCATACATGAGAGCCTAAAGCAAACTGTGTTGCAACTCACTGTATAGAAAACCAGAAAATTTCCTTTAAATAAATTTCATATGTACAGAGTAATTTGATATAATGATCTATAAAAGCAAATACATAGAAATTAGCCAAAAATTTAATTTTCAGTTACTTGTATTTCACATTTGTTGTGATTTAAGCCCTGCCAGCATTGCAGCACCAACTGCTCATTCACCCCCAACCCCAGTGAAATGAGGAGGAGAATCAAAAGCGTAGATAAGAATGAACAGTCTAATAATGGAAACAAAACTAAAGAATAAATAATAAATTATTAGTATTGTTATTATTATCAGAAAAAATAAAACCCAGGAAAAACCAAATTATGCACAATACAATTGCTCATCACCTGCTGACCAATGTCAGACCCCATCCCTGAACCTTGATCGTTCCGCTTTCCGAGTAATTCTCCCAGTTTATATACTGGGCATAAAATTCCATGGTGTAGAATATCCCTTGGCCAGTTTGTGTCACCTGTCTCCCAGCCTTTTTTGTGTACCTTCTCACTGTCAGAGAATGAGACACAAAAGAAGTCCTTGGTTTCAGGTAAATACAACCTAGCAACAACCAAAACATCAGCGTGTTATCTACATCATTCTCATGCTGAATTCAACACACAGCACTGTACCAGCTACCCCAGACAAAACCAGGACAATGTTGTTACTTGTGAGCAAATAAACATCAAAAAATCATAGAATCAAATGCAAATCAAGTTAAAATCTGTGATGATGATGTTCAGGATATTATGCAGTTGACCTATAGAACAAACTCCTTGGTTTCAGTTAGGTGTAATATTTGTATAAGTCTGAAGCATTACTGAGATCACAAATTGTATATGAAATGCTAGAGCTGCTCATGTACACAAAATTTCTCTATTTAGAGTGAAACAATTTGCTCATAGCAATGTTTATTTGCTTTAATGACTAAAATAAAAAGGAGTCCAAAATCTCAAATGAATGCTCATTAACTTGCGCCAGGCAGTGTTAGTGATGTGATTAAATGTAATGTGTTCATTACATCATGTCAATAGTTTCTGGTTTTTTCTGAAAGTAAACAAGAGAACTGTGAGAAATGAGGTTCAAATGAAAGCCTGATATTTGCTGAATCAAATCTCTATTGTCTTCTCGGCAGTATATCAATTTGATTGAAACTCAGCTTTTCCTATCGGTCTCTTCAAATCCTATATTGGAAATACTTTAAGACTCAATCCCTAAAACAACATGGAAAAGGGACTGGAAAATAAGTGATAGTATGAAAGAGGTGAGTGGTTTCACTACTATTGTTGAACTACTACTAACCACAAGTTCCTATTCCTCTTTATGAGTATTCATTACTGAGCTGATCTCCAAAGAGATGAAACTCAGTTGCTGACAAATTTGCTGAGCCAGTTAGACACTTAAAATTTTTGTGAGAGTTGACCTTGCAACAACATTCCTGACAAAACAAAATGTGGTCCTGTCTGACCAGTCTACTGACCTTCTGTGATGGAATGACTGCATTGTGGACAAGGGAAGGGCTATGGATGTCATCTGTATGGATTTCTGTAAGACCTTTGTCACGGTTCCCCATAACATCCTTCACTCTAAATTAGAAAGAGGGATTTGATGGTTGGACTGTTCAGTGGACAATGAATTGGTTAGTCAGCCATACCCAGAGGGTAGTGGGGAATGGTTCAATGTCCCAATGGGCACATTGCAACAAGGGTGAAAAGTGGTTTCCCTCAGGGATCCATACTGGGACCACTTGCTGCTTAGTGTTTTCATCAATACATAGAGTAGGGGATCAAGTGCACCCTCAGCAAGTTGACAGATGACACCATGATGAGTGGTGCAGCTGAGACATCAGAAGGAGGGGATGCCATCCAGAGGGTCCTGGACAAGCTAAAATAGTGAGCACATGGGAACTTCATGAGCAATGTTTATTTCTTATGGAAATGACCAGCATACAGAAATAGATTATTTTGTCACTTCAGGTAACCATTTTGTATTGTTTTTCTTTTTAATTATCCTTGTCCCTCTCCTGATTTTTTAGAAGTCAGAGACATCAAGAAAAGGCTTTTGGGCAACAACTAAAGTATTTCTTTCCACTATAGCTCTGGACAAAACTTTCCTGCTCTTCAAGTTGTTGCAAGTAACAGTTGGTGATAATACCCATCTAAACAAAGAATATCCACACAGCTATCTTCTATTTCCTTCCTACATTTTAAGAGCATGGACTGAACATGTCCACCCAAAAGATCCAGTGGGTTGGGAACAGTGTAATTACTTTTACTTTTTCATTCAACTTATGGAACTGCCAAATAGTAGTGTCAAATAGGTCCATCAATGGTCATTGCCTATATACACAAGGAGTCCCAGAAGCGAAGAAGATAAGTTGATGGACAACATCAGTTCTTTAATTATTCTGCTGGCAAATGTTTGCGCATATACTCTTCTGTTACTCCCACAGAACCCAGAAGTAAGGGGAAATGGGATAAGCCATGCAATTTTTTCATCATAAAAAGAGTTAATTTTTTACACAATGGTGTTTGAACTGTTTAGAAAGAATAATATACTGACTAGAAGTATTACAGTGTAAAGCCAATACATCACACATATAAAAATGTCAGTCAATTATATCTGTAGTGTAGTTTTTGAGTTCTGCTTTGTGTTGTTTCTGACCCCGGATCAGCTAAATATGCTACCCTTAAATAAGAAGCTTCCTATGAACAAGATGAAAAGAATTGGAGAATATTGTGTTGTTGTAGTGACTCTGAAGTTACATCTCCAGGTTTGGAACAATCAGGTCAGGGTTATAGAACTCCATAAACCAACAAAAAACTCATTTGCTCTTCTCTTAAAGTGTTTTGCAAAACTAAAAATTAGAGAAAAAAAAGAAGTGTTGTTTCAAAACTAATATGTCTATGATAGCATACCGAAGTTATTTTTGTGATGTTCTTTGTCTTGTGCTAAAGCTCAAGACAAAATAATCCCCGAGATTTCTGTCTTCACAATATTTTTGGTATCTGGAGACTAATCTTCTACATAAATCTCATAGACACAGTGATTCACAATCTACTTCAGTTACTGTAAACCTCCTCATTCTACATTTAATGCATAATCTAATAATTTTGGATTATTATTAACAGTTTAAGATGCTGGTTTAACATTCCAGCATCTTAAATTGTTGATGAGAAAGACCTACTGGTCAGTAAATGTTTGGGGGTTTACTGTATTTACTTTGATTATCTGCTATATTTCATTTCTAACATGCCAGTTAAAATTCTATATTTCTGGTTTTACAGTTTTGGTAACTGGAATTCTCCTAACCTTGAGAACAAAGTCAGACTTTCACATATTTCACAGATTTTCTGTTTATCTAAATCACAGCTAATCGAAGTCACTGGAGTAATGACAATTAATCCTCAGTTACTTACATGCAGAAATATCCCTACACTTGGGAACAAGGTGTTATATTTATTTTAGCTAGGATATAAAAATAGCTAGTCTTGGGCTTTTCTTGAGTAAACATCTTTATTATCTTCTTAATTAGGTATGCCATTGTGTTTTCTCAGATTGCCTGGAAGTTGTTTGTGTGTTCCTCTCTGAGGGAGAAGCTCTCTATGTAAAAGGTTTCTTTACAAAGTACACACAGCAATTCAAGTACCAAGACAGAATTCTTGCCTCATACATATTACCAGTCCAAAATTTACCTAAGTGCCACTCTTTGCATGCAGTGTCCAAAAATTACAGATAATATAGAAGGGAAAGGCTTCCAAACTTATATACTCAACTGAAAATTGCCCTGAGTATTTTAATGTTAGAGGTTAGGAGACAAACTAACTATCAGACCTATTTTGAGAACCCAGCATAATACCCTGTCTCCTTTGCACACATAAAGAGAAGAAATTAGATTTTAAGTCTGCTTATTTTTACTACTTTCAAGCAAATATGGCCTCCCTTCTTATTTCAAACTAAGTAGTAATGAAAAAGTAACATCTTTGATAAAAATGAGGAAAATAGCATTAAAATTATTTGCAATTTGAAACAATTTACCTGGATTTACCTTTTATATGTTCCTTTTCTGGTTGGGCTTTTTAGTAGTTTTTGTTTGGTTGTTTGTTTTTTCTGGAGTAAAGCATGTAAAAATACTCTTTGAGACCATATGTGTCATTATGAAGGTTCTGCACTGATTACTAGAGTATCAGCTGACAAGGTGAATGACTAGTAAAAATATGTTTTTGAGCAAATGCAATAGCTGTAATATAATCACTCTCTAAGCAAGAGGAGAGGTGCTTTAACCATCCAACAAAATGAATTTATGAAGACAAATTTTCTAATAAAATAATAAGTAAATGTGGAAACATTGAAAAATGTATGCTTTAACAGAAGTTTTAAGGGTTGGTGGAGGTCAAATGATGCATAAAGAGGTTTGTACCACTGTCTGACTTTAATTTTTCCTCATTGTTACTATGGGGTTATAAACGGATTAAGTGAAAGACAAGAGAAAATACACTTGCTCCTAGAATCTTTGAAGGCAGCACATTTTAAATAAGATAAAATCACTTTGGAAGTCTTGAAACCCTTTCTTCTTGTTGTTCCTGCTTGGTCTTGGATTTTTTTTTCCCAATGACTAATAATAGAAAGAAAATGTTGTTCAGTTTTATGGAAGGAAATATCATTGGAATCTGATTCTAGAGAATAAATATTTCTGCAGCTACAAGTATTTCTGTAGCTAACTACAAGTTACAAAAAACGACACAGATGGTTAAAATATGTCTAGACCTTCTCAGTCCACATGCCAAAGGGCTTTGTCATTGACTGATCTATAATCAGAGTGAGATATTCAATAGTGAGAGAGCAGGAAAACTGAGCTATTCCATTTATTCTGAGGAAATCAAGGTCAGTTTTTGAAGTAAAAGCTGATTTATGCTATGGTATGGATTTCTTCCTGATGAAAATTTGAACGAACAGAGAATCAGGCTGTTCTGCACTCCTACCTATGCTATCCTCTCATTATATGAAAAAGAAAAGTATTCCAAGAGTTAAAAATTTTAGGGAGAGAGGAATTGAATTTAATTTAGGGCTCTGTTCAACAGAAAATGTGTCCCACTTGTCAGTCATTGAAATGCCCTATTAGCTATGGCAACAAAGTTCTTGTGTACATCCAGGGAATTTCTATCCTTCCTGTTTCCCACTGCTTTTTTTTAAAATAATTGTTCCCACTGGGAGAGAGCCTGTTGAACACATTCTCTTTGGGCTACACTAACTTTATGACCTATACATGGAGCTGCACAGTTGGAGAAAGGGTAGCTGTAGACATAACAATGAGAAGAAATTAAGAACTGTAGGGGAAGATGAGTACATTTTCTTCAACAATTTGAGCATATAAAAAAAAATACTGGTTTTGCTGGCTTCTGTGTTATGATACCTTTGTGACAAAAAGGACAGATCTACAGCCCAGTACAACTGCACTATTATACATGTACTATTATAGCTTTGTTTAACAAGTGTTGTTGCTTTCCACGAAGTATCAATTTCTTCTCCTTGTTTAATTTAGAAACATTGATTCAACTGAAGTCTCATCCTCAGAAAATAATTCCTAATGAGGATTTCACTATGACATAAGAAAATGACATACTAGCCAACATTAGATTTGATGTCACTCAAAACAGTTAATTAAAGTTGAAACTCTGTATTTCTCCAGTTTCTCATTCAGCTGTTTAACTAACTCTGAAAGTGAAAAGATTCTTAAATCTGTGTTGCAATAGATTGCTTTGTGGGATCAAAATGATACAAATGCTTTTAACCTACCCAGCATTATACACTTTGCATTCATACTAAATGAAACATAATCACCTTAAATGGGAGATAATGAAATGTCTTAGCTGCAGAACTACAGGCAGCTGCATTCTACAGAGCAATGCTGAAACTTGTTGTGTTTTCCTACCTTCCTCATTCTGATACTGGCATATCAATAATATGTGCACAAGCAGATTTATCTGTATTTTACAGATATATTAAATCTAGATTTCTCTCTCTCTCTCTCTGTCACTTCTCTAGTAGCCTGACAAATAAGAAAATGATATATATATATTTTATATGGGACACCATATTAGTGAGAAGTGTGAGCATTGCCAGCCTGGAATGTGATGTTGTCTTCAGTTATGTGACTATAATTTTGCATTTTTTTCTATCAACAAATATCAAATATTCGGAGATTGATTAATCAGTATTCCTGAATTCTCATTTTTATTAATTATAAATAATGTTAAAAAGTGATATTGACTTAATACACTCAATAAAATGCTTATTACTTGCCTAAAATGAACTTGCCTAAATGCATTTTATCTTCTCTCCCGTATTTAAAAGTTTTTAGAAGAAGTGTTGTCTTAATTGTATTTTGCTGATCTAAAATGGACTCATGCCTTATCTTTTATATTTAGGAATACATGTTCAGTGAATGAAGGAGGAACAAGAAAGGTGGAATCCTGAGGAACTGCAGTGGATAATTTTGTTGCAGGCTCAGCTTGTCCAAAGCACAGATGAGCAGGAGGCCGGAGCCTGTAGAGTCTTGACAATAGCATAAAGAGAAACAGGCTGAGAAGAAAAGGTCATTGGAATAGAAAGGAGAGAGAGGATTTTATCAGTTGATTTAAGACCTAATCCTCTCTCACATGCCAAGGCTAAATAAATGCTCCTGCTGCCTCAGTGTTTAGAAGTGATGGCCTCTCCTGTGCTCGTTACCTGTCCATACTGTGGCCTTGTGCATTGAGTTAACCTTTCTTCTTAACTGCTCCTGTAATAAGATGTGAAAATTTCTGAGCCTTTTATTGCCCAAACGGCAAGGAAATATTTTTTTTTATAATTTAAAACAAAGATTTTCTGTGTCACAATTGTAACTGTTAAAAAGATTATACTGGTATCTTTTTTCAAATTATTAAAATAAATCTGTAAACTAGAAATATTCTTTCATTGGACATATGAAGCAAGAAGACACACTTTAAACCCAGAAACAGAGTAACTAAGATAGATCAGTGAAACTGCCTCAGTAATTCAGTTGGAAATATTTCACTGGAGTCTTCACAAAATTGAAAAGGCAAACAGGAATTATTATTATATTAAGCAGCATGTTTTATTTCTAAACATGCTGGATTAACAGATTTTTTTAAATTATCTTGTCTTACTACTTTTTTTTAATATGCAAGAGTATATCATAGCACCTGGGAATTGTGTGAAAGCACTTGTGAATCTATCTCTCTGATAATGCCTCAATTTCACGTGAGAAGCTAGGCATAAAATAACTTTCATATTAGGAGTGAAGGCAAGCAAGATTATTATAGAAGAGATGAATTTGAAATGCATGAAAACATTTTTACATACGGTTCAAGCTTGATTTGTCTCCACACCTTGAGTTGCACAAGGTTTTGAACAATCTAAAAGAAACAAGGCCTATAAAACTGTTACACTCTAGCAACAAAGGAAGGAAAGTACTGAATTCAGAATAATGCTGGGATTCCTGTTCTGAGTTGGAGTTTTTATGTCTAAAAATTTTCTGTGCAAAATCTGTTTTCTGTTCCAATTTCCATGAACTTTTATTCTTTTGGTAGGAGTGTATGCAAATAAAATTCTTGACTGTAATGTATTGGGTTTAACTGGCAAGGTTTTGGTAGCTGAGGGTGCTTCAGGGTGGCTTCTCCAGGAAGACCACATAAGTTTTTTCCAGGTCAGAAAAATACAGTTCCAGCCATCTCCAAGAAGTACCCACCAGTGCCCAAAGAGGAGCACATCAATACAATTGATAGTGCTTTTGTGATAATGTATGAAAGAAAGCATAACAGAAAAAGATGCTGTACAACAGCTGTGGGAGAGAAGTGAGAAAATGTGAGAGAAACAGCCCTGGGGACATCAAGGCCAGAGAAGAAGGATCATGAGGAGATACTCCAGACAGGGAGCAGAGACTCCCAAGCAGTCCATGGTGCAGACCATGGTGATGCTGGCTGTGCCCGTGCACCCCATGGAAGACCATGGCAAAGCAGATATCCACACTGCAGTCCATGGAGGACTGCAAGCTGAAGCAGATGCCTGGCAGGAATCGTGACTTGTGGAGAGGAACCCACAGAGGAAGAAGTTTCCTGGCAGTAGCTGTAGCCTCATGTGGGAGTAGTATCCTCCTGAAGGGCTGTACTTCCTTGAATGGGACCAAAACTGAAGCATTTCATGAAGGGCTGTCTCCCATGGAGGGATCCCATGCTGAAACAGGGGAAAAGCATGAGGAGGAGAGAGTGGAATAGATGGAGAATTATGAACTAAGCACAACTACGTTTCCTGCTCCAGATGACATGGAAGGGATAGCAGGGGTCAAGAAGGTAAAATAATTAGAGAGAAAATCAAATCTGAGAGGAAGGGAAGGATGGGTGAATTTGAGTTTAGTTTTTTCATGTTTCTAAGTATGTCAAAGTGTCCTACTCCATTACAAGAAATTGACAACAAATCAGGTTATTCTACCTCAAATCAAGGAAGAAATCCTGTTTTGTCTATGTTGTTAATTAGTAAGTAATCTTCCCATCCTTGTATTGACCCAAAAGAGTTTCATTTTATTTTCTCCCACTGTCCTGTTGATGAATGGAGTGACAGAGCAGCTTGGTGTGTTCCTGCCAGCCAGCCAAGGTCTATTGACCACAAATAATATAATCCAGATAGGGGTCTTGGAATACAGATTAAAAATAATTTGTCTGTTTCTACAGAAAAAAATATTTTTACTTTTGTAAGTTGTTGCAAGCTTGTAAGTTTAAGTATAGAATCTAGGATTTTAGTAAGTTAAATAATATCGAACAGAAAAATATAAAAAATGTATAGTAAGATGTACTGACTAGATCTATGGCTACACAATCTTTCTGTTTATGTGAACACATTGTAAAGGGAAAGAAGTTAATGGGAAAATAATAATCAGTGTTTAATAGCATTTACTCCTAAGACCATAATGCAGTAAAAAAGTGATTTCAGATAGTAAAGATCATGTTAATTGATTACTGCACTGATTAACTGTTTTTTTTTTGTTTTTGGCTTTTTGTTTCTTTTTTTTAAATATACTAATTATGCAAAGACCAAGTATAAAATGTACAAATAGTAATGCTGAAGCTTACATTTACATGTCAAAGAATGGTTTGTCAGAAGACAATACACATATTCAGACTAGCTACAGAATTTTGAGAATGCTGCATTTCAGCAAGTTCTGGACTTAAACTGTCATAATATTATTTCCACCGAGAAAATTGTGAGAGATAAGTTGTTATTCCATGTATCAAGCTGGGAAAAATGTGTGTCAATCCTGCTAAATATTCAACTCACATATATTTGTTTTAGGAACAGAGTGATTAAGAAATTAATATTAACCTATTCCCATGAATTTTTTTCCATTTGTCATTCACTCTCACACACGCAGACACACACCCCCTCACAAGTATGAAGCTCTGTGTGTGAAAGAATATTTCTGAAAAAAATAAAAGCTGTAAGAGGAAGGCAAAGGAAGCTGGAAACAAGAAAGTCAAGACATCACTAAATAGCTTCACTTTGGAATATCAGAACAATATATGTCTACATCACAAAATAATTTCCTAGAAGGCACATTTTCCACAGATAAAGCATTGTGGTCATTCAAATGGGAATTAAAAATGATTTTGAAGAAATATTCACTTTGCTGAAAAGGAAATAGGCCTTGTTAATAATTTCTTCCAGTACTAATATCTCACAGATTGCTATTTACTAAACCTAGGGTGTTCTGTCTCCCTTTAACTACTGAAATTCATCTTCTCCCAGCCAGATGTTAAGACTGTAATATAAATCACTGTAAATGCAAGCTGGAACCTACAGCAGTATGAAAGATTGTGAGTAGTTGGCTGTCTTTCTCATTTCCTCTCTTGTGAACCAAGATTTGGAATTTCTCTAATTTTGGGCTTCTTCTGTGTGCCCTAATTTGCTGCTTGTTTCCTTTGTCTCCAACCTATTTTATATCACCCAATGATTTTTTTACTTCAAACATATATTATTGGAAAAAATCAAGGATGTAAGACATTTGACCTTGTAGTACTCAATGAGATTTTCATAAGCCTGTGTCTCAAGACTGTTAAGGTCCATTTAGATGGCATGACATGCTTTCAGGGTGTGAACTGCACAACTCAGCTTGGTGTCACCTCCAGAATTCCTGGGGGTGCACTCAGTTTTCTTGTCCATGTTATCAACAAAGATGTCCAACAGTGCCAATTGCAATACCAACCTTTGAGGAGCAATGCTCCTCACTGGTCTCCATTTGAACAACAAACTGCTGACCACAACTATTTGAGAGCTCCCGAAGTTCAACAAGGCATAGTCTAAGGTCCCACATCTGTGTCAGGGCATTCATAAGTGCTGATATACTCTGGATGAATAATGGGTTGAGAGCAGCCCTGAGGAGAAGGGCTTGGTGCTGATTGATGAGAAACTTGGCATGAGTTTGCAATGTGTGCTTGCAGCCCAAAAAGCCAATGTAAAAAGCAGCAGGGACAGCAGGGCAAGTGAGCTGATTCCACTCTGCTCTGCTGAGACCCCACCTGGAGAACTCTGTCTAGCTCTAAGTCTTACAATATAACAAGGATGTGGACCTGTTGGAACCAGGCCAGAGGAGTGCAAAAAATGATCAGAGGGCTGGAGCACCTCTCTGATGAAGACAGGTTGAGCTGGGGGTTGTTCAGCCGGGAGAAAAAAAGACTACAGGGAGACCTTATAGCAGCCTTTCAGTACGTGAAGGAGGCCTACAACAAAACTGGAGAGGGATCCTTTACAAGGATATGTAGTGACAGGAAAAGGAGAAATGGCTTCAAACTGAAAGAGGGTCAGTCTAGGTTAGCTATTAGGAAGAAATTCTTGACTATAAGAATGGTGAGACTATGTGATCCTTAAGGTCTCTTCAAAAAAAACATGTGCTATGATTTTAGGATGTAGGACATGGCAGAAATGTTTCAATATTTTGTTAGCTTCCAAATCCTATTTCAGCATAATGATGTAGGAAGCTCATGTATGATCATTTCCACATGTTATATTTTAATCTCTGTTGCAGCCAGTCATGCATTCAGGCATCCAGAAAGAGCTTACAGCCTCATCAGTGCTATGAGGTTGACTCTTAACTGCAAGGTATATCCTCGTGTGTGTTTCTGTTATACCTGATCTCTGGTAGCTTTGCTTAACTATTGAGGGACATGCTGTGAAAGTTGCTTCTCACTTAGACCAGTTCTGTGAAGCTTTCTCTTCCCCTTGGATATAAAGTCAAGCAAGGTATTTCAGACCACAGATGTGTCTCTCCTCTTCCCATTCAGACATTTGTTTCTGAAGTGAGACAGCCAGGGTCTCTGTCCCATCTAGGAGCAGTTTGTTACACACTGAACAAATAGAAGTCAGCGATTTCCCTTAAGGGAATAGAACAATGTTGTCTTACAGAGACAAATTGGTTTCCATTTATTTAAAGATCAATATGGACAGTATAGCCCCCAGGGATATAAGAAGGTATAATGATTATATTTCTATCTGTGCAGGAAGATAATGTGGTGTTTTGTTACATCAGTGCTTCAGTGGTTTGCACTCTTTCTTCTAAAACAGCTGTCAAAATAGTTTGAATTTTTAAAAAGAGAAGGATGGAGTAAAATATTTTTATTCTATTTAGAATAATGTCTTAAAGGTAGATGTGTCTTAAAGGTAGGTAGTTCCATTGCTCTTGTAGCTACACTAGCGCAACATTGTAAGCAAGACAAACATTGCAGGAAGAGGGGATGTCCTTTCTGATATCAGACGATACAGATTCTTGATTTTGCACATGTTTTGTGTTGGCAAGTTCTTGGGAAGGGGCTTATATGCCCTGAAAATATCTCAGTAATCTTCTTTCTACCGCTTATCAAGCAACAGAAAAAAACTTGAATTTCTGGTTGTCATACAGACATTTATCAGGATAAAATTGATCTTGCCTAGTAATTATATAGGTGAAAATGAACACCTACATGTCAGAAAGATTTCATGCCTAAGATAAAGAATGGTAACATGCAGTTAATGCTAGAATATTTTTGACAAAGAGCTTTTCCATCTCTAAACACTTAGGCCTCTTTAAAAGATGAGCCTGAGAAAATCCATAAACATCATGGTTTCATAGTGCCAGCAGAGATATTCTGTAGTATTTCCCTACTTTCACCTAGTACTCAATGTTCCAGGACTGATAGTTTTCTACTTGTCTCTCTCCCAATAGATTTAGCAACCATATCACCTCTTCCTCTGCTTCCACATCATCCTCCTCACCCATAGGTAATAGCCCTCTCATTTTTCAAATTAGTCTAATTTGGCTAATCTACTTAAATTTATTGTAATTCTCAACATCAGTGGTGCATTTATATTTGAGATGTAGATGAACATCTGGTTTCCTCCAAATTTTTCAGTGTGACCAGGAAATAGTAAGCTACATTTTATCAATGCACTATTTTTAAAGCCATCATTTCAGACACATTTTAATTATTTAATACCTGCTTATTTTGTCTTAATAATCTGCACTTGTTTTACGGTAAGAAATGTTAGCAGGAATTATTTAAAACATTTAAACAATAAAGAAAACTGTTTTGCTCCCTGTCACTGAGACTGACATTAAGAAGTCTGCTGATTGTGTAAAAACACAAATATAAAATAAAATTACCAATTAACACTTGGGGAAAAATAGATAAAGCAGAAAAATGAAGCAGCTATGAGTAGGGAAAGTACACAGGAGAAAAATGCTGGTTTTCCCTGAGTCTCATGGGCTATGATAACTCCAGGAATAATTAGAAATTATGAAAGAGATCTATTAGCTGACCAAATAAATAAACTGTTTCAATAGCTTATTTGCTTGGGTGAAGCATGAGTAATCTCCAAAAGAGTATGATACATTAAGCTCTTGCTTTGAATTTTGAGATACATAGGGAATAAATTAATTAAAAACATCTGGAAACCTATCTAGAATTATTTCCAATCAATTAAGAATATAATTACTTTGAATAACTCACAGTATTTTCTTTTGAATTTTTTAGGGTTGTTAAAGGCAAGGTTGGAGCCAAATTTATATCTGAAGTAATTTATTATGCCATGTGTGAGTTTTGTCATAATAAATATTAGACATATGAGGTGCCACAATGTATGTGAACTTTATGGATTATATTTTTGTTTTTAAAACAGGGAGTTTTCTGAATTTTTAGTAAGATTAAGAAGTATGGAAGAAAAAAAAATAGAAACTGAGTTTTAATTCTATTGAATAGCTTCTGTTATAAAGGCATAATATAGGCACTGTATTAGGCAATTTTTAGTAAGATTAAGAAGTATGGAAGAAAAATAAATAGAAACTGAGTTTTAATTCTATTGAATAGCTTCTGTTATAAAGGCATAATATAGACACTGAAAATATTTCATCAAATAGTTTCTCATTAATGTATAATTCATGAGAAAATATTTCTCTGAGTCACATCACTGTATATATGAGTCATAATACTTAATTCTACATGAAGTCACCATTGATTTCTCCATAAAATGTATTAAATCATCAGAATACTGGCAAAAGAGTACTTTCCTCTCAAAATTTCATAATAATTTAGGTAACTAATTTGTTTAGAAAGAATAGGAAATTATGAGTTTCAAATCAACGTGTATCATGGTATTAAAATATGCACTGCAATTCTGAATGTGCACCAGGATTATTGTTTTATTATGCAAATTAATTTATAACCTTTTTTATCTTGAGATGTACTTGGAGGTTGATTTAAAAGCTGATATTAAAATGAAATATGTTTGCTGAAGCATATCAAGGACATCTAGCTGAAAGTTATACTATTTAGTACAATTGGTGACAATACCTTCCTGATGTTTCAATACTCATACCATTAATTTTCAAACTAACCATCTAAGGAAAATTTAATATGGGTTATTGTTATGTGATGATATGTTGAGGAAGTTTTTTTTTTTTTGCTGGTTTCACATTCCACATTGAGAAGGGAAAAAGAAGAAACATTTATTTTCTCCTTTTTTTTTTGCCATGTCTTCATTGAAGATGTTAGCCTTATTATATGTATTCATTCTTCTTCCAAGCTTTAAATGTATACTGCTGGCAAGTTGGAAGTGAAGACAAGGTTATTTAAGTTTTTAAGACCCATTGTTCACACTTGGTGAATCCTCTAATTTATACAGTGCTGCCTACGAGCCAAGGATGTCTTATAATGTGCTAAGGGTGAAGAACCTTAATCACATGGAAATACATGATAATGACTGATATATGCAAGTCTTCTGGTATATATAATCTGCTGAATAAGGAACACTAAAAGCAAAAAATCTTTAATACAATATTGCCTGTAAAAGTGAAAAATCTTCTTGATGCACCCTGATAATTTCATTGTATAAGTGCTGTCCCAGTTAATAAGTCATGTAAATATTTTGGAAAACGGGAATATAATTAATAATTTTGTAACTTGACGGGATTCTTTTTTAACCTCACATTTGTGTGAAAATTATATTTTTTTAAGAGCTGGAACATCTATAGATCTGGGTCTTAGATTTACCATTATCATTCTACTTGAATCTATTTACTTGAATCAAATATTCTGGGGAATATTACAGAATTAAATTTAAATTAAGTAACACAACCTTTAATTCTAATCTATACACTAGTGGTAATTTTTTCCTAAGGAGTATAACTGGCATTGCTTCAAATGAAAAATGGATTCTGTATTGTTTCTCCCACAGTGGTTTTGGGTACCCTAATCATTTCACAGATACAAAGCACTCTGATATAACAAATGTACATAAGAAATAGATAATTCCTGTGTTTTATGTAAACCTATGAACAACTCTTCAATTTTCATAAAAATTTAAATAATCATTGAGAGCCCAATTCCTTATTCTTTGTCCATCTTCAAAAATTAGTGGATTCAAAGCTAGTGGCTTCAAAAAACAGAAATAATAAAATGGCTCCAATGACCAATCTCTTTTTCTTTATGTTAGCAAGAACTTTTATATTCATTTGAATAAGAGCACATTTGAACACAGAGTTTGCCACCAAAATGACGAATCTGGGGAACGCTTTTCTGGAACTGATTGTTTTAAAATGGGTTAACAGGGATCTGCAGTGTACATACCAATATATTAGTGCAGACTGAAGATACTAACTCAGATTTTCCTCCTCTTGAAGATGCGGATTATTATAATGTTTAAATGTATTTGCAATAGACCAATTTACTTGAAGAATTCTAAACTTAAATCAAACACGATTTTGTCTCAGTAAAAAGAACACAGCTTTGAGATTTTTCTTATATTCATATATATAAATATAAATATATATATAAATATATATATAAATATATATAAATACATACATACAAAAGGAGAAATAAAAACATCATACTAACTTAAGATGTATTTCTTTAATTGCTTTTTAACTCTTATTTCATTATACACTAAATCTTTGCCCTCCTCACTGAAAGAAAATTTGTTCTTGTATTTTTGCTCCATCTGGCCCTATTAAAACTTTCATGAAAGACTGAAGTACAGTGGTGTACATATATATATATACATATATGTTTGTATATATACATATATATATATATATATATACATGTATATAAACAATAAAACAATCTTGGAGAATAATTGAATGAAGACTTGGAATACTTATGCAACAACTGCAACACACAAGCCTAAAAGCTTATTCAAAGAGTACTGTCCCAGTTAGCTACTAGAATGTTTATATAATCTTTAAACATGGTAAGAAATATAAAATCAACGAAGCCAAGAACTATTTTGTTGAATAATTATTCTTCTTAGTGGTATTCTTCTGATACACAGTTTTCATCGTATCTCCAATATAACACCTTTTTTATCTAATAAAAAGTAATAAAAATAATCCTGCATTTTTTATAGAATATGTTATATGAATCAGTATTTGCCATTTCTGATTGAAAGTGTACAGCATATTTCTGTGTCAAAAGCTAGATATTTTAGCTTTGCTAATTAACTGTATGAATGATAAAATGATAGAATCATAGACAAAGCTGAGTTGGAAGGAACCCATCAGAATTTTTGAATCCCATTCCAGTCCATGTGCCAGACACCCCAAGAATCACACCATGTCCTGGAGAGTGTTGTCCAAATGCTTCTTGAACTCATAGTTCCCACTGTAATGGTAGAAATTACAATTCTACCATATAATTTACTCCAGAAAGTAATTAAAAACCTTAAAATAGAGTAAAAGAAAGAAATCACCCATTGATATTTTCTCATTAATTAGATTGGGAAGATATATTTTTTAACATTCATTCAATATTAATATTTAAATTTTTTTAAGCAAATGACCATGCATGTGGAAGATCACTTCTGCAACAAAGGTCTTGAGTGTTAAATTACTTTAAATGTAATGTATATTAATTTAATTACAATCAACTTTAGAAGATAACAATAATGTTGTTTCATTATGGTATATCAGGGGTATTAATCTGAAAAAAAAGTGTTGTTTTGGGGGGTTTTTTTAATTAAGGAAAATACCATTTCAGTGTAATAGACTGGAATATTGCAACTGTTGTACTGAATACAGTGTATGGAAACTTTTAGTAGGTCATTACCAATAGCAAAAAGAACTCCTTCCCTCTTTTTCAGCTCTCCATCCTGCTGTCTTTGCTCTAATGATAATCGGGTTTTGACTGGTCTTGTTTGTTTTGTTTTGTTCACACCTTTTTTCTTTTTTCACTTCTAATAGCCTTCCTTACACTTCTTCAAACTTCAATGCTTGTCACTGACAACCAGTACAAGACTTCTTAGACCATTATCAAGGTAAACCAGAGGAGCTTGAAAGTGCTTTTCAGAAGGGACTTTTGTGGGATTTTTGAGATGAAATTATTCAGCCTATAGTAAAAACATTAAATCTGCGCCTGATGACTAAAAGATTTAAAAAGATAACCAAAAGCTGTTCACTCAGTAAAAGACATCTGCATTAACATCCACCACATTTAGAAGAAATATCCATCGATCATATTTCAAGAAGCCTGTAAAGTTTTTCATCAATGCTCACAGCTATAAATGGACACTTTCTGGGCATCCACACATTATTTCATTTTTATAAATTTCATTCATAGGCTTGGACCAGAACATGGATCTAAATGAAATGCCTAATTGTTAAGATAAGTGCCATTGGAAACTAATTCAGATATCTAGATGAATTCATAGGGCATGTGTAAGGCAAAATACACTTTGAGGACATAGCAACTTTTGTTAGACATACCTGTGAATCTTGAGATACATATTGGTACAGCAAAATCTCATGCATAGCCCCTGTCACCTGAGCAGCAGATCCCTTTCTTTTCATCTTAATTGTGTCATTACATTATTAATCCAGCTTCCTGAAGCTGAATGTGTCTTGAAATGCTGAAACCATGAGGGAGCTGGCATTCAAAAGATGCTAAGAGGTAATGAGCTGCTATGATTATGTTATTTAAAAAGGTTTACCATTATACATAATTTTCCACTTAAAAAAGTATTTTCTTGTTTGTACAGACAAGGTGTAATTTTGTTTTAATTTCCAAAAGAAAGTATGGTATCATTGTGTATCTTTTACTGTTGCCTCCAATATTTTTCTGTCGTTTATCATGTATTAAATGCAATACAAACCTCTATGACTTTAATATTTCAATATACTTCTCATTTTCTATTCCAAACTGCAATAATAGACAGAGCTTGGCACCGTATGTTAATTGCAGCACTTGTGTGAGAGGCAACTTAAGATCTAAATCACATGGAAAATATGAACAAATCTCATAACTTTGTCATATAAAATATGCAAAATTCAGGGTTTTTCAGAGGCCAAATTTTATGCTTTTTATGGATTAATATGGTGTAAGAAAATTTTCAGGGAAAGACTCGTTTTCTTCTAGGCTAGGTATCTTTAACCAATACTTTTAAGCCCATATATGTGTATTTGTTATCATAACTGATAAAATTAATTCACAATGCTTTTGCATAATATTTCTATTTCCAATACCAGCTCTGTTAAATATATTAAAATTAATGTAAAGATAAAACGGTCATACTTCATTTGTCCCTTGCTTGCTGTATTTCCTAAATACCTTAAAATAATGTTCTGCATAACAATTTTTATATATTCTTCCAAATTATTCTGAGAAATCTTGGAGTAAAATATTTGAAAAAAATAGATGAGATTGTTTTTCTTACTAGCTTTAAGCTGGTTTTGTAGGAAAGATACAAGCTTTGAACTTTCAGTGGTGCAGGAGTTTTGCCAAAACAGGAGGGAGAAAAGCAAGAATAGTTTTTTTGGAGGTACTTAATCTGCATATAGATAAGCTTCTTCACTTTGCAAATCATAAATATCAATCATTCATGTTCATCAGTGTCTCATACATATTCATAAGAACAAACTGTTATGCGTGATTAAAGCTGTTACAAAATGACAATACTGTGTTTTGTTTTTATCTCAGGCCTCTGTGTACTGAAAACTCTGCTAGCTGTTTCCATCTCATAATCTGACAATATTTTCTGCTATCTACAGAGAACCAAAACTCCACATGAGCTTGCATGGATTTGCACTCTGAAGCCAAACTACTTTGGACTTTTTAAATAGTTATAAAGGGATCCCGAAGGCATTATATTTTTTGAAAAAAGATTTCAGCAGTGTTCAAAGGCAAGTTCCAAGCTTTTATGGATTAACTAGAAATAAGTGTATTTAACATGTTTATTTGCATGCAGGTACTGGGAGGAATGTTATTCCACGAGAAAATGCAAGGTCATTTTCCTACTTTGCCTAAATATGTTTTGTCTTTGAAGCTGTCCTTATACTTTCTAAGCTTGCATTTCAATTTACCGACTGTGTGAGACTGCAGGAAAAAAAAAAACACCCCAGCCCCTCTCTTGCCTAAGCACTCTTTTTCCAAGGACCTTGATTTGTTATTTCATTTCTCCAGTCAGTTGTGTAGAATACGAAGCTTTGCTGATTTTGCTAGAAGTGGAGCTGGGAAAGACAGGCTTAGGAAATACATGGACAGGTTTCTGAAGCATTCAGAGTATATTGCCCATCTCTGTTTGATCTTGGAAACTTAAAAAGCATTTGTTTAGTACCCAGGCATTTTCTGTAAGACTGCTTCTTCAAAAGATCATGGTGATTTGTTTGTCAGATGAAAAAAGTAAGCACTTCAAATTTTGGCCTGGAGGAAAATGTTTTACACAGGCTGTCTGCTCTAGATATTCTCAAACAAAAAATTGATAATCCCCATTAAATTAGAAGTGAAAAGTAGTTTCTTATTATTACATTTAAGTGAAGAATGAAGAATACATTGAGTGACTAGTATTTCTTTGAAAAAACACTTCCAATTTTTGCCATTATAATTCAATTATAATGATCATTTGTCATCTAAAAATGGCAACAATTTTCTTAGGGATTTAGTGAGACTAAAAAGTATGTCTTGCACTAAACTGAATCCTAGATAATAGAATTTTTTTTTTTAATATTCCAACATTAATTGGAAAAAATATGTCTTTCTCTGTATTTCTAAACTATAAAACTGGAACATAGATGGTAAAAATAAACTCACACAGTATTGAAATGTAATATGGCAATACAGAAAATACAGGTATTTTCTATGGCAATCTGCTCGAGGTAGAATCTTGTGATAATATTCCATTGTCTCTTCAACATATAACCATATCTGGCTTTGTCACTTGAATTTTCTACTGTGCCAAAGAAATCAGTCAGGGCATAGCAAGCCTTTCAATTTAGAAATTTTGTTCTGAATCTAATCTAAATTTCCTTAGTTATAATATAAAACCATAATTCCTTGGACTCTCACTTGAGCACATAAAGAGTAGCTTATGATCTAGAGCTAAGAGCCTTGATTCATTCTGTCTAGACTTAAAAATTTAAAGTCTCACAAGATTTCCTTAGTTGTCTTCTATAGGGGAATGATAATTTTTCTCACTGTATTCTAGGCCTTAGAAAGTTTATACCTCAAGTTGGTCACAGAACTCTAGTTGCATTTTTATTTAAAAAAAAAAAACAAAACTCCAAAACATTTTAAGATTATTGCCAATTTTACAAACGATGAGTTTTTCTGTATAACCCAGTATCTTATTTGTCTTTTTCATAACATTGTGGTAATACTGTTTTATACTCAAATTTAACTCTAATATGACCTGAAGTTAATTTTTGACAACCTGGTGTCAGTCATCTTCAATCCATCCATTAAAATACATATTTTTATTACATATAGGGTACTGAATCTTATTGCAATTTTATTTTTTATGTTATTGCTTTAATGTATGGATACCTCTCTGAAGACTATTCCTGTCTGCCATTAAGCCTACATGGATTCACTGACATTTGCAGATTTAATATAAACATCCCTAAGTCTTTAAAAACATTCATGACATTTTGATGGTATCAGATTTAGAATAGGAGATATTCTAAATTATTCTATATCTGCACAGTTTGTCAGGAAAAAAACCACAAAATTATTTTGTGTGGACAGTTTTTTATTGAGACATAGTCGATGGGAAAAGAGACGTGAGAAATACATCTGAGAAAGCAACAGCTGCCTAATTCAAGGACATGGTTTCTTTGAGCAAGAAGTTGTTTAAGAAAATATGTGATAACTGGAGGTAAAAAAGAAGCCACAAACATCCTGAGAAAGGTGGGACTGACTTTTTATAGCTGACCAATAGTGAGCTCTAGTTTTGCAATATGTATGAGCCTTATTACTGTGATTATAAAAGTGTGCCTATTAATCAATAAATTTGAGACTTGTCGATCATCAGAGGGTGAGCAGGTCTCCCGTCTACCTCGTCAATTTTGCATATATATACAAATTTTTAAAATATACTGGTCAGTAATAACTTCAAATAATCCATGTGCTTCTAATATGCTTATGCAATCATGTGAGATATATTTTCAAAAGTGTTACTATATATCAATAGCTAAGTCAATATGCATGATATCATTGTACTGTTCTATCCACAGTCTTATGTCTTCTTACAAAAAACATAAGAGATTCTTTGGAATGTTTTGTCCTTCACACTTATCCTTATTACCTTCTAGATATCTCTAAATTATTTCTTTCACTTTGGTGAAAACTATCTTTAGGATTATACATTTACAGCTTTGCACTTTTTAAGGTTAAACACTGTATCTCTGCTTTTCCAAAAGCTTGGTTCTTCAGCTCTCCTCATCATTTTCTCAAAGATAACAGTACATGACTTTAAGCTTAAACTCAGCCCCTTCATCTCCCTAAGTATTCTAAGTTAAATTTCACAGAGCCTGACAGACACCAAAAATTGTGTTTGTATAGTTTCTAACCTTTTGCTTTAGCCTAGTCTAATTGCTTCTATGTTAAATTAAGACATTCATTACTTATGCCCACATCACCATAATTTTTGCCAATAAATAAACAAAATGAAATGCAACTTTTCTGCCTTTTTCACTAAATAATACAAGATTTGTGTGTGCATCTCTATTGACACAATGTTATTTCTTAATGTCAATTTTATCTATGTTATATGTGGAGGAAATAATATGTTGCCAGTTGGTACAGCTAAATTTGTTTACAATATTTTAAAGTAAATTAGAAACAAAAGTTTTAATTTGATAGCAAAATCTGTAACTTGGAAGACATGCCACCAGCTAATTCTTCTATTTAGAAGTTTTACTCTTTCGTAAATACATTAGCCCACTAGAGCAGGTGAGGGAAATTTAAAGGTGTTTGAAGCACAGTTGCATCAGAGTATTCTCTCTGGAGGACTAATTTTAGTCTTCAGTCATCAAATCCTTTTCAATTTCCCTTCAGTGAAATCCAGTAAAATCTTTCCACTCAGAGACACTCAGCTAGTCTACTCAGGTCCTTCTTAACCTCTTCTTGGTTGCACCAAAGTGGTTCAGAAAGCATGAAATATTGTGTCCATACACTACAAACCCTGAAAGGGACATCCACAGAGTCCATCCATATTTACAAGGCATTTTCTATTTGCAGCAGTCTGCACATAAAGTAGAGCTCTTTCTGCACATAAGGAGGTTCCATCTCCTTCGGTTCAAAGACTAGGCTCAGCCCAGAAGTGAGATCCATAACTGTGAAAAGCTCTGAAACTGGGAAAGAAGCATTGATGTCATGATCCCTTAAGCAGAGAGAAAAGAAAGAAGAAAGGAGGAAAAAAAAAGAGGTACTTATAAGACATTTAAAAGTTTGGTTCCTGTCTTCTCCTGAAGACACTCAAAGCCATATCTATTTTTCTCAGAAAATTTTTGAGGAGCAGGGGTATAGATTTCTTTTAGTGAGGCACTTCTATAACGTTAACTCCCTTTAAGATTCATAGGAGTAAATAGATAGCAGTCTTTTATAGTCCTCTGGGTAGTTCTGTATGGAAAAATACTTGGATTCCTGGCTATGCTATCATAGGCCTATGATCTGTTCCAGTTTTGTTTGGTTTTGTTTTTCCTGAATTATTTAAATTAATTTTCCAGGATTTATTTAGAATAATATATGATAATATGTGATTAAATCCAGATTCCTTGCAGAAGCATACTCCAGCTTCTAATTAAATGCAGAAAAATTTAAATAAAAATTTAATTAAAGCTTATAATGGACTTAGTAAAGAGAAGTTTTGGCAGTGTTAGAGACTAATGACTATTTAACTAAAATAAAAAAGTAAAAGTGAAACAATGGGGTCATTACAAAGGTAGAGTGGATGGTGATAGATGATGAAAAGTATGAAAAATAGGGAGGATAAAGGAGACATGGTTAAATGTGGGCAAGTATTGGTAGAATGTGACTATGGCCACCAAATTCTTTGCAGCTCAGCACCAGGAAATTATGTGATTAAGCAGTAATCAATTAATTAGGGGTTTGTAATCCATGCAATTAATTGTATAAACATACAATTAATTAAGAGGGAAAATAATGTAGGTACAGAGTCAATTAGGTTGTAAAACTCATTATAAGTAAAATACACAGGTAATGGAGTGAAATTAAACAGGCAAAGTTAAAGGATTAAAAATTAGCTTAGCAAATGAAATCAATAAATGGACAATCAACGGAAGCAGTGAATCAGTTAAGCAGCATGAAATGTAATTGCATTATTAAAAGGGTCATCAATGAATCAATAAATTTATTCTCCAGAGAGTGATGTGATCAGTAAAGTATGGACAAACAGTCCAGTCATTATCAGTAGGCAGCCAACAAGGCATGAGAACAGCTAAATGGACAAGGCTTAGTGGGTGTTCTGGGTACCATCAGCAGCCACAGGAAAGAAGATTCCAGAAACATACCTTTCCTAATGTATTTGCCACTACAGTATGCCAATGTACTTTGTGTGAGGAGTTTTTATGTATTAAAAAAATAGCCTTTTTAGAGGAAGGGCTGTAAGTAAAGCCCTAGGAACAGCAACAGTCCTTTGCAAATCTAAAGGCATGTAACATACAACATTTCTTATTTTGCAAGAAATATATTGCAATACATATAGACACAAAAATTTCGGTAGTGAAATTCTAATTGGCAGTTCTAGACAGCAGAAAGTGATAATAAATCTCAAGGTTGTTTCAGGAATACTTGCTTTAGATTTTCAATCTTTTGTATTACAAATTCCATTTTGCTATTTCCACTACGTGAGTAATCACCCAAGTATCTTCTGTAGTCATTTGTAGAGAGAAAAATCATTGTGATATATTTTACATAAGCTACTAAGACTGTGGTCACTTTTAATTGTATACAACATTTCGAAGTTTCTTTAAATATTAGTAACTTTTTACAAGGCTGATTATATCAACAAATAAATTGCATATTTAAATGATCTATTCTGCGCTTTAGTTTTGTGC
The DNA here is from genome assembly GCA_024362935.1 of Setophaga petechia. Taxonomy (NCBI): domain Eukaryota; kingdom Metazoa; phylum Chordata; class Aves; order Passeriformes; family Parulidae; genus Setophaga; species Setophaga petechia. Next base: position 36,187,248 of record JANCRA010000008.1, read on the forward strand.
AAAATAAATGCTTGATTTTTGAAATAACTAAGTGATCTGTGCTTTTTATGGTAGAGATAAGCATTAGAGGTTTCAAACGGACAGGAAAGGGCTGTGTAAATTCCTTCATATATCTCTTCCAGTTAATTTAATTGCCTGACTTTCAAAAGTCCTGTCATTCTCACTCTGCTCAAAACTTATCACTGGCACTGATTTGTGTGAAGGTCTTGTAATGAACATTAATTTCATGTTCTAATTTCTGTTCTTCTTAATGTGCACTTGAAACCTAATTTTGGAACTGAACTTCATTTGGAGAAGGTGAAGTACTTCCATATTACAATACACTGTGGTACACAAAATTGCAAATCTTGGAAATGCCATTTACCAGGAATTAAATCCTGGAGTACATGCTAAAATTTCAAGTCTAGAAATACTGGATAATGTTGCAATGTTACGTAAAACATTGCATTACCAACCTAAGGATTTCAAATTCATCATTAAAGATAAGATACCACAACATCATTAATGTGTGGAAATGCTGAACTTGCCTTGCCATGAGACCACAAGCTGCTGGTGCTCAGAAGAATGTGTACAACCATCCAGGTTTTGCATAGGATCAGTACAGAGCCAATGTGCCCATTAAGCTCCTCACTGACTGGAGGAAGACAATTCACAGCTGTCAATAAGCAAAGAAAAAGCAAACATACTGCCTCTGAAGAGCAAGGATGATATCAAAAAAACTAATCAGGAACAGACTCAGTAGGAAAATTTGATAAATTGTCTGCTTAGGAGAGTTTCATCATAAAACACTTTTTTGTTGTGTCTAAAATACAGGTAAAACTCCTCAGGTTTAAACATTTCCCAGTATATGGGAACAAATCTTGTGTGTCTCTTTTTACTGCTCAGTATAGGGAAGATCTGGGCTCCTTGCCCCACAGCAGTCTACCATTCCTTTATCATGTGTAATTTTTAATTATTTCTTTGAATAGTAATAAGAATATCCAGAAATATGAGTGAATTGAAAACTGTCCTATATATGGAAAAACACCTATGTGTAAATGGGTGGAAAACCTTTGGGTTATAAGAGTCTTTCAAAAGAGCTGATAAACTTACACCACCAACTTAGCTATAACAATAGTTTGATGTTTCATTATAAGCTGCAGGGACTGAATCTAATTTTCTGACATTTAGGTGTCCACAGCTGGTACTAATGACAGAATTAGTGATTTGCAGAACTTCTCAGATGATTACTATTGTATCAGTTGGCGTTTGGGATATTGCATTCTAAATTCCTTTCCAAAATATTATTAAGTATGACTCACAAACAGCTTGAAAATTACTTGCAATATATTTCAGTATACTTCAAACAAGGATTGAGACATCAAAAAAGAACAAAAATTAAGTAGAAAACACTTTAATCTCCCCTAGGGTTCTCATATCACTCTCCTGGCTGGCAGAACATCTTGTGCATTGTGTGCTAGAGGAACAATTCCTACATTTTAAACTAACTGTAATATACTGTTCTTTTTCACATTCACTAATAACAAAGAAAAAATTTTAGGGCAGAAAGCAAACAATTCAGCATCATACTTCACTTGGCATATATAATTCAAGATATATATTACGTCACTTGTCAAGAAGGAGTGTTTCAAAAATAATTGGAGTTCATAACTTCATTCTGCCAGTTCCCAGCTCTTGGAATATTCCTCCAATCAGAATGAGGCTTAATAAGCACTTTCGTCCATCTTGGTTCAATATTCTGTTCATGCTATATTCTGAATAATTTCCATAACATTAAAAGTAAATAAAAGTAAAAATAGTTTCAGATTGACAATACCATTTAGATATGCACTTAATGACCCGTGTTTAAGAAAACAAAATAAAACAGTGCATAGACAGATATGTGACTTAAAAGATTTTAAAAATAAAAGGTTGGTTTCTGTGGGTTCACTCGCCTCCAGTATGAATGAATACATGTAAAACTGGGTGTAGCTAGAAACTGAAAAATTTCCCCTCGCAATTAAAGATACTATGCCACCAAGCAGGAATTTGATTACCAACGGGTAAATTCTCAGTTGTTATAATTTCTGCTCACTCTCTAAGTAGATTTTATACTGATGTAGAAACCAGAACTTTGAATACGACACTTAGACACTCTATATAGAGGTTTAATCTCCATATTTTATTCTTTGAATGAAGATATTGTGATGTTTGTATGTTACACAATTGTTTGCATGTTGTATTAAAATTTATCGATTTTTATTTGCAATATATAACTGTTTGAGCTATAAAAGATAAAGAAATGTTTTTGAATGATCTGAGACAAACCTGTGTGTAATAATTTAAAAAAATGAACTTATAGTCATAATAAATTTTCCCCTTATCTAATAGAAAGAGTACACTGCAAGGCTTAATTATTTAGGTTTGGGTTTTTCCATTTGCTTTCTGGTGTCAAGGAATTTGAAGATAACTAATCATTTTGGATGAGCTGTTATACTTAGCATTAAGAGGAAACTTTGCCAGTTGTAGACACTAAATAGGTTTGACTAATATTTTTTGGTGTATAAATTGTTTTTTGTTTTCAGATTGTATGCTGTCAAAATATTTAGGCACTACTCCAGCACCACGCATTAGCAAGTAAATGCTCAAAATACTAAGAGAGTATTGTTATCCCACATGTTTAAAGTATATTTGGCCTGTTGCAGTATAATTATATAATTTATTTATTTAATACTTCTTTTGTTTGTACTATAAATAAGTTTTCTCTAAGTATATATTTGAGAAAACCTTAATATCATCTTCCAAAGGGCATGAAAGGAGATCACCCAGAGAACTAAATGTGACATGATAGGTCTGAGCCAAAAAATAATGGAATACATTCTCCTAAAAGCTGTTTATTGGTACCCAGTGGAAAAGAAAGTGATTAGGAGCAACCAGCAGCTTGTGTCTAACAAACCTGATAGTTCTCTACAATGAGATGACAGCTCCTGTGAATGAAGGGATATTAGCAGATATTGTTTGCCTTGACTTGATCTCCCATTCTATCTTTATAGCCAGTCAAATACAATTTGGGAAGATTGGCTGGCAAATACAATAAAAATGTGCTAAATTATTGGGCTCCAATGCCTGGAATCAACTAGTGGTAAAAAGTCAAGCTTGTGGCAAGTTATAAGCTGTGTTCCTCAGGGGTCAAAACTGTTCAGTGTCTCTAATGATGACACAGTTGGAGAGAGATAGTGCACCTTGAAGAATTTTTAAGGCTGACACCAAACTGTATATGGATTGTGGATGTGGGAGAGAAAGTGATTGACCTTCTGTAGGGCAGGGCTGCTGCAGAGCAACCTTGACCCTTGTGAAAGAGGCTGATAGAAACTACAACCTGAAGTTCTGCAAAGACTGATTAAAACTTCAGCTTCTGGTTTGAAACAACCAAATGTCGGCTGGACCCTGGCTGGACACAGAGTAGCTCTATAAGGCTCAGAAAGACTTTTGCAGGACTTGATAGTCATGGTAAAAAGCAAACTGAATGTCAGCAGCATCCAGAGTGCTGTTGTTTCTTACTTTTGAGATCCCAATACAGGAAAAGATGCTTTCATATCACAGTGAGTCTATTGGAACACTACAGTGACAACTGAGACTTGAACACATATTAAACAAGGAGAGGCAGAGGCAACTTGGTTTTATTCATGAGGCTGGTGCAATCTGAAAGTGAAGCAGGGACTCAGAAAGGTGGTGAAGCCTGCATCTTCAGAGATAAATAAAATAACCTGAAAAGCTCCTGAGTAACTTCATCTATTTGGCTCTGATTTTCCAAGGTGGTTAAAACTTCAAGGCCCCTCCATAATAATTAAATCTATGATTCTATGCTGTCCAGGACTTTTTAAAATAAAATTCGGATGCTACACAAAGCAAAGACACTGAAATATTATTATACAGAGCTGGGCAAATGAAAGAAGAAATGGTCTGATTCAGAATAAATAGGCCCTGCTAAAAATGTAACTGCTATTTTTTATGTAATGACTTTATTGAGTTCCTTTTTTTTTCTAAATGTTTACTTGAAAGTTAATAATCTGTGCAACATTTTACATCATTAGGCAGGTATTATTTTCATGACTAAAATAGCTGTTATTGAAACCCAAAGCATAAAAAAGAGCATATGACTCACACAACCATTACTATAGGTATTCCCAAAGTTTGAGTGCAACACTAAAAATATTAAAAGTCTTGAATTATAAGTTATTTGCAAAAACCTACACCATTGTTATTTCTCACTCTGTGTTTTCCTTTACTTCTACCTTCCCCAAATATTATATAATGCCATTTTAATAGTTCTGAAAGGACTGTTAGCATGATATCCTTTGCAATCACCTTTGAAGTTATCCCTCCTCATATATGATTATGTTGTGATCACAAGAAAAATCAGACATAAAATAATAGTGTGTATTTGGGAAGAGAAGTCCTTAAGTGCACTGAGGTTCAACATCTACGCAAATACATAGAAGGCACACTAAGATTCAAGGTAAGTGGTGATATTCCCCCTTCACCTATTCTACAAATTCTATTCCCATGTTTTCACCCTCAATGAGCAGATAAAAAAGTTTCTCTGCCCTTTTCACAGCTTTTTTTTTTTTCTAAATTCATGCATGGTCAATCAGTTTTCTTCCACCTTGTTTGCTTGCAATCCATTTCTGAAGACTGCAAAAGGGTGTTTCAGCTTCTTCTTGCACTGCACAGTTAGGCTGTGACCTATATCTATACCATGAAGAACCATGAGGGAGGCTGCTTGCTAATGAATTTCACTTCCACCTGCTTCTTATTAATGAGGATTCATTCATAAATTCTCAGAGACTCTTACAAGTAATCACTTAATTTGAAATTGAGGCATTTACTTAATGCCTATTCAATTTCCTGTGTGGAATGAAAATTCACAATTTTCTTTTTTTTTTTTTTTTTAATCCATATTACACAATGTTATTTAACCACATCCATTTTTTCCCTCTTGAGACTAGTTTCATAATAAGACTGAAGTGTAGTTATGGGCTTATCTCAATTATGGGGAAAATGCCTTTCACAGTGTAATTATTTCACATTTAAAGTCCAACCATTTGGATTATGTCCCAAAGTGCTCGAGGCCTATTTCTTGCTTTAAGTGTTCAACTAGACTATAGAGTGCATTAATTCCAGATCATCCTTTTATTGATTTGTGGGAGGCAACAGCAGAGCAAATCATTGCATTTCATTACATAAAGTATAGGAAATTAGTCATAATACTAGGATATGCAAACAATGCCAAACATCAACATTTATCTTAAAGTCCTGTAGTAGTCACTGTTCAAAGTCAACTTTTTATGACTTTGCAAAGACACAAGTATGGTTTGAACAACAAACTTTAAAAGTTGGAGTTCATACTTTGTGTTAGGCAATGTAATTGAGACAGAGACTAAAGGTGAATAAAAGTAAAATATGAATGGACATTTTTACTCTGTATAACACTGGCTAATATGGGATGATGTTACAGGCTACAAAGTGGAGATCCACATATGATCAAATACTGACCTACTTCAATTTCATATGCAATTTTTTTTGTGGAAAAGAGATCAAAGCATCTATATGCTGAGCAGTATGCACTTCTTTGCTTAAAAGTTTCTTTCATTGAGAATAGACACATAGTTACAATGATCCAGCTATACAATACCCTCTTCTGTAATCGTACATGACTTTTACAGTCTTCAATATTATTTGTCAGATGGAGCTATTTAAACTCTAGCTGAATGACTGGAGAAGAAAGTCACTGAAATAAAAATAGAGTTCTTGGGGTGCAAAGAAGAAAATGAGTCCCAGAGTAAAAAGAATATGACTCTACTTAAAAAACCTGAATCATTATGAAGAAGCAAAATTTCCCAACTTCTGCTTCCTGCAAAACCAAGAAAAATTAACTAACACTTTTGAAAATATATATCAGATCTTGATTGGAGATGATGATTGAATAAAAGATTGAGAAAACTGAAGTGTAAGAGGTTTGCATTACTCCTTCTATTGTTGTTACTGAATTGCAAGTGTCCAAAAAGAAACAGCCTATTCAAGAGAAATGCTTGAAGAACAGTCTGAAACTGCTGTTAAAGGCTAAAGGATATAATTTTCCTATTGAAAAGTGCTACATACTGAGGACTTTTCTTCTACTCATATTTACTTTGTTGAAAACTTCAAAAGGTTTCAAGAACAAGCATTAACTATTTTGTTGACACTTACTGACAAACTCTTGTTATGAGAGATTAGTTAGATGGAAAAACATTTATAAAACACAGTAAAGCACTGATCTTTCAATTTGAAATAGATGCCAGAGAAGATGGGAGATCACTTGAAAACTTCAAGTTTAGTGTGGCAGTATTGATAAGTGAATAGCTGTATGGCTGATAGGAAGAGGAACTGGAGGAACAATGAAGATAAAAAAAACTTCTATGATACTAACTGGAGGAACAATGAAGATATAAAAAAACTCCATCTGCACTTCTGGGTGCTGCCTATGTACATATACATTTTACAACTATGGAAACAAGCCCTATATTTTACAGCATATGTGCACTTGGGCCTTATATAAATGTATAAACATAGTTAAAATACAGTCTAAAAATTTTATTCTCAGAATAAAATGTTCTATGCTAAAGAATAACATTATCTTGACATAAATCATCTTCTAAAAGGAATCAGTAATACGAGCCACAAAACGCTGTCACAGTCTGAGAACATTTGCCTGGATAATGCATATTACAAATAGCTAAAAGCCATTAAGTTATCCTAACTGAATTCTTGCTTTCAGTCACTCAGGGAAAATATACATTTGGAATTTATGTTTGTTTAAAGATGCAAAAAAAGGCATTCATGCCTTCCTGACAGTGAATGAAGTGCCTTAATGATCCTGTAAAGGACTCTTTCTGTAGTAGGTGACACCGCCCTCCCTAGTGACAAATCATGTGGGTGCAAAGAGCTGGAATACCCTGGACATGTTTGTTATGGACCTGACAGAGGCACTGCTTTGTTTGTGGTGGGGTAGAGCCTCATTTTTCCTTCCCTCCTAGATATCCTACTTATCCTAGAAAGCTCTGTGCATTAACACACACAGAACTGTATAATTCAGTAGTCTAGGGCTGAAAGACTTGCACTTGTATTGTGAAAGGAAAAAAATACGCCTGTTCAACACAACAAATACCAGGAAAAATCTGATCCTCCCAGTCATTTGCCTCTGAATAATTATTCTTCCTCTTATTAACCATCATGTTTTATATTATCATCCAAGATTTTGGAAAACAAATTTCCATAAGTAAATAAACTTGAGCAGCAGCATGTCTTTCCAGTGCTTGCTATTTCAGCCCCTGTACTCAGAACCAATATTAGGTGAGAAAATAGGGTTGTAAGGAAATAGATATGCAAGGATTTGGAATATAGTCAGGAAAGACTGAGTCTTTCAAATACTGTAATCTTTCTGCAGTATAATGGAAATTATTCTGTTTCTTTCATCTTCTTTTATTCACTTTCATCTGTCATCTTCTTCCTACCAGGAACAAAAAAGGAAATATTCATTAAATGTATTATATGTATGTGATATAGAATTTTTTCCCCTAGTGTGATATAGATTCAGAAAAAGTTGTCTAGTATTGTAAATTCCTATGGGAAAATTACAAAAGAGAAACTTTCATAACATATCACTTTTCGTAACATCTCACCATCTTTTCAATTTATTCAATTTCAAATGGTGTTTGGAAACTTTAATGGATATAAAATTCCCATTTTATTCACTACTTGTTAATTGTTAGTTTCTTTCTCTCTGATAAACAGTGAAAGTACAAAAATATTCAAAACAACTTAAAACCCTCAATCTCTCTTTTTCTTGGTAACTATTAGATTATGTACCTAAACTTGTCATTCTTCTTTCTTTTTATCCCCATACACTTCTAACAACTAATTTTGCCACTTAACATATTTTAAATGTTATTTCTAACCTGAAGAGTTTAGGAATACTACAGTCATGCTTAGCTGAATGAGTCACTTGACTTGGGTTCTGTTCTCTATCAGTTATGTGTTTTAGTTAAAATTATAGATGCATTTCCTATGAAAAAAAGATCAGTTCTTTGTTATATCTAAGCTTTCAGTATATCCAGCTATGTAGAAGTGTTTAAACTGGAGAGTGATTCAAAGTCTAAATACTACATAGATATATAGAAAAGAATAACAGTTATTTTGAACCAATATTGAAAAAAATTATTTTTTCTGTCTGTAATTTTTTATTTGTTATTAGATGGCCAAACTTTTTTTTTTAAATTGCATTAATTGAACCTATGGCAATAGAATTCAAAGGATTAAGATTGTGATATGAGCATCTAGTGGGAACAGTCTAAGTTGTGTAAATAAGGCTGTGGCATCATAAGCAAAATAATCACTAGAGGTTAGAGAAAGAAGACTCAGAAACCATTCAAATAAAAATTTTTTTTATTTGAGTCACAGTGGTTGAAAGACAATAAGAGAATGGACTAGTTAATAAAAGTGCATTAGAGTCCATGATTTTTTCATTTGTTGCATCAACATCCAGATCTGCATTTGAGTAAAAGTTTGCTTTTGATTATGAGACAATCCATACTTAAAGAATGAATTTAGAAAAAAAGAAAGGAAGAAGAATGGATCTGCTCAAGCTACTAGAAAGAAAGCAAAGTTTACTTTCAGTGTTACATAAACTGAATATATTTATATAAATATGATGTTTGAATATGGTTGCTAATGAACTATGAGAAAAAATGTCAAACGACTCTTTTAGAGAACTGATATATAGCAAACATTAATAAATAACAAAATCATGCTGGCTTTATATTTATAGCATGTGCATTTTTTATATATTTTATTTAATCATTGTGCACGGAAAGACAGAAGGTTGTAGACAGGTTCTCTCTGCTGTGTTCTCTATATTATTTTCTCTGAGCATATTTTTTTTCTCAGTGGAGAAAATAGTTGTAATGACTACAAAGTTTGCAGCACAGTCTAACTAGAGTGCACTGGGGATGGTGTTGCAGATTGGTAGTTGCTGTGTTTAATGGTTACATGGACTTACAAGTAAAAGATAAGCAGCCACATAGAAGTTAATTCTTTTCTATGTCACTATGGTTGCAAACCCTTGACCTAGGAGAAAGAAATGAGTATTTCTCATTGTTATATTTTTTTAAAGAATGACTTATTGAGGGGGGGGGAAAAAAAAGTAACATAAAATTCTGGGAAAAAAAATATCTCAAGGGACTTTGAACTAATAGAGACCAAGAGAAAGGAAAGAGCCTGACTTTTGACCCTACAAGATTAATTTGATTCTGTACTATAACTTTAGGTTTTTTTTCTTTAATGAGAAATTGGGGGGGGGGGGGGGGGGGGGGGAGTGAAGATACTTTTTTTCCATTGAAAAATAAGCATTCCTGCCTTTTCTGAATCTGAAAATTTTGACAAGTGTTTTCAGGTTCTGCAAATTTTCTTGTACATTCTAAATCAGATTGTGTTGCAAACCATAGTTTGCCGGTTACAAGGCACCACATTGCCATAGTGTTATTTAGTTTTCTTCTGCAGCAGATATTGTATTCCAATTCTGACATTTTCTGCATAAATTTCCTGTTGTCTCATTGTGTTTTTTTTTTTTATTTTTCCAAGATCTAAGGCGAAAAGGAATAAAGACATGAGATTAAATAAGTGGAGGCATGCGATCCAGATTCAAATTCAAAATCAAGACTGAGCCCAACCTCCCTAATTATTGGAGTGTCTATATGCTACTTCTCAGTTTTCTTTTATGGAATGAATAAAAGGGTTCTCCAATGCAGAAAACCTAATTTGGCTTCATGTTTGAATTCTACTTTTTCAGTAGCATTGAAAAAGCATGCACTCTTGTATTTGTAAAATCAAGCTAATATTCAGGAACAACAACAACAACAGCAAAAATTTAGCAGAACCCAAAATTCAAAAGCAGCAGTGAAGTTTTGACTTAATTTGAATGTCTTGGAGTAAAATAATAGATCAAAGACCACATTGTTCTTTGAAAGCTGATTAAATCCTAGCTGTTCACGCACATAAGTACAAAGAGAAAGAGAATTCTAAGGTTTTTGCAAGAGATGCAAAGGTGCTTCAGGCTTCAAAAATGGCAATCTGCTCTAAGTATCCCTTCCTTCCTTCCTTCCTTCCTTCCTTCCTTCCTTCCTTCCTTCCTTCCTTCCTTCCTTCCTTCCTTCCTTCCTTCCTTCCTTCCTTCCTTCCTTCCTTCCTTCCTTCCTTCCTTCCTTCCTTCCTTCCTTCCTTCCTTCCTTCCTTCCTTCCTTCCTTCCTTCCGCCACTTCCTTCCGCCACTTCCTTCCGCCACTTCCTTCCGCCACTTCCTTCCTTCCTTCCGCCACTTCCTTCCTTCCTTCCGCCACTTCCTTCCTTCCTTCCTTCCTTCCTTCCTTCCTTCCTTCCTTCCTTCCTTCCTTCCTTCCTTCCTTCCTTCCTTCCTTCCTTCCTTCCTTCCTTCCTTCCTTATAAAAGCATTTTTATTTTCATAGCAATTTATTCCCTCTGACTTCTCTCTTCTATTCAATTCAGAGACAATCTAAAGAAATGAGGAATCTCTTTAGCAGTGCCACCAAACCAGTAAACAGGAAATTCAGAAACTCATCTCCATAAGAGAGCTCATAAATTTAAACAACATAGTCTGATAATGGTTCAATCAACTCCTTTCATCAGCATGTCAAGGATTTAGAATAAATTGTACTGTGTTACTTCTCAGATAACAGCCAGGAAGTTTACCAGTCTTTTAACAATGCACTTATGGTAATTTTTGGATGTCCTCCCATAGACAACCTTTTCCTTCATTTTTTTATCTGTAAGATGCAAAGAAAAAAAAAAATTCTGTGAAAGACACAAAAGAAAGTGTGATGAAGTTCTCCCTACACTCAATTTTGAAAGCTCAGGCTTTTTAAAATCATGTTGAGAACCTTGTTTGAAAAGTCTCCTGTTTAATTATTCACTCATATTCCTAGATCAAATAGGATTTTGCTATGCTCAAGGAAGAGAATTAGTGCTGGAATATTTCTTTGATTCGTCTTCTCAATCAACACTACCAATGTTCACTTAATAGTCTGAAACCTGGTCATAGCATTGTTATCTTCTTCTGGCTTTTTCATTTTTGTTTCTTTATTCTTTACATGGAATCCATGATCAGATAGTATTTTAACAATCATCAGTTGCTACTGAGCTATTTTGATCTCCTTCCAATTCAACATTTTATATGGATGTCTAATATAAAGTTTTGGCTTTTGAACACATTAACATTTCGTATCACTGAAGAGAAGAATATTTAAAATAAATAAAGTCATTTTCTCATGAGTAAAAGCTTATTGAGAAAGTCTCAGTATTTAAAGGATTTTACTTTTAATGTTACTTTTTCTTAAGTAACACACTCTTCTATCAGTGCCAGTCTATCACACAGTTCTATTTAAAATTACAAAAAACTTCACGTCCCATGAATTTTATAATTCATTATAAAAATGCATCATAATAATGGTAACAAATATTTATCAGATTGCTTATGGTAGTTTAATTATCAATTTCCCACTTCGCAGATAGTTAGTATTTTATTATTTCTTTGTAGGGTATTTCCCAGTAATTTTCATTCTAGTTTTTACATCATTTGTTACACTTCAAGTTTTCATTTGTTTCAACAATATTTTCCTGTATTTTTAAAAGATGAAAGTATTATCATTCCTTTCTTTATGAAAAATTTCAGTAGAACTACAGTATATACCACGCAAAATCAATTTTTTCTTTTTTTTTTTTTAAATAATTGAGTTTGTCTATTCTGCATTTGAAATCAGAGGAAGATGAAGTTAGAAGAAACTTTGACATGCTTAGATAGCTTTAATTCTCTACTACATTAACTGACAAAGGACTACAGAGAGCTCTGAGAGAAATTCAGAGACACTGGCTTCCTAATGCAGTAATGTCCTAAAGTGGTTTATAATAGTTGAGTGTAAAAAGACTCACTGGACTTTGGGTTTTATTTTCTGTTTAATAAAAGATTAAGTTAGTCTTTGCTAAACTTGAAAGCAGCAAACTCTTAAACATTGTAAGAATTAAAATGAAATGCTTTGTTGATAATAACATAGAAAACTAAGAGTCTATCTATCTATCTATCTATCTATCTATCTATCTATCTATCTATCTATCTGTATTCCTAAACTTTAATATAGCTAAATGGCTAAGGAAAACACATTTCTCTTCTCTTCTCTTCTCTTCTCTTCTCTTCTCTTCTCTTCTCTTCTCTTTCTCTTCTCTTCTCTTCTCTTCTCTTCTCTTCTCTTCTCTTCTCTTCTCTTCCTCTTCTCTTCTTCTCCTCTTCCCTTCCCTTCCCTTCCCTTCCCTTCCCTTCCCTTCCCTTCCCTTCCCTTCCCTTCCCTTCCCTTCCCTTCCCTTCCCTTCCCTTCCCTTCCCTTCCCTTCCCGGAACTTCCCTTCCCGGAACTTCCCTTCCCTTCCCTTCCCGGAACTTCCCTTCCCTTCCCGGAACTTCCCTTCCCTTCCCTTCCCTTCCCTTCCCTTCCCTTCCCTTCCCTTCCCTTCCCGGAACTTCCCTTCCCTTCCCGGAACTTCCCTTCCCTTCCCTTCCCTTCCCTTCCCTTCCCTTCCCTTCCCTTCCCTTCTCTTCTCCCACCTCCCCCCAAGTTTTTCAAATTACTTTTTATCTTTATTAATTGTACGGATGATCAAATTGATGTGAGGAATTATGGGCAGGGGTGAGGAAGGATTTTATGGAACTATGCATTAATTGTAGGTTCTCAGTCCCAAAGGAAAGCAAATGAACACTCTGACCTTAAATTTTGTTTTTAGTTTTTGAAAATTAATTTCTATAATACCAAAACCAAAAAATAACTGTGTTCTGTCACATTGTCCATTTTTACAGTTTATTTGGAGTATTAATTTTTTCACTTGTGTTTTGGAAAATGTCCTCTTAGTTGAGGAGGCCATAAATCCATTGCCATTTATTTTTCAAAATTCAAAATATTTCTTAAGTATTGAAATAAGGAACAGAAAAATAATATGATAAATCTTCACAATAACTTTGTGAAGAATTTCAACTATTCTGCCCTTGCAAAAGGTACAAAAGAAAGAATTATTAGCTTCTGTATTGCAATATCAAGTATGTTTGTTCTGTGTTCTTCCTGTAGGTTTCTTCCTTGAGCTTCCATAAAGGATTTTTAATTTTCACTTTATTTCCATCAGCTTTAATTATTTTGCATTTTCCATTTATATAGCTACTAAGGTGACTAGAGTTCTAGGAATTCTTTACATTCTTGGGTAGATTTTCCTTGAAGAAAGGCACAACAAAATAAAAATGAAGAAACGAGAAAATCTATAAAGCAAAAATCTGTTTGCCACATAGAAATTTATGCTCTGAGAAACCTGAGATTTTTTTAATTGTGTTTATATTTTTAATATTTTATTTGTATTGAGAAAATATGAGCTATGTAACTTATTAGTGCTTTATATTCATAAACTCCTATAGATTCCTAATTGATTTCCTTTTTATTTGATGGTTTTCTGCTTTACTGATGTTAGCATGGATAGGTTGAAGATATTTTCTATTAGACAGGGACTGATCTTAAACAAATTTTGTATATATGTCTAGCTCATTAAAAGAAACTTTTCATTATGTATTTCTATATTTTCATATGAATTAACCCATCAAGCATGTGTTAAATACTCTGTTCTTCCCCCAGCCTTGAACAACATTCTACCTAAAGCAGTTTCTGAAGGCAGTATTCTCCCAGGCCTGCATAAATGCAAATTTGACAGACCAACTGGTTTGGATGTTTTGTATTTTTCCTGGCCCTGGTTAGGTTTTTTTGTAGGGTTCATGCCAGGGAAAAGAATGTGGTCACCTCAGAAGGGTAGTGCAAATCAAGGGATGTTCCTCCGCCTTCATTCCTGGAGAGCTTTCCTTTGCTAGTGCCATACTACCTTTCTAATAGGATGGGGTTTTTTATACCTAAAATGCCCTTTTAAAAAAAAGATGTGTCCTGAGAATGAAAAGACTGTAATTACTATGCTGGTTTAACTGATTGTCTTTTCCTACTGGAAACCAGTGTGCTGCTACTTGCAATCATTAGGCCACAGTAGTAGGTTTTGGTCTCATTCCAAAAGGATCACCACTTTACCCCAACTTAGAAGTGAATCTTGGGAATGTATACTTATATTTTTCCTTTGTGTTTTGTGGTTATGGAAAGGATAAGGATATCAAGTTAATAAGCCTTCAAGTTAATTTTGGCTTTAATGTTAAAATTTAAATCTGATATGATTTTCAAATAATTAATAATGGCTGAAATTTTTGCTTTTGTTCTCAGTTATTTCCAGCCTAATATTGCTGATACACAAAGTATTTTTTTTTCTTTTACGTTGATTAATTATTTCAGACCTTTAATTTCACATATATTTTGGTGTAGGTATAAATTCTCACTTTTTTTTAATGGAAAAGTAAGGCCTTTATTGTATTCTACCTACTGTTAATGGTTCTGTTCACTGGCATTACCATTAATCACTCCTCCCCCTAGTAACAGAGACAATAATGGCATTCTCTAGAGCCAATATTTTTATTGAAATGGAGAATGAGAAAAAATTCAGATTTTATTTATGACACTACTTACTTTGGTGGTCAATATCATTAACGATGTCTGAATGCCAAAGTAAATCAAGAAGCAGAAGAGTTTTGGCCTTCTTTGTTCTATTGATGCAGACTGATGTAGCCTATTCACACCATGCCTATGAATTTCTCAGTAGATTCTTTGTAAGGAAGCTCTGTCAAAAACATTTCTTATAGTAACATCTCATAGTATCTCATCCTCATCTTCTAGGAAAACAACTCTACCAGCTGAGACACTTTCATTGTTAGGTAAAGGGTATCTGGAGCCCTGGAAAATATAGATGATTCTTTTTTTTATACTATAGAAAGCTAAATGGTCCTTGGACTTTTTCTCTGTAGGGGAATAAGTCAAATTTGACAATAAATAACTCTAATGTACTTTACATTTAAATGTAAAGTGTCCGTGTTGTCTGTTATAGCTGAAATAGTATGGAAAAAGTCCCAGTATGCATATTGAAGAAAACTGCCATGAGGTATCTTCTGTAACAAATGAAAGTTTTTATGTTAAAGGCCAGTATAGTATATTATTATATAGTACTTTGACTACTGATCCTGCTGTGAATTTAAGAGTGAAAATTTTTTCTTAGCCTGGCTGAGCCCAAAGTAAACTTCAGTCATATTTCTACCTACTAGGACAGACACATAAGTTATGACAAAGAGTTTACAATCTGTGAAGTGATTTTTGATTGAGACCAAATAGAAATAGGATTTAAAAGTAGAAACGTCTACTTCTTGTGTACTCCATTATAAAGCATTAAATGCTCTATTAAAAAATAGCAATAATTGGCACACAACATGAAGTAAAATGAATAAGAGAAATAAAAAGTTTCTTTCTGACTTTTTCTTTATGTCTTTTTGTAAATCTATCTCTTTATAGTTTATGCTGTTATTTCTGATTGTTTATTTTATGCAAGGTGCTTTAATAATTTTTTCTCAATCTTTGGTTTTGTTTGTTATTTGTACACCACTTTCATTCACAGTATAAACATTTTTAACTCAGTGAAATGCAAGTCAGCTGAGATTTTAAAGCTCAAAATATTTTTGGGTTCCTTCGCAATAATTGGTATACATTGATTTGGTTGGATATTTTGAAATAACTTCATTAACTTCAGCAAAAGAGAATCACAGAATCAATTAGGTAGGAAAAAGACCTCAGAGACCATTGAATTCAGCCATGAGCATGGGATTATATGTCACATCCAGTCTTTCCTTAAGCACCTCCAGGGGTGGTGGCTCTACTATGTCCCTGGGCAGCATCTGAAAAGCTCCACAAGGAACAGTGTAGGATAAATGTTAAATAATAGGAAGCAATGTATCATGTACATTGTAGTAGTATACTAGTATCTTGTATACTAGTATATCTAGTATATACTAGTATAACTAGTATATACTAGTTCATCTCAAACAGAACATAATTATTGGGAGAAGTTGGTTGTTTATAACTTCTCATAGCTTTATCAGTTATCAGTGGGTGAATGAGTTGCTTTCCAAGGCACTTTTACCTGATTTTTTTTTACTTTTTGTCTCTGACCATAGACCTGTCATAAATGGCATGAACACCTGATACCAAGCTGACAGGACAGAACCCAACGTTATGTATAAATATTTGCTACATAAAGACATGCATTGCTTAATGTATAGCTTAATGTACTGAACAATGCACAGTATATAATGACTAAAAAAAGGAGTAAATATCTTCAGGTTTATTCCTTCTCTTCAACCCTTGGTCAAATCTTTGTCCTGCACTTGCCTTTAAGCTATGTATCTAGTTCCTCAGTGTTTTGTCATAACTTTTTCCTTTGACAGCTATTTCCAGGCTTGTTTACTACACAAGTCCATGCCTGAAATGCTCATGTCATCTTAGGTTGCAACAAATGTAGTGGCACATTGCCCCAAGAATACATTCTCTCTTCTGATGTTACGAAAAGACAACAAACCAAACAGGATTTGACATCTTTGCTGCAGCCATAAAATTTTGTTCTTGACTCTGGTGGACATGCCTGTTGCATTAATTCTTCCTGTTCACATCAGCTGTCTACAAAGAGGCAGGCAGGTACCTGCTTTGTATGTCTCTGAGGGCAAAATGTCAGATGCTTGGGTGTTTCTCAGATCATATTTTCACTCCTTCTTCAACCCACGTTTTCCTTCATGACTGCTTTCCAGTAACTAGGAAATGAGTAGAGTCAGTGACCTACCTCTAGGACAGATTTGAAGATAATTAGCTCCATTTTGTCTCTTTCTGCTTGGGCCAAATCTGTCTTCATCAGCAAATGGTTGCAGTTTCATAGTTCCTGTTCAATATCCAGTCAATGCATCTTTTTATGCGTAACATAAAATACCTCTTTACCTGCTGCTATGCTCGTTGTGACCTCCATAAAATCCTGGGAAGGATTTGCACTGGTTCTTTTTTTTTTTTAGTATTGTAACTTAACATCTAACTTCTAGGTCAGTAAGGCAAATAATATCATAGACACAGTTAATTTCTGAGGCTATCACATTGTTTATGGTTGCTGTAGTGTGATACATGGAAATTCAGTAATCCCCATCATACCAGGAATTTAACACTCTCAAGAACAGTGGAGGGGGAGAGCTTTGGATTCACTGACAGTGTAAGAAGAAATCTATATACCAAAGTAACAAAATTTCATATATATTCTTTAGTATAAACTGGACATGTTAAAAAAAACCAAAGCAAACAAACAAAAAAAAACCCCCAATACTAGGTAGAGATGTGAAACATCGATCAGATTAATTACAAAACACTTCTGCTGCGATAGTAATTTACTGATTTTGGCTAACATGGTAAACAATTGACTACTACCATGGCAATAAAATATCAGAAGCTATTTAACTGAAACTGGAACAACCATTTTAATATTTTTGTTCTAATTTCTGTCATTTCTGCTGCTTGATGATAGGGAAACAAAGGAAAGAAAAAACAAGTAAACAGTTTTCTAAATGTGTCCATATTTTACAGCTTCAGCTATCAAAACTGAACTGAAAACTACTACTGTATAGGAATACTTCTCATGGGAGAGGAAAATAATAAATAAATAAATTAATAAATAAAATAATAATAATCATAATCATAATGCTTTCTGCAGTGGTGGTGCAATACAGCTTTGACTCAATGCTTTTACTTGGTTTTTTTGCTTTTACTTTCTAGCATAGTCCAGTTTACAAAAGGTATTATCTGAAACATATTTAAAATTTATTTTATATTAACAACACAAATTACTGTATAAGTTTATAAAAATAGCTAAACTCAACCTTTTAATAGTCTAATGTTTAAAAACTTTAAACTGCTTCAAAAATAGGCAGGCACATGGCAGGTATCAACAAATTCCTAGCCAGTCGTGAGAAGAATATTGCTACCCACAGGTCACAGAATATTTTGGATGTAGTAAAAACAACCATGAAAAAGAAAAATCCACTTTGAGTTGGAGATAAAATAACTTTTTCATATGAAAAGAGCATAAAATCCAGTGAACTGAACACCTTAAATGCCACTGGCACAATGCATTGAAATAGGTCTTTCAGTAGTCTAAAATCTGTTTTCAAAGAGCATGGTAGTTGCATGTCTCATAAAAACAAAATATATTTCCATAAGAGATTATCTTTGAACTGACAGAATCATCCCCAAACCTGAAACCATTGAATGAGCTCCAGGAAATCCTAAAGAATAAAGGAAACAAAAAAAAAAAAAAACAAAAAAAAAAAAAAAAAAAAAAAAAAAAAAAAAGTAAGCATTGATCTTGTTCCCAGCTATGATACAGCTGAGGGAAAGAATTGCAGCACAAAATCTGCCATCAGTGCCTTAAGTGATCTGAGTGTGCCTAACTCCCAAGCAATTGCCTTTCTCTCTCTTGTAACTCCCATTTAAGCTTTCTTTACAATAAGAAAAAGCCAGAACAATAATAGGGAAATTGAAAAGAGAGACTTTGGTGATGTTCCTCAGTGGCTGCAGATATAAACTTGTCTTGCAGGAATAGCAAAGACCATTATGGAAATTACAAGGTAATCACCTATCCTTGCTAACCTGAAGAACAATCTTAGCTTATAGATTTGAAACATTAAATTTAACCTTAGAACATGACATTTGAAAATAGACACTTATTAAAATGTTAACTGTTTATTACATATATACCTTGTTGCTTTGTTTAAGACTAATGTGACTTTGTTTGAGATTAATTTGAGATGCAATACTGGCAATCTACAAACTCCACTTGAACTTTTCACTAAATATAACTTTGTTTCAAAAATTATTTAAATGCATAAGTTCTGAAATTGTATTATCTAAACCTGTTTTAATTCTTCTAGAAATCCGATACTGATGTTTCCAAGCAAGCATACAGCATCCACAAACAAAGATGAAAAAAAGATCAAATCTGTGTCTTCCCATGTGCTTCTATATACTTAGATATCTGACTCTGCACAGGATTTCAGAGGTTAAAAATACTATGTATATGCAAATCCATGCACTTTACATACTTGGATAAATAACAATTGCAACAGTGTGAATTCAGCTGCAAGCTCAGGAAATTACTGGCTATTTCTGAAGTAAATAAACCCGTACTAAGAAAAGAATTGTTCTCTGTTTATATTGTTATTTTCCTAAGCATTTTTCTCTACTGACTGCTGTTGGAGACACTGAAGTGGGATGGATGGGGCTCTGTCTGGCCCATTTGCTGAGTCCATAGAAAGCTGTTGTTCTGTTCTGAACACTCTACTAACAGCCACCCTTCTGTGAATGATAACTTACCTTTGTCTTCTAAGAAGGTGAAAAACCCCAAAACACACAGAATACAGAATAAAATTCTTAAAACATATCAAATGAACTCACAGCATTTGCAAAAAAGTTCTGTACTTTATATAGTATTCCTGATACTTTATGATTCCCAAGGGAAGAAAACAGAATTAGTCTAGGCAAAGACATAATTATTAAATAAACATGATTAAGACCAGAAATTAGCTACAGGTACTATATGACTGATTAAATTACAGAGAGGAACAAAATAGAATTAAGCAATTTGTAATGAAATTTATATTCTTTGTGATGTTATTTGTGGCGTATGTGTATGAACATATCAAGACCCAGTTTCTCTCTCAGGAAGGTTTCAGAATAACACATTTTCTAGGGTAAATATTTTATTTTTCAAGGGATAATTTAAAAAAAAATCAACAAGGCTCTTTCTTGCAGCTGTGGTGTGGAGTCCTCTGCTTACAGCAGCTCCATTATGCGAAGCTCACTAAAGCTGGTGTGGAATGGATTGCTCTGAGAAAACAGGTATCTGAAATGTCAAGTGGCCACTGGGAAAAGTGAGTATAGAGGTCAGTCTTCCACTCCTCAGAAAGCTTCACCCAAACACTAGGGAAAATAATAAGTTGCTTTCAAAAAGAAAAATAAGAATTGGTAAAGAAATATAAAACTCTCTTTGTTCATCTTAACCTTAATGTTGGTGAAAAAACCCAACCAAACAAATAAAGAACCTCAGAGCAAAACTGTTCTCAACTTAAACTGATATTATAAAGTTCAACTGCTTCAAAAGTTCAAATTCAAGGACATAGGCATAAAATCATGGTATTAGTCAGCCTTAACAGCAACCTTGTATCATCTCTATTATCCAGTAGATTATGTTTCCAAAGTCTTGTTTTCCTTTCAATATTACTTAGATGTTGTTAAATGTTCAAATATCTGCAGTATCCCCTTCTCATGGTAAACATAGAGAGGACCTACATCACCTTGAAAAAAACTTGACAGTTCCTGCAGGAAGATCTTTCTCTGCTGGTAGCTACAGGACCTTCCTGCAGGCGTCAGTCCTACGTGTCACCTTCGTTGAACAAAATTTGAGGGTAATTCTGTTTAAAAACACTAAAAAAGTTTTGGTTTTTTTTTTTTTTTTTTTTTTTTTTTTTTTGGGATTAGTATAATTATGTTTTTTATGTTTCTATAACCATGTGCAGCAAAACTATGCCCATAGGCCTTCTGACTGGAGATGCAGCTTGCACTGGTCAGGTGTGGGAGTTCCTCATGTAGGCAGTGATGATCTTTTTGTATTATTTTATTATATCCTTTCTTATGTGTGGAAAATGCTTTGGTGAATAAGTTCTTATAAGTTCCTGATTATTTTTTGTGTGAAATCTGATGACAATAGTATCTCTATTTTAAGTATACGTAGGGAGGGAAAGAAAACTTTATGTCTTTAATAACTTCAAATATATAGGTTTTCCATATGTGTGCTTTATTTATGGAAAATTTTATTAAATGTATTAGGTTTATAAAATATTATAGATTTTAATTTGACATGAAATAGGATGTTCTGGGTGATTGATTCTAAGTGTTACATATTTTATCTATTTAATAAATTTGTTTTCATAAAATTGTTTCAACTGCAATAATTAATTCTCCGGGGCATGCCTCTTCCTGAATGCACAAATTATTTAGTCAATTTTGTTTCACTATTTTAGAATCATACTATTATTGCTACATATTATTCCATTTCACTTATTTATTTATTTACTAAGCTAAAATAAATCCATAAAATAGCATAGACATTCCAAATTTGGAACAATCACATATTTATTTTTTTCCTTTAGAATAAAAAAGTGGCTTGCTGCAATCATTTTAGGCAGCAGGGCAGCTGTTACATATTTTAGGCTCTTTCACTGTTTCGACAATTTATTTGCTTATGTCAAATTTAATTCTGTACACAAAGTTCCCTGCTTCTGCTTATGAATAAAAATAGAATGTTTGAATGATGTCAACAGTGGTTTTCTAAAATACAGGAAAACTGGCAAAAACATTGAAGAAAATAAATTGGTTTGAGTAGAAGCCCAGTTAAGCCTGAAATCTTACCTCAAAGGCAGTTGCATGGACAGTCTGTCTCAACTCTGGAAACCCTGGTAGCTATGGAATGAAGCTGAAATCTTTTTATTCCTGAAAGCAGTGATCCTACACCAGTGTTTCCAAACAGTAGGAGACTTTGGGTTTATGCAAAAAAATTGGTTATACTTACGTGTTTTGCTTTGGAGTAATTTCCTGCTTAATTACCATTTATGAAGCTTCTGAAAGTAACTGAAGAAGAACTGGTTTTATACTCATATGTTATTGTTGTGTAACATTCTCTTACAATCACGGAATGGAAATTCAGTTCCCAGATGACTCTGTAACTTTGGAACCAGAAAACAGCAATTTGAGATCCAATGTTCTTTAGCCATAACAATAATTTTCCTCTCGAGAATAATTTCCTGTTAAGTATAAATCTTACCTATTTTTCTGGCTTGAGTAAATATTTGTGTTCATATTTTTATCCTGAAATGAGAATTTCCACAAATAATTTGTAAATCAGAGATTCATGACAGTGTCTGTGACCTTCACCAGTCATCACATCCTTAAACTCTGTTAAGCAAATGTAGTTTGAAAGTAAATTTAATTAATTTTTTCAACACATTCTTCCACTACTGTATTTAATGTGTCTTATTATAGCATATTACTGTCTGTGCCTTACTGCTATGTGGCCACTCTTAATCACTTTTTTAAAATGCAACTACGATGAAAAACATTACTATCTTTAATTTCATTTTTGTTTTGACTTTTCAAATCACTTTTTTAAATGCAACTACTATGAAAAACATGACTATTTTAACTTCATTTTTGTTTTGACTTTTCAAATATATATATAATATATTTCAAATATGTGTATGACACTTCAAATGTATGTGCAAACATATAGTAACATGCACCACTAGTACTTTAGTAGTGTATTTATTTTCATTTCAAGTGCAAATACACAACACTCAGTAGCATACTTTCTGACATTTTTCTTGTAATTTCTTGGCTCTGACACTGTTCAGATTTCATTGAATTGTACTCAAATATTCACTGAATCAGAAACATTTTTTTAATGTTAGAGCTGGAGAACCAAGTATTTTGGAAAAATACATCCTGTTATGAAAGATACTTTGTTTCCAAAAGTAGAATCATTCAACATTTCTTGAAGTAGACTGAATATATATGTATAATTCACTGTAAATTTCCAAGAAATGTGGATCAGCAGTAACAGATAACTTTTAATTTAGTTTCTATACTCTTCTACTATTCAAAGAAGAAAATAGGTTTTTTGCAAATCATAGTTTTCAAAGGAATTTGAGCCACACTTTTTAGTAGGAAAGAAACTATTACTGCCATTTATTTTGATATACTTAAATGGCCATCACTTTTAACAACATATATGACAGGATACACATCAAGTACTGCATTATATAAAATTATTTGTATTCTAATTAACTAGTATTATGAATTTTTTTTTTTTTTTGTGAAATAGGCCTCAGGACTTTCAGAATAAGATTTTGGTTATAGTCAGGATTTCTAGGGAAAGACTGCCTGTGTTGGCTGTTGCAGTGCTTTAGCTGTTCATTTTAAAAATCCTTTACTGCCTATGTCTGCTCACTGCTTTTTCATATAGTAGATGTAAGAGAACGTAAAATTTTTAATTTTTATACCTGTCTTTTTTCAAACACATAAAGGAATTACTTTTCTTTATTGCCTTTTAAAATACTATTATACTAATTTTCTAAAACCAAAATCTGTTTCTCTCTGTATGTAGCTGTGATTTTTCTGAAACACTTCTGGGTTTTTATTTACAAGAATTGGTTTCATCCAACCTTTCTTGATAGTATTATTTTATAAGAAATATAAACAATAACATATATTTGGAGTGACTTTCCAGGGCAAAAGGTCTGGGATGCTGCTGGGGGAGAAACCAGACTTCTCTCATAAGCTGGAGATGGGAGATCTTGCATGCCAGTTTCCTCCAGAGCAAGTACCTGGCTTTTATACCATTTCCCCTTTGGTGGTGCTATTGCAAGTGTTGTGGTTTTCTGCTTCTAGTAACCCTAGCCACACCTTGCTTTCTTTGTGCTCTACCAGAACCCTGAGATGGAGAATCCAGAACCTAAGTAAGTATAAATATACATACCCTGTACACCCATCTGTATGAGTATGTGTGTAAGCATCTAAAGGAGGGTTCACCAAGAGGAAGGATCCAGGCTCTTCTTGGTGGTGCCAGCCAATAGGGCAAGAGGAAACAGCAAGAAACAGATGCATAGGAAGTTCTACTAAATTCCACCTGAACGATGAAGAACTTCTTCACTGTGTGGGTACCCAACAGGCTGCCCAGAGAGGGAGTGGAGTCTCCCTCGCTGGAGATATCCAAGGATCATATGGATGCAATTCTGCACTATGCGCTCTAGGAAGACCCTGCCTGAGCAGGGAGGTTGGACCAGATGACCCACCAACATGAATGCAAGAGGACAGGTCTCCAAGTATAACTTTTAAGAAAAAAAAAAGACAAAAGCTGTCTGTGCAATTTTTTCCTACATACTTTTGTCCCTTTCAATTGTAGTTTTGAGTTAGAAGCCACATCCTCCATAGGTTTTCCAGTGCTGGTGCATAGTAATTTCTTTGTATCAGTACCCAGAGATAATAACTAGGAAAACCCAGATATCATGGTTGAGGAGTACAAAGGCTTGAAACTTTCCAGTCACATGAAAATTTATTGTGAAGTTTGATGTTTTCTTCAAGTTGTGAAAAATTATTTCTTCCTAAGTTGTGCGTTGTGTGTATGTGCATGCATATGTCCTAAACTGATATATAAGCAGAGCCTGCTTGTCTAAACTGTAATTTTTTGCATCTGGAAATGATGAATGTAATAGCCAGTATTGAATCACTGTCCTAGGTGATATTATCAGAAAAATATGTTATGAGAATTAGAAAAATGATAGCAATGTCTGCTCTGTGGTCATTACTGTTAGTAAGCACTGCCTGTGAGGCCTGAGGTGTACTTCTCCCTGATGTACCTTGTTTATGACTCATTACAAAAAGGGGACAGTTGGCATTTTGCTTATTAGCCCCAAAATGGGTACTATTTAATAAAAATATATAGCCCCTTCTAAGCATAGTAAATTGACTTAGAAACATATCATGGCACAGAAACAAATACCTATGAAATGGAGACTATAATGATCATTAATTGAAGGAGAGTATTTCTGAATAACCTCATGATTAGAAAAAGTAAAAATGCATGGAGATGAGGAGAAATATGGACTAATAGGAAAGAGAACAAATCCCTTTTTTCACTTTGATTACAGCTTAACAAAGTAAAACCAAAGCGTGTCCAGGGTTCAGAATTCTCATGGGTATCTATACATTTGACAGAAAAAGATTTGTATTCTCAGCCTAAATGAATGGCATAATTAGCCACAAGGCAGCAAACTATGAAATGTCACTGAAGAAAAAGAATTCTTTCAAGATTCTGAGGGTGAAGTATTTTTGAAACAGCACATTAATATTTATTTCTTTTCCAAATCTTCCTTTGTTGATGCTGTTGTTCTCTTCCTTGTTGTTTCAAAAATGTGGATTTAACAGAGTAGTAGAATTGCCCCTTTTTGTAAAAGATTTCTGTCAAAAACCTCATTTTCTAGTAAGACTTAATTGGACCTAAGTGGTGATTCCTCTGTGTAATTTTGCACACTTTTTCCAGAAAGTGTGATGATCTACTTCATAAAAAGACAATTACATATGGCTTTACATTAGTTAAGAAAACACTTTTCCTTACAGTTCACACTTACAGAATTACAGGAGATGCCAACTAGATTAAATATTTTTTACTAAAAATTTTAAGTGACAATTTCTGATTCAATTGACAGGAAACACTGACCTTTTCACCACAGGGCACATCTCAGAAGAGAATTTTCTGGTTCAACCTTTTTTCTGAGTATGAGAAAAATATTCCAGATCTGCTTGAGTACCTTCTTGTGTTTTCTTAGATAATTTTCCAATTGTAATTCTACTTGCATTTCAACACAAACTGCTTTGGTTTATTTTATTCTGAGTTAATAAAAGGCAGTGTAAAGGCAAACTCTTCCTACTTTGAGAATAATTTGTATGAGAATAATACATATATTGATCATGCTAATTATTTTTCATTTTTTGTCCAAATTTGTATTATCAAAGGGTGTATTATTACCACATAGCCAAATGATTTGATTTGAGAGAAAAAGAAAATTTATATATAAGCTTAGATTTCTTAACATAAATTACTGTCTTTTGCAGAGGAATTTAGCACTTTTCCTATGCTGAATAAAGATGTTCTAGGGGTGTATTTTCTGGAACAGGAAGTTTTATGCTGTCGGTTCTTTGAAAAAAACCTCCTAGTCAATTGGAGTCTAGGAAGAGGAAGAAGAAGAAAAACACAAGAAAAAAACTTAAGAAATTGTGCTAACTCGTTTTTAGACTCATATTCAGGTATGAGTATGGTATATATCACCATAGATCCATTGTTTTGATGAAATTCAGACTGTTACACCAAAAAAGACATCCTCAATCCTGTGTTTTTTCCTTTAACCTAGCTTTCCTACTCTTTATTAATATTTTCTTTTTAGTATATTCTGCCAAAATACTCTCAAGATTTTGCTACAGATTGATTTTTCCAGCTCTTAAAAATATTTACATTCTCATCTGCTGCAGTCCAATAATAGCCAGAAAGTAATACTCAGTTTTAAACTTTGCTTTGAAAATACCTGCAGGTAGGAAACCAAAATAGAGCATCTTTACTCCTCAGGTTTATCTTGAATTAAAGTATTGAAATTTTGTGTTTCCTTTAAACACAATCATACACACACACATATGTGCACACAAAATTTTAAAAATGCCCAACAAAGGAATTTCCAGTAACAGAAGAATATTGTATGAGAAAAACCCCAAATTTTCTTGACTTTACCTTAGGTTGTAATATTAATACTGAATCCTTGTTTCTCATTTGTTTTCTGTGCTTTTTAAGGATCTTTAATTATTTAACCTACAATATAACTAGTATAATAAGATTTGCTGCATATATATTTATGATATATACTACTGATTACAGAAATTAATTCAGAATGGGTTGGACTATTTAGTCCATAAAAGGTGCTAACCCTATATTGTCAGGTCTTTGGGCCTGTTTAGTCTCTTCCAACATCCACCAAATTTTCTCAGTCCACTTTTTGAAATGCATCTTGCTTCCTCACTATAAAGCTAAAATTTAAGAAATCTGTGGAAACCCACACAGCCTCTGAAGTCTTATCCTGTATTTCTAAATAGAACAGATTTTCTTTTCTACTCTCATTTCTCTTCACTCTTTGCTCCAAAGAACCTTGGCCAGAACACCACGCTGAAGCTGGCTCTGATTTTCTCTACTTCTGCTTCTTTCTGTTCATACTTACATACTGTAAGGAGAAGAAGATCCAAAGAATGCAATGCCTATGAATATTCCACAGTTAAAAGGTTCCCAAGAAATATTAGATCAATGCTGACATATGGTGATATTCTGTTTTACTGATCTATTTTAACTTCCTAAAATATGCTTAATCCTTTATGAATCTCAACCAATTGTTCTATTTACTTCATCTGGATTTTGTTTCCACTTTCTAGTCACTGGGACTTTCTGGCAGACACAAATAATTAAATAAACTTTTACTAGAATGCTCCAGGTAGGTAATGGTTCTTTATTGATGGCTCATGAACAGTGCCTTTAATAATACAAAGCACCACTAAAGGTTTGATGAAGCTTTTGTGAGTTTGGGGGAAGGAGGAGGTGGAAAAAAGGTGAATATCATACATATTTTGTATATTTTTTTAATATATCTGTTCAACATGAATAATCTTAAAATACTGAAAATATGTTTGCACTCCAGTTTGCAGTTCTGTCTAATGAAGCAGCTTTCAAACTTATTTTGGGTGCAGCTTATGCTCAGAGAAAATGAGAAGCAGAAGCAAGTAAAAATGTTTATTGCAGTTACTAGGTTCCTCAAAGAACACCATCTGATAATTGAAATTTAGCTGGTTCGACTCATCTGGCAGATGGAAGGATCAGCTGTTTCTTTTGAAGAGTGTTCAATATGCTACAAGGAGTATTGTTTTTCAAGTTTTCTGTTTTCTTTTTCCCCCTTCACCATCTTGTGTATTCTTTCTTTTTTTATTTCACTCTTTAATGTCACCACAGCCAAGTGGAATGTTCTTTAATATTAGTCTTTTTTCCAGGAAAGATCAAAAGCCTAAATAGCGACAAAAGAATTTTTTTTTTTAATGAATTATTTATATTTCATGCAAAAAATGTGAGGTTGAGATACATTACTTACTGAACAGCACTAATCTGTGACAGACTGTCCTCCTCAATAACACTCAGGCAACTAGTCAAAAATGAAAGATGCTGCACAGAGAGCACGGCAGGGTTTACTCTCCTAGTCTCCCATGTAAATGTCAATAGACAATTAACATGCTCAGAACAAATGCCAGTTGGCTGAATTTTGCAAACAGGTTTTAAAATACTGAAAGTATAAAGCCTAAGGCATCAGCTTATTTTCAAAGAATCGCATAGATTTCTAAAAAGTTCTTTTTTTTTTTTTTAGTTGGTTATTTGGAGCATATAGGTAATATTTTAAGAAAAGAAAATTTTCCTAATGAATAGATTGACTTAGGGCTTTTTCCCCTTTAAAATTGTTAAGCCTTCATTTCAAGAGTAAATGTCAATGAATCATCACTTGAGAACTATTGTTCTTCCATGTGACCTAGTGCATTTCTGCATGGTTTTGTTTGGTTGGGTTTTTTTGTTTATATTTTTCTTTTTTAGTTGCTTGCCTCAGTTTGGATGAATGGAAAAAGTAAATACAGTAATGTCCAGAGGAAAAATTATCCATTAAATAAGAAAGGGGTGTATGTGGCTTCCTAGAAAAAATTCTTTCTTCTTGGAAAGAATTTTCAGAACTTTCTATGAAAGAGGTTCTTCAGGGTGCAGGGAGAAGAGAAAAAACTAATGTAGTGTTAGAAAATACAAGCATTCACATATCATATTGAGAATTTTGCCCCAAACCCAATAGTAAAAGAGAGAGAATACAAAAGAATAGATGGAAAAAAAATTATACTTGCCTTATTTTCAATCACACAGTACATGAGTTTTATCCTTCAAGAGGGACGATGGAATACACATTAAAAAAAAATAAAAATTCACACTTATTTTTTCTCCTTTAGATTTTAATACACAATTCAAGTTTAAGAACATACAAAAACAAAGTAGACTGAAACTGCCAAATGGGATATTACAGCTGATTTCTTAGAGAGACATTGATAATACAACAAATACATTACAGACATATGTATACATTTCCTGACAGATAAAATTGTTGAGAGCCCTAGCAAGCAAGCTGAAAACACCACAGGAGGTGATCCATACACTGAATGAGTATTCTCCTTTTCCTAAAGAAAAGGGAAAACTGAATGATGAATCTCATCTACTGAGCATAACTGATCAAAATTTCTGAAGAAATTGACTTCTGAGACCAAAAGGAGGAAAAAAATGCAAGAGCCTTTAGAGAATAAATTTGGATAAAAATTTCAATTCAATTGAAAAAACTGATTTCCCCTTGTTCTGGAAAGGGTCTCAAGGGAACAAAATAATGAAATGTAGTATTAGGAAAGTTAACTTACAGGAAGCTGAGCTATGCTCTTTAAAATTCTCAATATTGGTGTATTAGTAAGAAGGTTTGTTGGGTTTTTTTTTGTTTGTTTGTTTCTGCAGCTATTATATGGATGTAATAAAGGTGTGTTTGTCAGAAAATAGTATTTTCAAATATTTTTAAGCTAAGAAATACAAGATGACCTAAAACACAAATATCTCCTGATTATATGTAATAACTCACTCTTACAATCTTTCCTACTGCCTATATGCAATCCAGCATGAATATAAGATATTTTGCTTTATTCCTAATATGCATTTCCACTGCTCTTCAGGTCAGGCAAAAATGCTCCCAATTATATGAAACCACAATGTTGAAGAAATAGAATGAAGGCTGACTGAAATCCTTTTAGTATCGCATAATTCATTTTCAGCTGAATCCTCATCCCTCGCCCCTAAAAATCAAAACAAACAACAAAAAGAGTGGTCAATATGATTTTTTTTGGTAGTATTTAGTTTAATGAAAATAAAATAATTAAAGAAAATAATTTTGCAGGATATGATCCCACAAAGGGAGCAACACAATTCTGCTAGGAATTGGAACATGTCTAGAAATGGCAAGCTACTTTGGTACTGCTAAACTATGACCCCAGAGGGAGATTTCTGGCCTTCAGTATCCAGAGGCACACAGCAATTCTTGTTCTCATTCCTCAGCTGACACCTGTATCTGCCTGAGGAAGACAGCTATGATCTCATTGCTCTGCTCGTGGTCTGGACTCACATGGGGTGCTCTTACTCCAGCAAGGGATTTTTTGGTTTTGGTTTTGATTTTTTTTGTCCAGTTCACAATATTTGAAACAGTACATTGCCCTCTCAAGGGCAATGTTTTAAACCCCTAAAGCTTAGGAGCTTTATGTATCTTCCCTGACATAAGGGAGGAAGGTGCATGGCATGGAAAGCATAACATATGCGAAAATTCTGAAGGATGGATGACTTCATATGTAGGCTGCCATACGTTGTGAACTGTGTTCAAAGCATCTGTTGGGATTTCTCCATAAACAGAACTTTCCCCAGAACTATTCCTACATGAACTGGAACTCCAAAAATAGGAATCTACACACAGACCAGCCACCTGAGGTATAAGTGCCCTGGGAACCTGGAAATGAAATTGGAAACTAATTTTTTTTTGTTTTAATTTTTAGAAGTACACATGGACAAATAACTCAGCTACTTCAGCTTTATAAGAGCTAATATGATTCTAGTAATCAGCAGCTCTTCAAGGGCTAGAGTCTGCTGAAACTATTCAGAAACTAATAAAGGTGGAAGGTTCTCTAGAGTTCCTAACTGCTAATTTATCTTACTAAAAACAGAGATGACTGAAATAAAACATATTGAATCAGTGTGTATTTCCTACACAGATACTACAGAGAAAGGTTTAAATGGAAAGATTAAAAAATAGAACTAGTCAATTATTTTTTTCACTTCTAATGACTGTGATCATTATTCTATACTGGCTAGAAGAAAAGCTTTAAATGAAATTTCTACAGACAGATAAGAAATAGATTAAATAGATTAAAACATTACACCTTCTAAAGTTGAAAATAAATTTAGGCATTGCTCTGTGTGAAGATAAAAGAACTCAGACCTCAAAGAACATAAGCTAGGACTGAAGGTCCTATTCCCCTTTGTTCCAGATTTTCATTATTTTAATCCTTGCCCAACACTCTCCTAACGCTCTTTTGGAAAACAAAGTTTATACTTTTACATGGAGATTTCTGAAGTAACAAGAATCCTGAATATGTAGAATTGTCTCATTTTTGTATGTGATGAGTTACTCAGTATCTAATCCCATACCTGAATGCCCCCATGATCTAGACATTGATATTATACTATATATTGCTTTATCTCCTATGTGCACACAGAAGACTGAGGAGACAATATGTTTTCACAATTTAACACATTTTGTATTTTAAGGGACTTTGAGAAATTTTCAGATGTCTGGAAAATTTCAAGCATTTAAACATGAAATCAGCACTGTCTCAGTAACAATCAGTGTGTCCGGATGTGTATGTGTATACAGAAATGAATGTGTACCAGCACTGGAGAACCAGTGGAGAAAGTCACTCTTAACTCAAAGCTGCAATAAAAGTTAAAAAAAGAAAAAACCACAAAAAAAACCCCAAAAACCAAAAAGACCCCAAACCAACAAAACACAAAACAAAAAAATCACACACAAAAAAAAGAGGGAAAATTCAGATATTTGGTGTTTCTTTTTACACAAGCTGCATGGTCACTTTCCATAAGTTACTACAGCAAGATTGTGATAATGGCATTTGGGTTGCTGCTGCTGAAACATTTTATGAGTATTTATCACCTCGCAGCTGAGTTGATTGATTGATTGATTGAAATCACTTTCTGTAACCACTTAGCAGGAGATTGGTCAGGATATGGCTTGAATGGGGATGGCCACCCTCTTGGACTTGATATGGGACCTTCAAAGTAAGTGTTTTCCTGATGCAGTGTTCTCATGTTTCAGGATAAGAAAGTGTTTCCTTGGCCAGATGTCAAATTGGACTCTCAGCAATTTAAAGTTCAGTGCTCAGCTTTTTTTCTAGATATAAAAGATGATATGCTCTAACTGATACCTTTCAGTAACTACAATAGGATGAAGCCATGACCTAGTTTGCTGTTAAGAAACAGTGTCACAGACATCTTTTAAAAAAATCCTTTCCTTAGGATTTTTCGTCCTTAAAAGCTGAGAGGCCTCAGGAACAAAATGTAAACATTGATTATCTGCTACTGTGGAATGCAACAGGTGCATCTTTGATTGGCCTATCTTGGATGTTTCTAATTAACAGTCAATCACAGCCCAGCTGGCTCAGACAGAGAGCCGAGCCACAAACCTTTGTTATCATTCCTTCCTATTCTATTCTTAGCTAGCCTTCTGATGAAAACTTTTCTTCTATTCTTTTAGTATGGTTTTAATGTAATGTATATCATAAAATAATAAATCAGGCCTTCTGAAACATGGAGTCAGATCCTTGTCTCTTCCTCAATCTGAAAACCCCTGTGAACACTTTCACAAAACAGCCTGGTAATGTGCATTTCCCTTCAATACACAAATCCATGTATTCAGTGTGTGCATTCATAAGAGGCCCTGAAACCCTCTGACAGTCAGTTTCTGCTTATCCATTGCCTATCATGAAAAGCCTAGAAGCTTTCACTCATTTTGCGGCAGGAGCATAGGTATGGGTGGTGATTTGGAATTGAAAGGGAAAGAAGGAATTTTAGCTAATTGCACTAGTACCGAGCATTGGAAGGAGACAGAAAATCAAGAGCAGCTGGTGCAAGATTCTGGTTCCTATCTGTAAAAAAGCATGAAATATTTGTACCTGTGGCTCCTCTCTGTTGACAGTCATCAATGTAGGAAGTAAAAGAGGTTTCTCTATTCAACTGTAAATTTCTCAAGTATTAAATTAAGCATCCTTTTACCTTCTTTCTTAAAATTGCCCCATGAACCTTGAACAAAAAGGCTTGAGAGCCCCATTCTTTACTGATTAGATACACTCCCCAGAGGGTACAACTACAGATCCATATCTGTTTAGACAAAGAAACAACTACAGTTAGTGTTTACAACATTCTGAATGAGTGTTCTTATCCTCCAAAGACACCTCTCACCATGGCATTTTGAAAGAAAGCTGGACTCTCTACCTCTTGCTAAAGGAAGTCAAGATTCCAGAATCCAAATGAGGTTTTAAATCCTCAGTGACACATCACATCTTCAAACACATCACAAAGTGAGACACTTCTATCATCAAGAAAAGAACGAATTCATTTAAGCCAAATCCTTCCCCACAGAGGTTGTGCACAGCAGGCTACATGTTGTGATGTATTTTAATATCTGCAGTTGTTTCTAAGGCAGGTACAGCTATCACAGGTTGTAATGGGAATATTAAGAAATAATTACAAACAAGAAAGCAAACAAAAGTAAACATGCAATGACAATAAAACTCTTTGACAGAGATTGCAGAGGAGAAAAGTCATACTAATATTATCTAATCTAGGGAGTCAGGTGTCTACTTTGGGAATATGGATTTCATAACCAAAGCCAGTTAGAATTGTTAGTATTTTGATTGTTAAGGTGAATTAAATCTACTTTATAAATTAAACCATAAGCTTCACATAGATTTTCCTGTGTACTTATTATATTTTAAATGGCTTAAGGGGTCTACTTAAATGGCTTAACAGATTTAGAGGGTCTTAGACCTTACAATATATTGGTAAATTCTTTCAGCAACTTTGGATCTCAGTTTCTAGAAAGCATTTTAAAACCTTCAGTAAACGGAATAAATAAAGGAAGTCAGGAGGCTTTAATGTGTACCTGAAATTAAGATTCTAAATCTGTACTATGCTGCCCTGTAGTAGGGCAGTTAAACAGCTTGGTTTTTAAAGCACTGGAACCTCAGAATTCTTTTGGATAACAACAGAATGATCATATGTTTTCTTCTGGGCAAAAGTAAAGTTCTGCAAATAATTGCTCCATGTCTTTGCTGTAAACAGTACTATACTGCCTGTTGAGAAGCATATGTTCAACACAGTGCAGAGTTCTATTAATGCAGAACCAATGTCAAAGATTTGGCTGCTTCCCAGAATTAGCTGACAGCATTGTCTGGGCTCTGTGCATTTCATAGAATCTCTACACCCTCCAAGGAATTTGTGATTTGAAGTGATTTGAGAGAAGGAGTTACTGCAAATCTCAATATCCATCTTCCCAACAATAAGGCAAAAACAAGTGTAATCTTGTGATTTATATCTGGTAAAATACCTTTTTTTTTTTAATGAAGTGGCACAAAAAGATACAACATGTTGACATTTAAGTTAACTTGTAAGCTTGGATTTTTTAGCATCAGCCACTGCCAGCCGAAATGATTTACACTGCTGTAGCTGTCTGCAGCTAGGTATATCTTTCCATTTTGAATATTTCATCTTTTCTATTGATTTTGTTTAATTGTATCCTGCAGGATATGGCAGTCACAGTTTTTCCTACTGTAAATATTTTTGGAAAATGCATAAACATTAGATAAACATATAGAAGGCAGATTTTATTTTTCTGGATGTTTTTCACATTTCTTTTCCCTTTATACACTACAGTTTCAGAGTCTAAGCTCCTCTTTCCCAGAAAAGCATCTGATGTCTTTCACAAAGGAAAACTACATGTCTTCAGCTCTCTAATGAGAGACTTTGGCTCATATCACAGTTTAGAAATATTCACTGATGGTAAACCATAGGGTAAAGGATAGTGTAAACCTTTTGCATTCCCTTGCTGTCGATCATTGGGAACTGTTAGTGAAAAACTTTTAATCTTAATTTTTTATTTACCCTGATGTATTAAAAAACTAGTATAAATGGGACCTAAAGACATTTTTTATGCCACTTTTTCTACCAGGAAATGAATGATTCTTCATTGCTATCTCTACAATAATGACTTAGTGGAAACCTTTGTCTAGTCAGTTCTTTAAGGTCAAACAAGATATTCTGTTGTGATAGTGCTTAGATCTTAATTGAAGCTAGAGACAACTCCTTTGGTTAGGAAGAAACCCACAAAAATACTATCTAAATCTAAAGACTTCTTGTGAGAAATTCAGTGTATCTATTTGATTTGATACAGTAAGGAGTTTTCCTACACCATGGTTCAACTCCAGCTGGCAATTAAGTATCATACAGACATTCATTCCTTCACTGGTGGAACGGTGAGCAGAATGTGAGAAATGCAAAATCCAGGGCTTGAGATAAGAACATTTTAATAATTGAAATGAAGTACTACTCCTACTACTAAAAATAGTTCTAATTAAAATTGATATAACAAAGAGAGAGAGAGAAATAAAACTCAAGTTAAAAAAAAACAAAGCCAAAACCAAGTGATGCACAATACCATTGCTTACCACCCACTGACTGATGCCTGGCCTGTCCCTGAGCAGCAATCAGTGGCTCTTGATCATCTGCCCCATTTTATACACTGAGTGTGACTTTCAGTAGTCTGGAATACTCCTTTGTTCAATTTGGATCAGCTGTCCTGGCCATGCTCTATCACAGCTTCTTGTGCAATTCTTCACTGACAGCATGTGGTACTGAAAAAAACATTGATTTAGTGTGAGCACCACTTAGCAACCACCAAAACATCAGTGTGTTATCAGCACTACTCTCGTAGGAATCCAAAACAATGCACCAGCTACTAAGCAGAAAATTAACTCTATTTCAGCTAAAACCAAATGGGGTTTTTTTTCAACTGAAGATGTTCTGCTTGGCTTTTTGTTGCAATGTGAATGATTGAAATGTGTTATAGCCTTTCTCTAACCTGCATTTATCCCAAACATTCTGACTGGTATGAAAACAATGAAGAAGGATGCTCACTTTAGACAGAACTACCTTGCCAACCAATATAGCTGCAGAAGCATGTCATCCTAGGAAGAGTCATGAAGTATGAAACAATGCTGCCAAAGAATCAGCTCAGTGCCTGTGGCTTAAGCAGCATCTTTCCCTTTTGTAACAGTATCTGGATGTCAACTAATGTAGTCAGTCATGTATCTTGTATGATAAAAGCCTGTGCTATGAGCCTGAGGCATTATCCTTTTAGGATATGATGGAGATTTTTCTGATCATATTTTACTGTCTTAAGAAATAAAAAGTTGAATTAAATTTACACCAGAGGATATTATTTACATCAGAACTGTTTCCCAGCTTCAGGAACAGCCAGGTGTTTTTTAAGTGCCACAAATCCCTTAGGTTCTGCCTTCCAGGAGGCAGAAGCAGCAGAAGGCTTTTCTGAGTGACTCAGAGGGATTTTGTAAAGGGCAGACATTCCTTCACCATTCCTTCCAGTGTGATAGAAGCAGTAGTAACCTCTCTCTCTCTGGGGAGGTTCATTAGCAGATGTAGAACAGGCCATTTGACTCTTTGCACAGTACTTCTTCCTTAACAGAGATTTTCTTTTCTGTAGAGAAAAGACAGATGGGGAAGATTCCTATGGGTTTATGTCAGCTCACAATACAACATTTGGATCACTCCAACTCTGGCTGCAAGGGAAGCACTTGAAATTCTGAAATATTGGATGTTATATTCTTTACACTGGCTGAAAAAGCCTCTTTGGTTGCAAGCACAACACGAACTTTCTATTGACAAAATTTTGTAGGATATTTTTTTTATTTATTTAACATGAATTACTAGAGTACCTAAGAGGGGATGCAAATACAGACTTAATGGAGAGTGCAGAAGTAAATATGAAACTGCATTTCCTCTCTCTGTGTTTAACTACAAATAAAAAATAATGTTTTTTTCAACAGATTTTTGTGGGTTTCTGTTTTTTTGCTTGGTTTTTCCTGTTTTTTTTTTTTTTTAATCTAGTGTAGATATATATTTTAAAAAGCAGGTTATAACACCTAAGAGACAAAGGAGTGGAATGAAAAATACCAAATAACATTGCTTTGATTTCAAAAATTTATTTGACCATAATTTGCAAAGCTATCAGTGCTGACTGTTGTTTCTATTAATTTTATTTTCATTATGAGCTTTGGGAAAAAAATTACAATGTAACAGGACCTGTTAAATAACAAAGATATATCGAACTATGTGTACATTAAAATATCGTAAGAACCAAAATATAATTCCTTGTAAAATCTGGATTCAGCATACAACTGGACAGTAGAGACACAAGACAAAAACTAAACAGAAATCATGGAGGAATTGAAAGGAAATGTGCCTGGTCTTTAGCCCAGAAATCAATCACAGTTGAATATACAGCTGCAAATATATTCTAAAAACTTGGGCAAGTCTGAGAAAATTGAAACAGTAATATTTGACTTTTAGAAGACTCATCATGAGGTCCAACATGCAAAATATTGTAACCACAATTTTATGACCAAAACAGCAAATAGATACTTCATTCTCACCATTATTGGAAAAGGAAATTAAAAGAAAAAAAAAAAACAAACCAAAAACCCAAAACCAAACAAAAAACACAAACAAAAGCAAAACAAACAGAGAAAACTAGATGAGATTCTGTTTGTTCAGTTCCACTAGCATATGTACCCACCACTGACAAAGGGCAGCAAGGAAATGATAATGATATGTTTGTACTGAAGGTTTCCTCTGTTTGGATCTGGATCAAAGTAAAATATCTGACAGCTTCCCTTGGCTTGTCAGAACATAATAGCAGCTTAGAGAAACAAAGCCTTGCTTGAAAAGAGACTTGGAATCACAGCAGAGAAAGCTGCTGTGCAAAACAGAGATGAAGCGAACCTAGGAAAGGTGTGAGACTTCACAATATTTTAATGCAGTGTTTGAATTTCAAGCTATATTACTAGTATCTCTGAAGTCAAAATAGTTCAGTCTCTGAGGAGCTCTGAGCTCTGTCAACTCATTTTGAAAAATGTTTTCTGATTGATACGAAGGAAGCTTATTTCATATTCATGGAAAGCCTTTTAGGAAACACAAAAGAAAACAAATAAAGATAATAAGCACACATTCAAGCACTGTCATAGGCCCTAACACTGACTACAGTCAAGGGACATTGCCCAGTTTCCACTGTTGTTCAGATATCATATTTTTTTGCTCAGATCATCTCCCCTGATCAATTATTAAAACATTAATTAATTATTAAACAATAGTTAATCAAATATTAAGTATCTGGACATTTTTGAGCCCATTGTTATCAGCTGAATTTACATACAAATCTAAATGTCATTGAACCTTCTTACCTAATTGGAATGGCTACTGCCAAGTCTGCATTAGGGAACAGTTCCTGGTGGCAGAGATTCCCAAATCATGACAACCACAGGGTCAGTGAAGACAGACAGCTTAGTTGTGAAAGTTGAAAAAGCCTTGTTTGCATGGCCCTGTGCTGGACCAAATAAACACAGCCTTAGAAATCCCACCATCTTGCTACTACTCCAAGCTTTCACTCTCACAGCTACCCCAGGAAAGCTCAGAAACCCCTGCTGTCATGATGCAGACATGGCCCCAAAAACATGGCAGGAGGGGGAAAGACAGGTCCTGAACAACATATAACTACAGAGGAAAACAATTGCACAGATTTACCTCCGGAAATAAATGGCGAGTTAGTACAGCCTCTGGAAAGCGAGAATGTAAAGCTCTATGTAATAATTAAGAATTATGTAAGATTAAAATTAGATTTAAAAAAACCCATATCAAAGCATTATGAAATGGTGTTCCTAAGATGCAATGTTATATTGAGTTTTATATCTGCAAATAAATGTAGTTTTAGTACTACCAGCATGATAAAAACCCCCAAAATATACTGTTGTTTTCCTTTATTAAGTAAACATTAGGCCTCTTGATCCTACTCACCATCACGTAAGATTAGAAATCTAAATATTTCAACAAAATTTTGTGATGATTATAAGACTAAATTTTGGAAAAGTAATCCTGTTAGCTTTTTACCTAAGAAAGCTGAAATGACAAATTGTCAAGATCACTTGGTGTGAGGAATAGTGTCTCTGTCAAATGTTTATCAGATTGGAATTCTGTGACAATGAATGCTGCTTTGCCTTCCTTTTCATTTGATATGACTTCCTGATAGTGGACTTTGTGACCCTAGAGCTCTCAGCAAAGACTGCAGCTTGATATTCATGCATTAAAACAAGAAAAATATAATTGATTTTCATATTACAGGATGTGCTTGCAAGATAACCAGCTAGAAAAAAAAGTAATTTGGAGAGATATGTTGATGGATTTTGCTTGTTTTTTTCACAGGTGACTAATTTTGTTAGCGAGTTTATGAATTTTAGCTTTTTTAATTATTTCTACATACATAAAAGGACAAGATGGTTTATTCCAAAAAAAAAAACAAGAGTAGATTTTGACTTTTTTACCCACTTTTTCTCAGGGTGAGCAGGAAGAAAAAAGTTTTGCAGTCTTCTTTATGTGACACACAAATGTGTTTCAAAATTTATCTATGTAATTGCTTTCCTACCATTTTAAATATTTGCTGTCAGAAGAAGAAGCATTGATAAAGAGACAGTATATATTTTGCTTTGGATAAACATTCTGTAATAAAACCATAACAAGGTGGGGGCTTTTGTTATTACAATTCATTTTTACCAAGTGGCCTATCAGTAATGACCTTGACTCAGGATCATTTATTAGAAAATAAACAGATAGATGGAATAAATGACTTGTGGAAAAGGCTTGGGCTATGAACTCTCCCAGATGGTCATTAATCCCCCAAGAAATGCTACAGACCCTAATCATTAAGACATAATAAATGTATT
This sequence comes from Setophaga petechia, assembly GCA_024362935.1. Classification (NCBI taxonomy): domain Eukaryota; kingdom Metazoa; phylum Chordata; class Aves; order Passeriformes; family Parulidae; genus Setophaga; species Setophaga petechia. The sequence goes on from JANCRA010000008.1 coordinate 36,226,693, forward strand.
ATTACAGTGTCTAAATGCTGAACTGCATTTTCTTTTTGTTTAATTAACCTTTTGGAAATAATTTACTAATGGAAAAGGTCAATATCTGTTTGCCATGGAGATGCCACATTATTTTTTTTATTCACAGCAAACACAAATAAATTATGGAAAGCTCTTCATGTGTTTGTACACTTCACACTTCACACAGCTGAGAGCTGTTGACTATTGGAAATGAAGGGCAAGGGCATGATTAGAAAGACTCATTATGCACTGGCTCAATACTTTGGTGCTGTTCTTCATGAATGTGCTTAGCACTCAGAGGAGACTATGAATTCTCAGCTGGGCAGGCAAAATTGAATTTTGCTGTTCTGTCACAGGGAAGCTAAAGGGCAGAGGAAAAGGGCAAAGCTAAGATGATTGATCTGGGAAAAGATCCTTGGATACCCAGGCTTCCTTTTCCTGTAGCTACTTGGGAATGCATTTCTAGGGAAGTGTCATGGACATTGCCAGTGATTGTCATACTTATGAGTGGGGAATACTCCTGCTGGTTTGGCTGCCTGACCACACAGAGTGAGTGCTCCTGACATGCCTGGACATTTGATTCCTCAGTGGCAACACCAGGTGGAAGACTGGTTTTCCAGAGTTCTTGAAGAAACTGAGACGTACAATCAACAAGAATTGTCATAAACATTCATTTCCTACCAGTATTGCCAATATGAGGTGGTGCTAGTCATTTGGAACATACATCTGATCTTGCAATTTCTAAAGCTGATTCAGGGTTGTACACATTCATCTTCAATTAGGGAGTTCCTGATTCCCCTGTTAGCAAGATTTTGAAAATTTGATGTTTATATCTGGCTCATAACAAATTAACCACAGAATGGATGTCCAAAGACACCTCATTTATAGATACCTACTAATATTTATTATACTTACGGAATATGGTACAAAATGTTGGTATTTTAAAAGTGGGGGTGCTTTTTTCTGTGTATCTCTAGATATTCTCACAGCTTCCAGATTAATAACTCATTCATCTGCCTCTCAAACATGCATATATAAATATAAATATGATGCACTATTTTGACATAAACTATTTCAATTTTAACAGTTATTACGTACTAAGTAAAAGCTTCCCCTTTCTTTTAAAAACTCAATTGATCAACACAGCTTGAGACATAAATTCTCAGCTATGAATTATTTCCATTATATCAAGAAAAGTTTTTCCAAGCAGTTCCCAAACTTTTAGAAAGAAATTTTTGTTATAAAAAGCATTGGTAAACAGTTAAGTTTATGCTTATCTTCTTCCTTTCATTTAGGACTAGAAATTCAATCAAAAACTCTGAAAATGTTGCTTTGTCAGATATGTATTTACCTTGGAAAAAGGGACAATGTATTCAGCAAGGTTAATGGAAGACATGGAAGAAGGATAATTTAATGTTTAGCTTAGCCTTTTATCTGATTTATCATGCAATTTTCAGTTTTATTCTCTGATTTTATTAAATAATTTATTAAATACAGTTCCTTTGCTTGCACTGAAAAGAGCAAAATTTAGACAGGAACTTGATAATGCATAACAAGTACACTAGAACACACATTATGGTCACTTACAACTATAACTTCACAACAGTCTGAAATAAATTACTTATTCTAACATTAGATGTTTTGAAGTAGAAATCAACCTCCTTATAATGAGGAAAACTTGGTCTATAACTGGTTGGGAACATGTTTTAGCTTTGTCCCTACAGCTGTTGTAGCTGGAGGACTCTAAAGTAATATACAATAATCTGTGAAAAAAGAATATTGGAGAAAAGTTCAGATTAATTCATGACACTAAAACAGTTACATCTCCATTGTATTTAATTGTTGTGAGGTAACAGTTTCTATAAAACTCTATCTGCACTTTTTCATAATCACTGAACTTAAATATCCACATCAAAAGGTGCCTGTGGGAGGAGTCTGCCTCAGGCTGAGTATTTTGGGTGAACTTTAAGCTAAAATAGCCTATTTTCTCAAAAAAAAAAAAAAAAAAAAAAAAAAAGGTTGATGCTAAAAAGGTCCATTACAAAACTTTACCATTTCCATTCCTTTGCACAAAGAAAAGGAATTCACTAGGACTGAGACAGTGCTCTCTGTCTAGTATGATTATTGTGTCCTTTCACATGGGAATTAAAAGGTTGGACTAACCTTACAGGGGTCAGGGCAAACACAAGAGCAAAAGAATGATTGTGAAAAATGGATTTTTTCATATATTAAATTGAAACTGCATAGCACTTAGATTCTGTAGTAAGAGGAGCAAAGGCAGAAGTTTGTCTGGAATGTCAAATAAAAATCAAGACTACAAACATGGAGCTTTTGCCTTCTGCTTAACCTGCACTTCCCCCTGCCAATGTCCTGCTGAGGAGGAGGAAGTGGAATGGAAATAAATGAATAGCCTGGAGGGAAAGAGGGAAAGTGGGAGAGTGCAAGGTCAAGAAACAAAAAGCAGAATGTATGATGTTGCAAAATAGGACCCTAGAGGAATAGAAGACAATAGGGTTAGGTAAGAGCTATGAAATTGGAATAAAAACTACTTTATCTCCACACCATGCCACCGCATGTTTTTTCTCTCTAGTGCCAAGTGTGGAGGGGGAAGGAAAGAACAAACTCATTCCATGCAAGAGGGAACCTTAAAATACTTTAATTGTAAAATGGAACATTTTGTCAGCACCTTTTTCCTCATGCTTGTTAATGCCATCATTTTGTTCTTGTGCTTATTGTTGTCTGAATGCAGATCCTAAACTTTAGACTGACAGCTTTGAGGTACCCTCTCCCAAGAGTCCAGCATTATGGAGAACATTTCAGACTCCTATTACCAAATGTATTCAGAAGACTGGGAAACTTCTAAAGAAACAATAGAGTAATTATATTGACAGAGAAACCTAATGGCAGGAATAAAGTATGAAAATCTGTGTGCAGCAGTTTATATCTTGGTGAAGTAATTTAAATCTATCTATCTATCTATCTATCTATCTATCTATCTAGTGACCACTCTTTTAATACTGATTTTGTTTTCTTGAAAGAGATTATTGTAGCCTCTTCATTTTGATGCATGACCATATCTTATCTGGGACACTTCAGAAGTCATTTTGGAACAGTAGGGCACATTTGGTTCTAGAGTAAAATGTAGGGGAGAAATTTTGATATACATATTTAGACATATCTTTCCAGAAAGTGGTTGTGTGCAAAAATAAATATAAAATTGCTGCAAATTTCTTCAATGTCTGTTTGCATATTTGCTATAAAGGATAGAGAAATGCTATCTCTCAATAGTATTCATCTTCAGGAAGAAATGAACTTGGCTTTGTGCCTTAATCACACATTACAAACCCTCTGGAAATTCACTCCTCATTTCAATAATGGACTGAATTGGATTAATTTCTGTGTTAAATTACAATGCTTCAAAGTCCACTACAAAACTGCAGTGTAGTTAATAAATACTTATTAAGATAAAGCTCCAGCCATACCAAACCCTCCACGTAAGAGGAAACAAGCTCCACTTCAGGAAAGCTATTGCAATTCACTTTTAAAACATCATAGTAAACTCTCTGTTTCTGCCCTTTGGTCGGAATTTCAGAATAAAAAATACAGAAGTGCTCTTCAGAGAGCTGACTGGACAAGTCAGTGTAATGAACAACAACTTTTTGTTGTTCATTACAACAAAATGTAGTTTCAGGTGCTTCCTCTTTCAGAAGAATATGCTACCTCACTTTTCTTTCTCCCAGTAGTACTCAACTTGAAAAGCAGAGAAACTTGCCTATGAAGAAGGCTGATGGTTTAGCTTTTGGTTTGGTAGTTTGTTTTTGTTTGTTTGTTTGGTTGGTTGGTTTTTTGTTTGTTTCTTTTTAAATTTCACATATACTAAGAAAATTATGATTTACCCTTGCTCCTCAATTTGAGTCAAATAAAATCCACAGGTAATGGAGATTTACCTCCTATACACTTATGAACAAAAATGTCCTATATTTAAAGCAAACAAATGATAATTTTAACCCCGTGTCTGTGGGAGAGAATATACAGCTTTGTTTGTATATGTTATAACTGATTGTTACTCTAGTCTCTGCTACAATTCAGCATTTTTATTAAAGACTTCTTTCCAAAATTTTTACCTTCTCTTTTCCCTGCCTTTTTCTCATATGGGTTATAGAGCTGTCAATGAAGGGTAGTTAGCAAATCTCACAGCCCCAAATAAAGCTGTGTTTGAAAATAATAATGGTGATGGTCACCCACTACATCACCACGATTTTATTTCTTTTTACTACAGTCTCATGTTATTGTTAGGATGAAAACAAACCGCTTTTATGGTAGGACATTTCTCTTGTTCTTCCATTTTAAAAATAAATTTGCTCCAGATGTCAAGAAAACCTTTAAAATATTGCACTGTGTATGACTGATGTACTGCATTATTTTACCAAATCTCTGATGCCACAGAAATTCCACTGCTACAGACTAGCTTGTATTTTTACACACATTTTGAATCTTTTATGTTTTTCTAAAAAGATATTGTATGTCTCAAATGGTAATATCACAAGATTAAAATTGACATTGATTTGCTTTGTGGTTACTGACCAAGGGGCTAATTTAATGTCTGAGAAATTAAATTCTTCTTGATTTCAGAATTCAGATAGTGCCAGACTGGGAACCAGATATTGGATTAATCTCCATCTAAACCCACATATCTAAACCAGTAACCTATATCTCAACTTGTTACATAGGCTTCTTCAACAGATCAAAAGAGGTGTTTATTGTACACTGTTTAACATGTTCTAAGATAGATGACTTAGGAGACATATCTGTCAGCACCCTTTCCTATTTACCTTTTTTGTTCCTTTTTTAGAGCCGACCTTTGGACACAGAAAGAAATGTTAATACATCAAGGTTTGAGGAAAGCTTTCCAGTTTAAAACAAAAGCTAAATATGCTTTGAAATATTAAAATTGTTTAATGTTTGACATAATTAGATATGCAATTTTTAGTAATTTTTTTCTGACTATGGTTCTATGCTTTATATTTTGAAGGCATGTCTTTTGATTTTTTGATATTTTTAGTAATACATGTTTGAATTATGGAAATAATGCATATTTTTATTTAATTTGTCCTCTTTGATGTTCCCAGGCAACCTAATGTGTTGAAGCCTAAAAAAGTGCTTATACTGTGGCAGAACAAAGATAGAAAAACTGCTTGAAGAGGTTTGTGCTATTTTCTACTATATTCAAAGCACTCATGCTAATTTAACAGCAGTCTAAAATATTTTATTTTCTTATTCATTAGGTTGCTAAGGAATCAGAGGTTAAGAGAAGGTAGGGCAACTTACTCCTGACAAGTGAACTGCCAAGGAGATGAGGAACATAAGTGCTAAGATGACTAGAAATTTGCTCAGTTATTGTCACAGTTTCAAAAGATCTGATATGTTAATTCAAACATTTCGATCCCACCAATCAGTAATATCAATAAATCATTTACTTCTACAAAGAAATGTCAGGAAATTTTTGAACAATTCTCAGTAATTTCTTTGTAACTCTAGGCAGCTGCAGCGCCTATCACAAGCCTAATGAGCTCTGGGCTGTAGTAGCTGGAACTTGGATAGTTTTCTCTGCATATTGCAAAACAATGTGGATTTGTGAGGAGGAAGGAAAGCTATAGAGGTATGCCAGAGGTGATCCCATGTCTTTGGGAGAGGCATAGTTCAGCAGATGCAATTGAACTCATCTTGGTTTTTGACACACCTTGTCTGTATGTTTGCTTGCTGCCCTTATGATTGCGAATATATGACAAATGATCTAAAGATAGATTTTTTTGTGCAGTAGAAAAGCAAAGGGGGAAAAATATTTGAAATAGAAGGTTCCATTTTTGTTGACAATTAGATAGAAAAGAAATCTATCAACTGCTATATTTTCTGGAAATGAAAAAATGCTGGAAATGTGCTGACTGCTGAATTTTTCTTTGAAACATTTGTGATGGCAAGTATCTCACGTTAAATGGATGAATATTTTTTGTTCTTACATTTATTGCTTTTCAGTAGTGCTATTTAGAAAGCACTCAAGTGCATTTATCTTTCTGTAAATACTTCAGTCCTGTGAGTCAAAACAATACTGTTCACGTGTGCCAAGGATACCTATTGTATGTATTATGAAAAAGAAAAAATTGTCAGTTGACATACACCACCTCCATATAGAAGTTCATCACCCCATAAAGCCCCCTAAACACAACAAAGACTTTATGATACAAATGAATCGTTGAATTTAGACTGCAGATTGTTATGGAAGCCCTCACAATGGTTACTAAGTTGGGATTCTGAAAAAGCTCAAGACAGATCAATGAATCACTGGTATTGTCAGGGCCAACTTCAGGCTTTGTAAGTAGAGGCAGTTGCTTAGGCAGTAAAACTGTTATGGACAAGAAAATATCCATAGTTTAATTATCTTTAAGTAGATCTTTAATTACTGTACCTTCCTATACCTTTACTACATGACTGGAAAGACATTTTGGTTGGCTAATATAGGATCAGTGTGTATGAGCTAGGAGTTACTGCTATGCAGAAGCAGGGCAGGAGAAAATAGGCAGTAAGACTGACAATGAAATTCTGTTGTCATATTTCAGCCCTACTTCTTCTCCCTGTGCCTTCTTTTACTGCCAGACTTGCCTCTCCCCACTTAGAAGTGCAAAAACTATTTTTTGTCGTGTGTTCCTGAGGTCTTGTGCTGCTCCCTGAACCAGCTATGTTGGCAGAACAGAAAGCAATTCAATTGCCATTATAAGAAACCTATTTATATGACCTTTATAAATGTCCACTGTATTTTTCCACTTTTCTAAATGAATGAATGTCATAAAAGAAAGTCTGATGTGATGAAAAATTCATATTTTAAGACCTCTGAATTTCTCTTGATAGTTCTTTTAGTCAAATTTGACAATATCTTTTAAGTACATTGGTCTTAATTAAAAACTTCAATTACAGCTAATCCATCATATACTTTGAAAAATTTTCCAGTCTTAATTACAAACACTGTTAATAATGTAAAACTCATATATCATTAAAGTTCAAGCTTCAGGTTTCAGCTATCTGATAATTTCATTCCTCTTGCTATTAATATATAAGCCCTCCAGTGTGAGCTCTCTGTGTAGGGATCTATAGACCGATTAACTTGCATCCTAACTTTATCCTCCAAAATTTAAATAAGAGTCTTCTCTTTAATATGGGTCAGCTAAGAACCATCCACTGCCCTGAAGTAATATTGAGGCAAATTTTTGATGCATCAGCTTAGATCCCAGGAGGAACAGCCCCATTTATAGAGGATGTTATCTATTCCAGTTAGCTAGGCTTGTTAAAACTGGCTTGGGTACCTGTGTGCAGAAGTGCACAGTGTCATGTAGACATAATCGGTCTCTGTGGCAGCATTAACAAGTTAAAAAAAATATATATATAACAAAGGTACTTAGAATGACAGATGGAAATGATACATTAAAAGAAACCTACAGGCCAAAATACATTAGCAGGGAAAATGGCAATAAAATTGGAAATTTAGTGTTTGAATGATCTTGGTGAAATTCAAAGGAAATTAATACAAACCCAGTGTTCTAGGTTGTAAGAGTCACTGTGCTGTCTATAATGCAGCCTAACTCGTATATCTACTGGCATTGTTATGATGTTAATATCACATTGTTATGATGTTAATATTTCTGCACTACTTTCCTGACATGACTCAAAGAAGCCCAGGGACAATCTACTTAACATTTAGCAAAACAAATGTTAAAATTGACTGGCAACTCTAAGAACTTGAGAATGTAACTTTTGTAATAACATAGAAAAGTATTTGCAACAATGAGCTCTTACTTCAAAGGTTTGATAGTATATATTTTCCACATTTTTACATGCCTGACACTCAAATTTTTCATGTTCCCTTGGATGATTAAAAATATTTAGCATTCTAGACTGCTCCTCCTACAGAGCAAAACATCAGAACTAAGAGTGGAAGGATTCAACCAAGTTACAAAATTGTTTACCTTAAAGAAGCCTCCAAAGATGTGTTCTTTACTATTGCCTACCTTCAGATATGTTATTTTCTACGCCTGGTGAACTAAACTGAGGGAGATTTTCTAGCTGAAAACTAGCAGTTCTTTTGACAGGTAAGATTTTTGTAAAACAGTCTCCTTACCTGATTCATCATAGATACCAAGTCCTTGGAAAAGGGGGAGATGGGAATAGTCAGCCAGGTATGACAAGAGTGGCAGATCACCTCATCAGTGTTAAAATTATTGTAGAAACACACTTTTCCATTAAGTAGTACTTCACAGTAATTTTATTCAATCTCATACGACTGTGTAAAGTAAGATATCCCACTGAAGTGGATGAATGAGGCCTGTATTGACATGAAATCACTTAGGATATTTAGGCAGAATGGGTTAAGTATAACTTGAATTCAGGGTGCTGTGCTGCACACCAAGATACCCCATTTTAACCTGAGACCTTGCCTGTTTCCCTGTGATAATGACTGAACTAATACATGCTACTTTGTCTGACATTCCTTATAATATACTATGCTTTGTTCAAGTAAATACAGTGTTTGAATTCTTTGTGACGTAAATCATCTTAATATCTGCCTTAAATATTGTTTAATTTATAAAAAGCAAAGCCAGGAGATACTATTAATCACTGCTGCCAACCTGAGCATACCCATATGGGTTGTAATCTGTAGCTTTCCTGTTTTCTAATGCTTCTAAAGCTGCTAAATATAAGCCTGTACATTAGTATAATGAATAGAACTGCAAAAATTATGCTTAGTTAAGATTTGTAGTTGTACTTTTTAACTATAATGTATAATTTAGTATCTCCTTAATCATATAATTTGGAGACAATGGTGTAGATCATAAGAGTTTTTGTTTTCAGTCTTATGATTTAATTGCTGCCTCTGTAGGTTCTGCTTGTCCAGTAAGAACATTTTTCATATACATTCCTCATGGGCTGGACAATATATTTAAAAATGTATTTGGGCTAATTCTAATTTACGGTTGCTTGTGAGTAAGAATACTGCATTAATAACTGCTGGGGAAAGGAGCCCCAGTGATGGGGTACTGGGATTCAGCCCCAAATACAAAACTTATGAAGTCAGTGGAAAGGCATATACATCATCAATGGGCCTTATATTAGGATTGCAAAACTACAGCTGAAATATCTCTGCTGAAACGAATGAAAAAAAAGGGATTTGTTACCAGTACTTGTTTCTTTAATACCAAGATCAACAGAGAGTTATGTCTCCATGCATTGATTCTTCACATGTGATCTCTACCTGCAGTCCAAGGATAGAACTGTATTTACAGCAATATTATATAAACCTTATCTACCTCAGAAGATTCTAATGTTAAGTGTTTCTCTGATCCAGATTGTAGCATACATTTGATCATGCATATGTCTGGTGAATGTACCACACTGAGGTTCAAAACTTAAAGCCTGGTAAACTTAGTGTGTTTATGTTGGTTTGGTTTCTTGGGTTTTCTTTGGCAGTGGAGAGTTAAATGTCAAGAACTTTATAGATTGTCAAGACACCAAGTCAGTGAAAAGGAGGCTCTTTCATCTCCTCTCTTTTGGGTTTTGTGTTATGACTAATTTATCTACATACTGTGCTTAATATGTCAATATCTAGCAGGTTGAAAAACACAATCAACAAGCTTGAATACTTAAATGCTTCCACAAATACAACATTTGTAGCATTAATCTTCTTTCTCTGCCTGCTGATGAGTTTTCACAGTGAAACATTTGCTTTGATGTAGATCTGCACAGATGTTATTCCAATGAATTTGATACCCTAAGAATTTGTCTTTGTGCTGCTCTGACCTACTGCTGAGAACCTTCTCGAGATCCCACCACTGTACACAGCATCATTGCTGATGCTTTTAAACCACTTCCACTGAAGATTGTTTGATTAAAATGCTAATAAAGTATTCCATATAAAATGGTTCCATTTGCTTCATACACGGCATCTGAGGTACTCACAAATGGATTTAAAATCACCCCTGTATGCAGCTGACATTTCTAAGGGGCAGTTTAGCGTCCACTTAAGCTGGCCTAAAACTGCTGTCCCGTTGAGTCTGCAGCACCAATTCTGTAGCAAAGAGACTGCCTACTGCTCTGACACAAAGAGGCTGGCAGGAGCACACAGCTGGGACAGAGGAAGAGTGCAGCACCACAGCTTTGGCAGCTGCTCCATCCTCCTCTCGGCTGACTGTGACATCAGACACTTTTCAGCTCTTCAGTCATACAGTGATGGAGAACTGCACTAACAAAAGTATTTGCAATATGGAAAAACATGTCACTGCCTTTTGTACTTTGTTTGCACGGTGTGATAAACATGCTAATTTTCAGTTTTAATAAAACCAGGATATTCTTGCCTGCCTTTTTGTGTTTTGTTGCTATTGCTTATAGCTAGCTACCAATCCTAAATGAAAAAAGAAAATCATCTTAAATAAAATAGCAGTAGATTATAAAAATAAAGAGTGTCACACACACTCTTTTCCATGTACTCTATTCTCCATTTTCCCTGAAACCACTTGGTGCCCAAAAGACAGAAACTTTGCTATCAATTATTTATATACTTTATCTTTCACCCCCTTTATTTGCCACACATTCATCAGTAACATCAGATTTCTCCCTCCAAAACTACTGGTCTCACAATGTGGAGTTTGTAATTTTTCCTGTCAGGTGGGGTTATACAAAGAGGAAATGGACCTGGGTATTGCAAAAAAAGTGTCATAGTCAAGCAAGAGACACAATTTGGAGGAATGCTCTTTTCTCTGAGAATGTGGTATACATTTTGTTCCAGTACCTGTTTATTATAAAACATCTGAGCTACTCTTGAGTGGCAGAGGGTCTAACTTCTTCCCTCTAATACAATTCATTTATGCCTGCAAGTTTCTATTTGTGATTACATTATTGAAAGGTGACATGATTTCACAGGACTTCCCTTTTTGTTTAAAACAAAAGTATCCTGTTTGCAGAAACAGACAAGAGACTAGATCATTTGAGATTGAGAGATTGTGGTTATCATCCTTAAAGGGGAACAGTCCATTTCATCCATGTTTCTTTGTGAAAGGTGAGTCCTTCTGACAATAGACTAAGGCTTTAAACTGGATCCTTATCACCACTGCATTATTTTCCAATATTTTTTCATTTGTCTGTTATAAAAGAAGGGATTGTGCATGAGTGTTTCAAAAATTCATAGTGAATTAGGTCTTTGAGTAGATTTAGAATCAGAAAAGTCTATCTTTCCATCTGTAGTGGGGTTTAGTAATGAAATAAGCACCACGCCCTGCCAATATGGAAAGACTTCCAAGTGGTCAAGAACTCTCACCCAAACTTGTGATGCCTCTTCAATAAAACCTCTTCTTTAAACTTAGGAATTTATGTACTGGTGCTACTTAAGGAGTTAGACAGAAGTTGGAAGAGTTCACCACCACTGGAACCTGATTATCTCAATCCAGATCCTTCCTAAATACCTAGCTCATTTTGTGAATGTTGATTAATGTCTCATATTTGACAGCAGCACCTCATTCATGCATGAACTTCTGAACCGTTATTCTATTTGACACTGGCAACTATTTTGTTGCAGTCCAGCTGACTGTTCTACTCTTCACTCCTATCTGTTAGCACTTGGCCTGTACTCGAGGAAAATAGCACTACTAGCATTTTCAAGATCATTTAGATGCATGATATTGGTATCAGTGCAGAATGCTATCCCTGGAGCAGTACACCACAGTGTATCATCAACAATTATCCATGATTTCTTGCATTAAGAAATTGATGTGACAGTGAGGTCACTTTCCCATGACTCAAAACTTATTTCTCTGTTACAGTATCTCTTTCTTTGTTATGGTATTTTTGGGCTGATAGCCCTAACCTTGCTTTTCAGCCATTCATAATTATGAAGTATATTTGAAAAAGTAATAATATAATGCAATTGGTTACCAGATGGTCAATGTCTCTACAAACAAAAATGTAAATGGTAACTATTAAGTTACTTTCACAATTAACAGTTGCTCTGGAAGTGACTCTGTTTTAGTGACCACTCTTTAAACATGTGGAATGCCAATATAATTCAGACTCATTTTGAACAAAAGAGTTGGTTACAAAGCAGAGTCACTATTTCTAATTACCTACATCCACCTCCTTTGAAGTTTGCTTTACTTAACTGTTTATCCTTGATACCAGTTGTATCCAAATTTTTGTTTTTGTTCTTGAGTTGTAGTATAGTTACTATGTGTCTCTGTTGAATATTCAAAACTACCAATAGAAAAAAAAAAAAGAACACTAGTTTTACCACTACTGGTTTTTGGTTTTGCCTGAACTTGAGTTTTGTGGTGTTTTTTGGTTGAGTTTTTGTGTCTTTTTGGTTTTTGGGGGTTTTTTTGATGGGTTGTATTGGAAGCAAAGTAGCTTGAAAATGACAGACACTAAGTAGCCTAAACCATTTGAAATCACACATGGTTAAAGACATTCCTGCTTTGCTATTTGCTTAGCAAAAAATGAGTCTGAACTATTTTGCCAGTGCATCTTTGTTAAAGTGAAAAAAGCTGCCACAGAAAAAGTGAAATGCCATACAAATGCCTTCATTGCCTTATTTATTAGACTTTTTCTAAATGGTACCATTTGTGAATATATGGGGCAAGTCAGTAAATCATGTTCATGTTTCTCCACAAATATCACACTGCAGTTGAACACTGTATATGTAATGATCTCAGCACAGGTCCCAGGGAATGAGAAAAGCTCTTGGGAAAGCTTTACTCTTGCTTTTAACCTAACATAAGTCTTACACATACTCTGCTCATTCTGAATTGCCTGACAATTTATGGGAAAAGTCATTCTCTGAGACTTAAATATTTTCCAGAATGGGCCAGCCTTGGGAAAAAAATGTAATGGGTACAATGAGAATAGAAGGAAAGATTTGGGATGTGTTCATTTGTAGTGTATTCCACTCAGTTTCTACAGACTTAAAGGGGGACGTGGCCTCTATTGTTGCTTTATACTTCTTTTTGCCTTTCTCCTGGAATAACTTCCTGGTAGCATAAAAAGGTACAACTGTAAAAGATTCAAGGTCAGGGAATTATGTGCTGATCTTTGTTCATTATGCAAATTTCTTCTGATGGGAAGATATGATCCAGGCAATAATCAGTATTTTTCCCTTTTAAGCCGAGTCCATAGGGCACATCTGAGACATTAGGATGGTTCCAGGCACAGTTCATCACTAATGTAAATGTGCATAATTTAATAATTTAATCCTTCTGGGGTGTACTCTGCAGTACAAAGAAACAGAATCCATATCCATAATGTATGGCCTTTATATATTCATATTTTCATTTCAATACAGTTACACATTGAGTAGCTTGAGCAACACTTAAATATGCAACAGCATTTCTAGGTATGGGGGCAAATAAAAAAAAAGAAGAATACAGGCCTTGGAAAAAGTTATGCTTATTGAGATGATTAAAATCCACATCCTTTGAAGTACAGATTATAAACACAGTAAGTGGTAACACACCCAAAATCTCACAGCCTTTTGTTTCCTGCACTCGACTACCAAAGAACAGCTTGGTCACAAACATCAGGTCACGAAATCAGGCCCTGAAAGTCATCATCGTCAACCCAAACTGATTCAAACCCAGCGGTTTGACAGCGGTGCTACACATCTTGGATTTTGCGGGCAGACCACAGCACCAGGGGGGCAGGCCAGTATTTTCTGCTGGCTCTTCAGCACACCACTGACCGTGACCACCGAGCGGCAGAGGATTTTACTCCTCATGACGCCTTTGTATTTACTTCAGAAGCCTTCAGCTAAAACTGAATGAGAATCATTTTAATGCATCGCATAAAACGAAGAGCCAGCGCAGAAGCGCTGCCAATAAAGAAGTGTGACGGCCACAAACAAAAGCGGAAGGTGCGCATCCCTGCGGTCCCTGAGACACGGGCACTGCTAGGGTAGTTATTCCGCTCTCACAAAGTTGTCACCCACAGCAGCGGTGGCTCCTGACGCCCTGCCCAGCCCAGCCCAGCCCAGCCCAGCCCAGCCCAGCCCAGCCCTGCCCTGCCCTGACGAGCTCGCCGGTGTCCAGGCCGCTGGACACATCGTCCCTGACACTGCCCCGGCCGGGAGCTGCGGGGGCCGGTCCGCGGTGGGGCGGTGGCTGTCGGGCCACGGGGGTGACCCACCGCGGCAGCTTTTCTTTTCTTCCACGAACCTCCGCGTACCTCCTCAGCTCCCCGCTCCCCGTACCGGGACCCGCTGCACCGGGTCCCCGCGGTCTCTCGCCTCCCCCGGCCCCTGCGCCGCCGCCAGCCGCGGCCCCCCCACTCCAGCCCCGGCCCCGGCCCTGCCCCCGGGCGCTCCCGCCGAGCCCGGCTCCGCTCCGCTGGCAGCCCAGGCGCGGGGGCAGCGGTGGCATCGGCGGCCGGGAGCGGGGCTGGGCGCCGGGAGCAGCGGGGCAGCGCACGCAGCCGCAGGGAAGAGCCGCCGGGATCCACGGCGGGACCGGCAGCCCGCCCGCCGCCGAGCTCGGCGCGGAGGATCGGCACATCGCCGTTCCGCCGGGGGCGGCTCTGCCAACCCCCCCGCCGCTTCTCCGCCTCCCTCCCACCCTCCTTCCCTGCCTCCTTCCTTCCCTCCCCGCCCCTCCGGAGCGACATCCCTGCGAGTTTGCCTGGCTGCTCTGCCCGTCGCTGGGCGCTCGCCGCCGCATCTCCCTCGCCATCAACTCCTGGGAGCCGCCGGCGGAGGGCAGGGACCAGAAGTTGCGGCCAGTCCGGGTGGAAAAGTAGCGGCAAGAGCGGAAGAGGCCGGCACCGAGCGCACCCCGGCCCTGCCGAGCGGGGCCGGCACGGCGGCCGCCACCCGCAGCCCCCAGCCGGGGCCGGCCCCGCGCCCCGGGCCGCGCCGGCCGGGACAGAGCGACGCAGCCCCGCGGGAGCCGGCGTGAGGCCGCCGCGGTAAGACGGGGCTGGGCTCGGGGGCGGCGGCCCCGCGGTCCGCGCCGAAACTTGTGCAAGTTGTGCGGCCCCGGCGGCGCGGGCAGGGGCGCGGCGGCGGCGGGCGCCCTCTGGCGGGCTCGGTGCGGGCGGCGCGGCGGGGCTCCCGCTCGGTGATCCCGGCTGTCGGGTTTCCTGCTTCCCGCCGCCCTTCCGCACGCGTGGTGAAAAACACGCGTGTGCTCTTATTTTAATTCGGCGTGAATTGAATTTCGGTGGTGTGTCTCAGATTTATTTTCATGGTTAGCTCCCGGTAGCGTAACTGGAATTTATTCCCCGAGACCTCATGTTCGCGCTGGAAATGGTGAAATAAATTGAGCTTGAGTAGCCAGTCTGAATTGCTCTTTTGCGAAGGGTAAACTTTGTGGAACTTTGAAAATGCTCTTTCTTTTATTTCTTGATTTCTTTAAAATTCTTTGATTTCCTTCATCTTTCCTCTAAATTTAGCAGCAGTTTGTTAACCAAAGTACTTTAAATATGTTCTGACATCTGCACAGCTTCAGAGAACTTTTGTTTCTATTTCTACAGAAAGAACCTACATGTGAAGTGAAAGGAAACCTGAAACTGCTCTTCTTACAAGAAAGTATTGGCTTTCTGCCTCTTTCACATGTTTTCCTTTTGCATCATAATGGAAGGAGCAGGATTTTTTGAATCATCGAGGCCAAATTTGGGCATCACTAGCTAAAGAGAAGATTAAAAAAGACTTGAAAATATGTCAATATGACTCTTAATTCAGGTGCATCTTTCATAAACCGAGAGGAATAGTGGTTAAAATCACTACAGTTTCATCAAAAGGATCTAATGGAGGATCTATGTTGATTTTTTTTTTATTATTGTTTTCCTTCCTGTCACTCCATGAATCCCAAAAGAGAAAGATGGAAAGAGTGTGTAAGGAAAGTGAAAAAAGGCAACGACTGAAGACAGTAACTTCAATTTTGGAGTCTATTTTCCAAGTGTTCTATATTCCCTATTTTATCAAATATAACACATTGTTTTTAATAAATTATATCATTTTGTGATCAGTGGAGTTTTCATCAGCTCTTAAAGTGGAATTTGGTCTGATTGAAAGCTTTTTAAAAAAGCAAACATATTTCTCCAATTCCTTTTTTAGATCATGCTTTTCAAGTTACCAAGAGATAGTGTTTCAGTCTGTTGCCAGTCAACCTGTGCTTTATATACATATCGTAGAGATTTTACTTTGTCCCTGATTGTAGTGCTTATGCTTGTAGTGTTGTATTTGAGGAAAGTGTGAACAGACCAGGCACCTGAGATTTGATTTTTCAAGAGCCTTGTCATTTCGATGTTGTATCTCAGATTACAAGTAGTCTGAGCCTTTGTTGTAATGCACAGTATACAATAGGTCTTTTCTCATAAAAATATGCCTTAAGATACTATTTTTTTTAACAAACTGGATGAAAGTTTGATATCTGAACACTGTTTTGTGAAGAAATGTATGTCTGGGGAAGAGGACCTGCCTGATGGATCATGGCTCTGATGTTCACGGGGCATACTCTGTTTCTAGCATTAATGGTGTTTGATGTCTTCACTTTTGAAGAATCTGTAAGTAATTACTCTGACTGGGTGACTTTCATAGAAAATGTAGATCAATATGAAAAACAGCAACTTGAAGGTCTTAGTGCTGAGCAGAAGCTGAAAAGAACAGTTCTTCATCCAAGCTTGTATTTCGACCCTCAGGATGTTCAGACGCTGAGGCAAAAGGCTCGTACAAGCCATTTGCATCTCTTCAGAGCCATCAGAAGTGCAGTGATGGTTATGCTGTCCAACCCTTTATACTACCTACCTCCACCCAAGCACATTGATTTTGCGGCCAAGTGGAATGAGATTTATGGTAACAACCTGCCCCCTCTAGCATTCTACTGTTTGCTGTGCCCTGAAGATAAAGCTGCGTTTGATTTTGCCCTAGAGTATATGGATAGAATGGCTGGCTACAAAAACTGGTTGGTTGAGAATGCTCCTGGGGATGAAGTGCCACTTGGTCACTCCCTGACAGGATTTGCCACTGCTTTTGACTTCTTGTATAATTCACTGGAAAATGAGAGAAGGCAAAAATACCTGGAGAAGATATGGTCTGTAAGCGAGGAGATGTATGAGTACTCCAAGGTTCGTTCCTGGGGAAAGCAGCTTCTCCATAATCACCAAGCAACCAATATGCTTGCTCTGCTTATTGGGGCTTTAGTTGCTGGAGTGGACAAAGGATCTCAGGCGAATATTTGGAAACACACTGTGGTTGATGTGATGGAGAAAACAATGTTTCTCCTCAATCATATTGTGGATGGGTCTCTGGATGAGGGAGTAGCTTACGGGAGTTACACAGCCAAGTCAGTAACACAGTACGTTTTCCTGGCCCAGCGCCACTTCGGTATTAACAACTTGGAGAATAACTGGCTAAAAATGCACTTTTGGTTTTACTATGCCACCCTATTGCCAGGCTTCCAGAGGACTGTGGGTGTTGCAGATTCCAATTACAACTGGTTTTATGGTCCTGAGAGCCAACTGGTTTTCTTGGATAAGTTCATCATGAAGAATGGAGCTGGTAACTGGCTGGCGCAGCAAATTAGAAAACACAGACCCAAGGATGGGCCAATGGTGCCATCCACGGCACAGAGGTGGAGTACATTACATACAGAATTTATATGGTATGCTGCTGAAATCACTCCTCAGCCACCTCCTGACTATGGTACTGCTAAAATGCATGTGTTTCCTAACTGGGGAGTTGTTACTTACGGGGCTGGATTGCCAAACAGTCAGACAAACACTTTTGTATCCTTCAAGTCTGGGAAACTTGGTGGACGTGCTGTCTATGACATTGTCCACTTTCAACCCTACAGATGGATTGATGGGTGGAGAAGTTTCAATCCAGGGCATGAACATCCCGATCAGAATTCCTTCACTTTTGCTCCCAATGGACAGGTGTTTGTATCTGAGGCTCTCTATGGACCTAAACTCAGCCACCTGAACAATGTCTTGGTGTTTGCTCCATCTCCTACAAGCCAGTGCAACCAGCCTTGGGAAGGACAGCTTGGTGAGTGCGCCCAGTGGCTGAAGTGGATTGGTGACGAGGTTGGAGACTCAACTGGAGAAATTATAACAGCCTCCCAGGCTGGTGACATGATGTTTGTGAGTGGTGAGGCAGTATCTGCTTACACATCAGCAATGAAACTGAAAAGTGTGTATCGCGTTTTGCTGCTCTTAAATTCCCAGACCTTGTTAGTGGTTGACCATATCGAGAAGGAGGAAGACTCTCCTGTTAATTCAGTCAGTGCCTTTTTTCATAATCTTGACATTGATTTTAAGTACATACCCTATAAGTTTAAGAACAAGTACAATGGAGCCATGATGGATGTGTGGGATGCCCACTACAAGATGTTTTGGTTTGATCATCGTGGGAGTAGTCCTGTTGCTAGGATACAGGAGGCTGAACAAGCTGCTGAATTCAAAAAGCGATGGACTCAGTTTGTAAATGTTACCTTTCCAATGAAAAACATGCTTACAAGGATTGTTTACCTTTTCTATGGCCCATATGTCAATGTTTCTAACTGTAGACTCATGGATAATGCAAAATCTGGATTTCAGATTTCGCTCAGTGTCAACAACACTGAAAATACCATCTCTGTTGTGACTGAGTATCAGAATTTAAAGGCAAGGTTTGATTACTTGGGATTTGGTGGTTTTGCTAAAGTAGTTCATGAGAATAAAGTGACCAAGTTTGGTCTTGGTACTGAATCTGTGAAAAAAGATATAAAAAATAATAGGGTGGTTTTTCCATTTGGATTCAAAGTGAACATAATTGCAGGGCTAATTTTGGGCGTCAGTTTGGTCATACTGGCTTTTCAGTGGCGGTTTTACATATCCTTTGGCAAAATGTTGCGTTGGATCCTGATCCTGGTTGTTACACTGTGGCTTATTGAATTGGTGGATGTGTGGAGCATGTGTACTCAGCCCATCTGTGCAAAGTGGAGCACTGACGTGACAAGGCTAGAACATGATAAAGGCAATAAAGCCAAACAATTAGAAGGAAACCCTGTCGTTTTGCCAGATGTTATCATTACTTCACTTCCCACTTCTGGTGCAGAAATTTTAAAACAGCTGTTTTTCAACACCAGTGACTTCTTATACATCAGGATACCTACACCCTATCTTGAAATTCCTGAGACTGAATTTGAAATTGATTCCTTTGTAGATCCATGTGAATGGAAGGTTACTGATGTCCAGAATGGTAATTTTCGTCTTATCCAAGGGTGGCTCCAGTCTCTAGTTCAAGACACAAAATTGCATTTACAAAACATTCATTTATATGAAGCTAGCAGAAGTAAAATTGCTCAGCATTCTGCGTTAAGCAAAGACAAAAAGAAAAAGTCCAAAAAGAGTGAATCCCTCTTAGAGCAAAGAAGCAGGGCAAGAGGAAATCAAGAAAAAGATGCTGAATATATTAGGGAACTGAGAAGACACCTTGTCTATTATCCTAATGCACGACCTGTGCTTAGTTTAACCAGTGGGAGCTGGACATTAAAGCTTCCCTTCTTTCAGGAAATTTTAGGACCATCAATGAGAGCGTTATATGTAGTGAGGGACCCACGGGCATGGGTCTATTCAATGCTGTACAAAAATAAGCCGAGCCTTTACTCCTTGAAAAATATTCCACAACGCTTGGCTGCAATGTTTAAAGGGGAGAATGGTAAAGGAAAATGTAGTTTAAATGAAGGCTATGCCTCTGAGTTTGAATCACTGAGAAAAGAAATTTCAAATTCTAATTCAAATGCCATTTCTGTGTTGTCTTATTTATGGTTAGCAAACACAGCAGCAGCAATGAGGATAAACAGGGACTTGCTGCCAAGAAATTATCAGCTGGTCAAGTTTGAAGATATTGTGAGCTTTCCTCAGAAGACTGCTGAAACAATTTTTACCTTTCTTGGTATTCCTCTTCCTCCTGCTAGCTTAAACCAAATATTATTTGCCACCTCCACCAGTCTTTTCTATCTTCCTTATGAAGGAGAGATTTCACCAAGTAGCATTCATGCCTGGAAGCAAAACATGCCCCATGAAGAGATTAGACAGATTGAAGATATCTGTTGTTCACTGATGGACCACTTAGGATACCCAAAGTTTATAGAATAAATGCTGCTGGTCAGCAGAAATTTGCACTAATGATCTCTGAGTCCCAATTTGTGGATAAATATTAGATAAGTTTGTTTATTCTTGTAAAATGTGTACAGTCTGCTACTTTCAGAGAGATTATTTTAAGAAAAATGTAACTGTTCTTGAAACTGTGGAAGGGGTGTTTTTGTTTTGATTTTGTTTACTTTAAAAAGATATTGTAACTATTTTTGTGGCCTTTCGAAAAAAGCTGTGTGAACCTTTGCAGAAGCACCAGCTGGGGCCTCTATAGCTCAGGGGATTAGTAATAGAACAGAGAGCTTTTCTCCTCCACCTCACCAGTTTGACTCCAGCCCAAATGGTTAATTCCAGAAAGTATTTACCATTTGATGATTGTATATGATGGTTTATATGAAATTATACCTGTCAAACTGGTCCTGTTCCCAATGGTCATTATTGGCCCCCTTGGATAAGTTTACTGATGCATTCTGTCGATGTCTCACTGGTCACTATGGTGGTACAAAATAAATATAAGCTGAGATTTAGGGCTGTTCAGCATCCCCTTAGTGGGAGGAAACAGGACATTTAAGTAAATCTAGTTTCTTATTTACAATTTAAGCAGACAGGTCCAGGACTGGGATGGACTCGAATATTAAATCTTGTTCTAGGATGTGATTCCTGCATGTCAGAAATGTGGTACTTAAATTTGGGGTTGATGTTTCACAAAAGAGAAATATTAATTCTCCATTCCTGACAATGTGGTACTCTTTTTGTGCTTGAAGAAAATTATATGGAGGAAGAGAAATGGGATAAAATCTAAGAAACTAACAAGATCCCTCAAATGAGCAGTTAAATTTGTGTAGTTTTTACCTGCCTCAATCTAATTTTGAATGTTGTTAACATATTGACTTCTTGAACTCTTTTATTGTATACTTCTTGTCTTAGAGGTTCTGCAAGGATATTCTCTTTTTGAGTGAGACTCTTCCATCCTTTTTTTGTAACACATTTCTTTGCTGATTTTTGTTCATAATTACCCTGGGACCAGTGCAACTATGTGATGCCATTGGCAATGGCCTATTGTTGATGTCTGCATAAAATGCAATTTGAGATTTACAAGACCTCAAATAAATCTTTAGCCCTGTGTTGCCGTGGGATGTTTTGCTTGTCTGTATAATGAATTTCTGAAGGACAGTCATTGCTAACCTCAGGTCTTCCATCAGAGAGGGGTGAGATCTGAAAATCACCTGACCCTCAGCCACCTCACATTTGAGTGATACTTCCCTCCAGCAAACTATTTCCAAAGTTATCTGACTAGTGTTTCTTTAACATGATGCTGTGATATGATATTTGTTTGAAAGCAGATAGGCCTGATAGGATAGTGGCATCTTTGTCACAGCTCATTCTTTTCTTGAATCACATTCTTTGTTTGCGCATGCCCATTAAGAAAAAAAATTCCCATTTCCCAATCTTGCTCAGCATTCTCTGGAAATGTATGCATATTGTAAATGTCTGCAAATGTGTATATCAGATCACAAAGAGACATCTATTTCCTTGACCATCTGTTTTATATTATAAGTGGAATTGTGTTGAAATCTGCTTCAATTGGTTTGTGAGAGCTGGAATCTGAGGTTATTATATTAAAAGATGTGTGTAATTGTTATTTATTTGGGTGGTAAGCATTGGACAATGTCAAAAGTGCAGTGAGTTTCTTCATAGAGATTACAGATACCCTTGCTGAATTTTAATATAAAGGAGTTCTTCTTTTTTCTTCCAGTGTTACCATTATGTCCCTGTCCTACCCAGCTGTTTTGTCCCTCCCATATGTACATTTCATGTCCTTGAGATAGCTCATTGCAACCTAGATAAAAGTACCTCTTTCACAGACAGTCATTAGTATGGCAAAACAGGCCTCTACCATGATAAAGCTATTGATAATTTGTGGTCTTACTCACAGTAAATTACCTGTCATTTACTAACAGTATCTGTATTTTCCTCTTCAAGCCTGTATTTCACCTTTGACTTGGTGGAGTACCATGTTAAAAGAAATATTAAACAAGTTAATATACATTGACATTTTAGTGGAACTTTTGTTTCCAACTATCATTCTCTCAAATTGCCTTCTCTCTGCAGGCATTCTTGATTGTATGTTAAAGGAAAGTATTGATGTCTGTACAGTTTGTACTGGACAGAATAAATTTCAGCATTTACTTTCTATTTCCAAGATTTACAGTCTAGAATCAGAACAAATTATAAGGCTTTTCTCTGTCAGAAGTTTTAGGGCAGCTGAAGGTAAGATTTTGTGGTTATACAGAGTTGTTCTCTAAAATTCTCTTCTGTTACTGGTGTTCAGAAGAAGAATGGTCACTACACAGACACAAACACTGACCTCCCCTTTCTCCATATAGTAATTAAGACTGTCAATAAACTTTGAGAATTATTTGAACTTTTTGAAAAGAATGTCTGTTTAGGTACATTGTGTTGAAAAATGTTCTGACACTTTCATTTACACTTTCATAAATACACTCATGAAAACTTAGTCTCAGTACTTTATCTTCTTTTTTTTCTTTCTCTCCTTCTATTAAATGTTGATACTTATTTGTACTGTATTGTAGTTCGAACTGTCCAGTTATGACACAGCTAAGATTCTAATGTATTTTTTAAAAGGCAGTTTCTATAAATTCTTATCTCTGAATCATATTTGGAAGCATAAGAAGAGTAAATTCAAAGGAAAACATTTCAGTTATTTACTTTGTAAGTAAGTGACATTGGCCTTGGGGAGATGCACATAGGTCTTGGCATTCAGAGTTCTATCAAATAGGATAAATCTGTATTCTCTGAGCAAATCTAAATGCCTCTAGTGCTCCCAGCAGGCTTTTTCTAAGAGCAATGTCTGTGGAGCTGATCGTCAGTATCATGGTCAGGCTGGTTCCTTCACCCTTTTTGCATGCAGCTGGCATTCAGTCCTCATCAGATTTATGCTTGAACTTGCCAGATCCAGAGTTTAATTTCTGCACAAGATCCTAAATTATGTAAAATATATAGCACAACTCATTTGACAGTTTAATACTATTCTGTTAGTGCTAGAATGCAATTCAAATAAAAATTGCTTTTCAGATTTTATGAAGTTATTTTTAACTGATTTGTAAACTTCAGTTATGAATCAGAATTTTTTTGAAACTGTAAAAATGTTTTCATTTGCTGTTGAAACAATATGGTATAATTAGTAGCAAACTCCTGTCCATCCTACAGTCAATTGCTAGCATTAAAGACAGTATTTATTTGATGAATGTAAACATATATTAACTGGAACATAATGCTGCATTTCCTGAAAACATTTGAAGTGCACAGTTCAAGATAAAGGATGAAAACATGTTATCAATATTTCTGTAAGTTGCAAAAATGATCCCTTTTGCAAGTGGCCCATATGTTGGGTTCCATATGCTAGAATATTTTGTAATTTGAAGCTATGATACTTGTTTAGGTGACTTAGTAATTTATAAAAATTATTTCTTTTTATTTACATATAAATTTTCTTCAAGAGGATAAGTACTGGATCCTTACTGTTCTATGGTCAGGGCATAAGCTTTCATTTCTTCTGTACTCCTTTATTAGATTTGGTTCAGACTAAAACTTGATTTGCTTAAATCTCATGAGGAATGGGCTGTTTTCCAAGTGAAGACCTCAGTCTCAAATACCATATCTCAGTGTGGAATATGGACCATGAATTATGGATCAAATCTGTAAATTGTGAGCTGTTCAGAAATGGACCATAAGTGACATGATGCCTTGGTGACCTCAGTGAATGTTGTGCCCTTGCTTTCAACAGGAACAAAATACTATAATCTACTGTCATGAAATTATTATCAACTAGTTAGCCTGAATATTCCAGAACAGAAGAAATGGCAGGAAATAAATACCATAAGTGATCATTAAAGATTATTCTTCTTGATATTTGGTGACAAAAGGAAGGGTATTCTAATAATTAAAAAAATACAAATTACTCTGTAAGTCTAATCAAAGGCTATAGGTTGCCTGATAAATTTATAAACTCATAAAAGGAGGTATAAAAACAAACATATATTCAAAATAATCTACAAAGCACAGTTTTCAAATGTCAGGACTCTGATTTTCTTTAGTGAGGAAACATTTGCTGGTGTGTGACCAACACTATTCTCGTAAGGGATGTGAATGGATAATCTCATGCTGTCTGTGAAAATACTTAATAATGGGAAAATGCTGTTTCATGTGGCTGAAATGATACAGTTTCAAATTAAACTATACATCTTTTGAGCAGGCAATGTGCTGAGAGTTATTTGTGGTGGAGGAGAACAAAGACAGCCTGATCTCATTCACACAGAATAATTTCTGAAAGCTTAATTTATGGTGGTATAAATTCAACACTTTGTTTACTGCCTTTACTGAGAAAGGTGTTGTGCACTTTTAAGAACATGACCTGAATTAATCTATGTCACATTAGGTAATTTAACTTTCACATCTAAATAAGGAGTCTTGTCACCCTAGAATCAGTGGAAATCAGTGTTGCTCTCAAAGGTAAATCAGACGTTGCTGCTATCTTTTTAAATACTCAAAAGCCAGGATTGGTGAAACCCTTAATTTACATGCCCACTGACAGGCCTCAGATGAAGTAGGATGAATTTGGATTTAAATGTGTATGGTCTTACATTTAAGTAGATATCTGTGTCTGAGCAATTCCAGTGTATACACTGTCCTAACAAAATTTTCTGAAACATCCTGCATAAAATAAAACTATTGTTAGTAAAACAATGTGTTTGTGTTATCCTCTTTTTTCTTCTATATTATTTTGCCACTTCATATATCACAAAACTTCTTGATGCGGTCAAGTGTACATATATCAGATTTTAAAATCCTGCTATTCTTGTTTGGAATATGGAAACCATGGTTATATTTCAGAAAGTATTGGTAACCAGACCTGATTCTGTCTGCCTCTGAAGGCACAGTAAGTACATTTGGTATTAAGTGAAAGACCACAAAATAGCTATATTCCTAGAACAGAAAAGGTGATTTCTCTCCCAGATTTTTGGGAACTAAACAGCTGGTGCAATCTGTAAATTTGAAGTCCCTTACTCTATAAATACTACTTGCAAACTGTATTTAGAGTAGTCCTCTTCTAGTTCCTGAACTATACACAGCACTTTTTTCAGTGATAGATATTTGGCCTAGAAACCATTCTTAAATGTAAGGAGGCAAGCCAATTGCAGCAGCCATGGATGTTCCCGTGTGTTTATTTCTCTTTTTAAAGACACATAAGTCTAATAAATGAAGCCCTCTGGATATCTTTTGCTGGATGTGGGCTGGTACAGGCAGCATCTATCAGATCCAGAGGCACAGTTAGTTCAGCCTTCTTATCACTGCAAAGACCTGTAGCCCACGGAGGTGCAGCTGAGCTGCATCTAGTGTTCTGCAGCTGAGTTTTACAGGTTTAAATGTTTTTTTTTTTTTTTTTTCATTTAGTTTTGGAGTTTGTGTTTGTGTTTGGTAAGTTACAAGAGCAAGAACCTGATTCTAATTTTCCTGTGAAATTCAGCTTTCGGTTATAAAGAAAAGGTTTGTGTGTTTTTCAGTCTTTTTCACATGATATTTTAACTGTGAAGCAGGTAATTTTGTTTGTTTGTTTGTTTTGGAGTTGCGTTTTTTGTTTTGTTTTCTTGAGGTTTTTTTGTTTGGTTGTTTTTTGATGGGGTTTTTTTTCATTGTTGTTGTTTTTGTTTGGTTGTTTTTTTTTTCTGTAGGGTGTTAGCCCAGTGCCTTCTCTGAATGATTTTGCAGTGAGTAATGTGTTCTTATGCTTTGTAGCTCATCCTAGGTCATGTCACTACTTGTACAAGTATTTTTTTTTTAACCTTCTGAATCTTGACCCCAACCTTGGCTTTTAAGAAAATTATGTGGAAAATGCCAGTTATGATAGGAAAAAAAATGTGTCTTCTAAAAAAAATAGTTGATGTTTATTGCAAATTTTTTGTCAATAGTTATCTCCAGCTATTTTCTGAAAGTGAATTGTTCAAAGTGAATATATGCTGTGTACAAAGCTGAGAGAAGACTAATACCAGAAGCATGATAAAAGGCAGGCTGTCAGAGATAATAAATGCACACTTGTATCGGTGAAAGCCATTAATATTTTCACTCTTAATTGGTTTTCTAAAGAGACTAGTTGCTTATACTTTCTTGGTGGTTTTTTTTTTTTTTTTTTTTTTTTTACTTTTAACCTTTTTCTGTTTTCATCCTACATCTTGGCTAGAAATAAACTTTTTTCTATATTTTCTGGATTTTAGTTAGAAATGTTGATTTTGCATTTTCTTGAACCTTTTGTTGTGTTTCAGGATTTTCAAGTTTGTTCTCTTTATAAATTGCATTCTACAGCTGCTGCTTGATTTGAATAAACATAATCTCAAAGGAAGTGTGGGATATAGGTACACAGAAATGAACCAAGAAACAGAAGAAACAACATGTTGCATTGCTGTAGAGAACAGGCTTTACAATGTGTATTGGAGTATTTAGATCTTAATGAGCTAACAAATCATAGCCTGAATAATGGACTTTATTAGTCACTTTAACTGATCAGCTGAAGATTATCTGTTTCAAATTACCATATGAGTAACTGAGTACCATATGAGACTGATGGAATGTGAAGTTAAAAGGAAGTTTTTTTTATATATATATATATATTGATTTTTTTTTCTTCAAAACAGTGTTATTCTTTTGTATTCCCAAGATGTGTTCATTTGCAACAAAATAGCTATTAACCAATGCAGCTCTATAACAAAATTGTTGATACCAGAGGATGCTGTTCAATGATAGGAGGCAGCTTTACCTGCTGGGTATAGATTCAATATTGATGGTTTCTCAACTACCAGCATCCTTTGATGACACATTTGAAAGAAAAGTTTACTTCTATAAAAATGAATTGCTTCATGTTAAAAAATGGACCACGTTGTTGCTGATCAAAATGAGGTGACATAAGAAACTGCGTATTACGGACAGAATATGATCAGTTAGTCACAATTAAACCAGTCACATAATCAGATCTCTAAAAATATGGATGTAGCTCTCATCTATTCCTCAGCCTAATTACTAACCTTCACGACCCTCTTATTTTCAGGCCAGGCTAAGATGAATTTCCTTCTATTTGGTGAAATAAAAGAGCAAGCCTACATGAAGATGCCCTGGCTTTGTGGTATGCTAGGGTTTTTTGAAGTTTCTGTCACTTGAATGTATGTCCGTATCTCTCAATCACTCTAGGGTACATTTGCAAATCCTATGTAATGAATGATTCTGTTGATTTCAGCATGCAGAATTTACCTATTTGTATTCTGTCCTTTTCTGACAGCAGCCATGTCTTAGTACCCTTCACACACAAAGTGAATAGAATGATTAGTAAAAAGCCAGGCTAGACAATAAACAAAGATTTCTGGGTTTCATGGTTCACACCTTGTTGGGAGTGTTTGCCAGCAATCTGCTTCATCTACATTTAGCTCAGCTGGCTCTGCATAGCAGCAGACTCATAGCACCCTTTGAAGAATTTCCCTTGAGAAATGTATTAGTTAAAGGTATACTTTTAAACAGTTAAATGTGTTTATCATTCCTTTAGGACCTCTTAAGTTAATGTGGGTGAAATTTTCTTTCTAATTTAAAGTTGCAAGGAAAATGAAAGGAAAAAATATACCATTTCCTTTAAGGCTAATAAAGATATAATTAAAAAAAAATATTCAGATGTTACTAAAGTTTAGAAAAAAACCTGTAGGGTCAATTTGGCAATACTGCTATTAATTGTGTTCTTTAATTATTCCTCTTTATGCTCTGTAATGTGTCCTGCCAGACAGATACACATATGACCAATTTGCATTTGTTGCATTTCTGAAGCTAGAATCAGCTAGATGCACAAACAACTTTTAACTGACTTTTAACTATCGCTTGTCATTTGTGGGAAGATACTGAATTCTAACTCTAACCCAATCCCACCTACAACCTCCTTTGAAATAGTTGTAAAGAATGATAAGATTGCCCCTCAGCCTTCTCTTCTCCAAGCTACACACCCCCAGCTGCCTCAGCCACTTTTCATCAGATTTACATTCCAGACTTCACCAGCTTCATTGCTCTTCTTTGGATGCACTTCAGTACCTCAGTGTCTTTCTGAGGGACTTCTCAACCTTTTGTCTAAAATCAAGTATTGCCTAGTGTAATATGTATGTTTTGCATGCATATCATCCGGTTCCTAGAATCCTGCTAATTTTGGGAAAGAGTCAAAATGCTGCAAAGCGAGCGATGTCTATATGGTGTTGAAGTAGGTCTTCACAGAAAATGTATGCAGTCAAGTGCAGAGAGATTTGAAGGTGATGAAGGCTCT
The DNA here is from genome assembly GCA_024362935.1 of Setophaga petechia. Taxonomy (NCBI): domain Eukaryota; kingdom Metazoa; phylum Chordata; class Aves; order Passeriformes; family Parulidae; genus Setophaga; species Setophaga petechia. Next base: position 36,255,212 of record JANCRA010000008.1, read on the forward strand.
CAGCAAATACACTAAAGTTGTTCTGAATTCAGAGCTTAAAACAGGCTCTGATATTTGAAGTTTACTGGGAGGTGTTTGGGTTGTGGCTCACTTTCCTTGCAAATCAAGTGGGGCATTTTCTTAGTGGGGCATTTTAGCTGAAGGTTTTCTGAGATTGGCCTTATATGTTAATCTTCTTTTTCCATGATGTGTAGTTTCCCTATAAGACTCCTATTTATCTGTTTTAGAAAGATATATTTGTTTATCAAGAGTGAATTTGATGAACTGCTTCATTAGTTTTTCCTTCTGTTCCTTTAAAAATATAAATCTTACTTTCAGGCAGTTTGTGAAGGAACCCATCAGAATTTCTGTAAGTCAGAAATTAGAGAAAGCAGTCAGAATATGGATGTGGTTGCAAACTCCACAAGCATTTCAAAATGTCATGTTATACCAACAAAAAGAAGCATAAGAATTAACTTTATTTTCTCTTATGCTACTTTAGGGGTACAATTGTATCATCTATGTTGAAAGTACATCCTTTTTATTTAAAATAAATATTGCCTTCATCAAAACAAGTACATACAGTTCATAGTTTTAATTATTATATTATGAATAGCTTGTAGATGGAATTCTGTGGTAGACCAAATCTGCAATATCTCTTGTACCCTTTGTGAATTCATCTGCCACAAAAGTTACTTAACCGGTCCCTTACTCTAAGGCAAAATCTGTTCATAGCACTTAAAACACTGGAAAACCCATCTAGAAAAAATAATTAACCATATTTTATCATATTTTAGTCTTATAGATCTTGTTTGCAAGTGAGGATTGAATATTCTGCTTTCATTTTGATATAAAATGCACTCATCTAAGTAAGCTCTCCTCTAAATTTGCCTGTTCCCCTCCAGAGGTTGCAGAGACAGATTTCTAATATGGCTCTTCTTTTCTTCTTTCAGTAAAGTGTAATTTTGATTAACTGGTTAGAGAATGTGGAATTTAAATAAATGAGTGTTGAACTATTTTAAATGGGTTTTTTTGCAAGTGGCCTGATTGATTGCTTCTCTTTTGACTTTGAGTTACAAGCATACCCCTCAAAAAACAAATTCTCAAAAGTGGTACCTCAAATCTATCTCATTGACCATTCAATAATTACTGCAAAATGATTGCAAAAAGGTTGTATGATGCTTGCCCAGGATATCAGTAAATAAAAAAAAAGTTGCTTTTCACATCAAACTGAGAGCTCTTCTTGGACCGCGAATATCAAGGCACAACCTGACTTCTCATCCTGCTATGTGGTTGTCTTTTTAGGATGAAGTGATATGATGTTCTTTCATGCCTTGATACCAACAAAAAAGCTGTCTCAAGAATGAAAGATAGTAGTTTTAATTGATATGTAGTGATATTTCTTGCCTGAATGTATATAGAATCACATTTTGCTGGAGTCTGTCTTTCTAACTGAGGTCATTATCTTCTGGCCCTAGGACAACATGATGACATGCTGGCTCATATTATGCATTGACAGAAGTAGTCAATGCAGGATAGGCTACACCTAGAGTTCTTAATTTGTTGCATTTTAGTGTTGCCAAAAATATACTGTAAATAGAATTTTTTTATTTTCCTCACAGGGCATACTGCAAGCTGTGGAAAGAATTAATTTTTTTTCTTCACTGGAAGGCTTAGTAGATTTTCTCGTGCCATGTATTTCGCTGCTGCCAGAACAGCAGAGCAAAAGGACATAGCTGGAAGAGAAGACATATGCCAGGATGTCCCTGCAATGCGATGGCCCTCAGAAGTGTCACCTTGGCTGTGCAGCCACAAATAAAAACTAGAAGCCTATTTATTCTTCCTAACTCATGGATAAATTCTTGGAAAAAAGTCTCTTACTTTTTAGCACCCTATAGACTCAGAAATTATAAGGCACTTTAAAAAATGGCTCTTGAAATAACTTTTAATGTCATGATGTCTGAGATAATCACAACTTCTGTGACCTTTACTGATGCTCTTAAGTGATTGAAAATGCCCAGATGGGGGTATATAGTCATGTAAAAGAAAAATTTCCTGGATTTTAAGAAACACAATATTTTAGATCATCAGGCTCTAAGTGTATGACACAGCATAACTCAGGAGTAGGCAAGTAAATTGACAGCACAGATTTCTGGACAGCTTCTAGTGCTGGTTCAGATCGATCTGAACTGTGGCTGGAGTCAGCACAAAGGCTGGGCACTGATTAAGATACTGATCTATCAAATGCTTTTGTGTGGCCTCATTCATGTGTCTTAAGAGAATAGAGGTTTCACTCCCTTAATTGCCCATGTTGGTCAAAAATGCTGTTGTAGGTCCTCAATGCATTTGTTCTGAGTGAAATCTGCCAAGGTATGTGCGAGGCATGGCATGTACAAGGGAATCAGATTGGCAGTGGAGATGAGAGGAAGGAAGCATGTAGTGCAGAGGAAAAGGCAGTGATAGCTTGAGATGAACAACAGGAAGGCAAAATGGTGAGATGTGAATAATTTCTAGACATCTGGAGATTCCAGGCATCTGCAAGGAGGCAAAAGTTTGGCATTTTAAGAAGCGCCTATTGCAATTCTTGTAATGATACTACTTCTCTACGTTAGCTGCTGTGGAATGTGCTATCATTTCAGATTTCTGCATGGTTCTGTAAAAAAACCTCATTTCATTTTATAATTAAGCACATTTTACAAAACTGACAATTACTAGCATCATACGTTCTTTGTTTAATGACAAATTAGATCTCAGAATCTAATACCTTGAAAGTTAATTTTGTTTTAGTTTATTTTTTTAATCACAGATTTCCATTAGAAACACATAAATAAACTATATACCTCAGTGAACTACTAAAAATAATATGCAACAGTGACGGATATGAGAGCTTTGCTATTTCTAAGCATTTCAAATGAAATACTTTAAAATGGTACACCATTGACAAAATCTCTAGGTCGCCTGCCTCAGTACTATGAAATTAGATTGTAGCAAAATCCTACTATGCCTCATCATGTGTATTCTTTGTTTTCAATTTTTTCATTTATCTTATATTCATTGGGGGTTTTATTTGATTTCTATGAATAAACATTGCATAGTTATATTTATGTATCCTTATACACCTCTGCAAATGAGCCTAGTAGCACTGAAGATAATGAAACTGAGCAGGGCTGTAACAGCTGAGATTAGACAGCCTTCTTTGTGCAAAAGAAATGTCAGTGTGGGACAGGGACTTCATCTTGATGAGAGGGTGGCATAATGTTTTGGGATGTGAGCCAGAAGACAGCCAGTGTAAAACTGAGCCTGTGCAATGCATTATATTCCCTCCATATCCCCTCTACTCTTTCCCTTCTGTAGCTGAAAAAGAAGCACTGTCCACAGCCCCATTAGAGCTGGGAAAAGAGAAGCCTTTAAAGATTTAACCTCTTGTTTTTTCTGCATGTTGGCTTCTGTTCATTTAGATAAATAAATGAAAGCTCCCATTAGTGTTGTGTAATCAGCCTGCAGTCAGAAACACAAAATGAAAATACTGACTGGCACTTGAACTACATGTTCTCTCTACAAGTTCTCAAAGAATTACATGTTCTTTGTTCTCTTACAAGGCAGTATGGCAGTCCCTGGTCTGGTAACAAATAAAAAAGAACATTAAATCTTTATTTAAAAGCTGTGCAAGAACTAGCTGTGTACCTATTTCTGTGCTTTGGGTGCCTGAATGGTGAAAAACCTATTGATAGCAAAATAGATCTCAGAGTTTTAAAAAATTGAAAGATAGGCCAAGTGGTTGCTAAGCTTTAGATTTACAGTTGTCTTTGAAGACCTGACTGAAATCATAATGATAAAGGATTTTTGCTTAGCATGCCTGCTATGGTTTTGTCAGACATCAAGTATTTTAGGCTGTGTCCGTACCTGTGTGCTGAACTCATGGCAGCATATTCCTGGGGCTGGTTTCTATCCACTTGCCAACAGTGGAGGTATTTTTTTTTACAAAGCAGTATAAGAAAGGCTGATACCTGTTCTTTTTCTAAATGGTGAAATCAAGAAACACCAGCAGTTTCAACTCAGTTTAATTTAGAAATAATAATCTTGAATTTGAAACACAAGCGAAATTGAAATAAATATTTAAATCAAACAGTATCAAAGTTTATTGTCATTCCATGTGTTAGAAAGTAAAGGTAAGGTAGTTTGACAAGGAGTCACAGTTTGTTGTTTTTACCAATTGGTTCATTTTCTTTTTTCTTTTAAATTGCACTGCACCACATGTCTGCCATTTCTGCTTCATGAACACAGTGCTGCTTGTGCTTCAGTACAGGCCAGCTGAATAGAACATCTAGTTAAGATCAACAGTGAGATTAGTTCTTATTTAGAAAACAACATCTAAACCAGCCAAGTAAGCCGAACAGACAAAAGTAAAATGAACAAAAAACCGTGACCTGAACTCACAGTGATCTTTCAAGCAAGGTATGAGGGTGAATTAATTAGCCTAACCTTTAGGTGGGATTGCAAAGCATTTACCTGCATAAAACCGCACGGCTCTTGTCTATGTGGAAACAGTTGACTCCTTAGTGAGGTCTGAGATGTTCTGAAAGAGGCAGTCTTTGTGTATTTTCTCGGATCTGTAGACGCATCAGCTGCTGATTTCCTATCACAGGCCTACTTTATGACACTGGCACCTGAAAATCAGGATTCTGAATTGCATCATACAACGTAAGATTTCCTTACTCTTGGCAATTTTTCTGTAGCAGATGTTAGAGAAATTACAATGCAACAAAATTACAGGTGTTCTTCTGTTCTGCCCGAATTTGATATTGGCTTTTTAGAACTCAGTCCCCAGAGACCCAATGATTAGGTGCTTTTCAAAAACAGTAGAGTTTCTCCCCGGCTCTTAAAGCTAATCTATGTCTGTTTTAATGTGCATGAGCTATCTTATAGCTCTCTTGCCTCCAGCTTTCTACAGCTAACATTAGGCCATCAGCAAGAAGAGTGAGTATGAGAAAATTACTTTTGAGATCCCTAAAGTTATAAATTCTATCCCATTTGATAAGCAGAGCTGAGATTACAGGTCTGAGGGACGTGTATCTTAGCCTGTTTTTCCCCAAGCAGATACCTTAACATCGATGAATTAGGGCATGACATTTTGGAGCCCCACAGCTACCACATTTCCACTGGAATTCCTCCTCAAAATTAATAGTTTGGAGAAGGGCAAAAAAAGAAGAAGAAAATAAAAAAGAGGAGTTAAAAGAAATGCTTGACTTTCTATTGGTGACTTGTCCTTCAAGAATGAAATTATCCTATCAGGACGTAAGGAAAAAAATAAGATTTCAGGTATCCTAGAGATATGAGTTTGTTTAAGCACCTAATGTAACTTGGTGCAAAATAAGTTTCCCACAGAACACAAAGGAAAGAAGAGTGAATTTGAGATTATAAGTAAAAAAGGCTGTACTTGACTGGAGCAATAGACCATTCAACTCAGCGTGCTGTATCCAGTAGTTGCAGTATATAAGCACTTAGGTAAGAGTACAAACAGTGTAAAAATAGGATTCTTCCTCTAATACCTTTCTCTGCCTCAGGACTGAGCTAGATGCATTTAGCAAATTTAAATAGATTTCTTTTCCATTAGGTTTTTCAGTCTTCCCCAGAGTCCATGTAAAATTTAGAATCTTTTATGTCCTCTGGCAAGGAGTTCAGCAAGGTTGTTATTCCCTATTTTAGGTGCCATCTTTTAGCATTTGTTTTCATCCTGCCTCCTGTCATCTCTTTTCTAAACTGAAAAGTCCTTGTTTACTTAGTTATTCTATGCTTGAAAGAATTCCACTCCTGTAATCATCTTCGCTTCCCTTATCTGATATTTTGTTATTATCTTTGTTAGGGGGGCAAGAGCTGCTCATAGTGTTGAAGATAGGGACAAACACAATTTTAGGCACTAATTTATGACTCTAAGTTGGTGTAATCATATTTTAAAGGTGCTCACCTTTTTCTACAGCTGTAACCAGTTCTGTGTTATTCTCTGATTCTCAGAGAGAGATTTTGAAGTTTGCATTTAAAGCACAGAAATGTTATAAATAAATTACGAGCATATAACTGAGTGTTTATAAGTCATAGCAAAAATCTTCAGACGCTGTTCTACAGAGCAAAGCCTCTGTTTACAAAGAAGAAGCACTCCATTGAAATTTTGTCAACATCAAGTTTTTTTTCTTAGAATCAAAACTTGCTACTAGTTTTCAACTTTGTCACAAAGAAGAATAGGCAAATTTTCAAGACAAAATAGGGAATGAATAGCTTGTAAGCTGATAAAAAAACTAACATAGCAGCAGCAGCTTCTCTATTCTGACCATTAGGGCAACTTGGCTTTAAAGTCAGCTGTGTACTTCTGAAATTTTTACACTGCTTTTTAATCTGCACAAGATGTTGCTGGCTAAATCTGAAAGTAGAATCACCTCTGGATTTTGTAATGCATTGCACAAAGACAAACAGGATAAAAAAAGGGTACGAGAAGATCTAATTAACTCTTTAAATAGTCAAGAGCTCTTACATAGCTTCAGGAATATCTTAAATGCTGTGTACTGCAGAGATTTGCACTCCCTGTCTCTGTTTCTCTCTTTATAGAAAGGTTTCTCACACATAGGTGGGTAAAATACACTTGATGTTAAGATTCCTTGTCTATACAAATATGAATATGCTTTTTGAAGGAATATTTTCTGCTTAGAATGTTGTTCTGGAGCTCTTAGTGTTATTTCCTGTATAATCATCTGGTGTAATCATCTTATATCAAGAAGAAAAGAAATCAGTCTAGTTTCTGAACACATAACTATGTCTGTCAATAGAAAGGAAGATTATACAAAGGAGAGGGTATGCTCCCTAAAAATTGCTTTATCACTTGGTAGACTTTGGTGAACACCTGAAAAAATTCACTTTTTAAAGTTACCTATGTGCAGCTTTTCCTCAGTTGTTTAGCTTAGATGTTTACGTCCCATTTCCAAACAAAGAGGTTCAATGGATGCACTTGATTCTGTTAAATAGTTAGATTAAACATCTAGTCCACATTCCCTGGCTGTGTACAGATGAGTCACACGTACTCGTAGTATGTCATGAGAATTACAGTAAGGAGGGGGATGCAGAAATCTCTGGCTTGTATGATGACATGAAAGACAGATCCTTGAGTAATCTGAGATTTTCACATTGGCTTGAAGTTCTTGGCTCTCTGACATACAGTTGACAAGACATCACAGAATGAGACCCTCTGTTTTTTAATCACATGAAAACCTTGTATCCCAAACAAACTAAACTCTCTAGGTCATAAGAAGGATGCATGGTTGCCAAATTTACAAATCATCCATCCACATGATTTCAGCAGTCTATATGCATTTGGCAACCTTCAGCCTTCAAAGAGCCCACCGAATTCAAAAAAGCCGAAGGATCCATCTGTGATATGGCTGTCAAAGTGGTGTAGTGGCTAGAGTTCCTGCTCTGACTGATCATCACATAAGCATTCTCACCCCATATGAGTTGCTAACATAGCAAACACATTGAATTTATTATTGCTGTACCACTGGTTTTGACCACAGTAACAAATCACATCTGCTGCTTAACTGCATGTGTGAAGATAGAGCCGAGTTCTGGCTCAACAGGGAATGATAGAGTGTTTCAAGCCTCTGCACACCATTTTTCAAATTGCACACAGTGATAAAGAGGACCCTAACTTCTTCAATGTAAGGGACAAAACAGCAAACAAATTGCTAATTATAGAAAACAGAACTTCTCAGTTCCTGCTAGCAAGATTGGGGAAGACTTCAGTCAGGGCAGAGAGAAAAGACTGAAAAATCCAGAATCAAATATGGGATAAGAAGAAAGAGGTAAGAAAAGATATTACTTGGGTAACAGTCTTTAGAAAACTCCATAAATGTGTCTCTGCTTTATGTCTGACACTGGGCAGCTTGTTCCCCTACTCAGGTTGGGAGTAAAAGATGCCAGATTTCTACTGTGGAATTGCAATGAATGGAGGATGTATGCATATATCACAAAGTGAGGTATACATATATTTTCGGTATGGACATTCCAGTATGAAAGTGCAGGATAAAATTCATTACCATATGTATCTCTTTCAAAGTATATTAGAAATGTTATTTTCAGAGTGCAAAACAGCAATAAAAAGCCATTTCCCAAGCAATTTCCCCTGTGTTTTATTGAGAGTAGGAATGAATGGTTTTGTCTGTTTGGGATATTGAAGGAACAGCTCATGTCTCCAGAGGTGATTGAAGCACTGGAATTTATTCTGAAGTAATGAGCTTGGAAGAAAAAGATGGAGAGAAAGAGTTCCGTCATTGTTGAAAGTCTTATAGAAGGAGGGGAGTGTGCTCAGAATTGAAGAAAAAGTGATACTGCCAGCAAAAGCAAAGGCAGCATCCTGTCTGACCTCTCCTTCATGATCAGTGGGACATCTTCTCAGAGTGTTGTATTCTGCTTTTTATATTTTGGAGCTCCCTCCACCATCCAGTGCCCTCTTGCCTCCCCTGCTGTTCTCTGTAGCAACTTATTGTCCCAGGGAGAAAACCAAAGAACAGCAGGGAGACAGTGTTTGGTGAATTGTGGGATCCAGTGTCATCCATACTGAAGTAAGTGTTAAGAGCATGGTGGGTTCTTCTGGATGTGTCTTACACACTGTGATCTCTGTAATTCCCAGCATCTTGTTTATAAAAGTACAGTGTTTTTCCCCAGGTTATTAATGTTATACTTTAATTATATGCTGTTCAAAAATGTAGACTAAGGTCACTAGCTAATTTTCATTGGCAATGCTAGATGGTACAATAACAATTTGAGGTGGCCTACTAATGTTCAATTACAGTAATTTGTTTCATCAGCTGAAATGCAACAATAGGGGAAAAAAATGTTTTTCCTTTATGCTCATGTTTGTGAATTGCTAATAACAATCTTACAGTTGAGAACTGCTTTCTTCAGTCCTTCTTCAGTCTTATGCTTCATCTTGTGATTGTCCCTACCATGTTAATTTCAGAAAATAAAAATTCTTAAGAAGTTTCATGCATTACTTTTAGTTCTGAAATGGTTGACATCCTAAATTGGGTAGGAAAAAAAAAGAAATGTAATATCTTGCTCAGGGCCAGATTACTATATTTTAAAAATATTATCTAGTGTCAAAGAAGCATAGAAATAAACATTTCCTTGCTTAAAAGAAGCCAATGATTATTTGCAGGACTCAAGCATGCCCCTTTTATCTGGTGATTTAAGTGTTCTGATCTGAGCAACAGCGAGTGCATCACTCCTTTGGGAATGATTGGTGGTTAGAAACAAGATTTAACAAAAATTAACTGCAGAAATAATCCTCTTGTAAAATGTATTTAACAATACTTGTATATG